>CM053600.1:53786594-53800538 GCA_028646575.1 Pseudocheirus occidentalis
AAGGAAAGGAAAGGAAAGGAAAGGAAAGGAAAGGAAAGGAAAGGAAAGGAAAGGAAAGGAAAGGAAAGGAAAGGAAAGGAAAGGAAAGGAAAGGAAAGGAAAGGAAAGGAAAGGAAAGGAAAGGAAAGGAAAGGAAAAAAATAAACTTTTGACAAGGGGTAATGAGCTAGTGTGTTATGCAGGTTCTCAATCAGGAAATTTTAAACCAGAATAGTTTTTAATTGTTATTATTGTTTTTAATGGACACATGCATGAGAGAGATGATGCTTTGTAAGCCTAGTCAGACAATTTCATTGGGACATAAAGTGCACTAAGATAAGAATAGACTAGATTAGAAAAACAAAGTGGCATCTAGTTGTGTTAGTGGTGTAATGGCAATGGAATTTAAAGATCGCCCTGTATTGGCTTGGTTTGGGGGCTGTGTTAAAACCCAGAGCTTGTGAATCCCACTTGTGGGATGGACTTGTTGATGTGAAGAAAGAGGGCTGAACTGGGAGGAGCAGGTGTGGTGGGTTTAGAGATAGGCCCAAGCAGAGGAGGCCAGAAGAACTTTGGATGAGCAGTATCGTGGAAGCAGAGAGAGGAAAATTGCTGAGGACCAGAGTTGCTGAGAGAGACCCTTGAGGGCCAGTTGGAGTTGCTCAAGACTTTTGAGAGCTGCCACCTGGAGGCTGCTCAGAACTGAGGAGGTATGGCTGTGATGCCGATATTTCATCTGTCTGTTTTGATGTTGTTTTGCCAGATTCGTCTTCTGGTGAATGACAGTGCTGTTGTTGCAGAAACTTGCTGTTGGTTCAGAAGCCCAGAAGAAAGATTTTCTTGTTGTATGTGTGTAAAAATCCTAGAATAGGGTCTTGCTGCTTTCAGGGGTCCTGAGACTGTTCTGCAGGCAGAGAGTGAATTGATAAGGACACTGGCAATGCATCTTGTGGCTTTATTAAGCTTTGTCTCCCCAGGAACAGATTGCTGGGAACTTGCCTCAGGTCAAGATGAAGAAAAGACCTCTCCTTGGGTATTAAATGTTGTGATGATATCTTTGTAGCTTAGGGGTAGATGGCCTTTTGTGGTCTCCACAGCCTCTTTTGAGATGGTTCTTGGAGTTAAGTGATGATAATTGTAATTTAGTTGTGATCTAGGGGTGGGAAACTTTTGACTTTTTGTACTCTGTGACTGACCAAATGAATGTACTTTATTTAAGATTGGAAACTAATCTCCATTTGAGAGACTTTGTGATTAGCTAAATGAATGTACTTGGAGGGGGAGGGCAGGGAGGTTGAGTAGTATTTACATTGAATTGAGGAGTTACTAAATTATTAAATTGCACATGATGAATGCTGTATTTTGATTTTCTCTTTTCTGTGAATGTTTTGCCTTAATTTGTCACTGAATAAAATGGAAAGTTACTATGTTGGTATTCTGAACCTTGAAAGCTGCTTTTCCTTGACATTACAACTTGACAGCTAAGCAAAGCATTTAGAACATTATGACTTGGTTAAGAAGGAATGCAGAAGCTTTTTTTTTGGGTGGGGAAGAAGTTTTAAGCACAAATATTTGCATAAATAATAATATAATAGAAATGACACAATGGAAGTGAAGGTACTTGTTAGGTAGTTTTTGAAAGATAGTAACTAGGGCATAGTGGTAATGGGGTTAAAGAGGAGGAAATGAACATAAGAAATTTTGAGGGGATTTAGAAATAGCACAAGCTTTATAATTGGCTATAAGAGGTGAAAGGAATAAAAGAATAATATTTAACATCAGAGCAGAGTTTCAAGCATAAAACTTGAGGCATCTGGAGGTATCCATTCATTCACTCTTTCTTTTCTGCCTTTTCTTCCTTCTTTCCTTCATTTCCTTCTTTCCCCTCCTTCTCTTCTCTTCCTTTCTTCCCTCTGTGTGTATGTGTGTGTGTGTGTGTATGAAAAATAAGAGAAGATACATTAGCATATTTGTAGATAAATTCAATGGAAAAAGAACAGAGAGAGACTAAAGCTCTGTGAATGAGATCGATTGCTAGGGTAAAGTACCCAAGAAGGGAGGGAATATAGAAAAATCGGTAGGTAAAGGGAAGGCCCTTTATAAGGAGTAGATTTACCTCTTCAGTGACGAAAGGAAAGGAAAAAATCTAAAATACAATCTTATGAACAATTGTTTTTATGAACAACTTATGATAGTACTATTTTCTTGATATAATAGCAGTTACTTGATGGTCTTTTATGCTGATATTCACAAGGTAACACTATTTTGCAACTGATGTAATAGAGCCAGTCTTAGCATATAGCACATCCGTCAGTCAGACAAAAAGCATATATTTAGTACATGATAGGTGTGAGGCATTGTGCTAAGTGCCCTACCTACTTTGGAATGATTCTGGAACTGGAGGTGAGGGGGAGTAGTGGGGATGAGAATGCTGCAGAGATCAGGAGGCTAGAGATGTACAGGACAAAATGTTCTTAATCTCTTCTCCTCTTCTCAAAATTGTATCACTATATAAAATAATCAGACAATTACACCTGGTCTCCTAACAGAATCACATATGTCTAAACATAGGTATTATGACATTATATAGAGAGAGTACCAAGATGCTCTAAAGCAGTGGTTCTCAACCTGTGGGTGGTGACCCCTTTGGGGGTTGAATGACCCTTTTACAGGGGTCAAAGGGTTTGGCTAAGACCATTGGAAAACACATATTTTCGATGGTCTTAGGAATGGAGATACTGCTCCTCAATCAGTCTCCAGGGGGGTCTGCCCACATACAGATACGCCCACATATGAGTATTAAAGGGTCGTGCCATTAGGAAGGTTGAGAACCACTGCTCTAAAGGAAGAAATTGCAAAAATTAAGTAAGTAAACATACTTCAGGGAAAATAGATTTCCTACTCAGTTTTCTCTTTTCATTTCTTTTTCATTATATGGTATGGTTTACTCAATATAATTTTCTCTTTCTATTGATAAAGATAAGATGAATGCTGCCAACTAATTAAAAACTGTTCTTTAAAACAACAAACTACATAAAAGATTCACATTACAGAAACCCACACTTTTGGGAAATGAATTCTCCTGTGTCAATATATTTTTCTATCAACAGTTCTAGGCAAAGATGGTGTTAATAATTCATGAATACTTTCAGCAGGGGTGGGAGGAAGACAACTGAAGTTTCAAAACTTGACAATTCCCAACCAAAGGTACAAAAAGAGCAGAAACCTGATAAGTTAATACAAGAACTAAATCTAGAAATTGAATTGGAAGTTCTGGTAGCCTTTCTAAGCTAACACCCAGTTTCTTAAAAGATACATGTCTAAACATAAGTATTATTACATCATACATAGTACTAATGTACCTGAAATAAAGAAATTGCAAAGACTGAGTAAGTAGACATATTTTGGGAAAAATATATCTCCTACCTGCAACAATTTGTAGTAGAAAACACAACAAAATAAATGAGATAGGTTTATACAGTTTAGGAAAGGATTAGATGAAAATATGATTATATACGATAGAAACTATAAACCCATTTTACGTACCCAATCACCTCTCTTTTCTAAGAGACAGGAAATTTAAAACAAATACAATTATTTTGCCTGTCTAAGTAGCATAAGGCAAGACAATTTTATCTTGTTACTCTTGTTTCTTTACCTTGAAAAGCTGAAACTAGTGCAATCCTGCAGCCAATTTTGGTCTTTAACATTCTCTTATTCTCAGGGGATCTGTGATCTTATCTGTTGGAGAGTTCTTTCTAACAACATACATTGTAATCCATCCATGCCTGTGTAACTCTTGTCCATGTCCTCCCCTAAGGGTACTATAGTAGACCATCTTGTGATGGTCTTGGAGGCCTGCCTTTATCTGCCTTTATTTCTTCTGACATTGCATGAGCACCAGTGGAGCATTCTGACTATATTATCTGTCATCACTTTTTATTGTCACATAACTAGCCCAACTTCTTTTTTCTTTCATGAAAATCTTTAATGATACCTTTTATTCTTTTTCTTCAGAGTTCCTCAATAATTATTATTCGCAGCCTGCTCATACTCATCATAAGTATGAGTTTTTCCTCTCTGTGATACTCATTTTTAGTTCCTCATAAGCAGTTATATTCCACAGCTTGTTGCCATTAAAGATATCTGAAGGAAAGGAAGAAACCAAACATATAAGAACCCTTTAATAATACCAAAAAAGACAATGCTGAACATCAGTAACTATTCTCTGACCTACTCTCTCACCATTGCCTAGCTCATTGCCTGCCACATAGCCCACATCTAAAAGACAAATATTTGTAGACTTACTCGTTGCTTGTTAATTGACTAATATACAAAATCTTTATGAGATTTATACAATTTATATATACATTTATACAAGAATCAGATTTAATTTCAGTATTAGTAGAGCAAAAACAAGTTTTTTCAAGTGATACTCAATGATGAATCATGTTTTTGTCATTAAAAATTAACTGAAAGATGAAACGCATATAAGATTCCATTGTGCTTATGTTTGTTGATGATGGAAAAACCTACTTGACTCAGTAAAGCAAGATGATCCATTTACAGACTCTTTCCCAAGATGCTCCCAATCTTTCAATAACTATTTGAAGGTAATAACAGAAATAATCATTTATAGCAACTCTTTTGATCACAAATATCAAGTGAAGTTTAAAGTAGGGAAGATGTATTCTTACCAAAGGTTTTCCTCTCTGAGACAGAGGAGATCTAGTATTGAGTCCAATGTTTAAGAGAGATTCCTTGTAGATGAGGAGGTCTTCCAGGGTCTCCTACCTGTGAATGAAATTGGTCTGACTTAATCAGGTTTCAGTTTATTTCATAGTTTCTCAGAAAAGATGTATAATCACTCAAAGGAGTCTGAACTGTCCATCCATACAGGGAAGGCTAAGTGGATAGAGTATCTATGTTGCTTGGATTTCAGCTTTTAGATATACACTTGGAAGAGCTCTTACCAAAGTCTTTCTCTCTCCTTTTTCACCTTTCTTCCCTGTATTTTCTTCTTCTATTAGATTGCAAACTCCTTAAAGGCAGAGATCATCTTTATTATATTTGTACCCAAGCTTAATACTATGCCTGGCACATAGGAGACAACAAATATTTATTGATTCACTTCTGAACTTCCTCTTCTCCTTTGTGTTTCTTTGACTACTTATAGGTAACAGAGATCCTGAGACAGACTTTTTCTTTTCAAGAGTGGCTAGTTCAAAAATTCTTGGTTTCTGGGGCAGCTAGGTGGTACAGTGAATAGAGCACTGGCCCTGGAGATGAACAGGAATTACACAAAATGATGAGGGATGAATAGTTTGGCCACATTGCCCCAGTGGTCTTTGTTTTGCTCTCACATATGCTAATGAGTATACATGTCCATTATTGAATAGATCAAAAAATGTCATCAAAGCAGCAAAGGTTGTTTAGAGACCAAGGAAATGTCTGCCTTTGACAATCTGAATCAATTCATTTTTATTATCTCTCTCTTGCTTTTACCAAAGTATAAACTGAAATGACTAACAAACAGCATTTACACGAATTAAGTATTTTCAACTAAAAGGTTGTGTTTATTATTCTGAATCCTTAGTGTGTCTTTTATTTTCATAGGGTGGAGGTGAGGGAGAGTGGTAATCCCATGAGTAGGACATAAGGGACAGTCTAATTTTGTTTAAGGTAAAGATTGCTCTTCTTTATTCTTTCAAACTTCTTTTATGGATATATGTTTTTTTCTCTTCAAATTCCTTTGGACAAATTTCAAATAAGGTTTTCCATTGAAAGCAGAGAATAAAAGTTAAAGTGTCTTCTAGACCCAAAAATCCTTTGTGGACTAAAGGGCTTGGATATTTGTGCAAAGACCTGACAGCAACATATTCTTAAATATGTCATATTAGATATTGAAAATAATAGGCAAAATTAATGGATAAGAGTCATATACCATATGAAATAAAGATGAAAATACTCATTTCTACTTTCATCATCCTTACTCTATGGTTTTGGTAGTGAAAAGAGGAAAAAAAAATGTATGAACTCATGTTATATGCAACACATAAACTCTTAGTTAGTCTATAGAAATACCAAAGTTCATAAATCAGTGATGAACTAAAACAAGATTGGACCTTCCAAGAAAGCTCTAGATTGGAGGATAGCCCTATTAGAATCATATGGGCCTGCTCATGGAACCTGTCAAAATTATAGCAGGTTCCAATGATTAAAGCAGGGGTGTGTTGGTAAATGTTTACTAATTGGAAGGCAGGGAGGTGGAAAATATTCACAACACACTTTTAAGTTTAATCAGCATCATCAACATAGATCTAGACAATCAACAAAACAAATCAAGTTTTGATTTGTTTGTCAGATTCTGAGAAGTGTCAATTCTTACTTGGAAAATTTAACAATCAACTCTTATGAGACAGTTGGAACTGGCTCTAGAACACCCCTGGATTAAAGTCATAACTGCAACAGAGCCATAGAACTTTATTCCAGGGCAGAAAATGAAGAAAACTGGGGTAGTACTTTTCCATGAGTTCCCTACTTGCCTGAATATATCCTTGTACTATGGTATACAACTTCCCCACTATGGCTGCACCTCCAATGCCAATCATGAAGCCTTCTCCTAATTCTATCCATTCCCTTCCAATGGAATAGAAATATCCTGGCAGCAGATTTCTGACCTAAAGTTCAAAGCCCAAGTAAATCATCCCACTCATTCCAAGAGGGAAGTAACCTCACTGTGCTTGAGGCACACTTACCTCACTCCTTGGATGAGGTACAAAAGTTGCTAGCTCCAGCTTTGTCAGGGATAGACAGAAGTGGACTTGACCTCTGTGAAATTTACTCAGTGTCAGCCAACTGCTATGCATGTTAATGAAAATTCGCACATTTTGCTGTGGGAGGAACTCATTTATTAAGAATAGAGCAATCTAACGAAAAAAACATATACCATAGAAGACTGTCAAATAGCCAGAAATAGTTCATCTGAACTCATCTAGAAAATGTGGTAAAATATATTATTTACCTAGTACTGATTTCCAAAGTTGTGCTTTGTTTGTTATAAAATAATCAGAGTCATTCTTTTATAAATGCATCGCTATCATTAATAAATACCAGTGCAAAACATAGTCCAAGGAATTATAATGTTGACCTGCATTTGCCTATCTAATTGCATCAAAGGATATCTAAACACTTATTTGCTTGATCCATTTTTGTAAAAGGAAAAGTTTGGCAGGCGGTATGAAAAGATCATTTAAAAAGATTAAGTAGGCTATAATGTGTACTTTGGTGATGTTAGCCTTTCCACCCTTGCCTACTGAGCTCTAAAAGTGTTCATCCTTATCTAAGGTTCTACACATCTTTTGCAAAATTATTCTAGGACTATGCAAGTACTGATGAATAGGTTGTCTGGAAAATTGCAACAATTGTTCTATAAAGACAGAATTACCCATGGGAAAGTTCCAACTCCTGAATTTTAGGGGCAGAAAATGTGTTGGCAAGAATGATTTTCTCCCAGTGATTTTTTGACACTGCTTTACATGTTTAGCATTATCTTTGCTGGTTAAAGAAAGATTATGTCTCCAGTAAGGAAATGCTGCATTCTATTTCCTTTCAGTTACAGTTGGGATTCCTAAAATAATTTAATGTAGACAATCTTACAAGTAGCTTCATTTTACTTCATGGAAGAAATAACTAGATGAGCTTTGAGGAATCTTTCATTCACCAAAAGGATTTTAAATTAGAACATTTTTATAGTAAGATAATGAGGAAGAGGATGTCAAAGAGCATTTTTGGAAAAGTTCTGTGGATTGGAATGAAACGTGTAATTATGAGTAACGTCTGTCTCCATGACTATATAGTGAAGTGTTGGCCTCTTGTTGACAAACTTGGCATTCTACCCGATTACTCTGAATATTCATATAGACCATTACCCCCATATGTAACAGTCTTTCCTCATATCAAGTTGGAAAGAGAATTGGTCTGATTGATGAGGATTTCCTATCTCTTCAGTATGTCCTTCTTCCTCATCTCCCCCCTTATAGAACTACTAGTTTCCTTCAAGGGTCTACTTAAATGCCACCTCTCTGATAGGATCAATATCTAGTGATCCCCTCCCTTCCATCTTCCCCTCCTCCACCAGGCTAGACAAGTTCTTTCCCTAAAAGGGAAGCCTAGTTCCTTATCTACAAGACTGGAAAAAGGGGCTGAAGGATCATGGAAAGCAAAGGTCTAGATCATTTGAGCCTTGGAGTAGATAGGGGCCAGTGATGTGCTGGATTAGTGCTAGTAACCAACTGATGCAGTTGAAACCTTGTCTGCCTCACTGACTCACTTAAGGTCTGACCTGCCTGGATAAAATCTATAACCCCAAAGAAATCAGGTGACCTTATGTCATCTCCCTATTCCCCACTTCCCTGCCTCACAGCTACCTGGAATACTGGCATCTTATCCTTAAACAGTGTGTATTTATTGCGAACAGTTTTACAACAGGTTTTTGTCCCAAAATAAAGATAAACTGGGGCAGCTACATGGTGAAGTGAATATAGCACCAGCCCTGGAGTCAGGAGGACCTGAGTTCAAATCTGGCCTCGGAGGAGGCTTATTGTTTTTATTCCACTCTGAGCAAACATCTGCTTATAACAGCAGGTGATGACATGATGCAAAAGGGTAAAGGGGAAATTTTGAACAAATTGTCATAGACTGACTCACTTATATTGACAATACTATCCTTTCACTAATCCTGTCTCTCAAGAGTCACATCTCAAGAAAGACTTGAATGGGCAAGGAGATAAAGCTCAACCCTTCCTTTCCACCCCCTCCCTCCCCCATATGCACAATATTAGCAGAGCTTCCTAATATCCTCAGGTTGTTATTGTGGCTTCTGGTCATCTAATGGTTTTAAAGACCTAGCCATGTGAAGTTGGACCCTTCAGTCTTGACAAATGTCCCAAGGCCATCCCACCCTGCACTACTGACCAGATGACCACTTCTTATGGGGATGAGACAGGTGGGGACAAAAGTGTCCATATAAAAATGCTTCACACTGCTAATTAGTTTCTAATTGACTCCATGGAAAATGAATATTTCAGGAGCCACAGTAGCTCTGCCATTGTTCCAAATGTTCAACAAAACATTCCAACAGGAAAGCCACACATGATGTTTTTCAGACTGAGTTCGGGCAATCTATGTTCTATACAGCACCATCATAAAGAAATTACTGCATTGAAAAGATATACTCCTTTGCCTCTGACTCTTCTTAGACTCTATATTAAAGACTTGATATTCATTTCCTCCTTTCTGTTAGGCTGGTGAATTCTTTGCCTTTGATTTTATTAAGTCTATTTTGCTAATTGCACAGCTAATCTCTTCATCCCATCTCAAAACCATGACACTGAGCCTTTCAAAATCTAATCTGGGGCAGAGTCAAGATGATAGAGACAGCACTCACTTGAATTCTCCCAACAATCCTCTCCAAACAATTTTAAAATAATATGTCAAATTGAATTCTGGAGTGGCAGAGCCAAGAAAGCTCAGAGTTAGACATTCTGCCTGCCAAGACAACATAGGAGGTCAAAAAGAGAAATTACATAGGGGAGGAGGCTGGTCCAGAGTCCCACATAAATGAAACACCAATGGTGGGACTAGGTTTTGGTGACAGAATCAGCAATAGGTTCAAAGCTCTTAAGGAAGAGATGGTTAAGGGGATCTGGCAACTGGTCAGGAAGATTACAAAGTACCTCTGTGATAGCACTAGACCAGTGGTTTTCAACCTTCTTAATGCCGTGACCCTTTAATAGACATATGTGGGTGTGTCTGCATGTGGGCAGACCAACCTGGAGATGGACAGAGGAGATTCCTAAGACCATTGGAAATATGTGTTTTCTGATGGTCTTAGGTGACCCCTGTGAAAGGGTCGTTTGACTGCAAAAGGGGTTGTGATTCACAGGTTGAGAACCACTGCACTAGACAGAGGTACTAGACAGAGATAGCCTTGGAGTCAAGAGGATCTGAGTTCAAATCCAACCTCAGATACTTAACACTTACTAGCTGTGTGACCTTGGGCAAATCACTTAACCCCAATTGCCCTGCCTTCCCCCATCCAAAAAAATAGAAAAAAAAAATTCCATCCAAGACAGGGTTCTAGACACTGATGAATCCTTTGTCCACTCCTTTCCCACTTCTGAGTCATAGTTCAAGGGTAGAGAGGCGAACTTTTGGTCAAAAAGGAGTAGTAATCCTGAGAGTCAGTATCACTTCTAGTCCCAAGATTTGGGGCACTCTGAGGAAAATATTGTTTCTGATCCAAAGGGAAGTGGAGCCTTAAGAAGTAGTATCTATTATAATTCTATGGGATAAGGGGCTCTTCCTCTGTAAGGACCAGAGTTAAGTTCAAGAGAGCAGTAACTGCACCTCTCACCAGATCTTAGAAGCACTAAAACAGCTTCCAGAAATCATTTGACTTACTGCCCCCTTTTCCCAAAAGAAAAAAAAAATTACTCAGAACCCTGCTGGAAATCTGTTTAAACCTTTGATGCTTTCTTTTTTAAATTTCCATAATTCAATACATACATACATACGTACATACATATATAGATATAGATATAGGTACAGGTACAGGTACTGATGCAGATACAGATACAGACACAGATACAGATATAAATATAGGTATAGATATAGATATAGATATAAATGATATAGATATATGATGCTTCTTAAGTTTAAGAATTTATTGTAAATTTGGTCTTCTTTTCTGTATTGAAATTTTGATAGCACATTATTGCATCATGTTACCATATAATATCATATTGTAAACAAGTCATTACATGCACATATTCCTACTTGCTAGACTTCCCAACGACGCATGATACATTTGCCTGCCAATATTTGCTTGTTAAGACCTGTCGGTGGACTTGACCACTGATTGGTTATAAATAGTATTTTGTATATTTGGAAAATAATATAATAACTACAACTTTAACTCCGTTACACAACAAATGAAACATATGAACAGTTTTTCAAATTTTTCTTCTCTTCTTTTCTTATGCTTCCTTGTGCTATACTGCCCCCTTATTTTTAGTCAATGCCTGCTAATTGCACCTGAGGCTACTACACTGTCAAGCCAAGCACAAGCAGCAATCCAGCGGACTGCTGCTGTTAATAGATTTAAGGTTCTGATCACGTAGAATAGTGAGCTCTCTATTTATTCAGCAGTATACTAAACCAAAACATTCACAGAAACTGAAGTACAACATTCACAATGAAATAACATAACAACTTATCACTAAAGTCATCACATAGCTTTAAGCCAAAGATAAAAGAAAGCAGTGGTCAGAAGCAAAACATACTTTAGTGGAGGGTTAGGAGAAAAAGAAAGATAAACAGAAGAAAATAGGATGGAGAGAAAACTGCAGTTAGTAATCATAACTGTGAATGTGAATAGGATGAATACACCAATAAAAAGAAGCAAGTAGCAGAATGGATCATACTTGAATCCAACAATTTGTTTTCTTTAAGAAACCCTTGAAACAGAGACACACAGATGTTGAGGTTCAGGGTTTAGGGGTGCTCAAGACACCAAAATATCAACACACCAGATCCTGCCAAAGGAATTTGACTCCAGTCTTCTCTCAGACAAAGTAAAGCAAAGTTTATTAAAGATTCACCATAATGGGTAGACTCTAAAGGAGCCTAAGTATCTGTGATGATTGTATTGGACTTTGGCTTACAGTGGGACAGAATAATCTGATACAGAGTGAATTTGTGCTAGATTACTCTCAGCACCTTCATGGAGACAAGATGCATCTTATATACAGAAAGATTTTAGGAGGGATCAAGGGATGGTCTAGAGGAGGACTCTAAGGAGGATCTTGAGGGGACTGAGGTCAGACTCCAGTAATGAGATTAAGGGTGGGAAATAGCTGAAGGCAATCTGGAGAAGACAGACAATGGAGGGCTATGCTAGTTTAAAGGAGACAGATTTAGGTATAGATGTTTTGACAGGATCAGGGATGGGAAATAGCTGGAGAGTGGAGGGCTAGCTAGTTTAAGAGCAACAAAGATTTGGGCCTAGCTTTAATGAAAGGATTATGGTCTCGGGCAAATGCCTCATCAAATGGGAAGATTCAGTCAGCCTTCAAGAAGTTTCCCAGAGCCTTTCCCCCATTATTAGAGAATTAACATAAGGAGCTGAAAACAGAATCAGTTATGCTTCAAATGAAGTTAAAGAAAGGCAAGGATAACAATCATGATCTCAGACAGAGTTAAAAAAAAATTGGTGCTGTTCAGTCATTTCATTCAAGTCTGACTCTTTGTGATTCCATTTGGGGTTTTCTTAGAAAAGATACTAGAGCAATTTGCCATTTCCTTCTCCAGTTCATTTTGCAGATGAGGAAACTGAGGCTTGCCTGGGATCACAGACCTAACTAGTATCTGAGGTCAGATTTGAATTCAGGAAGGCTGAGTCCTCTATCCACTTTGTCCCCTCATTGCTCGAAAAACAAATGTAATCCTAATTAAAAGAGATAAGTAGGGACATTAAATCTTGCTGAAAGGAACAATAAACAATGAAGTAATATCAGTTCTAAAATACATGCACCAAATGGCTTAAGCATCCAACTTCTTAAAGGAAAAGTTAAATGAATTACAGAGAGAAATAGAAAACAAATCTATACTACTGAGAGACCTCAACTTTCCTTCTTAGAACTAGACAAACTAGCCATAAAATAAATGAGAAAGAAGTTAAGGAGATAAATAGAATCTTAGGAAAATTAGATTTCTAGAGAAATAATTTCATTAAAAGACAGCAATGAGACTGCTGCGGCTAGCAAGTCTGGGCCTAGCTACCAGCTGAGTGAAATAAAGGGACAGACAGAGAGAGAGAGAGCTTCTAGTTGAATAAGAAGGAGGGAGAGAGACGGGGATGTATTCCATAGTCTGTTTATTGCAGACCTATTTCATACAGAGCCAAAGATACATGGAAGATACAAGGTTTATATACCCTTAGCAGAATGCAAGGAACCACCCTTGGTCTCCGTCATTCTCTACCCCAACCCAAACCAATCACTCGTTAAGTTCTTTATCCTGGGACCATGTCCAGAGGCACAAACAGGGTGTTATAATCAAGATTTGCAAATTAACTCAGTACTTTCTTTAGATATACATGAATTAACTCAGTACTTTCTTTAGATATTCATTAAACCAATGAGAGGATCCACCCAACAAGATTATACGCTCCTTGCATATCAGCCTAATGACCTTCGTAGAACTGGGGAGCTAATGTGGCCAAGGACCCTGAAAGTCTTGGCCTACAACAGAGACAACCTACCAAAATCTGTCAGATAAAGCCAAAGCATTACTGAGAGGAAATTTTGTCTCTAAATCCATACATCAATAAAAGAGAGAAAGACCAGATCAATAAATTGGGTATGAAACTAAACAAAACTAGAAAAAGAACACATTAAAAGTCCCAATTAAATACTAAAATGAAAATCCTTAAAATGAAAGGAGAGATCAATAAAATGGAAATAGATAAAATGGAAAAAAAAATCCTTTGAACTAATAAATAAAACTAGGATCTGGTTTTATTCTGAAAAAAAAAAGATTGCCTTGTAGTAGGCCAAGATTTTCAGGGGCCTTGGGCACATGAACTCCCCAGTTCTATAAGGTCACTAGGCAGATATGCAAGGAGAGTATAATCTTATTGGGTGGATGCTCTCGTTGGTTTCCTGAATATCTAAAGAAAGTACTGAAAGCTAATTTGCAGGTCTTGATTGTGACTCCCTGTTTGTTTGTGCCTCTGGGCATGGTCCTAGGATAAAGAGCTTAATGAGTGATTGGCTTTGGGCTGGGGTAGGGAAAGATGGAGACCAAGAGTGGTTCTTTGCATTCTGGAAATTCCACTAAGGGTATATAAACCTTGTAAGTTCCCTGTATCTTTGGATTAGTATGAGATGGCTCTGTAATAAA
>CM053600.1:53800638-53812949 GCA_028646575.1 Pseudocheirus occidentalis
CTAGTATCAAAAGGGAAAAGGGTGAATAAACCACCAATGAAGAAGAAATTAGTCATGTTAAAAGCTATTTTGCCCAATTATATGCCAGTAAAATTGACAATCTAAGTGAAATGCATGGATATATGTAAAAATATAAACAGACCACGTAAACAGAAAAGGAAATAGAATACATGGGTAATTTTATCTTAGAAAAAGAAATTGAACAAGTGTGTTGGTAATATAATTTGAATTTAAAAATCCCTTTGTATTGGCAAAGGTAACGGTTATTAGCACTTAGTAATCAAGTAATTAAGCCTCTGCTACAGAAACAGAAAGTATGAACTCCTGTTTCCTGTTGCTGATAATAGGAAGTGGCTGAACACAGAGGGGCAATACTGTATATAAGGAAAAGCCCCAGAGAGGGAGAGTCAAATCTTCTTAGAACAAGTCTCATGGAAGCAAAAGCTCCTGCTTCCAGCAAGAACAAGAAGAGAAGCCAAAGAGGCTGAATAGGAAAGCTACCCTGACACCTCCACCCCTCAGGCTGGAGAGAAAGATTTTGATTTTGAAAACCTGGATGGAGTGATTTTTTTTTTTATTTTAATTTTTTGCTTTTTGGAGGGCAGTTGGGGTTAAGTGACTTGCCCAAGGTCACATAGCTAGTTTTTTGTGTTAAGTGTCTGAGGCAGGATTTAAACTCAGGTACTCCTGACTCCAGGGCCAGTGCTCTATTCACTGCACCACCTAGCTGTCCCTGGATAGAGTAATTTTGATTCTGGCAATCAGGTGAAACGTCTGTTGAGTCCGAGGGCAAGCTAGAGATTCTGAGGATTTCTGAGAGCTAGTCAGAGCTCAGGGCCAGACAGAGCTGCTGAGGATTTCTGAAAGCGAGGCAGAGCTGCAGAACACTGAAGAAGCATGATTGTGATGCTGGTATGTTTCATGAACCTGTTGGTGTCTTTATTAAGTCTTTTCTTCCCAGGAACAGAGACTGTGAAGAATTTGAAATGGAGTGGACACTGTGACCTCCAAGGTGGAGCAGGAACTGCAGGGATGGCTGGACAAGGAGCTAGGAGCTGTCTGCCTTTGAGCCCAGGTGACAGTTTGGGGAATCAAGGTAGGATCTAGGACCATGGAAGGGAATCCAGAGAATCTGAGAAACCACCCTGAGTCAAGCTCAAAGAAGACTTTACTTAGATATTGTGTACTGACTGAGAAATTGTAAATTTATTATTGACCAGGGCAGAGTGAAGATGGTGGCATAGAAGCAGGAAAACCCCATGACTCCTCCAATAACAATCTCAAATACCTATAAAATATGACTCTAAACAAATTTTAGAGCTACAGAATCCACAAAGTGACAGAGAAACAAATCTCCCACTGAAGGCAGCCTAGAAGGCAGACAGGAAGCGTTCATCTGAGTGTGCTAGGAGTCAGACCCAGTCCCATGTGAACCCACAGTTTTAGCCCCAGGGCATCCCTGACCAGCACCTGCAGTGGACTTCAGGAGAATGGATCACCAGCAGCAGTGAGGGTTTCCAGAATTATCAACCTAAAAATGCCAAAGAAAAAGTGAGAGGTCAGTGTAGACCCAGGTTGGAACTGGGGGTTTGGAACAGAGTACGGCCTCTGCCCCCAGAGCTGGAAATGGTAGAGGTGCAACAGCCCTGCATCCACCTCCATGTGGCTGCTTCTGAGTTCATGGCCTGAAAATCATATGGGGGCCAAGCAAACATTCAAAGGGTAATCACTTTTGCGTTAACTTGCCTGGTTCTGGGCCATGGTCTTGGATAGTGGTCCTGAGGTGTGTGACCAGTAAGCCAGAGGATGTGGGGGCTGCAGGGACAGCACCCTCCTAATAGCTCTGGCAGCTGTGAAAATCCCATTGATTTGGGAAAAAGCTCTCTGCTCTGGAAGCAGAGTTCTACTGTGGCAAAGAGCTCAAAAGTCAAGTAATTAAGTGGCAATAAGAGCAAGCAAATGAAGCAAAGCAAGCACAGCAATTCAACTTTAGATTCCTTTTTTGGGGACAAAAAGGATCAAAGCATGAAAGAGGAGGAATAAACAGTCAGAACTCCTGCACCAAAAGCTTCCAAGCAAAAATGAATTGGTTACAGGCCATATTGGAGCTTAAGAAGGATTTTGAAAATCAAGTAAGAGAAGTGGAGGAAACACTGGAAGACAAAGGAGAATGATGCAAGAAAATAATGAAAAGAGACCCAACAACCTGACTGAATAAAATAACACCTTAAAAAATAGACTAACTCAAATGGCAAAAGGGACTCAAAAAGCCAATAAAGAGAAGAAAGTCTTAAAAAGCCAAATTTGCCAGATGGAAAAAGAATTTCAAAAGCTCACTAAAGGGAATAATTCTTTCAGAATTAGAGTGGAGCAAGCTAATAACTTTATGAGAAATCAAGATGCTATTAACTGACCTGGAAAATATATCCAGGAAAGATAATTTAAAAATTATTGGGCTACCTGAAAGCCAGGATCAAAAAAAAAACCTAGAAATCATCCTTCAAGAAATTCTTAAAGAAAACTGCCCTGATGTTTTAGAACCAGAGGGCAAAATAGACATTGAAAGAATTCACTGCTCACCTCTTGAAAAAGATCCCCAAAAGAAAACTCCTAGGTATAGTATATCTAGGTTCTGGAGTTCCCAGATCAAGGAGAAAATATTTCAAGCAGCCAAGAAGAAACAATCCAAATATTGTGGAAACACAATCAGGATAACACAGGATCTAGCAGCTTCTACATTAAGGGATTGAAGGACTTGGAATATGACATTCCAAATGTCAAAGGAGCTAGAATTAAAACCAAGAATCACCTACCCAGCAAAACTGAGTATAATGTTTCAGAGGAAAATATGGTCATTCAATGAAATTAAGGACTTTCAAACATTCTTGATGAAAAAACCAGAGTTGAATAGAAAATTTGACACTCAAATACAAGAAGCAAGAAAAGCATGAGAGGGTAAACAGGGAAAAGAAATCAGAAGGAACTTATCAAAGTTGAATTATTTACATGCCTACATGGAAAAACAATAATTGTAACTTAAAAATTTTTTCTCATTATGAGGACAGTTGAAGAGAATATAAATGTGTTTGTGTGTGTATATATACACACACACACATATATACACATATAAATGCATATACATATATACATACATATGTATACATACATACAGATAGATAAATAGATAGAGATATATAGGAGGGTATATGTGTGTATATGTATACATAGCCAGAAGGCACAGGATCAATTGAATAGGAAGTGATGATATTTAAAAGGTGAAATTGAGAGGTGAGAGAGGAATATAATGAAAGGGTATGAGAAGAGACAGAATGGGGTAAATTATCTCATATAGAAGAGTCAAGGGATAACTGTTACAATGAAGAACAGGAAGGCAAAAGGGAATGGGTCAACCTTACTCTCATTGAATTTGACTTAGGGAATGGGTATCTTGCCCTATAGGAGAGTAGAGGGAAGGGGATGAGAGGGGGGATGATAGAGGGAAGAGCAGTTAGAAGTACACACTTTTGAAAAGTGACAGGGTCAAAGTAGAGAACAGAACAAGTGGGGGCAGGATAGGATGGAGGGAAATATGGTCAGTCTTTCATAATATATCCACTATAATAATTTTTGCATAACTACACATGCACAACCTATATTTAATTGCTTATCCTCCCAGTAAGGGTGGGTGATGAGGGAGGAAGGAAAAGAATCTGGAATTCAAAGTTGCAAAATCAAATGTTTAAAAAATTTTATTATTATTATTATTTTATATGCAACTGGGAAATAAGATATTTAGGCACTGGGGTATGGAGATCCATCTTGCCCTACTGGAAAGTGGGAGGAGGGTTGGGAGAGGGTATAGGAGAGAGCAGATTAGGATAGGGTGTATATAGTGGGATTACTGTTTTGGGGTGGTGGGTAAGGGAAAGATGGGGAGAAAATTTGTAACTCAAAATCTTGTGAAAATGAATGCTGTAAACTAAAAATAAACAAAATTTAATTTAAAAAATAAAAATATAAAAAAATTATTTTTAAAAAAATTATTAGTGACCTAGAGGTGGAGGGTCTGCCATTTTCTGATGATTGAATAGTGAATGATGAAGAATGATTAAGTGATTGAGTTGATTGAATGACTGATCAACTAAATGATTGTACTTAGTGATTTATGACTGAATAAGTGAATGATTTATAACTTAATGTGCCCCGTGAGTGGAGAACTTTGAGTATTATATTTTGACACAATTGAATGGCTGAGTAAGGAGGCAAGCCTCCTTAAAGGTGATTGAATGATTGAGTTATTACACGATTGTTCTTAGTTCAAAACTTGGCAACCACTGTGGTGGAAACTACATGTCCATTTTCTGTGGTAAGTTGTAACATTGTGAATGTTGTACCTTGATTTACTGTGAATGTTTTGCTCTGATTTGTTATGGAATAAATAGTGTTCACTATACTATGTAATCAGAAACTTAAAAGCTGTTCACAGTAGCATTCTTCTGGGAAAGCTGCTTGTGTATGGTATTACAACATGGCATCAGTGAGCTCCATAAAAAAAATTCTCAGGACCAGATGGATTCACAAGAATATGCTACCGAGTATTTAAGAAACAATATAACTCAATGCTATATAAACTATTTGGGAAAAAAAGGTAACGAAGGAGTCTTACCCAATTCTTCTTATAATACAAATAATAGTTTTGATAGCTAAACCAAAAAGAAAATTTTTTTTTAAAAACAGTAGACCAATTCATTAAATGAATATCAATGCAAAATTTATACTAAATAATAGAAAGGAGATTACTACAATATATCACAAAGATCATATACTATGACCAGGTATGAATTACAATAGGAATGCAGGGCTGGTTCAAATTTAGGAAAACTATCAGCATAATTGACCATCTCAATAACAATAACAAAAACCATATGATTAAATCAATGGATGCAGAAAAAGCTTTTGATAAAACACAACACACATTTTTCTTAAAAACACCTGAAAACATAGAAATCAATGGAACCTTCCATCTAAAACCAAGAGCAAGCATTATCCCTAATGGAGGAACACTTGTATTTCCCAGTAAGATCAGGAGTATTTCAAGGATGTCCATTATCACCACTATTATCAAATACTGTACTAAAAATACTAGCAGGATGTAAGGTGTGTTCACAGACTCTGGCATGAGGGCTTGCGTCTGAGTCCTTTTCAGGGCTGCTCACCTACTTTTGGTGTTCACCTGATCCACCTAACTCTCACTGTGATTCCAAGAATCTATAGCAAGTGTAGCAGCTACCACCGTCCTGCCTCCTTCCCTCCCCTCTCCCCATAAACTGTTTCAGTGGACAGGATAGAACTGAGGGGTCTCAAACCCACTGGTGAATTAGGGGGGTGTATACTCTAAGCATGTGAAGACTCCCTCCGGAGGAATGGCAGATAAGAACAATTTGTTCCAACAGCCATGAAAGCAGCTGAAGCTGGTGTTGTGGAATGCTTAGACATCAAAGACACCAAGGTAATCCATCAAAAAGATATCTTGAGACATCACAAGTGATGTTGATTCTGTCCTGTCACTGGACTATGATGACTCTGGAAGAGAGAGTGAGGCTTATGACTTTGTGCAACTCTGCCTCACTTTAATTCAATTTTGCCCACAAATCAAAAGACATCACCCATATCATTTTACCATTTTTACCTTTCTCAAAGTCCTGTGGTGACAGGCAAGTGACAAAGCATCAGATATGAATACACTGTAAGCTGTAGTCATAACCCAGGGCATTGTAATGGCAAGCAAAGTGGTATTTAAGCTCCTTGTTTTAGCTATTCAAGAGTCTTTGAGCCTTGCCTGTGATTATATCAATCTTTGTTGGAAACAGTATACATTGTGTTGCTTCTAAAAGGCCTAAAGGAGTTTGGAGACCTTCCCTGCTCTTATTAGGTCTAACATCATCAGATGGAGTCTTCAGCCCAAAGAGCTGCATAGGAAGGATGCAACAAGAAGTGTAAAACAGGAAGGAGGAGAGCAGATAAAAACATGAGCACAAGCTGGGACCAAGAAGGACTGAGAGGCAGAATGTCTGTGATTTCAGCACTCTGTAGCACTCCTCTGTGTCTTGGTCTGTCAGACAAAAGCTTTGAATGTTGTTTTTGGACAGAAGTCCTGAAGGAGGACTTTCCTGATGATTCAGAAGTGTTTACAGAAGTCCTGAAAGAGGACTTTACTGCCATTTACAGAAGTCTTCAAAGAGGGCTTTACAGCTGTTTACAAAGTCCTGGTTCTTTACTGCTGATTTGTGTTGGTTTGGGCTACTTTGTCAGAAAGAAAGTGAATTGAGATGATAGTGCTGGCAATATGTGTGAATACTGTTGTAACTCTGCTAAGCTTAGTGTGTGTAAATGTTGTTGTGGCTCTATTAAGCTTTGTCTTCCCAGAAACAGAAACTTCAAAGGACTTGGAGTGAACTAGTCACTATGAGCTTTGATATGGAACAGGAGCAGAGAGCTGCCTACCTGTGAATCCAGGTAACAATCTGGTGAATTCAGGCAAGAACTGGGAATATGGAAGAGGAGCCATGGAGTTTAGAAGTCAGCCTCTAGTTAAGATGAAAAGACCTTTACTTGAGTACTCAGTGTCAGACTGATGAGATTGTAACTTAATTGTGACCTAGGGGTAGATGGCCTTTGTACTTTCTACAATCCCTTAAAGATAATTGACTTAAGGATAATTACTTTTTAAGGATGATTACTTCTTAAGGATGATTGGAAGCCAGCCTCTACTTAAGGATGGAAGGAAACTTAACCTGGGTATTCAACATTGATTGATGAGATTGTGACTTAATGAATGATATGTTTTGTTTAAGACTATGTGGTCACCTTAGTAATAAGTTGTTATGTTATATTGTTGTGAATGTTTTGCTTTAGTTTATTGTTGAATAAATAGAGATTTCACTATACTATGCAATCAGAATTTTAAAGTTATTCACAGCAGCTGTCCTCAAGAGAACTGCTCATGAATGGCTTTACAGGCACACAGGCCATCCGTGGAAAATGGTCATCTTCTCACAGGGAGCAGCAGCCCCATGGGTGTCTGAATAGCCTTTTAAGGATCATGCTGCTCACTGGGGTGAAAATGGGGCTAGAAAGGGTATTCTAAAAATTGTCTACTTACCCAACCCTGGCCTGATTACCTCAGCAGGTAAGAATACCACTCTGTGGTCAAAACACACACAAAAAAGTATGAAAATCTCTGTAAAGGTAATTCTACTCACCATCAATACTTGGAATGTGTGCACATTTTTAGAAAACACAAAATCTGGTGGACCTGAAAGACAAATGCTCTTGTTGTGAGAGAATTCAACAGGTATCACATCCAAATTGAAGGCCTGAGTGAAATAAGGCTGGCAAATGAAGGCCAGTTTACTAAAGTCTGAGCTGTATAAGCATTTATTTTGAGTGGCTGCAGCAAAGGGGGATGTTATGAAACTGGTGAAGGTTTTTCAATCAAAATTAATCTAGTCAGTAAGCTTGAATGTCTACCAAAAGAAATGAATGACAGGCTTATGACAATGCAATTGCTACTTACAGGAAAATGTCACGTCACCATCCTAAGTGCCTATACTCACCCATGATGAACTCTGATGAGGTCAAAGAAAAATTTCATGAAGACTTGGGGAACCTTATCATCAGTATGCCCAAAGAGGGCAAGCTTATAATTCTGGGTAACTTTAATGGTAGAGTAGGCTCATACTCTCAGACTTGGAAGGGAGTCCTGGGAGGAATGAAGTTGGAAATAGCAATAGCAATGATCAGATACTACTCAAGACCTGTGCATCTCATGACCTTCTCATCACCAACACTGTCTTCCATTTAACTAAATGCAATAATTCATGAATGTACCCTTGTAGCAAATATTGGAATTTTATAAACTATATCATTGTAAGGAAAAGAGACAGACAGGATGTAAGAGTGAAAAAGGCAATGTGTGACACAGGCTGCTGGACTTTATCCTCTTCAAAATAAATGTTTGAATTCAACAAAAGCAGTGGCCTTAAGGCAAAATGACTACTAGAAGAATTAATGTCAACAGATTAGAGCACTCCTCAAGAAAAATTTGTTGCTGACTTGAAGGGAAAGTTGAGCCAACACACGGTTGACAACAATGGAGCAGAAAAGGAGCGGACAGTTTTCAGAGATTAGGTGTACAGTACTGCATTTGCTCACCTGGGTCAGAATACTTGCAAATATCAAGACTGATTTGACAAAAATGATGGGAAAATTCAGAAGCTCATAAATGAAAAAGAACTCCACAGAGTTTATCAGAAGGATAGTTCATCCATCTCTGAGGAGGCAGCATTTAATTCCATCAAAAGTTAATGAGAAGCAAAGCTTAAAGAGATACAGAATTCTTAGCTCAGTAAGAAAGCCAATGAAATTCAGTTTTGTGCCGATTATGAAAATCCAAAATGCTTTTCATGAAGTCTTGAAGGCTATTTATGGGCCAAAGACCTATGATGTATCTCAAATATTCAGTGTTGATGGAGCCACATTGATTATTGATAAGGATGTGATCCTAGAGGGATGGGCTGAACACTTCCTTAGTGTTCTCAATAGACCATCATCAATAAATGCTGAAGTCATTTACATTAGGTTGAAGTCAATCCCTCCCTAGCTGTTGTTGCAACTGAGGAAGAGGTTTTGGATGTCGCAAGGCTCCTTTCACATAGCAAAGCATCTGGTGCTTATTCTATTCCAGCTGAGATTTACAAAGTAGGAGGTTCATTGCTTGTACAAAAGCTGACTGAAATTTTCTGGTTTATGTGGCAAGAGGAGGTTATCCCCCAGAAGTTCAAGGACACCTCTATTGTTCCTCTCTCTAAATCTAAAGAAACTAGATTGTTCTGTGACAATCACAATCTCACTTAGTCATTGCTGACAGGATTCTTGCCAGAGTTCTTAATAGGCTGATCCTTCACCTCGAAGATGGTCATCTATGTGAGAGTCAGCGTGGCTTCAGAAAGGACTGAGGAATGGTGCAAGAACTCCAGGAGAAATACCAGGAGCAGAATGGAGGTCTGTACACAATGATTTTAGATGTGACCAAAGCCTTTGATATTGTCAGTTGCAAGGACTTATGACAAAATTTGGCTGCTTGGAGAATTTCATCAGTATTGTATCTCAGTTTGACAATGGCATTCCTACCAAGGTTCTAGATAATGGACAATGTACTCATGTTTTCCCAGTCACCAGTGGAGTGAAACAACATTGTGTGTCTGCTATGTTCACTTACCTTGGCAGTATGCTTTCCAGGGATATCCACATTTATACAGACGTTAATACACTCATTGCCAAAGTTAGCTCAGAGTTTGGGACCCTCCAAAAAACAGAGTGGGAGAGAAGAGGTATTATACTGACTACCAAACTGAAGGTCTACAGAGCCATGATGCTGATCTCATTGTTATATGCCTTTGAAACCTAGGCAGTACACCAGAGCCAGGTCAGGAATCTGAATCACTTTCATCTGAATTGTTTTAGGGAGATTCTGAAGATTACCTGTCAGAAAAAAGATACCAGACACTGAAGTCTTTTCTCAAACTAAACTGCCAAGCATTCGTAATCTACTTCTGAGAGCACAACTCTAATGGCCTGACCACACTGTTTGAAAGCCAAACATCCACTTGCCAAACAGCTATTTTATGGAGAATTGACAGAGGTCAAGAGCTCGCATTTGTATCCAGAAGAAAGCAATATAAAAACACTTTCAAATACTTTCTTAAGAACTTTGGGGGGCAGAGCAAAGATGGCAGCTTAGAAGCAGCAAGTTTCCACAGCTTCCACATAGCTACCTTAAATACCCATAAAATACGACTCTGAACAAATTTTAGGGCTCCAAAACTCACAAAAATAGAGAAAATACATCTCTTGCTTAAGGCAGCTTGGCAGGTGGGGCTCATCACAGCAGGCTGGGAGCTGAAACACACCCAGCCTGAAACCGTTGCCTGGCTCAGGGAGGTCAGGAGGAGACACAGCTGGAGTATTCAGCTCTTGATGGTGGCAACTGTGGTAATTTCCAGATTTATCAAGCCAGGAGAAATAAGAACCAAGAGAAAGGTCGGTGGGATTCAGCTAAATTTGGGGTAGAAAAGCTGTCTGGCCAAACTGCCCCCAGGGCAAGGAAGCAACTGAAGCAGGACAAGTGGCACAGGCAGCTTCAGAGCTCTCAGTCTGCCGACTGCAGGGAGGCCAAGGAGATTGATCAGAGGCCAAGTGCTCTTGTGTTGAGGGGCCTGGATCTGGATCATGGTCTTGGGTGGTGGTCCTGGGATGCGCTTTCAGCAAGCCAAAGCTGGTGGGGGCTGCAGCACCCGCCTAATAACTCTGGCAGCTGGGAAAACCCCAGCAATTTGGGGCAGAGCTTTCCCCCTGGAAGCAGAGTTTCACAGAGCTAAAAGAAAAAATCAGTCTGACACTGTGTACTCAAGTAAAGGTCTTTTCATCTTAAATAGAGACTGACTTCTAAACTCCATGGCTCCTCTTCCATATTCCCAGTTCTTGCCTGAATTCACCAGATTGTTACCTGGATTCACAGGTAGGCAGCTCTTTGCTCCTGTTCCATATCAAAGCTCACAGTGACTAGTTCACTCCAAGTCCTTTGAAGTTTCTGTTTCTGGGAAGACAAAGCTTAATAGAGCCACAACAACATTTACACACACTAAGCTTAGCAGAGTTACAATAGTATTCACACATATTGCCAGCACTATCATCTCAAGTTGTCCAGGAAGCAAAGTAAGAACAGTAACCTAACTCTAGAATCCTTTTTCGGGGACAAAAAGGATAAAGCATGGAATGGTAGGAAGACAACACAGTCAGAACGCCCACACCAAATGCTTCCAAAAAATGTGAAGATTGCCTATAAACCATAGATTGACTTAAAAAGGACTTTGAAAACCAAATAAGAGAAAAAGAGGAAAAATTGGGAAGAGAAATGAGAATGATGAGAGAAAATTATGAAAAGAGAGTCAACAATCTGACTGGAGAGAATAACACCTTAAAGAACAAATTACCTCAAATGGCAAAAGAGGCCCAAAAAGCCAATGATGAGAAGAATACCTTAAAAAGTCAAATTTGCCAGATGGAAAAAGAATCCCAAAAGCATTCTGAAAAGAATAATTCCTTCAGAATTAGAGTGCAACAAATGGAAGTAAATGACTTTATGAGAAATCAAGGTACTATTAAAGAGCTCCAAATGAAAAAATAGAAGGTAATGTGAAACATCTACTTGAAAAAAACCACTGACCTGGAAAATAGATCCAGAAGAGACAATTTGAAAATTATTGTACTACCTGAAAGCCATGATCAAAAAAAGAACTTGGAAAGCATCCTTCAAGAAATTCTCAAAGAAAATTACCCTGATATTTTAGAATCAGAGGGCAAATAGAACCTGAAAGAATTCACCCATCACCTCTTGAAAAAGATCCCCAAAAGAAAACTCCTAGAAATGTTATAGCCAGGTTCCAGGATCCCCAGATCAAGGAGAAAATACTACAGGCTGCCAAGAGAAAGCAATTTGAATACTGTGGAAACACAATTAGGATAACCCAGGATCTGGCAGCTTCTACACTGAGGGACTGAAAGGCCTGGAATATGATATTCTGGAAATCAAGGGAGCTAGGCTTAAAACCAAGAATCACCTACTCAGCAAAATTGAGTATAATGTTCCAGGGGAAAATATGGTCATTCAATGAGGTGGAGGACTTTCAAGCACTCTTGCTGAAAAAAGCAGAAATGAACAGAAAATTTGACATTCAAACACCAGAAGCATGAGAAGGTAAACACAGGAAAGAAATCATAAGAAATTTATCAAAGTTGAACTATTTACATGCCAATATAGAAAAATGACATTAGTAACTTATGAAACTTTTCTTAGTATGAGCATAGGTGAAGGGAATACAAATGTGTATATATCTGTCTATGTATATGTGTGTATATATGTATAGCTATACATATGTCTACATAGGAGGGTAAATATGCGTATGAATACATATCTGAGCATGTGTGTGTATGTGTACATAGAGGGTACAGGATCAATTGAAAAGGTGGGATGATACTTTAAAAGGTGAAATTCTGAGGTGCAGAGGACTAGAATGAGAGGAGACAGGGAGAGACAAAATGGGGCTAATCATCCCATATAGAAGAGGCAAGGGATAACTGTTACAACTTTACTTTCATTTACTCTCATTGAATTTGGCTTAGGGAAGGAAAGACATAAACTCTAAACTGGGTATCATGCCACACGGGAGAGTAGGGGGGATGGGGATGAG
>CM053600.1:53813449-53829835 GCA_028646575.1 Pseudocheirus occidentalis
TAAAAAGCCAAATTGCCAAGATGGAAAAGGAATTTCAAAAACTCACTGAAGGGAATAATTCCTTCAAAATTAAATTGGACTAAATGGAAGCTAATGGCTTTATAAGAAATCAAGATACCATAAAACAGATCCAAACAAATGAAAAAATAGGAGGCAATGTGAAATATCTCACTTGAAAAACCACTGACCTGGATAATAGATTCAGGACAGATAATTTTAAAATTATTGGACTACCTGAAAGCCATGATTAAAAAAAGAGCTTAGAAATCATCCTTCAAGAAATTCTCAAGGAAAATTGCCCTGATATTCTAGAACCAGAGTACAAAATAGAAATTGAAAGAATTCACCAATTGCCTCTTGGAAAAGATACTCAAAAGAAAACTTCTAGGAATATTATAGCCAAATTCCAGAGTTCACAGATCAAGGAGAAAATATTACGAACTGTCAGGGAGAAACAATTTGAGTATTGTGGTAACACAATCAAGATAACACAAGATCTAGCAGCTTCTGCACTAAGGGATTGAAGGGTTTGGAATATATATTCCAGAGGTCAAAAGTGCTGGGATAAAACCCAAGAATCATCTACCCAGAAAAACTGAATACAATGCTTCAGGGGGAAATATGGTCATTCAATGAAATAGAGGACTTTCAAGTATTCTTGATGAAAAAACCAGAGCTGAACAGAAAATCTGACTTTCAAATACAAGAAGCAAGAGAAGAATGAGAAGGTAAACAGGAAAAAGAAATCATAAGGAACTTATTAAAGTTGAAATATTTACTTTCCTACATGGAAAAACAATAATTGTAGTTGAAGGGAAAATGTGTGTGTATTTATATATTTATATAAGGGTGTATGTGTTTATAAATACATATGTGAGTGAGTGTATATGTGTGTGCATGTGTACATAGACAGAGGGCACAGAATCAGTTGAATAGGAAGTGACGATATCTAAAAATATAATTAAGAGGTAAGGGGGGAATATATTGAGAAAAGGAGAAAGGGAGAGATAAAATAGGGTAAATTATCTCATATAAGGGAAGAGAAAACTGTTACAACAGAGGGGAAGAACAGCAAGGTGAAAGGGAATGGGTCAACCTTACTCTCATTGAATTTGGCTTAAGGAGGGAATAACATACACACTGAATTGGGTATCTTATCCTACAGGAAAGAGGGGAGAAGAGGATAAGAAAGGGGACGAGAGAAGAAAGGGATGATTGGAGGAGAGGGTAGTTAGAAGCACATACTTATGAAAAGGGACAGGGTCAAAAGAGAAAATAGAATAAGTGGGGGGGGCAGGATAGGATGGTGGGAAATATAGTTAGTTTTTCACTATATATCTACTATGGAAACATTTTCCATAACTATACATGTTCAACCTATATTGAATTGCTTATCTTCCCAGTGAGGGTTGGTGAGGAGGGAAAAAGGGAAGGAATCTGGAAATCAAAGTTTTAAAAACAAATGTTTAAAAAAATTGTTTTTTTACATGCAACTGGGAAATAAGATATACAGGTACTGGGATATAGAAATCCATCTTGCCGCACTAGAAAGTTAGAGGGGAAGGGGGAGGATATAAGAGAAAGCAGATTGTGGGAAGGGGTATCAAGTAGGCTCACTATTTTTGGGTGGGAGCTATGGGAAAGATGGGGATACAATTTGTAACCCAAAATCTTGTGGAAATAATGTAGAAAACTAAAAATAAACAAATAAAAATTGAAAATTCCAAAACAAATAGCAAGTGTAGCAGTTTTTTATCCTATCTATAAAGACAGAGCATTTGCCACTTATATTTGTAAAGGGAGCCCACTCTGAAAAAATAATGCATGTTTTAAAAAAGTGTTCTCTGAATCTCTGCTTTGTGTTTCAAGCCCTCTTAATTGGATCCCTCTCTTTTATTCTAGTTTCCTTCTAGGTAGCTTCTTTGCCTTGTACTCCATCTATACCATGTGTATTTTATCTTATGCCTTTGTATCAAGCCTGAAAGAAATCAAAGCCATGAATTGAGGAATAAAGCATCTTTAACTGGAATAACAGGGTAGTAAAACTGCCACCATGGGAGATGTCCCATGAGTGCAAAAGACAATGGATTTCCCAACTCCAAGACCCGTGCAAAAGCTTCTTATATCATTAGGAGAAGAGGGGGAGAAGGTAGTATAAGATAGCAATGCATGGTCATGAGATCCCAGTCACCCTCAGTAATCCAAATGAGAAAAAAGACTTCATTCTGACTGTTTTACCCTTCATGGCATGAATCCCAATGGAAGGGGGCATTAAATGGAAGAGACTTTGATTTAGCTCAAACTGGGTTCCTTTACAAGGGAAAATCTGAGAGTGAAACTTAGAGTACGGTTCAGTTCAACCTAATAAATGGACATTTATCTTAAGAATAGGAATGGAATGTAAGGGCATTACTAGAATTCATGACATTGCTAGGATGATTAAAGGAGAGTATTGGCATACATTTGGTATTAACAATTTTCTGCTCTCAATGACTGTGATGGTAATGAGACTTTGAAGATCTTCCCTGTCCCTTAATAGGCTGAATGTAGTCCCATGGAGCCTGTGGAGGGAGGAGTTTGCTGAAAGGGAGGAACAGGTAGGAGTGGAGCTGGAAATAAGTCAGAGCAGTTAGAGCCAAGGGAGAGAGTGGATGCAGGCAAGTAGAAAGCTAGTATTGTGAGTGTTTGTTTGTGGGAAGGCCCAAGCAGAGGGAAGGCTTTGGGATAGTGTTGCTCCCTGCAGTGATAATATTTATTATCTACCTTTGTTGCTATGATGGATTTGGTTTCCTGGTGTTGGGATCTGGCTTTCTGGGGTCTGAATAACTGTTCTGCTTCTGTCTTCTATATGGAGAGTCAATTATATTTTGTGATTCAGAACTTTGCTGGCACATTCATAGTCACTGTTGGTGCTATTAGCATTGCCTTGGTGATATAATGACTGAATTCATTTCTTAGACTCCTCCCTCCACACCAACAGGACTTGATTTTCCTGTTTTTACATCTCAGTGTCCCTAAATCTGTCATCAAATACTTTGGTACTAGCAGACCTACTGTTTCCCCTATACCATTCACCTGGATTACTACCAATTGCCTTTTAGACCTTTAACAAATAAAATTTAAGGGCTAAAACAAATTTTAGAACTGTAACAAATACTTTTCCCATACTTAGATAGAAACTCCAAATATTAAACTTGGTTTGATCCTTTACTAATATCACCCTACCTATCCTTTCCTAGGTGGTCTGAACTTTAAACTATCCCAAGGAATGATGTTCTTATGTCCTTAGAATAAATTAGTCCTAGGCTTGGACCCATGTTCAGAATCCCAGTCTCACACTGGCTTATGCAGATCCCCCAAATGGGCTTCACTGGTCTGACACTGCCACACAATCCCAAGTTATAATAAGGCCCAAATGAAATAACAATGAAATGAAGTGATATATTAACTGATAAACCTGGGAGTATAGACTATATATCTGATAGGAGTTCAGAAAAGAGACCAGTAAAGGCAGATGTCGTCAGGGGAAACAGCTCTAAAAAGCAAATTCACAAACAGAAAGGAGCTTCCCTAGAAGATTTTCAAATTATTATATACAAATAAACTATTCCAATGACAAAACTCAATCTCTGAAAAGACAAACAGGGAAGGCACCTTCTATTTTGAGATTTTTCACTTCCACATTGTCACTATTTTCAGAACTCACTATTTGACAAAAACTGCTGGGAAAACAGTAAGGCAGAAACTGAGCATAGACCAATATCTTACACCATATATCAATATAAAGTCTAAATGGGTACACAATCTAGATATAAATCCTGAGACTGTAAGCAATCTGGGAAAGGAAGGAATAGTTTACCTGTCAGATTTATGGAGGAGGAAAGAATTTATGACCAAACAAGATAGAGAGCATTACAAAATGAGAAATGAATAACTTTGATTACATTAAACTGAAAAGTTTTTGTACAAATAAAGCCAACGTAACCAAAATTAGGAGGGAAGTGGAAAATTGGGAAGGAATTTTTACAATCAGTGTCTCTGATTGGGATTAAAATATAGGACTAAAATATACAGAGAACTGAATCAAATTTTAAGAATACAAGTCATTCCCCAGTTGATAAATAGTCAAAGGATATGAACAGGCAGTTTTCAGAGGAAGAAATTAAAGATATCTACTCTAAATCACTATTGATTCAAGAAATGCAAATCAAAACAACTCAATGTACCACATTGAGGTACCACATCTCAATGGTCAGATTGGCTAAGATGACAAAACAGGAAAAGGATAAATGCTGAAGAGGATGTGGAAACATTGGAACAGTAATGGATTGTCGGTGGGGTTGTGAATGGATCCAACCATTCTGGAGAGCAATCTGGAACTATGCCCAAAGGGCTATAATAATTGCATACCCTTTGACCCAGCAATACCACTTCTAGGGCTGTATCCCAAAAGAGATAATACAAGTAAGAAAAGGACACATATGTACAAAAATATTTATAGCAGCTCTTTTTGTGGTGGCAAAGAATTGGAAATCAAGGGGATGACTATCAACTGGGAAATGGCTGAATAAGTTGTGGTATATGAATGTAATGGAGTACTATTGTGCTATAAGAAATAAGGAGCTCATGAACTTCATAATAACCTGGGGAGACATATAAACGGATGCTGAGTGAGAACAGAACCAGGAGAACCTTGTACACAATTGTACACATTGTATCTGTGATGACTAATTTTAATACACTGGACTTGTTTTAGTAATATAAGGTTTTAAGAGAACTCCAAGGAACTCATGATGGAGAGTGCTATCCACAATCCAGAGGAAGAACCAGAGTCTGAATGTAGATTGAAGCAAATTACTTGCTCTCTCACTCTTTTTCATTTTGTTTTCTTCCTTTTTTCTCATTGTTCATTCCATTGGTTATAATTCTTCTTTATAACTTGACTAATGTTTAGTGTATTTGCAGAACCTATATTGAATTGCATGCCATCATGGGGAGAGTAGGTGGGGGGAGCCAAAGGGGGAGGATTTGGAACTCAAGGGATTATGGAATTGAATGTTGTAAACCGAAAGAAAAAAAATATATATATATATATATATTTTCCTTTTTGGAGGGCAGTTAGGGCTAAGTGAAAATATATATATTTTTAATACAAAGAAGAGAGAAGGAGGGGAATGCAGAGCAGCAGAACATTATTGTTACTGCTAGACAAATTCAAGATACTTAAAATTAGATAAACTTCCTGTCACAGAAGTTTAGTTTCATATGCAATACTAGCTTTTTGTTCTTTGTTGTATGCTGAAAGTATCATGTTTGTTGAGGCTTCTTAAGTACATGATGAAAAAATAAATGAGAACAAACAAACAAAACACCAGCTCTGAAAAAAATTTGTTACTATTTTCTCCCCCTCCCTCTCCTCTTTTTCCTCCTGCTTTCCTTCTTTGTCTCTTTTAGTGGGGCTAATTTAGAAGTACAAACATGAAAAAACTTTGTTTTACAAACAAAAGAGAAATGTGTCCTTGGTAGGAAGTCTAGGTAACAGATGAGGGTGCAGAAGCTAATCATAATTTCCTTTCAGAGACAAATGGGGTAAACTCCATAGCATAAACTTTCTTTACCACACCAAAAATTTGCACCATGAACTCAGTGCCATAATTATCTGATATCTAAATGTTGATCTGAAAATGGGGCTATGGTGATTGTTGAGAAATAAAATAGAGTGGCTCTAGCCCTCCAGGAAGGGACATTGGCACATAATGTAGTATAGGACATAGAGACAAACAAACCTCCAACTTAAAGTTGTAACAACAAATGTGCCCAGCTAGGTGGCACAATGGAAGGAGTACTCAGCCTTCATTCAAGAAGATTCATCTTCCTGGATTCAAATCTGGCCCTCAGGCACTTAACTGTGTGGCCCTGGACAAGGCACTTAACCCTGTTGGCCTCAGTTCCTCATCTATAAAATGGGAGAAGGAAATGGCAAATCACTTCAGTATCCTTGCCAAGAAAAACCCAAATGGGGTCACGAGTCAGACATGATTGGGCAACAAAACTAACAGTAAATGCAAATTTATATTTATACTTCGTTCAGGGTTTATCATTTGTGATGTTTGTTTAGGAAAGTATGAGGGAAAGGCAGGGCTTGGTCTCATTTGAAGAAGATGAGATCCTAAGAGTACCCTTCATTTTCCATCAGCTGCTCTGTTTGGTTTTGACTCCACAAAAATCATGCCTCTCCAGAATAAGCTCATGACCTGAAATCTCATTATCATGCAGATCAGCTCACTTTTTGCTACTCACCACATTCTCAATACCTTCAGGTAACCTCTCCCCTGTGATGTATGGCTGGAGGGTAGAAAAATAAAGTCTCTCGAAAACCTTCCCTTAAATGGGACTCAGAACTTTCTAGGTAAGCTCTCCATTTTTTCCATCAGTTTCTGGTTTCTATTCCATAAACATTATTAAGATTTTTTTCTTCCTCCTATCCTTCCTTCTTGAATTCTTTCCTTCCTTCCATCTTTCCTTTCTTCTTCCTTTTTTCTATTTCCCTTCCTTCTTTCCTACCTCAGTAGCAAGTAAAAAAGGGAAGATCAAGTGGTCCATGGGGCATATTGGTCCACCACAGTACAAAGACCAAAAAATGCTTATGTTCCCCTGCAATAAAATATGCAGCAAAAACAATTCTTAGACTGAGCTAGAGTTAGTAAGAAAGCAAGAGCCTTCATGATAATTTTTTTTTAAAAGGAGAAGTATGGCAATGGGGAAGTCAGAAAGAACAGGCAAGACTATATAAAAACTATATAATGTAGAAAGTGAAAACTGAAATTTTTGATTTATAGAACAGTAATTCCATTGAGGATTTCTTGTGACTCCAGCTTCACACTCATGGTTCACAGTATCACCAGAACCCTTCGGTGGAGTTATTTCCTGTAATGCACAGCTGCATCTGATTTATTTTATTAAGTCTACATAAAAACCATAGGCACAGAACTTTTATGGTATTTGACTATGCCTCATCTTTTCAATTTGGGGATGGGAAATAATGTGAAATAAAATAAGAATAGCATAGAAAGGTCAAAACTCTCTAAAGAAAGATAGAAAGAGTTTTTGCTTGGGGCCATAACTTCACAATGAAATTTCCTCCATTTCATATGTGATAATTGATTATATATCAAAACAGATAAAAATCCACATCAGTCTGTGGAGGACAGTTGTATGATGTGCAAACACCTAGAAGAGAAAAATGGAAATATCTGAACTTTTTGGTTTTGACCTTTGATTAACCATAGAATTATGGTTAAATGGCATAGGATCTCTGAAAAAAAAATCTAATATGAAACTCTTAATTTCCAAGTATCTCTTCATGGGATAAGCATCTTCAACAACTTTTTGTTTTAAAAAATACCTTTAAAATACTATACCATGGTTACAAGATGATTATTTTTAAAGTCTTTTTTGCTTGTCAAAACATAGTATTGTTGAGACTATCTTTTTAAATATACAATGTCCAATTCTCCTAAGAGATTCTATAACATAAGAAAAAGAAGAAATGGAGCTAGCCAAGAGGCTACTAAAATAGAAAAGTTTTCTGTACTGAGAAAAATAAAAGTAAATTAAATTTATCTGACCATGAATGAATCTATCCAACACAAGTGCGTCCTTCATCAAACTGAGCAAGGCTTTCGTTGTACCAGCTCTTCCTGGGAAAGTACCACATATAGTGCTGATAGTTCTGTGATTATGTCAATGTTTATTACTTAAATAAAAATCACAAATCTTCTTTAAGGAAATGAACCCAGATGCCTGCAATTAATATTTCTCAGCCCCACTAAAGACACTGTAACTTAATTCCCAATGTCTTTACTTTGAAGGACTCAAAACTCACAAATTATGTCATTAGAAACAGCAATGGCTAACAAGAGACTTGGCGTAATGTATTTTCGTTAGCTGAGGCTAATTGGAGCCAAATGAGTAGAACAATGCGGTAAGGGCAGGCAGTAAAATTCTGGGTCTTTAGGAACTGAAATAAATGAGGGTAATCAGTGGTGTATGCAGAATATGGCCTGTTCAATTAATATAAATAGGATAGCAGTCAGCTGCAAAGCACCAGTGAGCATGATGAGTTCTGGTGGGCAACAGATGTCTTATTACATTATATAAACACATACAACATGCCAGACTAAACCAGATCAAATAGCAAGGGGAGAGCAGCAAGACTTGGGAGCTGGGAAAGGAAATAGAGTATGCTGGGGGCAGCCTTTGCAAATTTTCCTTTTGCAAGTTTACAGAACATGGTCTGGTCTAAATTGGTAGGGGTTTCCCCCCTGTTTATTTCAAAGACTGGAAACATCTACCCAAAAGGTCAAGTTACCCATGTGTTTTACTCTTCCAAGCAACTGTTTTCACCCATGTTCACACAAACTAAGCAGGAACCACCTCAGAGTTTCCCAAATATGACTCTGTAAGAACCCTGGTGTTCTACTCACTCATAATGGCAATTCCATAAGAAAACATCTATATCAGCAATATTTTCCCTCTCAAAACAAGAAATTACATGTATTTTTTAAAAATTGATTACATGGAACTATTTGGGGAATAAATATACAATTGTTTTTCTCTATTTTCTTCCCAAACTTCCCTGACCTCCCTCTCCTCCCATACTCTCTCTCTTTTTTTTTTTTTTTGCTTTTTGGAGGGCAAGTGGGGTTAAGTGACTTGCCCAAGATCACACAGGTAGTTTTTGTGTTAAGTGTCTAGGGTCAAATTTGAACTCAGGTCCTCCTGACTCCAGGGGTGGTGCTCTAGCCACTGTGCCACCTAGCTGCCCCTCCCATACTCTCTTTATCCTAGGGGCATTTGATACCTTCAAGATTCTTGGACAATTGCTTGTGAGTTCCATCAATATATTTCCAACCCCAAATGCTTTGTAGTCAAATTAAATTAAGAAATACTAATATATTAGTATTTATTGGCAGGTTGGTTTCAATTATAAACATTTACTACAAAGTCTCATTTCTGGACACCAGCATTTCAATTCTGTGAGTTAGAAAGTAAGCAAGTTTCCTTGAAAGGAGTATTTTCTGTTATGACATCCAGTTTTTCCATCTTCTTCCTTTAAAAAGGAAACAAAAACCAGGTTAGTCATTTAAGGTCATTCTAATCGGTAATACAGTACAACTTTTGTCTCTGCAACATTGTGATGGATACATATCACATTCACCAATCAATCAATCAATCAACAAGCATATAAATACCTACTATGTGCCAGGTGCTGGCCATTAAAAAAAGAATACAGACATTTCTCTATTTAAAAGGTTACCTTTGGGGCGGCTAGGTGGCTCAGTGAATAGAGCACCAGCTCTGGAATCAGGAGGACCTGAGTTCAACTCCATCCTCAGACACTTAACACTTGCTAGCTGGGTGACCTTGGGCAAATCACTTAGCCCCAATTGCCCTGTCCTCCTCCCATCAAAAAAAAAAAGCAAAACAAAAAGAAATATTAAATTTTAAAAAATGTTTTTAAAAAAGGTTACCTTCTCTCAGAGCTTATAGTCTGTCTATGAAACTCTTAGTGCTCTGATTCACTTGCCAACCACTCTTTCAATTGTATAAAAGCATTCTTTTTAAACAATTTGTGAAGATACCTAATAGAAGAATTTCATCCATATAGCAGACAGAACTAGAAGTCAAGACACCTTTGGTGCTAATCCCAGCTCAACCACCAACTAGTTGTGTGAATTTAGACAAGTCTCTTGGCTGCGGAGTTGCTAGCTGCAAAATGAGGGGCTTTAACTAGATAACATCAAAGATCTCTTCCAGATAACACCGGAATGTTAATACATTGAATGATTCCATCTTAAATTAAGCAGAATCAAATTGCATGAAACTGTCAATGACTAAGAAAAGGAGGAAGTTATTGTTCCATTACTTCATTCTGATTTATGTACTTCTAAGGCAAAGGAAAGAAGAGAAATTAATTTGTTTCTGAAATGGTGATCAGGTACAATTGCTGGAAGTAGATGGTCAGCCAACAGCATTTTATTTTTTGAGCACTGAACCTGATTGGCAGTGAGGCAGAACACTGAATGTTTGAAGTAAAAATAGCATCTTAATATTGCAGAGATAATAAGGTAGAAAGATTAGAACAGGAAGACAAATGGTCCTAATTCTGTCACACTAAGTTTGAGGTAAAATCAGAGGATTTACAATCAAAATGACCAGATAAATAATCTAATTCAAGTCTTTTGTTCTATGTCTGAGATAAATGATGCCCAGAGAATTGAAGTGACTTGATCAAGGGCACTGAGTACATTGGTGGTAGAAATGGGACCAAAAGCCCTGAGATGGGAAAAAAATTAATAAAAACAATAAAAAAAACCATCACTGCCCTCAAGTAGCATACTTTATGAGAAAAATCATGGAATATGTAGAGAGGGAGAAGAGCTGAGGACCCAAGACAGCCAGCAGTCAGTCAATAAACATTTATTGAGCCCCTACTGTGGGCCAAGCATGTGTGCTAAGTTCAGAGAAAGGCAAAAAATAGATCCTGTTCCCAAGGAGCTTACAGGCTAATGCAAAATGCACACAGATATATACAAATAAGCTACATCCAGGATAAATTGGAAATAACACAGACAAGGCATTAGAATTAAGGAGAATTGGAAAAGGCTTCTTGTAGAAGGTGGGATTTTAGGTGGGACTAGAAGGAAGCTGGGCAGACCAGGATACAGAGGTGAAAAGAGATCCTTCAGGCTATGGGAGACACACAATGAAAGGACAGGAAGTATTGAACAACAATATCCACTTTATTCTTATAAAAAGTTCATTTTAAATTACTTCTAAATAAAGCAACAATGTTATTGAATTCCTAAAATTTAACTAAGGAATCAACAAAAACAGAAATATAGATTCCATTAAGTAGTCAGTGAGCTCTCCTGTTTCCTAGTGAATTTATATTCTATCTCAACTGTAATATGGATAGCTTTTCAAGTTAAGGTCTCTCCAATTTACTTTTTAATCTTGAAATCAACCTTGGAATGATTCCTGTGACTTAGGAAGCAGTGAAATCACTTTAAATGTTTGAAAGCTGTTTTTGTTGTTGTTTTAAATAAAGAAGTAAATCTCCCAGGTTTACTATCTAAACACAGAGGCAGCAATTGAACTAAGGCATGGAGGGGGGGGATTAGATGGGGTAATAACAGTCTTTTGTGAAGTAACATGGATTACTCTTCAAAGTTTTACTAAGAAACGATAGTAGCACTTCTTCAAGAAAAACTCAAATGATATTGTTGGACTTGTTAAACTATGACTGCCACGACTCATTCCTTACTGTGTGAACTGTGATTTCTATGACCCCCTTCTTATTTTGTGTATAAGGTTATGGTTTTATTTCCTAGAATTTTGTAACTGCAAGCACGAACCACCTTCACTCTGTGAAATGTAAATATATTGCTTGCTGCATGTATGTACACATGCATTCATAGTTAGGCATAAGGCCATTCATTATTTCCATGTGAGAATCTTTGGGGATATGAAGTTTATACCAACAGCATCCCTTGTAGAATCTGAACTGTTATTCCACATGTAAAATCCTAAAGGACAGAAAAGGGGGCATGAACACATTAATGAGGCTTTTGGTACCTCACTTAATAGAGAAACCCACTACCATCCTTCTGGAATTTGCCAGTTAATTTGACAGAATTCCCTGGGAAGATTTATCCCCATCTGAGAGACATTAATGCTATACTATTATGTTAAGAAATGGTAATGTGTGATCCATTCTTTTCCTCCTATTTTTATTAAGAACCCCCTCCTCCCTCCTGAAAAAAGTCAGTCAGTCTGAGTGGTATGATTATTCCTAGCCCCCTAGGCACCTACATGCTTGGTAACTAGGTTGGGCATCACTCCACTCAAATGGGAAACCTGACTTCTATTATAGTATAAACAGAATCTAGTCTGGGTGAGTTCTCTCTCAGGGGTAAAGATTTCTTGCCCTTGATCCCCTCCATTAGAGATTAGGCGATCCTAAACTTCTGAAGGAGAAAACTAGCCTGAGAGGTCCAGATTGAAATGATTTCCCATGCCCAGACACTTTAAGGCTGCTGAATCTCAAGATCAAGCTGCAGTCTCAGCAGAAGATGAAGTCTTTTAGTCCCCCTCCTCAATTAATGTCCACCAATCAGAGTTGACTTCCACTTGTAAAGGGAGTTCTGGTCAGAAGGTACCCATGATTTGAGGTGTTTCAGATACTCCCTTAGAGTCTTTGATTACTGAGAGAATCACTGACCATTAGTTTATTGATTATTGGCTGGCCTACTTAATACATTTTTTTCATTACCTGGAGCTCTGTCTCTTGGAATTTTCATTCACCACACATATAACTTGGCATATATCCTCTAAGTACTGCCCCTTGTTTTTTGCTTTTACTTCCAAGCCAACTGAGAAGGTAGTCACCTTTTCCCAAAAACATTCTCATAAACTGTCTACCTAGCACTTTGTTCAATAATCTCAAAATGCAAATCAAGAAAGCCTTACCACCAACCCCAATTTGGATGGAGATTAGGAGGACCTTATAATTTCACTATTTTTTTTTTTTTGCTTTTTGGAAGGGGAATGTCAGGGCAATTGGGGTTAAGTGACTTGCCCGAGGTCAACACGGCTAGTAAGTGTTAATGTCTGAAGTCAGATTTGAACTCAGTTCTTCCTGACTCCAAGGCCTGTGCTCAATTCACTGCACCACCTAGCCACTCCCTCACTATTTTCTCTAGACTTCCAAATACCTCAGTTGGCTATACAGAATATCATTTAATAGTGATTGTTAGTTAGTTTGTTTGTTTTGACATCTATGTATCGTGAATGCTTTTTTCCTTCTTTTATTAAGACAAACATTGAGTTATCATATAAAAGCTCTTTTGGAGAGTCCTTTGCCACAAAACATAGGAATTCACAAAGAGAGTTCTCAGTTGAAATGAGTGGTTCTTATTCATGAGAAAATTAAAGGTACTTGTTAATTTCCCAAGTAGATCTATTTTAACAAGAGCAAGAATTCTGTGCTGAGAAGTTCCATTAATATCTAACTGAGGGGGCAGGTAGGTGGCGCAGTGAATAGAGCACCGGCCCCGGAGTCAGGAGTACCTGAGTTCAAATCCGGCCTCAGACACTTAACACAAAAAACTAGCCGTGTGACTTTGGGCAAGTCACTTAACCCCAACTGCCCTCCAAAAAAGCAAAAAAAAAAAAAATATCTAACTGAGGAGAATCAAAAGCTAGCCACAGGAACATGCATCTTTGGAGTAGCTACTTCATCTCAACCTTCCTAATGTCGAGACCCTTTAATACAGTTCCTCATATCGTGGTGACCCCCAATCACAAAATCATTTTCATTGCTACTTCATAACTGTAATTTGCTGCTGTTATGAATTTATCTGATATGCAGGATGTATTTTCATTGCTACAAATTGAACATAAGCCACAGGTTGAGAACCACTGATCTAGAATGTCTAGTAGCAGTGTGGACAGGGGAGGCAGAGAGTGACTGTAACTTGCCACTGATAGCCCAAAGTTAACATGCCTATGCCAACCCATTGCCAACAGAGGTGGGCACATCACTTTGGACTAACCGTAGCAAGTTATAGTCACTGCCACTCCCTATACCAGATGAAGCATCAACTCAAGAAAAAGGAAATTACATGTCGCTATGACCAATACAGTCCTACTGACTCTAGAAGGAGGTAATCTTTTGGGGGAAAGATATCCAACCCTATTGTGCAAAGCTAGGAAGGACACCTTACTCAGGGGAGCCAAACAGAGCTGAATCACAGGGATCTATAGGCCATTGTAGGTAAAAAGTACACTGTCCTCTCCCCTTCCTAGGTATAAGTACTTGGCACTGTAGCTGTGGATCTACCTACGGTATTTTCACAGTCTTTAAATTTATGAGAAACTATAATCAACTGAAGTATCCTAAGAGCAACTTTGAAATTGGAGAAAACAATGCATAAGAGACAAGTATTGTAGCTAAAGAATCTGAAGAGAAATAAGGAGGGTGAGTAGAATAACTGTAGTTAAATAAATGCAATTATCAAATCAGTTACAGAAACTGTAATCTATAAATGGAAGGTGCCTGTGTTGTAGCAGGTGCACTGGATGGGGAGTTAGAAAAAAGAGCTCGGCATGATGGCTCAGCTCCTTAGGATCAGAATGATTTTTTAACCTCTCTTAACCTCTCTGGGCCTCAGATTCCCTATTTTAGAATAATGTAGTTGGATTAGATGATCTCTGTAAAATACCTCCATCTCTAAATTTTGTGACGCTGAGAGCCAATAAAACACCACATGGCAAAATTTCTGGTCAAATAACTAATCTTGTGCAGAAAACTTCTTATGATGAAAACCAAAGCTCTTGGTTCATATAATTAAAAGAAAAACAGAGATAGACAGAGAAAAGATACAGAGAGAGACAGAGAGAGAGACAGCCACAAAGACAGAGACAGGAAAAGGCAAAGAGATACAAAGATAGAAAAATGGAAAGGAGATTTAATCTCTCTCTGAGAAAATGTGAACTCAATGATCCTTTCTTTTTCCTATTGTTAAAGAAAAAAATATTTTACTCTATGTTTGAGGCCCAAGTCTGCTATAAGCAATTTTATTATTAATTTTATGCTAATATCTAAGTTTTTGTAGCCTGTATGTCAAAAATGGCACAGTTCCCTCATGCTCTCTACTATGGTCCTCTACTCCAAGAAAACTTGAGGTATTGTTTATTTGTAATCTTGAAAAAGGAAAAGATTAATATATTAAAATACAGTTTGGGATTAACATTCCAAAACAATAGTCACTACTCATTTCCTTCCAAGAGCGCTCCCCTGGAGCAATCTCCTGGAGTAATAAAAGAGACCTCCTTCCTACAATCAATATCTATATCCTCCTTTCAGAATGACTGGGGGGAGGGGAGAGTGTCACAGTAGAAAGAGAGTGATCTAAACAAAATTAGAGCTATTTATTCAGTCTTGAATATCACTCTTTATCCATTTTTCATAAGAAATGCATTTTTGTCTTTAACCTAGCCCACCTTCAAATTGGGAAGACTGGAATGGGCTTTTTATAGACCAAAGAAATATTTACTATTTCTAGAGAAACTAATAAAGTGATTTTTAATATTCTTTCACAACTGTGATCATTTCATGACCAATGTACCAGACCTGTCTGTAATTGCTACTACTCACTGATCTTAGCTTTTTCTCTAGGCTTTTCTGGTTAGAAGGAATGCAGGCCTTTCTATCTAGTCTTCCAAATTCCATCCTAGAGAGTCAGCCAAACCTGTACCCCACGTGGCCCTCAACTCTCAAAACAGCAGCACTTGATCCTCCTCACAAAGCACTCCAGAAACAAAAACTTCAGTTTCAAGTCTCCCTCAAGTGCTTCTCATTTTCTTGACTGAATGGACATCTCACTAATTCTTCTTTTTCACGTTTTACTACTCCATACTCTCCTACCCTCTTGATCTCTGGTTTCAACTTGATCTTTCACACATTGTTCTACTTCCTCATAGGACCTTCTCAACAGCTACAAATATTTCTGTAAAAAAAAAAAAAAAGACATCTTGGTCTCCATCCAAATAGGGTATACCCAATACTCATATGGAAGAGAGAGTACCATTGATCAGGAGCTGTGCCTTGAAACTTATACCTACTCAATCAGAACTATACTGCTCAGTTTTTCTTTGAATTAAGATTACAAGACATTTTCTAACCCATTTGTCCAGTCGGTTTTTACCAACTACTTCTTTATTGGGTAAAAGTTGAAAAAGTCTTTTCATGCAATAATTTTCCTACAGTTTAACAAATATATTTGTAGAAATCACAGAGCATTATTTTTCAATAATATTCAATTTCACTGAAAACTCTTTTTTTGTTTGTTTGTTTGTTCATTGCTCCCTGGACAGAATAAGCCATATATAGAAAACTGGTACTTACCCAAGGAATAATGTCCTGCCATTTCAATCAATAGTCACCTCTAACAAATAGTTGTTCCCTTGATTGAAACAACCCATTTAGAGAAAGTCGTAAGAATTCACAATGGAGAAAATGGAGAATCATATTTCTGTGTAACACATGGCTTAAGCTTTGGTAGCAGTCCAGTATCATTTCCTTCAGGGCTGATAAGGGATAATGTTTCAGAATAATATCCGAAAGCCGCTAACACCCCCCCTGAATGGCACAGCACCTATAATTTAGTCATAGATGCTCCTTCGCTTTTTTTTAAGGGGGGGATAGGAAAGGTCAGTATTTATTCATAAAGTTACACTAAATGTTGCAATGGGAATCTACACCAGTAAAATTCCAAATAACCAGTACTATGTTTGGAGATGATTTAGTAGAAAAAAAAA
>CM053600.1:53830335-53857996 GCA_028646575.1 Pseudocheirus occidentalis
AAACAGCTTTCAAGATTCTGATTACACAGTATAATGAATACTGTATTTATTCAATAACAAATCAGAGCAAAACATTTACAGAAATCAAGGTACAGCATTCACAATGTTACAGCTTATCACAGAAAATCAAAATACATCATTCACAACAACTTATCACTAAGATGGCCGGATAGTTTTCACCACAGTGGTGGCAAAGTTATGAACAAAGTACATTCATTCAGTCACTCGTTTAATAACTCAATCATTCAATCATCCTTAAGGAAACTTGCCTCCTTACCCAACCATTCAATCATCCATAAGGAGGCTTGCCCCCTTAAGGGACATACAAAATACAATAGCCAAGGTTCTTCAATCATGGGGCACTGCAAGTTACAAATCAGTTGCTATTCAGTCATCATTCATTATTCAATAATCAGAAAATACACAAGCTCTCCACCCCTAGGTCACTAGTAAATTACAATTTCTCTGTCAGTAGGCAGTATTCAAGTAGAGTCTTCTTTCAGCTTGACTCAGGGTGGTCTCTCAGATTCCCTTGATCCCCTTCCATGATCCCGGATCCTAATGGGATTCACCAAACTGTCACCTAGGTTCAAAGGCAGATAGCTCCCAGGTCCTAGTCCAGCTGTCTGTGCACTTCCTCTCTCACACTGAAGTTCATGGCATCCAGTCTGCCTTAAATCCTTCACGGTCTCTGTTCCTGGGAAGTTAAAGTGTAACAAAACCATAAACAGGTTCATACAAAGTACCAGAATCAGCCATGCTTCCTCAGTCTGAGGCAGGTCCAGCTGACCCTTGGACATCTTTGGTAGCTCTCAAACTCAGTAGCTCCTACACAGAAGCTCCAGCTCATTCCCAGAATCAAAATCACTTCACCCAGGTTCCAAAAATAAAAATCATTCTCTCCAACCTGGGGGGCTTTTCCTCTTCAACTCCACTGGCAGCAGCAGCTTCTGCTTCCACAAATCTTGTTCCAAGATCTGTCTGACCCAGCAGGGACTTCTCTTTATATACATACAGCATTAGGTCCTTCCTGTTTCAGCCAACCATTTCCTGTAACATCAGCAACAGGGGTTCATACCTTCTATTTCTTTAACAGAGGCTTGATCAATTATTATGTTCAGTACCTTTCAGCTTAGCAATACAAAAGTAACTTCATATTTCACTACTGTTACATCCCCTACCAAGGGAGTAATTTTCCATGGTTATATTGGTGACACGCATACAGAATAAAAAAGACAGAAGGATCAAGACCTCCTATCCTTGGAATAGCTTATCAGCCCTGCAGCCCAGTGACAATGGAATATACCTACACAAGGTCCATCCTGTTTCTTACCTTGGTGAATTCCTCCTGAAATCTTCATTTTGTGGAGAGGCCAAAGCTAACATGTCTTCAATTCTCTTACTTGTTTTGTTCCTAGCTTCCTCTGGATTTCAAAACCACCTCCTCCCATCCCCCCACTGGGTATCTTTGTTTCCTCCCACTCCTAACCAATTCTCAGCTCCCCTTTGTGTGTTATCTTCTCACACTAAACTTTAAGCTTCTTGAGAACAAGGACTTTCTTCCTTTTTGATTGCATTTGTATCAAAGCATTTATAAAGTGCTGACTTTAACACTTTGGGCAGTCTGGTAGCACAGAGAATAGAGTTCTGGGCCTTAAGTCAAGAAGACTCATTTTCCTAAGTTCAAATTTGGCTCTGGACACTTACTAACTCTGTGAAATTGGACAAGTCACTTATCCCTGTTTGCTTCAGTTTCCGTATATGTAAAATAAGCTGTAGAAGGAAATGGTAAGCCATTCCAGTAACTTGCCAAGAAAATCTGAAGGTATTGTTTTAGCTGGGACTCAAAGGAAGTCAGAAGGTAATTGTGAGGAGTGAAAGAATTTCATAGCTGTGGTATGGTCATTAAAAATTTTCATAGTTGGAATATGAAGTGTCTTTTGTGAGAAATATCATTATCTTATAGAAGTGAAGAGAAATTGTAAAAAAAGATGGAAAGGTTATAAAAGAATAGTTTACAAAGTGTTTTAAAAGCAAAACAGGATTTTATTTGTTCCTGGAAATATTAGGGAGCCATTGTATTTAATTGACTTTAGGGGGCAGAGGTGACATGATAAGATACATACTTTAGAAAGATAATTTTGTTGGCTGAGCAGAGGAGAGAGATCTAAAATGGGGAGAGCCCTGAATCAGGTAGACTTACCAAAAAGCAATGCAGTAGTACAGGTATGAGATGGTAGGGGACTGAGCCAAGGTGATGCCAATGTCAAAGGAAAGAATGGGCATATATATCAAGGGATGTGGCAAAGGTAGAATCTACCAGATTTGCCACAGATTTAGTGGGAGATGCTGGTGAGAAAGAGTGAAAAGTCATTAATAACACTAAGGATATAAGCCTGCATGACTTGGCAGATGATAATTCTCTGTAGCAGTAGTTCTCATCCTTCCTAATGCTGTGACCCTTTAATACTTATATATGGGTGTATCTGCATGTAGGTAGACCCACCTGGAGATGGATAGAGGAGCAGTGTCTTGGTTCCTAAGACCATCAGAAATGTGTTTTCCAATGGTCTTAGGTGACTTCTGTGACCCCTGTGAAAGGACCATTTAACCCCCAAAGGGATTGCCACCCACAGGCTGAGAACTGCTGCTCTATAGTAGTAGGGAAGTTTGGAATAACAGAGAGTTTTGATGGAAACATATCATGAGTTCAGTTTTGGATATGGAATGTTTAAGATGTTTGTGAGATATCCATTTCAATATGTCTAATAAAAGATTTGAGACTGGAGGCCAGTAGAGGTATAGAACCTGGATAGAGTTAAGGGGTGCATAGTCAAGATGGCAGAGTGAAAGCAGGAACTTACCTTAACTCCTCCATGAATTCCATCAGTAAATTCTGAAAAGTTAATGTTAAGAGATTTTGGAGTAACAGAATCCATTTGGAGACAGAGTGTGGCAGTTACCCAGTCCAGGAAAGCACACACATAGGACCAGGCAGAGGGAGCACATAGTATGGGGGGCTGAACCAGCACATACCTGGGGACCAGACCACAGCAGAGCCAGAGCATGTCCCAGCAAGTGGATTCACCCATTGCAAGGGCAATTCACAGACCTCTCACCACAAGACTGAAGATCTGTTGGAGCTGGGTAAGAGAAAGCACAGGGACGTAGGCAGCAACAGATAAGCCTGGGGCTATCAAATTAAAAATCACCTACCTGAACTTCCAGGAGCCAACATGGTGGAGTAAACCCTGGCTGCTGTAATCCCCTACTCTGACCCTGAAAACCCAGAGATTATTGCCCCAATGTAAAATCCTGAAATAGTGGAACAAAATGCAGGCTAGGTATCCTAGAGGAAGGGTGTGACTGAGACTGCGCTGAGTGTGAACTGAGGTGTCCCAACAGCCAGTGTCTCAGGTGACCAGCAGAAGATTGCAAAACCTGGTGGGGGGGGGTGGAGTCAGCAAGCACTACAACCAGACACCCAGGTGTGCCTTAGCACAACCACAAGAATCTGCAGAGAGCAATGTGGTTCAGACACCAACTGCTGAGCCTCCTGGAGTTCCAGCCCAGGGGTAGAGAGACAGAAATCTGAAGTGGCCAGATCACCCCTCCCTGACAATTTACTCTGTGAGCCACAAGGTAACCAAAGAGAAACAATGCAAATCCTGATTATGGCCTTGTCTGGACACCAAGAGGCTATATAGCACACAGAGTCAGTAACCCAACCCCTAGCTCCCAGCTTGAGAAGCTGGGTCAGAACCCTCTGTATCCCAGAAGCAGAAATCCACTTTAAAATTCAGGAAACAGGGAGCAAAACTGAGATGATGGAGAAAAAGCAAAAACTTGCTAAAGCTCCCTCACCAATCACCTGTAAAACCTGTAAAAATGACTCTAAAATATTTTTGGAGGTACAGAATACAGAATGTCACAGAGAGAAACAAATCTCCTGCTCAAGGAAGCCAGGCAGGCTGACAGGAAGGGTTTATAACACCCACCTGGGAGCTGGGAATAGTCCCACATAGTCTACACTGACCCAGACACAGGTACTCCCAACAAGTGGCTGGGCAGCCCCAACAAGTTAGGGCAGACTTCAGGAAAGTGAATCACCAACATCTGTGGTGGTTTCTAAATTTCTCAACCCATAAACACTAAGAGAAAATAAAAGGTAGGTAGGGAACAGTGTTGGAATGGGGGGGAGAGAAGAGCATAGTCCAGTCCCTGACCCCAGGGTAGCAGAAGTGTTGGCCAGTGTAGTGGCTGAAGATGCTGATGCTGTATAACTGCCTCTGGACCTCCTGGCCTGCAGATGGCAGGGGGAATCAAGTGACAATTCAGAGGGTAATCACTCTTGCTTTGATCTGCTTGGATCTGGGTCATAGTCTTGGGTAGTGGTCCTCGGGTAAAGAACATCAGTATACCAGAGCTTGCGGTGACTGCAGAGAGGATGCCTTCCTCATAGCTCTTACAACTGCTCTGTCAAGAACATGTGTGAAAACCCCAGCAATTTGGGACACAGTTCTCTCCACTCTACAAAAAGAGTTCTACCATAGCAAAGACCTCAAAAGTCAAGTAATTGGTTGGCAAGATGAGTGAACAGAGGAAGCACAATAAGACCATAGAGTCCTTTTTGGGGACAAAGAGGATGAAAACATGAAACCAAAAGAAGACAACAAAGCCAAAACTCCTGCTTCAAAAGCTTCCAAGAAAAATAAGAATAGGTAACAGGCCATGGAGGAGCCCGAGAAGGATTTTGAAAATCAAGTAAGAGAAGTAAGAAAGAATTGGGAAGAGAAATGAGAATGAAACAAGAAAAGCATGAAAACTAGTCAACAGCCTGACTGAAGAAAATAATACCTTAATATAGACTAATTCCATTGGCAAAAGAGGACCAAAAAGCCTACAAAGAAAAGAATGCCATAAAAAAGCAGATTTGGCCAGATCGAAAAGAAACTTCAAAAGCTCACTGAAGAGATTAATTCCTTCAAAATTTGATTGGAGCAAATGAAGGCTCATGGTTTATTAGAAATCAAGATGCTATAAAAGAAATCCAAATGAAAGAAAAAATAGAAAGCAATGTGAAATATCTCATAGGAAAAACCACTGAACTGGAAAATAGATCCAGGAGAGATCATGTTTAAATTATTGGACTACCTAAAAGCCATTAAAAATATTAAACATCATCTTTCAAGAAATTATCAAGAAAAATTTCCATGATATTTTATAACCAGAGGGCAAAATAGAAATGGAAAGAATTTACCAATCACCTCTTGAAAAAAAGATCCAAAAAGTAAACTTCTAGGAATGTTATAGTCTAATTCCAGTGTTTCCAGGTAAAGGAGAAAATATTATAAGCAGCCAGGATGAAACAATTTGAGTATTGTGGAAACACAATCAAGATAACATAAGATCTAGCACCTTCTACATTAAGGGATTGAAGGGCCTGGAATATGATGTTCTGGAGGTCAAAAGAGCTAAAATTAAAACCAAGAATCCCCTAACCAGAAAAATTGTGTATAATGCTTCGGGGGAAAATATTGTTATTCAATGAAACAGAGGATTCTCAAGTATTCTTCATGGAAAAACACAGAATTCAACAAAACATTTGACTTTCAAATACAAGAAGCAAGAGAAGCATGCATAGGTAAACAGGAAAAAGAAATCATAAGGAATTTATTAAATTTGAACTATTTACATTTCTCCATGGAAAAATTATAATTGTAACTCATGAGACTTTTCTCAGTATGAGGATACTTGAAGGCAATACACATGCGCGCGCACACACACACACACACACACACACATATATGTATAGGAGGGTGTATGGGTGTACAAATTATCTATCTATCTGAGTGTGTGTATGTGTGTGTGTGTGTGTGCATGTGTACATAGACACAGGACACAAGATGAGTTGAATATGAAGGGATGATATAAAAAAATAAAACTAAGAGAAAAGAAAGGAATATAAGGGGAGGAGAAAGGGAGAGATAGAATAGGGTAACTTATCTCACATAAAATAGGCCAGAGAAAACTGCTACAATGGAGGGGACATGGAGGAAGGTAAAAGGGTCAAAAGATCAACCTTACTCTCATTGCATTTAGCTTAAGGGGGCAATAACGCACACATTCAATTCAGTAGCTTACCCTATAGGAAAGTAGGAGGTAAGGGATAAGAGGGGGGATGACAAAAGGAAGGGCAAATTGGGAGAGATGGTACTTAGAAGCAAACACTTATGAAATGGGACGGGTCAAATGGGGAAATAGAACAACTGGGGCCAGTATAGGATGGAAGGAAATATAGTTAGTCTTTCACACTATAACTACTGTGGAAATATTTTGCATAACCATATGCAGACAGTCTCTATTGAGTTGCTTGTCTTCTAAGTGTGGGTGGGTGAGGAGAGAAGAAGGGAATGAATCTTGAAATCAAAGTTTTTAAAACAAATGTTAAAATTGATTTTTACATGAAACTTGGAAATAAGATATACAGGCACTGGGTATGGAATTCCATTATGCCCTACTAGAAAGTTTGGGGGTGGGGAATAGGGTGGATATTAAAGAGAACAGATTGGATGAAGGGGTATTCAGTAGGGTCCCTATCTTGTGGTGAGTGGTAGGGGAAAGATGGTAAAAAAATTGTAACTCTAAACTTCTGGAAATGAATGTTGAAAACTAAAAATAAATACATTTTTATAATGTCAGAAAATAGACAATCACAATGGGCAAGAATAAAACTGGGAAAACAAAAACAGAAATGATTCAATCCTATTATAGTGAGCAAGAACAACTAAATTCAGAGGACAACATTGACTCTATACTTGCACCTGAGACCACAGAAGGGAATATGAACTGGTCTGAAGGCCAAAAAGAATTCTTAGAAGAACACAAGAAAGATTTTAACAGACAAATTAGAGAGGTAGAAGATAAATTGACCAATTATTTTAAAATTACAGTTGCTAAAATGGGAAAAAAAATCTTACTGAAGAAAATAAATCCTTAAAATTCAAAATTTGTGAATTGTATAAGGAGGTTAAAAATTTAACTGGAGAAAATAAATCCCTAAAAATGAAATCTGAATATATATAAAAGGAGCTTCAAAAATCAACCAAGGTAAATAAAAATTAAATCAGTAAAATTGAAGCTAATGATTCTATGAAGTATCAAGTATCAGTCAAACACAACCTAAAGACTGATAAATTAGAAGAAAATGTAAAATATCTCAATTAAAAAACAAATGACCTGGACAACAGAGGCAGGAGAGATAACTTAAGAATTATTAGTCTACCTGAAATCCATGATGGAAAAAAAGCCTGGACAGCATTCTCCCAGAAATTATCAAAGAAAACGTTCCTGACATCCTCAAACCAGAGGGTAAAATGGTTATTGAAAGTATATACTAGACAACTGCTGTAAGAGATTCCAAAATGAAAGTACCCAGAAATATTGTAGCAAAATTCCAGAATTATCAGGTCAAGGAGAAAATACTGCAAGCAACCAGAAAGAAAGAGTTTAAAAAAACCATGGAACCACAGTCAGGATCATACAGGACCTGGCGGCTTCTTTATGAAAAGATCCAAGGGTTTGGAATATGGCAAAATTTCATAAGGCAAAATAATTTGAACTTCTACCAAAGATCAGTCCAGCAAAACTGACCATAATAATTCTGGCAAAGTGATGGTCATTCAATGAAATAAGGGGCTTCCACACCTTCTTGATGAAAAAACTAGAGCTCAATTTAAATTTTACTTTTCAAATACATGACTCAAGAGAGACATAAAAAGGTAAACAAGGAAAACACACACACATTCACATGACTTGTGATTCAATAAGAGTAAAATGCTTACTTCCCTATGTAGAAAGTTGATATCTGTCAATATTGAGAACTATATAATTATCACAACATTTAAAATGGTTATATATAGATAGAGGACGTGGATATAAATTAACTGATCTGATGATTAAAAAAACTTCAGTAAGACTGCAAAGGTATTGTAATGGGAGAAAAGGAAAGGAGGAGGCAGAAAAGGGTAAATTATGCCACATGAAGAGGCATAACAACCCGCTACAGTAGAAGGAAAGAAGGGAGGGAGATGAACAATACATTAACGTTATTCCCATTGGTTTTGGTTCAAGAATGGAAATAACATATTCAGTTAAATATAGGATTCTAATGTGAAGAGACACAAAAACTCATTACAGTCAAGGGAAAGAAGGGAGGGAGAGGAGCACTGTATGAAATTTACTCTCATAAGGTTGGATTCAATAACATACTTTGTTAAGATAAACATATCTCATGCTCTACAGGCAGTAGGAGGGGAAAGAAGGGAAAAGAGGGGTACTTAGAAGGGAGAGTTGAAGGAGCAAGAGGGAAGGGTAGGTAAAGGGAGTGGGGTGGATAGGGAGGGAATACTGGGGGGTGGTGAGAAGGAAAACTCTTAAGGAGGGGAAGGAAGAAGTGAGATATAAAAGCATAATTGGGTGAAGCAACAGGATTGAAGGAAAGACACAAATACTAACCATTATACTGAATGTGAATGGGCTAAACTCTCTCATAAAACAGAGGCAGAACACAGAATGGATTGAAAATCGTAATCTTCCAATATGCTGTCTACAAGAAACATATTTGAAACAGGGTGGGGGGGGGTTCCCACAGGGCAAAGGCAAAAGGCTGGACCAGAATATATTATGCTTCTTCAGCTAAAGTAATGTGTGTGTGTTTATATACACATATACTTCAGTATATACATATACACACATGTATACATATATATATGTACATATGTATATATGTGTTTATGTATATATAGGAATATGTCTGTGGATGTATGCATGTTTATGTATGTGCACACATAACATGATGTTAGAACTTTAAATTCTAGATTCTTTCCCTTCCTTTATTATTACCCACCACTTCTGGAAAGACGAGCAATTCAATACAGGCTGTACATTGTGTAATTATGCAGAACCACTCCGCAATGGATATATTGTGTAACACTGACAATATTTCCCTCCTTTCTATCCCACCCTCCCCTTGTTCTATTCTCTACTTTGTCCCTGTCCCTTGACAGAAGTGTGTGCTTCTAACATCCCTCTGCCCCAACTTGCCCTCCCCTCCATCGTCTCCTCCCTCTCATTCCCTTCCCCACTATTCTCCTGCAGGGCAATATACCCATTTTAGAGTATATGTCATTCCTTCCCTAAGCCAAATTCAATGAGAGTAGGGTTGACCCATTCCCTTTTTGCCTTCATGTTTTTCCCCTCTATTGTAATAGTTATCCCTTGCCTCTTATATATGAAATGCTTGACCCCATTCTGTCTCTCCCTGTCTCCTCTCATTCTATTCCTCTCCCACCTCTTAATTTCACCTTGTAAAATATCTTCACATCCTATTCAATTCATCCTGTGCCCTTTGTCTATATACACATATATACACACACTCACATATGTATTCCTATGCATATATACCCTTCTATACATACACCTATACATACACACACACACACATATTCCCTTCACCTATCCTCATACTGAAAAAAAATTTCATAAGTTACAATTATCATTTTTCCACATTGGCATGTAAATAGTTCAACTTTGATAAGTTCCTTATGATTTCTTTTCCATGTTTACTTCCTCATGCTTATTGTGTTTGAATGTCAAATTTTCTATTCAGGTCTGGTTTGTTTTCCTCAAGAATGGTTGAAAGTCCTCCACATCATTGAATGCCCTTATTTTCCCCTGGATCATTATACTCAGTTTTTCTGCATAGGTAATTCTTGGTTTTAATCCTAGCTCCTTTTGTCTCCAGAATATCATATTCCAGGCCCTTTGATCTCTTAATGTAGATGCTGCTAGATCCTGGGTAATACTGATTGTGTTTTCACAGTATTCAAATTGTTTCTTCTTAGTGGCTTGTAATATTTTATCCTTGATTTTACTTCTGCTATGATATTCCTAGGTGTTTTCTTTTTGAGATCTTTTTCAAGAGGTGATGGGTGAATTCTTTCAAATTCTATTTTGCCTTCTGGTTCTAAAATGTCTGGGCAATTTTCCTTGAGAATTCCTTGAAGGGTGCTTTCTAGGTTCTTTTTTTGATCATGGCTTTTGGGTAGTCCAATAAATTTTAAATTTTCTCTCCTGGATCTGTTTTCCAGGTCAGTGGTTTTTTCAATGACATATTTCACATTGCCTTCTGTTTTTTCATTTGTTTGCATCTGTTTAATAGTATCCTGATTTCACATAAAGTCTTTTGCTTCCATTTGCTCCACTCAAATTCTGAAGGAATTATGCCCTTCAGTGAGCTTTTGAGATTCTTTTCCCATCTGGCAAATTCAACATTTTAAAGCATTCTTATCATTGCTCTTTGGGCCTCTTTTGCCATTTGAGTTTATTTATTTTTAAGGTGCTATTTTCTTCAGTCAGATTGTTGACTCTCTTATCATGATTTTCTGGCATCATTCCCATTTCTCTCCCCAATTTTTCTTCCACTTCTCTTATTTGGTTTTCAAACTCCTTCTTAAGCTCCCCTATGCCTTGTTATCAGTCTACATTTTCTTTGTAGCTTTTGGTGTGGGAGTTCTTTCTGTGTTGGCTTCCTCCTGTTCCATGCTTTTATCCTCTTTGTCCCCAAAAGAGAAATCTAAAAGTGAATTGTTGAGCTTTATTCACTCCTTTTGCCTGCTCATGTTGCACATCAGTTACTTGACTTTTAGGCTCAGTAGAACTCAAATTGCTGGGGTTTTTTTTGCAACTCCAGGAGCTATTAGTAGGCTGCCATCTCTACAGCCCCCAACCTGCTTTGACTCACTGGTCATGCACCTCAGGACCACCACCCAAAACCATGATTCAATACAGGCACTTCAAAGCTAGAGCACTTAGGCTCCAAGTGATCACTTGGCCCCTCTGAAATCTGCAGGCTGGAAGCTTCTGAAGCAGCCACTCAGGGCCACCACGTCAGACTGTTTCTAGCTCTGGAGGCAGTCAGTCGAACTCTCTCCCTCAAATTTAGCTGAGTTCCACTCACCTTTTCCCTTTGTCCTTGGCTCTTATGTGTTGGTAATTCTGGAAGCTACCACAGCTACTGGTGATCATCTCTCCTGAAAACCTCTAGCTGGGCCTTCTCCTGGATAGCCTGGGGCTAAAACTGCATGGGGGCTAGGCTCTACTCACAGTGTGCTGCAACAAGCCTTTTTGGTGTGTCTGCTGGCCTGCCTTCAGTGGGAGCCTTATTTCTCTGTCATTTTCTGAGTTCTGTCACTCTAAAATTTTTTTAGAGTCATATTTTATAGGTATTTGAGGTGGTTATGGTAGGAGCTATGGAGTTCTCCTGCTTCTACTCTGCCAAGTTGACTCCACCCCTGTAAAATTTGGCTTTTGAAATTGGGTCTTCCTCACTCTGGGAATGCTTTTTTATTTGCCAGAGTAAGCTTCCTCTCCTCATCAATTGAAATATTTGTGAAATGATATTAATAGTAGCCAACTGCAAAGATAAATGTGAATATTACTACTGAAGGACTATTTTACTTAGAACATGAATTGTAATTTGTTTCATGCTTCCTATGATTTAACATTAATTAGAATTTTCATTATTCTTCAAGTAAATAAATATTCCAATTACAACATTACAATGAACATTCCAGAGTTTGTAGCTGACTAAAGTTTACCTCTATTTTGTGGTCTTTCTTCCCTGGAGAAACTTTTGACCTAGGGGTAAACTTTGGTGATTGATAGCTGTCTCTCTTAGATCATTCCTTCAGAAATGTCCCCAGTTATGTCTGACTTCATTTGCTCTCCTTAGGCCAACACCTCTACTACTCCTTTATTCTACCATACTCCCTCACCCCCTAATCTCCACTTATCCTTATCTCCAGTTCTAAAACCACAAACTCTCATCATATTTTCTCTGCTATAGTTCTTGAATTGGGTGAAACAAACTTTTATCCCTTTGGTACAAATAATGTTTACTGTAACTTTCCAGACTTGAGTGGGTCTTCCTGGCCACCATTTCCCAATGTCTTATGTCTATGACATTTACTTAAAAGATAGACTTCTTAAGAGCAGAGACTCTCTTTGCTTTCAGTAGTACATAATGAGACTTTAATAAATATTTTGCTCTCCCTTCTTCTCTCCTTCTTTCTTTCCTTCCTTCTTTCCTTCCTTGCTTCCTTCCTTCCTTCCTTCCTTTCTTCCTTGCTTCTTCCTTCCTTTCTTCCTTGCTTCTTTTCTTCCCTCCCTCCCCCTCCTTCTCCTGGAGAGGTGAGGTATTAGTGATGTACGTGTGGAATATGAGTCTTTCCATAAAGTATCACTTGGAATTTAAAGTTGTTCATTCTTTCTTGTAAATTCCATAGTTGATGAGATCAATAACAGAATGAAACATTAGAACTTATGTATGTATGTATGTATGTATGTATGTATGTATGTATGTATGTGTGTGTATATACATCATCCAATTTTTCTTCTTTAAAATATTGAGATTGTACAATTTGAAAATTAAGTGAATATGGAGAAAATTTTCTTTTGGAGGGAAAGTCAAAACCTTTCATGATGCAGTACTAATATGCTAATTTATACTAGAAGATGTGTGGTATTTTGTAATTAACTAAGAAGTGTCAGTACTATGTTACTTATGATTACTGGAGGCATCCTATTAGTTCTTCATAGCATGTAATAGACACTCTCATATAAGTTCCTGACCTCTAGTATGTGGTTTGTGAGTCAGATGTAGCCCTTGTTACAACTTTAGTATTAAAATGCTTTACCTATCTCATACACATAAATGTATAGGCCATGAGAACCTAATCCCATGATGACAGCTACCTTTGTAGAGTTAGGTGTGATGCTAGCAGGATCAATTAGCCCCTGTAACTAAAGCAGAATGAATGCATTTAATTATGTGATTAAATTTATGTGGTCCAAATGAATGTGGCTGTCTGATTATGTGACCCAGTTTTGTAAAGTATGACTAGTCCTACACTAATTGTTTTCACAATTAGGCAATATAGTTGAGATTTTCAAGAACAAGTAGATAATTGAATTCTAAGGCATTTATTGTCTTTTTTTAATTGTGTCCAATTCTTCATGACCTATTTGGTGTTTTCTTGGCAAAGATACTGGAGTGACTTGCCATTTCCTTCTCCAGTTCATTTTACAGATGTAGAAACTGAGACAAACAGGGTCAAGTGATGCACAGCTAGTGTCTGAGGTCAGATTTTGATCTCATATATAGCTACATATATACATATACACATATATAGATGAAGATATACATGTGCATGAGTATACAGACATATACACACATCTTAAATTAGATCATAAAAGGAATCACTTTTATATTACAATGTTTAAAAAATACTTTCATTATGTTTATTATAAAAATATAAATGTTTCCACTACAAATCATTTTACATTAGTAAGAGGCCATCTACAGTTGCACAACATAAAACTAACTGAGTAATGCTTTGAAAATACAAGGTAAAGTAAATACATACTTCCAATCAAAACACATTTATACATTGCTTATTGAATGCTAAATACAGCACAAGCTAGGTATGTTAACAGAAATAAATAATACATGTAAATTATACATAAGATATAAAAACATATAATATGATACATAATTTTGTGAATGGGTTTCTTGTTTTGTGTTTACTGGAAATCAATGCCCTTGTGTACAAGGAGATGGCCACAAGCATTCTAGTACCTCTACTCCACAGTTAACAATCATACACTGGTATGTTTACATATGTACAGGGAAGAATTGTGTAGAGCAATTTCATAAGAGGTCACTCACAAATAAAATGTAGAAAGGAAGAGGAAGATTTTGTGTAAACAAATCCTACTTGTAATAGGAAACTAAACCCCACATAAATGAAATTAAGCGACCAAACCCCAGTTTTCTGAGATTCCATGAAATGAATTTTCTCATATGCCCATGACAATGTCTAAGAAAGGAAATGTGAGATAAGGAATATGAGACTGGGTATAGGTTTAGAACTTAAGTAATCACCTGATCATAGAAACTGTTTTCTTCTTCTTTCAAAATACCAAACAAGGCAGTACATTGCTCCTCTTCCTAATAACTTTAAAGATTTAAGGTAAATATTTTAACATAGCAAGGAGAGTTTTATTCTCCCCTTCACCTAATAAAGCATTCAAATAAATTTAATTACAAGTATCATTGATTGAGTTTGAGTATTAATCTCAAAGCTGAAGTAGTAGTAAATTGACCCAGCTCACACCAGAGGTAGCACTAGTCAGCATTTGTGAATTTTGGTCTTGAATTGTTACTTGCATTACATTGGTAATTTCCATTCTGTATGACATTGTAGCAAAGTACAACAGTGTTGTTGTTACTGTTGTTTAGGGGGCATAGGCATTTGTGGGTATTTTATTTACTGTAGAATAAGTGCTTCCTTTATCATTAACCTGCTTAACATTTGAAGTTTACAGCAATTTTAAAAGATCATAGGTAGTGATGTCATCTTTCAGAACACAGTATTAGTTTTCAACCAGGTACTTGTTCTCCAATTCTTCTGAGCATGTTCATAGTCACCTTTTGTTGCATATCTTAACTCCTGCAGAGAGTGGTTATGCTTAATTCTCTATGGATTTTGAACTACTGGAAAGATGGATGACAGAGATTTAGATATTTGACTATTAAAAATGTTTTTTAAAAGTTTCATTCAAGATTGTAATTTAATGTGGACATTGCTTACAGCTTATCAACAGTGGAAGAACATTTAGTATAATAATATTTCACAGTGATGTCAACATTGAAGAACTCATTGACATAAAGTCAAAGTGAAGTATATTTGCTTAATTACTATCATTTGCTGCTAACAGACTTATAAACCGAAGCTGCGAGAGTAAATGATCTTCCCAAAGTTGCAAGATTTTTGGCCAACACTTTAGCTCATTGATTGGCTGCCCTAATTTTGCCTATGGGAAAGATTTGTTATTTGGGAAGAAACGTTGCAAGTCATTATCATTGTGAAATGGTCTATTTATGGACATAAAGACATATTATAATTTGCAAATAGACCTTACGTAAACAATTGGGAATTTAATTCCAGTTCATTCCAACATTGTCAATGTCTACCCAGAGAATATGGAGTCAGGGATAGTAGTTTTACCAATTAAGAGAGTCATATGGCAGTGTAATTTAGTAGGAAATTTTATACATATGCATATACGTGTATATGTATGTACGTATGTATGTATTTACAAGCCCATATACACTATGCTAGTAGTTTAACACATCTCATTAGTAAATTGAGAGACAAAATGGTTGAACTCTAAGGGCTTATTTTAGTTTCATAAATTGGAAAATAGTTATTACTTTTCCTTCTTAGATAAAGACATATACATATTCATAAAGAAGAGAAGTGGATGTTCCATAAATTTAGAAACTAATTCATGGTACTATTTGCCTAGTTAATTAAGTTCCCTAATACTGACTTTTTGAGGAAGCATTTGGCACTTGGCAGTAACAACTCCAAATTTAAACATCAAAGTATAAATATAAAACAACAAAAATGCAAAAGAAAATAAATATTTTTTTTCAAAAATTAAGACACTTTTTTTCATGAACATCCTTCGGGAATCTAACATAAGGCCAAGAAAACATTTGTAAACTCTTACATAAAACCACTATAAACTTTATTTCTGTAGTTTAACAGATGAAAGAGAATATTATTAAAATGGCAGGATAGTCAATATGATCAGGTTGAGGTATAAAGTCCTCTATTTTGCTTGTTTTTAAGGAAACAAAATACCTGTTACGGATGTTCTTTGGGTATAAAAATACTGTAAGTCTTTTTTCTTCAATTTGGGTTGCTGTTATCAAACACAGCCCATGTGTCCACTATGTTCTTCACCTGCATATCTTTTGTGGTACTCAGTTTATGTTCAATGGCTCCTTGTTCACAATTTTGTTCTGAAGGACTCAAATGAATGTTTTTGAATGTAATCACACATTTACTGTAAGGGGGGAAAACATACATCCAACCATTCATCAATTGATAAAAAAAGTTTGTCACTCTGATTTTAAGGCATTTTTTACTCATATTTGAGTGTCTTTGTGGGCATGGAACTTGCAACAATATTCTCAATGCTGAAATATGCTAACTCCAAATGTCACTGCACCTTTGGCAGCAACTAGTTATATTAAGGTTTAATCAATTTGCTGTTCTACACAGGAACAGGACCATTCTTGTTATGTGTTTCTAGAGCTTTAATACTACTGATGATCTTCTTCTGTGGCCCAACTACGGTGACACCAACCTTCTTCATGTCACTGTAAGAAAGATAACAAATGCAGTGAGTTTTTTTAGTATGTATTGACATACACAGAAACACTCTTCCCTCATCCTCAACCCCAACACCGACACAAATCAACAGAGTAGATGGTTGTAGTGATCAGAATATTGGACTTGAAATCAGACAGACCTGAGTTAAAATTCTGACTTGTATTTATTAGCTAAGTAACTGGTGAAATCATCTGTAAAATGGCACAATAATAACAACTGCCTCTCAAGGTTGCTGTGAGTTCTAAATGAGATACTATTTCACAATTTCACAAATCTTAAACTGGTATATAAGTGTCAGTTCCTAATCCTATTAGCATTTTCAAAATAGCTAATTGAAAATAGTACTGATCTAAACAAGTCATTTCCTAGTACTGGTACTTTACAGTACTTAAGATAAACATCTCCACAAATTGTATTCACATATCTTGAATGGTGCAATAATATATAACTTTGTACCCATATGTGACATCTCGAGTGTATTTCCATTTTCCAGTCACCTTTAGTTAAACTTTTACCACGGTTAGGTGTCTTATAAACCATAACTCAAACAGTTCATATGACTAATTAAATTTGTGCTCATAAAAATACTTTAATGAACTGATATGTTCTGTGTTTGGTCAAATGCCATATTTTTTGAATGTTTACATTAGCCAAGCAATTCCATCTGAGTAAGATAGTTAGTCCATATAACGAAGCCTAGCTATTCATATTGGCCCTTGTTAGTAATATACAGAAACTATAATCATTTATAGGAGTTTATTTTATATCCTGCTACTTTTCTAAAGTTGTCAATTATTTCAAGAAGTTTTTTAGTTGACTCTCTAGAATTCTCCAGATATCCCATCATACTATTTTAAATGAGTGATAGCCTTGTTTCATCATTGGCTATTCAAATTTCTTAAATTTATGTTTTCTTCACTTATTGCTAAATAACAGCTAAAGCTAACATTTCTAGTACAATCCTGAATAATGGTAGTGGCAATGGACACCTTTTTCACCTCTGATCTTACTGAATATAGTTCTACCTTATCCTTATTACATATGATGCTTGCTGGTAATTTTTGATAGATGTTAATGATCATTCTAAGGAAGACTCCATTTATTATTATGCTCTCTAGTGTTTTTAATAGCAATGGGTGCTGTATTTTGTTAAAAGCTTCATTCAGCCTCTATTGAGATAACTACAGGATTTCTGTCAATTTTGTTACCAATATGGTCAATTATTCTGATAGTTTTCCTAATATTGAAGCAACCTGGCTTGCATTCCTGGTATAAATCACAACTGGTCACATTGTTTTATCCTCATGATAATTTGCTTTTATCACTTTGTCGATATTAAATTTAAAATTTTTTTTGCATCTATATTCATTAGGGAAGTTGGTCTATAATTTTCTTTCTCTTTTTTTGGCTCTTCCTGGTCATCGTCATATTTGTATCATAAAAAGAATTTTGTAGGACTCCACCTATTTTCCCAAATAATTTATATAGTATTGGAATGAATTGTTTTTCAGTGTTTGGTAGAATTCACTTGTAAATCTATCTGGCACTGGAGATGATTTCTTAGGGAATTCATTGATGGCTTTTCCAATTTCTTCTTTTTTTTCTGAAACACGGTTACATAAATATTTCATTTTCTCTTCTGTTAATGTCAGCAATTTTTATTATTGTAAAGATTCACCCATTTCTCTAAGATTGTCAAATTCATAGGTATACAGTTGGGCAAAATAGCTCCTAATTATTGCTTCAATTCCCTCTTTTTTGACGGTGATTTCATCCTTTTCATTTTTGGTATCAGTAATTTGGTTATCTTTTTTAAAAATCTGTTTATCTGTTTTATTGTTTTTCCCATAAAATAATTATTTTAATCAAATTACCTAATGTTTGTTTTTTCCTATAAAATTACCTCTTTTATTTATAAATTCGATAGTTTCATTGCCTTCATTTCTATTAATCTCTCCTCTGATTTTCAGAATTTCTAATATGGTGTTTAACTAAAGATCTCTACTTTTTTCCTTTTCTAGTTTTTTTCAGCTCCATGCCTAATTCATTAATCTTCTTTTTCTCTATTTTATTCATGTAAGCATTTAGAGATGTAAAATTTCCTCTAAGATCCACTTGCATTGCATCCCAAAAGTTTAAGCATGTTGTCTCATTATTGTCATTTTCTTTGATAAAAAACATTGTTTCTATGATTTGTTAATTGACCCACTCATACTTTAGGTTTAAATTATTTAGTTTCTAATTAATTTTAATCTATCTTTCAATGGAATTTTATTACATGGAATTTTTGTTATGTCATGACCTGAAAAGGTCTCTCTCTGCAGCCCCCCCACATGCTTTGGCTCACCGGTCACACACCCCAGGACTTCCACCCACAACAGCCATCTAGATCTAGGAAGGTTAAGGCAAGAGTGATTAACCTCTGAATAGTCACTTGGTCCTCTTCCAATCTGCAAGCCAGAAGGTCTGAAGAAGTCACCCAGCTGTGGCTCCACAGATGCCATGCCTCTGCCAATTCTCACTCTAGGGCCATGGGTCCAATCCAGCTCCTCGTTCCCCCCAATTCCAACACAGAACTTCACTGACCTATTACTTTGTCTCTAGTATTCATGGGTTGATAATTCTGGAAACCACCACAACTGCTGGTCATCCAATCTCCCAAAGTCCCAAAGCCCCTGCTGGTCATGGCCACCCTGGGGCTAAAATCACGGGGTCATGTGGGGCCGGGTTCGGCTCCCAGCACACTGTGGTGGTCCCTTCCTGTCTGCCTGTTGGGCTGCCTTCAGTAGGCGATTTGTTTCTCCCTCTCACTTTGTGGGTTCTGCAGCTCTAATATTTGCTAAAAGTCATATTTTTATAGGTATTTGAGGTGGTTATGGGGGGACCCACAGAGTTCTCCTGCTTATATGCCGCCATCTTGGCTCTACCCCTCATGTGACTTTTAAAATCCTTCTTGAGATCTAGAGATCTTCCAAGATCTTGCATGTAGCCATTTTGACATTGTTGTCCTCATCTGATTTTGTGTTTTGATCTTCCCCATCACTATAGTAACTTTCTATGATCAGGGCTTTTTTTCAGTTTTTAATTCATTTTAATCTACCATCTGATCTTTGCTCTTGAGGAAAGCTTCTTGTCCCTAGCTCCTTGTGCTGGGGGTCAGAGGCTTGGTCACTGGCTTTCTACTCTATGACTTCAGGTGCTGGCAGCTTTCCTATTATGCTTGTGGCCTGGCCTTATGGGGCACATTGAACTAGGGATTCCTGGGTTGGCAGTTTACCTTTTATGCAGGGACTGAAGGCCTTACAGCTGGCATGTGGTGCCACTGCTGATCAATGCTGTGGCTAACAACCTGCCACTGGTTTCCCTGGACATCGTTTGCATGGAGTAGTTCTCCTCTTTTGCCCAAGTAGAACTGACCTTTCCTGAAGTTCTTGAGAGTGATCCTAAGCTAGAAAATTGTTTGAATCTGTCTTTTTGTAGGTTCTGTTGCTCCATAATCCCTTTAGAGGTTTAATTTAATGTTTCTGACAAAAACTGGGGAGAGCTCAGGTAACTTTCTGCCTTTTCTCCATCATTTCATTTCCACCCTTTTATGCAATTGTTTATATGAGTGGGATTTTTTTTCTTTATTAAGGAAAATTTTACACTTTTTTCTTGGTATTTAATAGAACGTTAGTGCAAATGTCAAATATCAAATATAATGACGAAAGTCTGAAGGAAACAAATTTTTTTGAGGCAAATATTTAAGATAAAATTCTTCAGATATGTGAGATCAAATACTTCATAAACAATCACTGAAATGGCTTCAAGAAAGGTATTATGGCAGAACATACAAGGAGAGCATTTTGCAGATCAATGAAGACTTTTGCAAAGTTTTGCTTATTGTACGTCTGACTGACATTAAGTCCAATGAAAATATGAGTCAATAGTAAATGCTCAATTCATGGTGGAAAGTAAGAAAATAAATAAATAGAGACAAGACTTATGAGTATACAGGAAATAGTCGTGCAAAGTTTCAGAAACCAAAGCTCTAAATCAAAAATCTTGAATGCATCTTTCAGGGCAAGCTGAGTTAGTCACACAATTAATCCTACTTTATCACAGAAATATAATAGGAATTTGAGGCACATAGGACCAAATCAGAATGTTCCTGGTTATCCCTGCCACCCCTTGGAAAAGTTTTTCTTAGTGTAAGAGGTATAAGCTATGTGGTATGAAAGTAATGGTAATTATAGTAAAGAAGGACAAAATGTGTACTTGATTTTGACAGGGAGAACATTACATGAAGAATAAAAAATGGAGGCTTTCTCTTTTTTTTTTTTACTTGAATTTTGAATAGTGATGACTTAGGTTACATTAGGGATAAATTCTATGTTAAACAAATTCAGAGCTATATTGGAGGTAAGAGAATGGATAGGGGTTTAAGAGATACTGTCACTTAACTTGACATCTTAAAATAAGTAATCTATTTAAGAAATTCATGACACTTTATTTCCAAGAAAATACTCTTTTGGCTCTCAATTAGGTATGGTTCACGTAAAGTTTTTCTATTACAATTTTGCCAAGTGTTGCCAGTTTATTTCTGTACTCTGAGTCCATTCTTTCCCTATGAGGAGGGGTAGGTAACTATGAGTCTTCTGGAATAGTTAACCAATGAAATTGTTAGTAGCAATTCTATTACTAAGCTATTCTTATTAAGCATAGAATTGGAGCAAGCTTGTTAATTTTAACTACAAAACTTATTATCCTATATCACCTGTTAATGTCTATAATAATACCACTTTTCATTTTAAAAATATGCTTCCACACAGATCATCTCATTTAACCCTTTTAGGATTCCTATTTAGTAGGCATTATTAATGTCTATATTTTGCATATGTTATGAAAACTAAGGCTCAAGAAGAATACGCCCAAAGTTCAATTTCCAATAAATGGCAGAGCTGGAATCACTACACCTTTCTGAGTTTAAGCCATAATGAGTGGTCTAACTTTTTATGGGTTAGCCCTGACACTCCTTCTAAACTGCATGACATTTGAGGGCAAAGATCATATCCTATTTTTCAAAGATATCTTGCCAAATATATCTTATTTATCAAGTATATCTTATCAGACATATCAATTTGCACATACAGCATCAGAAAATAGCTTTTTAATGAACATTTATTCTTGATAGTTATCATATACTATGTTTACCAATTATTTGTGAACATCTGGAACAGAAATTGCCTTAATATTTGGGGGGATTCCTTCTTAGTCTGGGACATCTTGGACACCCCAAAATAAAAACTGTCAGGTTAAAAAAGACCAGAGAAAAAATTACAATGGATTGGGGGATGCTATATGAGTAATTTTCAATTATGTAGAAGGAAATGTAGAAGGAAGCTTTTGTGAGAAAAATTGAAAGAAACAAAAGCATAGTAAAAATAGTATTCTTAAAAGTTTCCCTGAATGATATGGTTATAAGATAAAGGGAGTACATATGCCCTTGTCTATTTTCTAAAGTACAAAGATTGAAGAAAGAATATTTGGGACTAGCTGTGAAAAAGTGAAATGAACAAAACATATGTAGTAATAAATAGAGAACCTAAGCTCAGCTCAATGGCTGGGTAAAAATATCTCAAAGTTATAATGTATGCTGACAATCATGATGATGATGATGATGGTAGGTATATAACACTTTTGGATCTGCAAATAATTTTCCAAATATTATATAAGTTTATCCTCACAATAAACTCAAGATGATGTGATTATTATCTCAATTTATAAATGAGTAAAATGAGGCAGAGAGAAGTCAAATATCTTATCCAGAGTCTCACAACTGGGATTTATACTCAGGTCTTCATGACTCCAGGTCCAGCACTGTGTCCACTGTGTTGCTTTCTAATAATTAAAAAAAAAGTCACTATGCTCCTTTTATAAAATATAGCACCATTTAAAAAATAGTTTTAATTAAGACAGTTCCTTACTCTGTGGAAATCTTGGCTATGGTGTCACATGAACTATACTCCACGCCTGTGAAGATGTCCTTGCACCGTCCTGTTCGGATACCATTGAGCCAGTCACCTGGTGTGTGGAAGGTAGTGATGTCAACACTACTTTGGTCCAAGAGAAGGTTTGATGGCCTGGAAGAAAAGAAACTCATAAAGTCTATAGATAAAGAGTCAGAAAATGCTCACATTGTGTCTAAAAACTGACATTAGCATCAGCAGGGCTTCTAGGCTCCATGTGGCTTTGCTGCTCATTTGTGGAATTTATCTGCCACTTAGGCCTCATCTGTTCAAGCTGGCAGCTTGGAGGAGTACTGTGTAATCATCTTGTCTAAGTAAACTGACTACTCAGCTTACCCCTGCATTTTAAATCATTGAAGCTTTGCCAAAGCTAGATATATGCGCTTACATTATAATTTAATTTGTTTAACCATTAGCAAATATTATGCTAATTTAGAATATATTTATATGAGTAGACAAGAAAGCCCAAATACTGGTCTGGTTGCTTAGGAAATAGGCCTTCTTCTCATTTTATATTCTGCCCACTAAATGTTCATTTGCATTCACTTGGCTTTCTGAAGGGTTGTTTGAACATTCCAGCATGCACTTAAAGGAGAATGTAACATCAGCATAGACAGGTTGGTGTTGCTAACAATAATGTCACAAATTCCATTAAGAAATCATATCACAAAAGGAATGAAAACTTAAATGTAAATAGCATTAAGTGAAAACCTTGTATCCTTGAGAACATGAATTAAAGACATCTATAGATACTTTTTCAAGGTATTTAAGGAAAATATTTCAAAAGAATGAAAAATACCTACATAAAACCAAAATCTTTTTAGCTTTTAACAAAAAAAAATTAAGAACAAACTAGTAAATCATTTGCCTGCTTTCTCATTTCTATAAAATCCTGGTGAGGATGGTCTATACATAAACTGACAAAGGGCAACTTGAGGAAACCATGAAAAGGCAACAACAAACATTCAGGCTTTCATGGTGGGTTGTCAATGGTCAGGCCACCTCCTCACTATGATGTGATTTACAAATTCCTACTGGTGGCTATTTATTTTTTTCCATAGAATTTCATAGAATGAAATGATCTCAAGATGTAATAACAACAATAAGAATTGTAACTTCTTTAAAGCATTTTAGGGCTCGATAAAGATGTTATATCTATTATCTCTTTTAATCCTTACAATAACTCTCTGAGGCAGATATGATTATATCTCCATTTTGTTAATAAGAAAACAGAGGTGATGTGAGGTTGTGATTTGTGCCTAGAGTATTCACATGATCAAAGGTCTAGAATTTAAAAAGGTCTTGGATGCCAACTAGGCCAACTTCTTCATTTTACCAATGGGGAAACTGAGCCCCAAAGAGATTAAATAGCTTGCCCAAAATAACAGAGTAGGATTTCAAACTCTGCTCTTCTTGGCCCTAAGTCCAACATTCTGTCCATTGTTTATATGTTATCTCCAACCATATAACTTTACATTTGATTGTAGGGCATTGTTTTACAATTGTCTATGAACGTTTCCCAAAGGGCATAGTGGGCTAAAGTAGTTGGTGATATATGGCTATTCAGATTTCAGTGTAATAGTATTTAAATACAAGAAATGGCATAAGAGAAGCTGCCCAATAAGTTAAAAAAAATTTAAAAAGAATGAAGGGGACTGGTCTTGTAAGCAGAGAGAAGAGAGGACAGAAGGCCCATATAAGTAGTACCCAATAAATAATGACATTTCTTGTGTGTTTGTGGGAGGAAGTGGACAGTAATTGCACAGGATAAGATGTATAAATATCTGTTTATGAATATTTATTCATGATATGTTATCTGCAGTGTTGGGGTGGGCATCCCAATTAATGAATTATGGATACACAAAAGCCAAGAAAAGTTGTTATAATGCCAACTTCTTGACTGTCCACAGGTCTAGTAATAAGTCAAATTAAAAAGAATTGACAAAAAAGAGAACTATCATTGTCTGCCTATAAGGACAACAGTAGTATATGAGTCTGGTAGACATTGTGTATGAAAGAGAATAACAAAATAACCCTCTCAGATGTTCCTGATGAGAAATTAAGTCAAAATTCTCTTCACAGGAAGCTCTTATTTATCCAGGAATATTATCCATTACTTCTCAGCAATATGCTTCTCCACCCACATACACCCATCACCAATGAAGCTAAGGGACTTAGTTTGTGAAAATCTAGCTGGTCAACACAAGGCACAGATAGTTGAAGCCAAGTTCAGGGATGTTTTTTGTCTTGCTTTCTGACCAAAGAAACCAGAATGGGATTAATCAATTTATAAGTTTCTTTTGAACTGAGCCTGACAGACGAACAGTCCCTGTCTTACTCAACATATCATTTGTTTGTACTATCCTATGAGTGAGGCAATGTGCATAGAGCCTAGAATGCCAGACTAGAGTTAAGAATTCCAAAGTTCAAATTCTGCCTCTTAAACATACTAGCTGTGTAATGAAGCAACTCATTACTTAATCTATCAATGTTCCAGATAATTCCCAAATATAAATCATGGAAGAGTTGCTGATCTGCATGAGGGAAGGGAGTTTTCAGAGCAGGACATTTACTCACATGGAAGAAATCACAGGCCTAGATCAAAACCAAAATAAAACAAAATTTAAAAAATGAAGTACAATCGATCTTTCAGGTGCCTTGAAAATTATATTTCAGTGAAATGCAATGAGAAATTACTGATAGTCTGTTTCACATATGCCTGTTCTTCATCCACATGAATGGAAGATTTTGCCAATTTGCTACTTTGAAATTAAAAAATGGAACTAGAGTAGAATTTAGAGTTCTTTCCCCAAATTAGCTTTATAGCTGAGAGTCCCTGCTACTAATTAGTATTATTATATCATTGTTATTGAATTTATTGTCTACAAAGTTCTGTAACTGCATTATCTTAGTTGATCCTGACAGCAACAATATGTGATATGTAGCACAAAGTAGTTTTGCTTTATTTTTTCTAGACTGGTGATTTCAATTTTGTGTGGACTCATTGGCAAGGAAATTCCCTCTTCTCGTGTAGATCAGCAATTCTTTTGCAACTTAGGGTCTTAGAGAGTTGTTGGGAATGGTGAGAGCTTATGTAGTTTGTCTACAACTGTTCAACTCTTATTGGCAGAGGAAATATTTGAACTGAGGTTTTCCTTACTTGGAGACAAGCTGCATAGATTAATTTCCACTTTTTTCTAGTATTCTTCTTCTCATTTTACAAATAAGGAAATGAAGCTACTTGCCCATGATCAAATAGCTTGTAAGTAGCAAACCCAATATTCAAACACAGATCTTCTGCTAATAAATCAATGGTTTCCTTCCATTATTCCAGGTCTCTGGGGGAAGCATTAAAAATAATTCTAAACTCAATGATGAAAACAGCACATTACTTTTCTGAATCCATTCCCACTCTGCTAGCCTATCTTGCTTCCATGTAAATATTACTATAAGAAAGACTAAAACTTTACCTTGTATTATCCCTATTCACTTCTTCCTGGTAGGATTCTTTCCTCTGAATGGGAATTTCAGCAAAACTCTAGTTATGTGTCACCTTTGTTCCAGTCTAGCTGCTGTGCATCTTTATTCACTGTCCTCTTCTCAATATTCTGTGCTAATAGCCCAAGTCACTATTGTATCTCTTGTTTGATAAGAAAAAAAAGCTGAAATTCACTACTTTCTTACAAAGCCAATGAAACGGTTGAGTTTCAGTATTCTTTATTTTATTACATGACTTGGGACCAACAGAGGAAATTAAATCATGCGACAGCTAGGTAATGGAGTGTTATAAGTTTATGAACAGATAAATCATATATATCACACAAGACTCCAGTTTTAAACATGGAAAGTATTAAAATGTTCAATGCTGACCCATGACCATGTAAACATGTACATACTCACAACCAATTATCAAAGTTTTTTTTTTACTCTGCTTCTGTAACATCTCCCACATGTTTCCTTCTCTTTATTCATACTGCCACAAGCACCTAGATTATTGTAATGGCCTCCTATCTAGATTCCCTATCTCCAGTCTCTTCTTTATAGGATCTATTTTTCACACTGCTACCAGAATAATATTCCTAACAACTGAGAATAAACAAATGACTTTCTTGATAACCACCTTAATACCTAAAAAATATGACTCTAAACAAATTTTAGAGCTCCAGGACTCATAAAATAGCAGAGAAACAAGGCTCCCCTGAAGGCAGTCCAGGAGATGAACAGAAAGGGCTCATCATGGTGTACTGGGAGCAGAGCCAAGCTCCATGTGGTTTTAGCCCTAGGCCCTCCAAGAGAAGCCATGGCTGGAGCTTTTCAGGAGAGTACACATGCAGCTTGTGGTGGCTTCCAGAATTACCAAACCATAAGAGCCAAGGACAAAAGGAAAAGGTCAGAGAAACTTGGCTAAATTTGGGGGAAAGAGTCTGGCCCCTGCCTCCAGAGCTAGAAGCAAACTGAAGCAGCAGCCCTGCAGCCACCTCCACATGGGTGCTTCAGAAGCTCCCAGCCTGCAGATTGCAGAAGGGCCAAGTAATCACTCAGAGGCTAAGTGCACTTGCCCTGAGCTGCCAGGATCATGATTGAAGTCTTGGGTGGTGGTCCTGAGGTGTGTTTTCAGTGAGTCAAAGCTGGTGGGGGCTGCAGAGACTGAGGCCTTGTAATAGCTCCGGCAGCAGCAAAAACCTCAGTGATTTGGAACAGAGCTCTGCTCTCTGAAAGCAGAGTTCTTTTGAGCCCAAAAGCCAAGTTACTGACTGGCAACATGAGCAGGCAAAGGAAGCAAAGGAAGCTCAGCAATCCAGCTTTAGATTCCTTTTTTGGTGACAAAGAGGATCAAAGCATGGAATAGGAAGAAGACAACACAGTCAGAACTCCTGTACCAAAAGCTTCCAAGAAAAATATAGACTGATTATAAGCCATAGAGCAGCTTAAAATGGATTTTTAAAACCTAATAAGGAAGTGGAGGAAAAAAATTGGGGACAGAAATGGTGCAAGAAAATCACGATAAGAGAGTCAACAACCTGACTGTAGAAAATAACCAATTAAAAATAGATTAACTCAAAAAGCAAAAGAAGCTCAAAAAGTCAATAAGGAGAAGAATGCCTTAGAAAGTCACATTTGCCAGATGGAAAAATAACCTCAAAAGCTCACTGAAGAGAATAATTCTTTCAGAATTAGAGTGGAACAAATGGAAGCAAATAACTTTATGAGAAATCAAGATACTACTAAATAGATCCAAACAAATAAAAAAATAGAAGGCAATGTGAAATGACTCCTTAAGAAAAACACTCACCTGGAAAATAGATCCAGGAGAGACAATTAAAAAAGTTTTGGACTACCTGAAAG
>CM053600.1:53858496-53912844 GCA_028646575.1 Pseudocheirus occidentalis
TGGAAGAAATATAGGATGATAGTTATCAGGTATTGAAGTATCAAGTGAGGGTTTTTCAAGGATGGAGATATGTAGGCATATTGATAGTCATTAAGGAAGAACCAGTAGATAGGGAAAAACTGAAGGTAAGTAACAGATGGGGAATGACAGAGGGAGAAATCTGGTGGAGAACATGGGTTGCAAAGAGATTACTTGTGCATGTGGAAGGGTTAGGCTCGGTCAGGAGTAATGTCATCTTTTTATGTGAGACATGGGTTGGTGGTGGTGGTGATTGTGGTTGTAGGTTATCCTTTCTTCTGCAAGAGAATCATGACATCAGGAAGGAAATGCCATGATTTAAAAGTGAATTGGATTTAAGTGAGACAGAACTGTGCAAAGTCACCAGCGTCACTCTCTCCTCTGGAGCCATTTGGGTTCAGTGGCAAGATATAGGGGTCTGGAGAGGGTAAAGGAGCAAAGAATGGCAGAAGGCATCTGGGTGAAATAAGATGAGGAAAATGGGGAAGTAGAAGCTTATGGTGAATGTCCTCATTTTTTTCTGTAAATAGGAGTTAAGGACTTCACTGAGAGGATGGGGTAGGGATGGAAGGTCTGGGGAGGAATGAAAAGGACTGGAGGAACCTTTGTGGAGATTGAGATAGTGAAATTGATAAGGGAAGTAATGAGTGATAAAGTGTCACATACAAGAAACAGTTGAGACCAGAATGGCTTGAAAAATCAACTTGTAAAGGGAAATAAATGTGCAGTAAGGGTGGAAAAGTAATTTGAGCTAAGTTTGTTAAAGGCTTAAAAGGACAGGCCAATGAAATGACAATCATGAGGAAACCTATAGATGAGGAAATTAATCCAAAAGAAAGATTATTTCTAACCAGAAATGAACATCATGATACTGAAAAAGGTAGAAAATAAAAGTAGAATACCACAAAGGCTGAGAGATTTCAGTGTCTTGCAGGTGACATTTTATAGTTTGGCTTTGAAGAAGAAAAAAACAAGTGTATAATACTGAGGTTTCATGTCTTAAATATGTTTTACAGATTTTGACTTGGATTGTGAATCATTCCATTTAAAGCATGATCTCTATCATCCTGGTTAACTGTGGCTGTTGAGTTAGTTCAGGTTATTGTCTCTCTAGAACTCCCACAGATGAAACTAAAGAAAGTAGATGTTAACAGTCTGGGTATACAGATTAAAATGTATATTCATTCATGTCTCTGATGTGATCTTTAAAGCTGACAGCCACAGAGTACACACAGGTAAAGACAGACTCTTGTCATTATTTTCTGAGATTTTTAGAAATTTAAAAATTTGGGCCACTGAAGCCAAATATAAACCATTTGAATTAATAAATAGGTTCATGCTATACTTAGATTCTCTTGGAAAGATAAAAACCTTCTCACAGCTTCATCCACTGAGTCCCCAAATACAAGAAAGATAGGAAGGTGGCCCAAAAGAAAAAAAAAATGTCCCTGAAAAACTGAGTGTGTTAGAGAGACAGAGAGAGAGAAAGAGAGAGAGAGACAGAGAGACAGAGAGACAGAGAGAGACAGAGACAGAGAGACAGAGACAGAGACAGAGACAGAGACAGAGAGAGAGTTAGTTTGGGATATGTGCAATTACCAAATTCATTTAAATATGGTACAGAAGAACCTGAGAACCTTCTGGAAGGAATCTAGAGGAAACTAAAGCTCAGCTGAATAACTGTGATTTCCTTGTTACCTATGGGTGTATTAAAGTCCTTTGCACAGTACTTGGCATATAGTAAGTATTTAATTAAATGTTTACTGATTGGCTGAGATCCAGAATGAAGAAATATTCCAGAAAGAGCTACTGTTAGTTTACAGCATGGTTACTACTGTATTCTTAAATCTATACTTTAGATGATAGCTGATATTGAAATCAAAGAGCTTCATTCTCATCAAGTAATCATTCACTCTGGTCTATAATTCTAATCAGCTGATCATTTCCTTAAGCAAATTGAGTGCTGTCCCAGACACCTTGCGCTATCTACCTCTCAATGGTAAAATCTAGGTTCCACTCATTCCCCTGAATTGTCATAGGAAACCAAGTGCTCCAGATTAAGGGATGTGACAAGATTGTAACTGGTGCATAAGTCAGTTTAAAGAAAAAAGAAAGAATTATACGTGCCAGATAAAAATTTTAGAAAAAAAGAGAAAGGAACTAATCCTTACTCATATTTAATATATGGGTTGACATTGATGCCTTTACATCACCATTATTTTCAATGCTCTCATGTCTCATATATGATACAAAGAGGGTAGGTGGTAGTGACCTCACTTGTTTTTCACATTCTGATGCATCACAAAGTATTAAACTAAGATTTTCAAAAGTAATCAACCATATTGACTTAGAGTGCTCTAACTAAAAACATTACTGATACTATTTTAGTGAATGTAAAAATTGCCCTTTGAGCAATTCAATAGAATTTATTAATATCATTTATTTGATTTTTTTCATTTAAAAATTCTATTGGGAGTATGCACAATATTAGCATAATACTAGAGATATGTAATTTATAAATAAATAAATATACCAAGAGGTGGTATAGTGGATGGAGCACTTGATCAGAGAACTTGAGGAAGACTTGATTTCAAAACTAACCATATGAAGTTCTTTTATTTTGATTACATGTAGATTTGGGGGGGGGGACATGTAGGTGGTCCAGTGGATAAAATGCGTGGGTTGGAGTCAAGAAGACCCTTCTTCTTGCATTCAAATTTCACTTCAGACACTTACTAGTTTTGTGACCAAGGCAGCTAGGTGGCTCAATGTCAGTAAGATCCGAGTTCAAATGTGAACTCAGACAACTGTGTGACCCTGGGCAAATGACTTTATCTCTGTTTGTCTTAATCCACTGGAGAAGGAAATTACATTCCACTCAAGTATCTTTTCCAAGAAAACCCTATGTCAGCACAAAAACAAAAGAGCTTGTTTTTTGTTCCCTCCAAATCTGTCAGCTGATTCTGACTAACCTTCCAAGCCACATCATAGTTTTTTTTAATTGCTCATTACCTCAAAAGATCTAATTTTTAAGAGCTGTGTTTAGAGAATGGCCATATGCTTTTGTGGAAATTCTTTTTTTCTTAAATATCTGCTTTTGATAAAATCATCGATTTAAAGCCAGAAGTGATCTTAAAGGGCATCTAATTTAGCCCTTTCCCTTTCTAAATAATGGAATCAAACTCATAAGTAGTGATGTCTTGCCCAAGTTTACAAAGATATTAAAGGATATAAATATGATGCATGTTCTCTGACTCTGAATCCAGTACTTGTCCTATTGCCACATCTTTGATATCCTGCCTCCGAAAAATGTCTAATAATTTACCCTTTGATGTGTTTTAAAAACTTTAGAAGACAATGCATATGTATGTATATATGTACACACACATATATACATACATGTAGAGAGATAGATACACACATATATTTTGCTATTAATGAAATGTATTGGAATTCATTTTCTGTTATATCCAAATTCAATTATATCCAAATTATATCCAATTATAATATATATACATATATATTATATATCCAGATCATATCCAATTAAATCCAATTATATCTGTTATATCCAGAATTCATTTTCTGTTATATCCAAATTCAATTATATCCAGATTATATCCAATTATATCTGTTATATCCAGAATTCAATTTCTGTTATATCCAGACTCAGGATCTAAATCAATGGATATATAACATATACAGGTAGTTGACACAGAGGGAAGAAAATCCTCCAGTAATTCCAAATGCAAATGTCTGGGAAAAGTAAGAGAAATAGTGATTACTATATTAGTACACCAGAAAACAAGGTGAGCAGTGTTGAAATCAATTGTAGGAAATTCAAGAAAAGAAAACAATGTGAAAACCAGAAAGTATGAAGTTTTAAAAATCTTCTAGAGATACAGTGGTCACTATGTCCCAGAATACAATATGTTAGGGATAAACAGTAGCTATGCAGAAACACCTACCTAGATCCTACTGTTTGTCCCATGAAGAGCAGGTAGTTTTATTTAGAGTTTTATGGTATGAAGTATCAAACCTCAGTACATTTATTCAGAATATTTATGAAGTATGCCTTATAGTGAAATGTGCATACCTTCCCAATTCAACATAGTTCATTCTTTCAAAGTAAACTTTACTTGTAGAAAAGGCGGAGGCCTGTCTCAGCAACAGCTTAGAGAAAATTAGTATAAACAAGCTGAAATAGAACAGGATGCAGAGATTAGGGATTAGAGTGGCCCAACAGAGTTTTTATGTTTATAACTTGGATCAAAGCATCACCAAGACCAAGAAAGAAAGAACTTAATTTTAATGTAAGTGACCCCAGATTAACCAGCACTGTAAAGTATCATTTTTCTCCTCATAGGGTTTCTCTGAGGATTGCAAGCAAAAATTGGTTCCGTTCCTCTTTCAGAGAGGACATCTGGATAGTTTATCAATGAATAGGAATTTGTCTCTCACTGTGAAGAGCCTGTGATGTCTCTTCACATGCACCAAGGGAATGCTGGGCTTTTTGAGCATCTGCATGGATAGGCATTTTTTTGGACCCATCCCCCAGACAGTGGTCTGACTGGGAAATTTATGGGCTGGATGATGTGCGCCATGAGCTCACACTTTTACTGGACAAATTAGATGGGTTTCAATCCATGCAGCTGTAAACGATGTCCTGCAGAGTTCCACCTGATCTTTTACAGCTTTTCATAAATCAGTACCTACTAGTCACAGACTGCAGTCATTAAAAAGAAATCATGGAAATTGCATATTTACTCAGGGGAAGCAAAATATAATGTTCCTCCTATTCTCTCTCCCTCCTCCCTTTTAGGACCCCCCCACCTTTGTTGCTTTTCATAGTCTTGCCCCCCTAGAGTACAATAGAAATGGGCAGGGTCTTATTTTTTCCTCTTCTTATTTTATCATTGTATATAATTCATGCCTACTAATACAGAGCACTCAAGGAATCTCTCCACCAATAAATAGTTACACATACCAAGAAAAAACATATTGCCCTTGATGCAATATATTTATTTATTTACTGTACATGAAAGCATTAAGCTAACAAATATTCTCAAGCTCATTGTAGAGTTCTAAAGTTTGAAATCTAAGAGTAACTTCAAAATAAGCTTTCTGGGACACCCATCAGTTCCAGTCCTTTTTTCCATCTGCACCCCCCACCAAAAAAATAAGATATCAACAACAAATGGTGGAGATTTTTTTCTCTCTATCTTCCACAATAGCAACTAACTCATACTGAAATGGGGGTCACTGAATCATACATAAGGATCTCCTGCAGGCCACATATTGACTAATTTTTAAATGTAATATCTAGGTATTATTGAATTTTCATTTATTTTCTTAAATATTTCTCAATTACATTTTTATCAGGTACTGCGCTAAGTACTTTTACTTATTTATCTCATTTGAACCTCACAACAACCCTGGAAGGTAGGGACTATTTTTACCCTCAGTTTTTACTTGAGGAAACTGAGGTACATGGAGCTTAAAAAATTCTACTGAGCTCACCCAGTAAGTACCTGAATTTGAAATCAGGTGACTCCAGACACTCTATTCAGGGAGTTATCTAGCTGCCCCAATTAGGGTAAATATTACAGATAATTTTAAATGACTACACTTAACTGATACTTTTAAAACATTTTATATTTAAATTACTTCTAAACGCATTTAGATTTTCTGACTTTATTCCATAGTGAATATGTAGAGATAGTGTGTATAATATGCCTACATCTATCTCTACTTCACCACCACATCTAGATATAATGCATACAAAGGTTATTCAACATTATTATATATTATATAAACTAATTTGCTCAGGCTAAAGATCAGTTCAACCTATTTTCCCCTAACATTAAAAATACAGGTAGCTTCACATAATTCTAATATCTCCAACTAAGAATAATTTTGAATTTCTTTCATTCCCTATAGGACATTGGTAAACAAATGACACATTAAGGAGAACGTGAGTCATTGTGTTTATTTTAATTATTCTTAGACCTTCAGGACAAGAATTTTTGCAGTTATAATTATATGACTGGTTTAATACCTCTCAGTGGTAAAAATTAGCTACGTTATTCTTTGGGGGAAAGAAAACCCAGCTGGGTTACTGGCATATTTGCTTCTCTCTAAAATGTTCCTATCATATTTACTCAGTGAGAAAGTCACCCTGCTATTGTTATTCTTTCTCCTGGAGGTCAGAGTTGTGTTAGAAACAAAAGCAGATTACTGAGAAGAACAAAGAAACATTATTGTATCAAGTTATCCTTGAAGAATGTCATTATTCCTTATAAATGCAAGGTTACAGTAGTTTTGGTTTTAATTCTTCTGCCTATTTTTCTTAATTGGAAGTTTATGATTATCTTTAGTATATAAATTTTAAGTGAATTTTACTTACAGGTGTATTGTAATTTCACAGAACCAGAATGTCAAATTCAACACATTCAAATGAATCATCATCCTTTAATTACACCCTAAAGGAAGTATGTATGCATGTATAAATATATATATATATATGTATTTATGTATACATATATGTGTATATATACACACATATGTGTGTGCATGTATGTACAAGGAGTTCAACTATTGATCCTTAAAAAATTTGTCTTTGAATAATCACCATCATCACTAAGGGAAACAAGTCGATTCTAGAACTATGTCAAGGAAGTTAAAAGAGTTTCCATGTGTCCATAAATTCTAGGATACATTTGAGAACTAGGACAAGATTCAGTTTAGTCTTCCAAAAGTACTTCTTTGGTTCCATGGAAATAAAATTTAAGTCCCTTTAGGGGAGATAACATATTAGTTTTATATGCCCACTATCTAACCCATTGCCCTGAAACCTAGTATTTTTAAACTTAGAGATGTTAGCTTTAGCAATAAGAGAAAGATAAACTAGAGGAATTAGAGCAGGCAATGAAAAAGCGAAGCAATCATTCTGTGCAGATAATATGATCGTGTACTTAGAGAATCCCAAAGAATCAACTAAAATAGTATTTGAAATAATTAATAACTTTAGCAAAATTGCAGGTTTTAAAATAAAACCAAAAAACCATCAACATTTCTTTGTATTACTAGAATTTACACAGAGTAAGTGTTTATTTGGAAGTCAAAAGAAGTGATTAAATGACACTCTTCAAGGTCTCTCAAGAGCTTTCAGATTAATTGTGTGACATAGGAGGCAATGGCACAGCAGTTCAGCATGGCATGACCACATCAGAGAAGGTGCTGTGTTCTACGAACAAAGCAAATTTGAAATATCTCAATGTGGAAGAGCAGGTGGACTTCAGAAAAACCTGGAAAGACTTACATGAAATGATGGTTAGTGAAGTGAGCAGAAACAAGAGAACATGTACATAGGAACAGCAAAATTGTGTCATGATCAACTTTGATAGATTTAACTCCTCTCAGCAATGCAATGACTTAAGACAGTGGTTCTCAAACTTTCTAATGCCAAGACCCTTTAATACAGTTCCTCATGTGGTGGTGACCCCCAACCATAAAATTATTTTCGCTGCTACTTCATAATTGTCATTTTGCTATTGTTATGAATTAATTGTAATGTAAATATCTGATATGAAGGACGTATTTTCATTGTTACAAATTGAACATAACCCACAGGTTGAGAACCACTCACTTAAGACAATTCCAAAATACTCATGATGGAAAATGCTATCCACATCTAGAGAAAGAAAGATGGAGTGTGAATGTAGATACAATACTATTTTCTTTTCATTTTTTCTTCTTTCTCTTGGCTTTTCTTTTTGGTTCTAATTCTTCTTTATAGAGAAATATGTTTAATATGATTATAAATGTATAGCCTATATCAGATTGTATGCATATCAGATTATATGCCATCTTGAGGAGGTGGGAAGGGAGACAAGCAGAAACTGAAAACTCAAAATCTTACAGAAGTGAATGTTGAAAACTAGAAATTGATTAATTTTAAAAAGTCATAGAGAAACCCAGTTTTCTCCAATAAACTTCACAAATATCTGGGGAAAATATCAAAGAATGAAAAATGTTAAAGAAACTTGATTTAAAAAATGAAAAAAGGGGAGGGAAAGAAAATTTTGAATTCAAAATTTTATAAAAGCAAATGTTGAAAAATTGAAAAAAATAAATAAAATTCTTTTTGTTGAGGATCTGCCACCATTTGAACTCCATCTGCTGAAGATTTTGTTTTTGTTTTTTATTCAATTAATTTGTCTGACTCTTTGTCACCAATTTGGGATTTCCTTGGCATAGATACTGAAGTGGTTTGTTATTTCCTTTTCCAGTTCACTTTTATAGATGAAGAAACTGAGGCAAACAGGGTTAAGTGACTTGCCCAAGGCCACACAGTTAGTAAATGTCTAAGGCTGGATTTGAACTCCAGTGTCAGCACTTTATTCACTATACCACCTGGATGCTCTTAGAACAGATTTTAGGGGAATGGAGCCAAGATGGCAGCGTAGAAGCAGGAAAATTCCATGAGCTTCCCCCATAAACACCTCAAATACCAATAAAATATGACTCTAAACAAATTTTAGAGCTACAGAACCCACAAAGTGACAGAGAGATACAAATTTTCCACTGAAGGTATCCTTAGCAGGTAGATATGAATCATCTATCACATAGTACTGGGAGCTGAGCCCAGCCCCATGAGAGCCCATGGTTTTGTCCCCAAGGCAGCCCCAACCATCAGCCCTGGAGTGGACTTTGGGATCGTGGATCACCAGCAGCTGTGGCAGTTTCCAGAAATATCAACCCATAAATGCCAAAAAACAAAGTAAAAGGTCAGTGTGGAACTCTGCTGGAATTGGGAGGGGTGAGTAGCTGGGTCTGGCCTATGCCTTCAGTGAGGGAAGCATCAGAGGTGGGCACCTTGCAACGGCCTCCATGGGGCTACTTCAGAGCTCCTGGCCTTAAGATCTTAAGGGCATTCAGAGGTTAATGGCTCTTGCTTTAACCTGCCTGGATCTGGATTGTGGTCCTGGGTGGTAGTCCTGAGGTGTGTGAACAATGCATTAGCCAGAGGTTGTGGGGGCAGCAAAGAGGGCACCCAACTAATAGCTCTGGAAGCTATGAAAACCCCAGTGATTTGAGACAAACCTCTCCTCTCTGGAAGCAGAGTTCTACCTGCAAAGAGCTCAAAAGTCAAGTAATTGACTGGCAGCATGAACAAGCAAATGAAGCAAAGCAAGCACAGCAATTAAAACTTAGATTCCTTTTTGGGGGACAACAAGGATCAAAGTAGGCAACAGGAGGAAGACAATGAAGTCAGAACTCCTGCACCAAAAGTTATCAAAAAATATGAATTGCTACAGGCCACAGCAGAGTTCAAGAAGGATTTTGAAAATCAAGCAAAAAAAGAGAAGTGGAGGAAAAATTGGGAAGAAAAATGAGAATTAAGCAAGAAATTTATGAAAAGATAGTCAACAATCTTACTGAAGAAAATAACACCTTAAAATGGGGTAACTCAAACAGCAAAAGAGGCTCCAAAAGCCTAAGAGGAGAAGAATGCGTTAAAAAGCCAAATTTGCCAGATGGAAAAGGAATTTCAAAAGGTCATGGAAGAGAATAATTCCTTTAGAATTAGATTGGAGCAAATGGAAGCTAATGACTTTATGAGAAATTGAGACACTATTAAACAGATCCAAACAAAGGAATAAATAGAAGGCAATATGAAATATCTCACTGAAAAAACCACTCACCTGGAAAATAGATCCAGGAGATACAATTTCAAAATTATTGGACTACTTGAAAGCCAGGAACAACAAAAAAAGAGCCTAAAATCATCCTTCAAGAAATTTTCAAGGAAAAGTGCCCTGATATTTTAGAACCAGAGGGCAAATAAAAATGGAAAGAATTTACCTACCACCTCTTGAAAGAAGATTCCAAAAAGAAAACTCCTAGCACTATAATAGTCAGGTTCCACATTTCCCAGATAAAGGAGAAAATATTACAAGCAGCCAAGAAGAAACAATTTGAATACTATGGAAACACAATCAGGATAACACAAGATCTAGCAGCTTCTACATTAATGGATGAAAGGGCTTGCAATATGATATTCCAGAGGTCAAAGGAGCTAGGATTAAAACCAAGAATCACCTACCCAGCAAAACTGAGTATAAGGTTTCAGGGCAAATATGGTCATTCAATGAAATAGAGGACTTTCAAGCATTCTTGATGAAAAAAACCGAGTTGAATAGAAAACCTGACATTCAAATACAAGAAGCAATAGAAGTATGAGAAGGTAAATAGGGAAAAGAAATTGTAAGGAATTTATCAAAGTTGAATTATATACATTCCTACATGAAAAAATGATCATTTTAACTTTTGAAACTTTTCTCAGTATGAGGATAGTTGAAGGGAATACAAATATAAATGTTTATGTACAGGTGCATGTGTGTGCTTATTTATTTATGTATTCATATATACATGTCTATATAGGAAGGTATATGTGCATCTGAATGCATATGTGTCTGTGTATATATGTGTGCAAGTATACATAGAGGGCACAGCATCAATGGAAGAGGAAGGAATGACATCTAAAAAATAAAATTAAGAGGGGAGAGAGGAATATAATAATAGGAGATAGGGAGAGACAGAATAGGGTAAATTATCTCATATAAAAGCAGCAAGGGAAAACTTACAGTGGAGAGGAAGAACTGGAAGGCTACAGGGAATGGGTCAACCTTACTCTCATTGAATTTGGCTTAAGGAGGGAATAGCATACACATTAAATTGGGTATCTTACCCTACAGGAAAGGAGAGGGGAAGGGGAATAGAGGGAGGATAATAGAAGGGAGGGCAGATTGGTGGGTAGGGTAGTTTGAAGCACACACTTTTGAAAAGGGATAGGGTCAAAGTAGAAAACAGAAAAAGTGGAGGGGCAGATAGGATGGACAAAATATAGTCTTTCATAATATATCCACTATGGAAATGTTTTGCATAAATATAAATTCACAACCCATATTGAATTACTTATCTTCCCAGTAGGAGTGGGTGATGAGGGGAAAAAGGGAAAGAATCTTGAATTCAAAGTTTCAATTCAAATATTTAAATATATTATTATTTTTTATTTGTACCAGGGCAATAAGATATACAGGCACTAGTGTATGGAGATCCATCTTGCCCTACTGGAAAGTTAGAGGCGGTCTGGGGGAGGATACAGGAGAGAGCAGATTGGAGGAGGGTGTCAGTGGGATTGCTGTTTTTGCATGGTGGGTAGGGGAAAGACAGGGAGAAAATTTGTTATTCAATATCTTGAGGAAATGAATGTTGTAAACTAAAAATAATCATAAAATGTATCATTTTGATAAAATTACACATTTGACTGAGTCAAAAAATTTACTCAAAGTGGGCATGCTTTCAGTCATTATTCCTCTGCTAAAACTTAAGTTCTTTAACAACAAAGCTTGTTTAATATTCTTATCTTTTTATCCCTAGTACCTAGCACAAGGTCTGACACATACTAGATGCTCTGGATACTTAGTAAAGTTTGCTGATTTGTTAAAAAAAAAACTAAGCAGATTGTAGCACCTCTAATTTAGCAGTTCAGTCTTAAAGAGTTGCCTGAGGCTCAGATAGGCAGAGAAGGCATGGTTTGTGTGTGGTTATTTGGAGTTAAATGTTGGAGGCAACATTTTAACTTGTCTTCCTGACAATATTCATCACTCTCTGCTGTGCTGGGCTGCTGCTCCAGCTGATACTCTCTTTTTAATTAGAGATACATTAAATTTAAATAATTTATTTGCTTAATTTTACAGATTTTATCATTCCAATATTCAGGATTTTGCAATTTGGCAAAATATATTGAGTAACTGCTTTGTGGTATGATTAGGCCACAAACTTTTTTTTCTGTCATTGTATTATTTAATGAAGTCAAAGTCAAAGCAAAAAGGAAAGAAAAAACATGAACCAAGGCATTAGGAAAGATTTATGTGTATCTATGAAAACCTAGTATGTTTTTCTTCTATACATATGATTACCTTTTAAATGCAATGATTCTGAACGTATATATGTATGCCTACAAATAATTACAATCAAAATGTCGGCAGTGTTTTACTATATTATTTCAAATGCTTGACTTAAACATATTTCTTTTTATGCTTTGTTTACATGACTTAGCAAGCCAAAGAAATAGCTAGTATGTAGGGGTTTTTATCAATCATTATTTCAAAATATTTTAAAATAGCAACATTTCATCTTATGTACAAATTAGCTAAAGTAACTATTACAATTTGATCCTCAAAGTGTAAATTTATTTATATGTTTTAGAAATTTTATTCTATTATAGAACAATAGAGACCTTTCATTTATTTTTTCATTTTAATAATTTTTCAGTAATTTATGACTCTCTAAGACCCCAGTCTGGGCACTCTATCCACTGTATCAACTAGCTGAGGCTTATTTTTCCCAAATAGAGTCAAATTTCAAAAGACGTATTTTTTTCTTTACTTATCTTTCCATTTTAGGAGAAACAACCAAATTATCAGATGGAAAGTTCATAAAATGGAATTTATACAAAAACAAAACTGTACCAAGCCCTACTTTTTAATACTGTGCAGTGAGCCAAGTTTCATACCTACTACATTTGTAATTCATGCAAGGAAAATCTATGTTTAGAATGATGACCTGAAGTGGTAAAAGAGTTGTATTCCTCTAAGAAAGTTATTCACTTTGCTATACCATCTAAGGCAATTGTACATGGATAAAATTTAGAGAGATTTTTCACTAATAAAGTTGGACCTAATATTTTATAAATAGTTGAAAACACAAAATTCAGTACAGCCAGGAATACCCCTACCCATTTCCAAAGCATACCAGTTAATCAAAGATTTACTACGGTCTAACAAGATAATTAACTTTGAGAAAGATGTTGGAATATATTGAATTGGATTATACAGTATGAACACAGTGTGTGTATACATGTACATATGTATATATATACATACATACATACATACATACATGCATACATACATACATATCTGGAATCAGGAGAGATCTTATCTACTTCTGATATCTACAAGCAACATAATTTGGGCAAGAAATATATATCCTTTGAGTCATAATTTACTCATTTGTAAAATTCAGACTAAAGATAGCAAGAGAGGCAATGTTGAGTAAAGGGTAGAGAGTTCACCTTTAGTCAGAATCACCTGCATTAGTGTCTGTCTTTGATACATGCTAGCGGTATGACGCTGGACAATTTCCTTAACTTCTCAGATTCTTGGGTAATTTTCCAAGAATCAAAATTGCAGAATAGTTAATAATCTGAAGTGATAGAGGAAGATGCTGCAAAAATGCCTTATACCAATGAAATAAGAATCATATTTAAAAAATTTCAAAAGGCCTTTGCGAGGATAAAATGAGATGTTTGGAAATCATAAAGTGTTATATAAATCTTTTCATTTTCCTTAAAGTGGCTGGAACATATCATAGGTACAGCTATTATTCATCCTTATTGTGGATGAAAAAGATCTAGAAGTTTTTAAGTGGGTCTTAGAACCTCAATGTGAGTCAACAGTATAATATGGCAAATTAAAAAAGCAAATACAACCTTATACTACATTAAAATAGTGTCCAGGATTATCAATGTGACATCCATGCTGTACTGTGCCCAATTCAGATCACAACTGAAGTGCTGCATTTAGTTTTCATCATGACAAATTAGGAAGGACCATGATAAGCTGGAGAACATTCAGAGGAGTCCAATCAGAATGCTTAAGGACCCTGGGTTCATTCCACGTAAGAATTACTTGTAGGAATGGGGAGCCTGGAAAACGAAATAAATAAAATTTGCGTGGGGTATGATAACTATAGTCCAATATTTAAAGGGCTGTCATGTGGGCAATGGATCCAAATGTTTCAACTTGCCCCATGGGGTAGAACTAGAAACAATGGGGAAAGGCTGTGGAGAGGAAGAATAATGTGACATGTCACAAAAAAAAAAATCTTAATGACGGCTTTTCAAATCAGTATGGCTTGAATCAGCAGCTGGTATGTTACAACTAACTGGAGATCTTCAAGCAAATGCTTGGTAACAATTCATTATTGTTATAGGGTTTTGTTTCTTTGTTTTATTGTACAGGTATTAGGCAGACCATATTGTCTTTAAGTCACTTTCCACCTATGAAACTTTGAGTTTATATGAGTTACTACAGAAGGAATGGGAAGTTTCAAATGTATCCACATGTTGCTGAATAGACTTACATCATAAATCATCGGCATCTATTTCATAGATGAGAAAATATATTTAAACAGGAAAACATTGGACAGGAAAATAATAAATGAATAAAATAAAAGAATGGAATTGACTCCAAACACATCATTATGAATTCACTCCCATTCTAAAAACAAACAAAAACCAATACTCTGAAACATCAAGCTATTTGATAAATGTAGGCACAAGTGTCACAGGATATCTGTATTGATTACCATAAAAAATCATCATGGGATTAATTTTGGCAAATCATATAAAAGCTACAAAAGCTTTAGTTTTACCAAAGATGATAAGATAAGGGGAAGGACAGTGCAGTAGACTGTGGCAAGGTTTACAGTCCAGTAAAGAAGGTCTGGGTTCAAGTTCTTTCTCTGACACATCATATGTATGACCTTATGTAAGGACATATATGTATGACTTTTACCTCAAGTCACAACCACTTAGTGTCTATGACTGGCAATTGGTAATACTTCTGTAATATGGTCTTAGGTTATCTCTCTCTCTCCCTCCTTCCTTCTCTCTCTCTCTCTCTCTCTCTCTCTCTCTCTTTCTTTCTCTCTTTCTTCTCTCTCTCTTTCTCTGTCTTTCTTCCCTTTCCCCTCTCTCCCTTTCCTCCTCCTTCTTACTATCTCCCTCCTTCTTTCTCCATCCTTTTCTTGTATCTCTCCCCTCTTAGATCAATGATTCTGAGATATGAAGTACTATAACTTAATTAAAAGACTGAAAAAAAAATCAGAAATATATATATGGTATTTGCTATCAAAAAGGGTAAAGATAAATGCAGAAGATTAAATGGGTTTTAACAACTGGAAGCAGATAGAGGATGATGAAGTGTTTATATTCTAATGGAGAGGAAAAAAAATAAGTGCCCCTTCAGAACTCCAATGCTTTCCATTTAGGCAGAGGACAAGGGGGGATTTTTTTTTCTATTTTAACAATCTTAAGAGACAGGAAAGAAAAAGAAAAAGTAATGCAATAAGGAAGCAAGATGAAGGAAGAAGAGAATTTAATTGGGATACACAAGAAGCTATACAGATAGTTCTCACTTGATATAAGTGGACTTTTCTGCAGAACTGTAAGTAAAGTTTTTTTTACATAATATGAATTTACAGTAAGGGAAGGGAAGCAATAAAGGGTGAACATTCGATAGTTCAAGGACATATAAGAGTTGGAGACAAAGAAATGAGAGCAGTAGGTGGAACACACAGGGATGGGGACAGACAAAGGTATTCCAGAAATAAATGGAAGACATGTTGAGACTGAACAGGCAGGCAGATAGATGGAGTAGGACAAAGTTCTCCTCTCTAGGAGCAAGAAGTCCAAACCTAAGCCTGGGTCTGTGGTCGTGGTGGTGGTAGTAGTCTCTCTACACTCTTCTGCTTTCACTCAGAGGGTTTTGGGTTTTTTTCTTTCTTTAATGGGGGAGGGGCAGGAGGATAACGGGTGGTGGTGATGAGAGGCCACAAGGAGACAGAGAGAACAGAATACTGTACAGTAAACATGTGCCGTTTTGGAAGGTATATTTCCTTCAGAATTATTTTCCTAAAGTCAGATTTGTGTAATGCAAATTTATATAAAGAAAAACTCTCTGTATGAAAGACTTTATATAGAAAAAGGGGTGGAAGGAGTGGAATACGTGTGAACCTAACTTTTATCTGAATTAGACAAAAGAATATTGAAAAACAAATAATGAATTTAATGTAGAAATACTTTAAATAAAATGAGGAATCATGTAAGGACAAGGAAGGATGAATTAAGAGAGAGGGTAAATTCGGGGAGAGTTTAATCATTATCTAAAGAACCTCCATCTTTGGAAAGTACAGCATGAAGAGGATGGAGAGAGGAAACAAAGAGAAAAGTATGAAGAATAATGCCCTATATGTAGGATTGTGAATTATTCCAACATATTTATAAAATAATCTGTAATTATTCCAAGAAATGAATAAAATATTCACAACTTTTGATGTAGATATTATTGCTAGACCCATAGTCTAAGGACCCCAAAGGCAGAAAGCTCTCACATATACCAAACTATTTATAACTATACTTTTAGTGTAGTTTCAGGGAATTAGAAGCAAAATACATGTCCATCCACTGGTCAATGGCTATATGAATTATAATAGATGAAAGAAATGGATTACTACAGTGGTAAAAGAAACAATTTACATTATATGAAGAAGCATGAAGGAACTCATGCGCATTTAGGAAAAAGGGAAATGAGCAGAACCAAAAAAGACACACACATGCATGCACACACACACACACACACACACACACACTGCAACAATGTAAATAGAAAAAAAGAAACCTAAATATTTTGGGTAACAGTCTTTCAGGAAGGTTTCGACAATATTCTTTGGCTACCTTGGAAGGGGATCTATATTGCTATATGCCCTTGGAGCTCTATTACTTCTCAAAGATAGAAGAAAGGATGAAGATCAGGATATGGGACAGGGTTTTCCTCCTGAAGCAAAAGATTTAAGGCTTTCTTTGAAGAATGAGAACAGGAAAAGAAGATGAAAGTGGGAAGGTTCTCTCCTTGACATAGTGAACAGTAGAATGACAGTCATAGCTGGTAGATTGCAAGCCACATCGACATTTCTCTTCATCAAACCAAAGCAATCCATTAGAGATAATAACAGGTAATAGTAAATGCAGAAGCTTATCACTTAAACTTTCAGAATCTTAGTTTCTGCATCTCTTAAAAGGGAATAAAAATACCAATAGTACTCACTTAACAGGTTTGTTAAGAGAAAAGTGTTTTCTGAAACTTAAAAGTACAATAGATCACATTATTGTTGTTCTGGTTGTGGTTGCTGTTATCTGGAAGCCTAACCCTTTGGCAGCTGAGCTATACACCTCTAACATCAACTCAGTTTTTTGGAGATCCAATAATTTCTCATGTTTCAGTCTCAATATGGGTTTGGCATTACCCACCCCTACCCTGCTTTTAATTGCTGCTAGCAAATATCTACTAAGTTGAAATTATTTTTCTGCAGGAAAAAATTATCAAGTTCTTTCCAGCCTTGAGGAATGAGAATTACAGTGAATACATTTGAGAAAGTGGGTGGGGAAAATGAACACATTTTAATTACTGTAGGTGGAAAAAGCAAATGCATTAATTTTTAGTATACATGCATAGGAAAGAATACGATGTGTCACCTTGCTGCAGCATTGGTAATGATTTTAAGACTGCTGGGATTCCTTATAAGCTTGTCCAGAATGCTGACAATCTGCTCAAACTTGGGTCTGTTGTTTCTGTCCTTCTGCCAGCAGTCCAGCATCAGCTGATATAAGGCAGCTGGGCAGTCCATGGGAGGTGGCAGTCGGTAGCCTTCATCCACAGCTTTAATTACCTGTGCAAGAGAGCAAAGTTTTAGAAAACAGAAAGGGGCTATTAAACTTATTTTACTCCATCCCTGCAGCAAAGTCCATTAACATGGAGAATTTAATGTTTAAACAAAATGTTCACATTCTCTAATTGCTTGCAAGGGTAACCCCTCCAGCTTATCAATAAAGTAAATGATGCGGCAAATTAGAGTCAGGGAAAAACTACATAATGGAAGGTCAAAGCAAAGTAGGTTATTCTGTATCTAAAGAGCCTAGCCAAGTGACTAGAATGGATAAAATCCAAATACAAAGAAATATTCGAGGAGAAAGATATTGTTGAATGCCATAGGCAATCTATAGTTATACAGTCAAAATATGAAAATTTTAGGTAGAAGACTACTATAGTCTGATATCATAGAAATGAAGAATGTTAGATTTAGAGTTGGAATTATAGCTCTGCTACTTACTACCTTTGTGACCCCTTGGAAAAGTCACTAAAATTTCCTGGTTCCTTTTCCTCACCTATAAAATGAAGGAATTTGAGTAGATAACCTAAGTTTTAATTATTACCCATTCTCAGGAATACCACGAGTAAAAGCATACTCTCCCAAACATAGTAATTTCATTCAGGTGTCTCTGAATTCAAATCCAGTCTTAGTTAGTAATTGAATGAGCCTGGGCAAGTTACTTCACCCTTTTCACCTGAGTTTCCTCATTGGTGGAGTAAGATGAAGAAGAGAATGGCAAATCACTCCACTCTCTTTGCAAGAGAAAACCCCAAAAGGGGTCATGAAAAGTTGCATGTAACTGAAAAATGCCTGAATAGCAACACAGTAATCATATTTTAAGCTGTAATGTATTTAAAAATCATCTACATTTTAAGTTAAAAAGAATACAGTGGTTATCTAGTCTAACACCCGTACTAAACCAATAAGGAAACTCAGGCTCAAAGGGAGATAAAAAGACAGTAAATGACAGAGCTAGAATTTGAACCTTGGTTCTTTGACTCTGAAATCAGTACTCTTTTCACTGAGGGCCTTGACCTACCAGAATGAGTTATGCAAGACTTTAATGATTCCATGACACATAATGATGGATTTTTTCCTAGTGTTTCACAAAAATGATGAAAACTTTCCATATATATATATATATATATATATATATATATATATGGAAACATATATATACATATCTGTATGTATTTGTGATATTAAAGCTTTACATTATATGTTATAATAAGATGAATGTACTAGTGTATGAATTTTTTAAAAAGTACAAATACTGGTTTTTAGACTGTACTTCAATTTTGATAGTAAACAGAATAAGTTCCATTTTTTTTACTTAATATGCTGGGATTTTTCTGCAGCATAATTCAATCTTACTCATACAATTCAATCTTTTTTTTAAATTTTTTAAATTTTTTTTGCTTTTTGGAGGGCAGTTGAGGTTAAGTGACTTCCCCAAGGTCACACAGCTAGTTTTTGTGTTAAGTGTCTGAGGCCGGATTTGAACTCAGGTCCTCCTGACTCCAGGACTGGTGTTCTATTCACTGCATCACCTAGCTGCCCGCATACAATTCAATCTTACTCATAGAATACACCCACCTATAGAGTAAAAAGAAATCAGATTTTTATGTTACATCAACTACTAAAATACAGAGTAGTAAAATATTGTTTAGGAGAATAAAAGAGCTTAAAGTCTTGTTTTAAAAATTAAGTGTGGGGAGGGAGGAAGGTGGCTATGTGGCACGGTGAATAGAGCACCAGCCCTTGAGTCGGGAGGATCTGAGTTCAAATCTGGCCTCAGACACTTAACACAAAAAGTACCCGAGTGACCTTGGGCAAATCACTTAACCTCAGTTGTCCTACCTCCCCCTCTCCAAAAAAAAAAAAAGCAAAAAAAAGTTGATTTAAAGAGCATGGAGAAGAGTTCAAAAGAGAGGTACTAAGGCAAAAAAAAAGAGACAAATCTGCATTTCACTATGAGTAACTCAAATGTCATTATGCTGACTTAAGATAAGCTTCATTTAAACCATATTTTGGGGAAAAAAAGAAAAGATGTTATATACCAATCATATATTAAATGCATTTAAAGTAAAAATTAACAGAAGTATTAAGACAGTTTTGGAAACTTGAGAATATTTTTGATAGGAGGTTAATATTTTTTGCCTTCATTTAGAGCAGCAGTTCTCAACCTGTGGATTATGTTCTATTTGTAACAATGAAAATACATCCTGCATATCAGATATTTACATTATGATTTATAACAGTAGCAAAATTACAGTTATGAAGTAGCAATGAAAATAATTTTATGGTTGGGGGTCACCACAGCATGAGGAACTGTATTAAAGGGTCATGGCATTAAGAAGGTTGAGAACCACTGATCTAGAGCAAGGGTCCTTCACTTATCGTCACCAATCCCATTCATTTTTTTTGGTAACTAAATTTCAATATAATTAGTTTCCTTTGCAACTTTATTGTATTTTTCCATTATTTTTAAAAGGGGTCCATAGCTTTAAGCAGACTATCAAAGGAGTCTATGATACAAACAAAGGTTAATACCCCTGATTTAAAGACTTCACTTTATGACTGACTCATGTGGAATAAACTTAGGCTGAATATGTCAAGGGAAATAAAATTATTTTTAAAAATTTTACTTTGGGAAATGCTATACTTCAGTAAACAAAAATGTTGGCATAGATGTATTAATTAGATCTACAAAGGATGAAAGACGTAAGTATATTACTAATGTTGCTCAGAAACAATTTCTTGGCAAAAATCTTTCAAACAAATCAAACTGTATTCCTACCTGCTATCTATCGGCTGTCTCTATGGGTATTTATTTCATTAAAATCTTAGCACACATGTTTTCATTTTGTGCTTCATCTGTAAACTCTGTCATGGGAAAAAAAAAACATTCTCGAAGTAATTTAACTAATACCTTTGTATAGCCTGGAAGCATTTTCATTTCTTTGTGCTTCAATGTCAAAAACAAGAAGCCACCTGGTTTTACTATGCTCTACTTCCTTGCACAGCTTGATTCTTTATTTGAGCTCAGAACTCAAGGACTACAATATACTCACATCCTGATTGGACATCTCCCAGTATGGTCTCTCTCCATATGACATCACCTCCCAGAGAACAATTCCATAACTCCATACGTCGCTGGCTGATGTAAACTTGCGATATGCAATTGCTTCTGGAGATGTCCATCGAATTGGGATCTTGCCCCCCTTTAAAACAATTTTGAAATACAAGAATTATATATCCATCTACATCAGCTTATTTCCTTGTGAGGGGAATGCACGTAATTCCAAATGCCAAATGTAGTCTTTGTTTTTTAAGAAAGTATTGATTTTTAAGCAAAAGGGAAGTTGCAATGTCTACCACACATTGGGTTTACTTTATTCTACAGGACATAGGAATTAATAGCAATATTTGTTTTCTCTGCTTTCACCATAAAACAAGTGATTCAAAATGGTATTAAATTAATTTAAAGGAATGAAAGTTTTACCTTTCTCTATACATAGCTTCCTTCAAATCTTGCAAGATGTATATGTGTGTATACACACATGTATACTACATATGTATAATTTTATCTATCTACACAGTATTTCTAAGAGAATATCAGACAATATCAACAATATCAACAAAACTCAGTCTCAGTCATTTAAAATGGTTATTATAAACTGCTTGCTAAGTTAGTAATACATTTTATTCATTTATGCTTTCACTGAGTTCTCTTTGCCTTGTCCATGTAATCTCATTTAAGGTCTAGTTACATAATATAGATACTTATCCTCAATGGAGCAGTCAATTAATAAATCAATCAACTACCAAATATTTCTCAATCAATCAACAAGGCTTTATGCAATATTTGTTATGATCTAGCCACTGTGCTCAGCACTGAATGCAAATACAAAGAATGAATTAATCCCTTCTTACATGAAACTTACATTATATTCTTATTGTATATCCAGTACTGGGTTAGTGATCATGAAAGGTAAAAAATAGTCTTAGATGCAGTCTACCTTTTAGGAGGTTAAGAAATAAAGGGAGGAAAAGACTGAAGAAATGATGCTCTCTGGTAAGATACTGCAGTAACTAAAGTGGGAGATAATGAAAACCTTAACTTTTTTTTTTCAAAATAATTCAACTTGGGGAGCCAATATGGCCGACTAAGAAGTAAGTCTTTCACTCGCTCTTACTGACCTCTGAAAAAAACAGAAAATATTAGCCCAGGAAAAACCCTGGAATAGCTAAGCCATCAGAAAGACAGTGTGCAGTAGTTTTGTAGTCCACGAAGCTTGGGAGATTAATGGGAAAGGCCCCTCTCACACTGGTGGTGGATAGGAAGATAGCACAGGATAGGAGACATCCCAGTAAGCCAGCAGACAGCCCAACCTTCAGGAAACCGGAGGGAGAAACAGCCCTAGGGTGGTGGGGCAGTAGAGTGCCAACAGTAGGACTCCTCAAGTGCACAGGTAGGGGAACTGGTAGACATTAGCTCAGAAAACCACCACATACAAGCACTGGTGGGCAGATATCCTCCAGGAGCCCAAAATCCCAATGCTTCAGCATAACTTCAGGAAGCACATCTCCAGGAGACACATATCCCAGCTGGCCAGCATCCTCCAGCAGTCAAACCTTCCAATGCTTTAAAAAAGCGCAGGTGAGCAACCATCCTTGAGGGGGCAGACTTCCCCACCCAAAGAGTTCCAGTGTTGTTCACCCCAGCTCAGCACCAGGTAAACTGCTAGATCCCCATAGCCTCAAGCTGCCAGCACCTGTGGTGCCACAGCACAAAGTCAGTGACCAACTTCCAGACTCCCAGCAAAAGAAGCTTGAGTTAGTGCCCCCTGTGCTCCAGCAGAAAAGTTCAACTTTAAAAGCCAGGAAACAGGCAAACAACTTGAGCAAAAAGCAGAAACAGAGAATGACCACAACCATTATTATGCAGACAGGGAAAATCAAGGTACAAATTCAGAAGAGGAAAACATTGCCAATATATCCACATTCAAAACCTCAAAGGGGAATATACACTGGATTCAAGTCCAAAAAGTCTTCTTGGAAGAATTCAAAAAGGATTTTGAAAGCCAGATAAGAAAGGTTGAAGGAAAATGGGGGAAAGAAATGAGATATATGCAAGAAAGAGTCAGTAGCTAGGAAAAGAAATGACAAAAACTGACAGTGGAAAACAAGTCCTTAAAAAATACAATTGGTCAAAGTGGGGCAAGTAGCGATTGAAGGAAACAATTCTTAAAAATACTACTAGCCAAGTACACTGAAGAAAATATTTCCTTTAAAAATATAATTGGCCAAATGGAAAAAGATTCATACAAATTCACTGAAGAGAAGAATTTAAAGAGTAAAATGGGACAATGGAAAAGGAGGTAGAAAATATAATAGAATAAAACAATTCATTAAAATTATAATTGGGTAAATGGAAGCCAGTGACTCTATGCAATATCAAGAACCAATAAAGCAGAAACAAAAGAATGAAGAAATAAAAGAAAGTGTAACATGCATCATTAGAAAAACTTACTGGAAAACTGATCCAGGAGAGACAATTTAAAAATTATTGGGCTACTTGAAGGCCATCGTGAAAAAAGAGCCTGGAAATCATCTTTCAGGAAATCAACAAGGAAAACTGCCCTGAGGTACTAGAGCCAGAGGGTAAAATCATCATCAAAAGAATGAATACTACAATCACCTCTTGAAAGAGATCCCAAATTGAAAAAGCCAAAGAATTTTGGAGTCAAATTCCAAAATTATCAGGTCAAAGAAAAAAAAACTGTAAGCAGCCAGAAAGAAACAATTTAAACATCTTGGAACCACAGTCAGGATTATACAGGACCTTGCAGATTCTGCATTAAGAGACTGAAGGGTATGGAATTCCATAAATCTATCTTTATGAAATTCCATAAAATGAGTTTGGATTACAACTAAGGATCAATTACCCAGTGAACACGAGCATAATCTTTCAGGGGAAGAGATGGGCATTCAATGAAACAGAAAACTACTGAACCTTCCTGATGAAAAGACCAGAGCTCAAACAGAAAATCTGATTTTCAAATACAAGACTCACTAGCGAAATACAAAAAGGTAAACAGGAAAGAAAAAGCAACAACAACAATAACATGTCATTGATGAGGGCCAACTGTTTATGTCCCTACAAGAGAAGATGACACTTCTAACTCCTGAGAACTGAACTCTTATTATGGCATTTAAAAGGGGTATACATAGACAGAGAGCATGGGTATAAGTTGACTTTGATTTGTTGATAAAAAAACCTAAGTGGTGAAAAGAGATTGTACTGGGAGAAGAGGAATGGAGGAGGCAGACAAAAGTAAATTTCATCACATAAGAAGGCACAAATGCTTATTACAGTAAAGGGAAAGAAGGGACAGAGATAATAATTATTTGAACCTTACTCTCATCAGATTTGGCTCAAAGAATAAATAACAATCAATTAGGTATAGAAATCTAACTTACCCCATAGAAAGTTTTATCATAAAGACAATATTCATAGCGCCTATGGCAATTATGTTGCCAACATAGTACGGACTTGCAAAAAATAGAAGACTCTCCATATAGAAGACAGAAGTAAAACATTTGTTCAAACACCAGAAAGCCCAATCACAATATCAGAAAACCAAATCCGTCATAGCAACAAAGAAATTTATACCCAATAACACTGCAAAGGGCACTGTAGCCCCAAGGCTTTTCCCTTCTAGGGCCTTCCCACAAAAAACAAACAAAAAACCCACTCACAGTTCACTGCCTGCTTCCTCTCTCATCCTCAGTGCTAACTACTCTGACTTATTCCCTGTTCCATCCCTTCCTACTCCATCCATTCAGCAAACTCCTCCCACCACAGGCACCATGTGATTATATTCCACCTAGTAAGGGGCAGGGAAGATCTTCAAATTACCATTACCATTACCAAAATGGGAGAGGAAAAGGGAAAGGGAAGTGAGGGGGTGGGTAGAAGGAAGGGCAGAATGGGGAAGGCAGTGGTAAAAAAAATTCTAGAGAGGAGGGAAAGGGAGAAAGGAGAGAGAAAAGCATAAAAGGGGGTTTGGAGGAGAATAGGATGGAGAGAAAGACACAGTTACTGAGCACACACATAACTATGAATGTGAATGAGATGAACTCTCCCATAAAACTGAAGTGGATAACAGAGCGGATTAAGAAACTCATTTGAAGAAGAGGTATCCACACAGAGTAAAGGTAAAAGGCTGAAGTAGACTATATTATGCTTTAGCTGAATTAAAAAAAAAACGGTGTAGCAATCGTGATCTGAGACAAAGAAAAAGCAAAAATAGATCTGATTTAAAAGAGATAAGGAAAGAAACTAGACCCAGCTAAAAGATATCATAGAAAATTAAGTAATATCATTACTAAACATATATGCATGAAGTGGTATAGCATCCAAATTCTTAGAAAATAAATTAAGAAAGTTACAGGAAAAGACAAACTTTATACTAGTGGAAGATCTCAACTTTCTCCCCTCAGAACTAGATAAATGCACCTACAAAATAAACAAGAAAGAAGTAAGGAAGATGAATAGAATTTTAGAAAGGTTATATGTGGTGGGCCTCTGGAGAAAACTGAATGGTGAGAGAAATACATATTTTTCTTGATGGCACATGGCACATACACAAAAACTGACCATGTATTAGGGCATAAAACCTTCACAATCCAATGCAGAAAGACAGAAATATTAAATGCATTATTTTCAGAGAGTGATGCATTAAAATCACCTGCAATAAAGGGCCATGGAAATATAGAGTACAAATGTATTTAATCCTAAACAATGAGTAGGTCAAACAACAAATCATAGAAAAATCAATAACTTAATCCAAGAAAATGACAATAATGAGACAACATAACAAAACTTATGGATTGCAGTGAAAGTGGTTCTTAGGGGAAGTTTAATATCTCTAAATGCTTACATGAATAAAATAGAGAAAGAAAAGATGGATAAAATGATTATACAACTAGAAAAGATATAAAAAGAGAAAATCACAAATCCCTAACTAAATACCAAAATAGAAATTCTGAAAACCAAAGGACAGATTAATAAAATTGAAATTAAGAAAAATTTTGAACTAATAAATAAAATTAAGAGCTGGCTTTATGGGTGACTAGGTGGCACAGTGTATAGAGCATCAGCCCTGGAGTCAGGAGGACCTGGGTTTAAATCCTACCTCAGACACTTAACAAAAAAAAAACTAGCCATGTGACCTTAGGCAAGTCACTTAACTGCAATTGCCCTTCAAAAAAAAGGCTAAAAAAGAAAGTGAATGTTAAAAACTAAACATAAAGGAGTCTTATTTAAAAAGAGCTTGTTTATGGGGAAAACAATAAAATAGATAAACCTTCGGTTAATATGATTAAATAAAAAAGAAAAAAAATACAAATTACCAGCCTCAAAAATGAAAAGGGTAAATTAACCACCAGTGAAGAGGAAATTGAAACAATAATTAGGAGTTTTTTGCCCAATGGTATGTTGTTAATTTGAAAATCTTAGTGAAATTGAAGAATACTTACAAAAACATGAATTGCCCAGGTTAACAGAAGAGGAAATAAAATACATAGATAATCTCATTTCAAAGAAAGAAATTTAACAAGACATTAATGAACTCCCTAAGAAAAAAACCTCCAGGAACAGATGGATTTACAAAGTAAATTCTACCAAACACATAAAGAACAATTAATCCTAATATTATATAAAATACTTGGGAAAATAGATGAAGAAGGATATCTACCAAATTCTTTTCATGATACAAATATTGTGCTGATGCCTAAACAAGGAAGAGCCAAAAGAGAGAAAAAAATTATAGTTCAGTATCCCTAATGAACATAGATGCAAAAAATTAAAATAAAATATTAGCAAAGAAATTACACCAACTTATCTTGAGGCTACCAAATAGGATTTATACTACAAATTTAGGGCCCATTAAGCATTAGGAAAACTATCAGCATAATTGACCTTACCAACAGCAAAATTAACAGAAATTATATTTTTATCTCAAAAGATGCAGGGAAAGTATTTGAAAAAATATAATACCCATTCCTTTTAAGAAACCTATAGATCATAGGAATAAATGGAGTCTTCCTTAAAATGATAGGTAGCATCTATCTAAAACCATCAGAAAGCATTATATGTAATGAGGGTAAGTTAGAAGCATTTCCAGTAAAGTCAGGGATGAAACAACATGTGCATTATCACCACTGTTATTCAATATGGTATAGAAGTATTAGCTTTAGCAGTAAGGGAAGAAAAACAATTGAAGGTGTTAGAATAAGCAAAAGAAGAAACTAAATTATCACTCTTTGCAGATGATACAATGATATACTTAGAGAATCTTAGAGAATCAAGTAAAAAACTGCTTGAAATAATGAGCAAAGTTGCAAGATATAAAACAATAAAACACATAAATTCTCAGCATTTCTATATATTATTAACAAAGACCAACAGCAAGAGAGAGAAGAAGAAATTCCGTTTAAAGTCACTGCAGACATTATAAAATATTTGGGAGTCTACTTACCAAATCAAACCCAGAGACTATATGAACAGAATTATAAAACATTTTTCATAGAAATAAAATCAGATCTAAATAATTGGACAAACATCAGTTGTTCATGGGTAGATTGAACTAACATAATAAAAATGACAATTCTACCTAGATCAATTTACTTATTCAGGGCCATGGCAATCAAACAACTAAAAAAGTATTTAATGGAGCCACAACAAAACGATATCAAAATTCATCTGGAAGAACAAAAGCTCCAGAATATCAAGGGAATTAATGAAAAGAAATGCTAGGGGGAGTGGTTAGGTGTCACAGTGAATAGAGCACCGGCCCTGGAGTCAGGAGTACCTGACTTCAAATCTGGCCTCAGACACTTAACACAAAAAACTAGCCGTGTGACCTTGGGCAAGTCACTTAACCCCAACTGCCCTCCAAAAAGCAAAAAAAAAAAGAAATGATAGGGAATGTGGCCTAGCCATATCAGATCTTAAACGACATTATAAAGCAGCAATCATCAAAACCACTTGGTACTGGCTAAGCAATAGAGGGGTAGATCACTGGAATAAGTTAAGTACAGAAGAAATAGTAGTCAATGATTATAGCAATCTACTGTTTAATAAACCCAAAGACTCCAGCTTCTGGGATAAGAACTCACTATCTGAGAAAACCTGCTGGGGAAACAGGAAAACTATAAAATAAATTGCAAAGGGACACAAGATTCAGATATCAAGGCAGATACTATAAACAAATTAAGGGGCCAAGGAAGAGTTTTTCTTTCAGATATATGGAGAATGGAGGAATTTGTGAACAAACAAGTGTTAGAGAACATTATTAAAAGCAAAATAAGTAATTTTGATTACATTAAATTGAAATTTTTCATACAAACAAAGCCAATGCAAGCAAGATTAGGATGGAAGAAGAAAACTGGGAAATAATTCTTACAACTAATATATAGAGAACTGAGTCAAATTTACAATAATACAAGTCATTCCACAATTGATAAATGGTCAAAGGATATAAATAGCCTTTTTTCAGAGGAAGATACTAAAACTATCTGTAGTCACTGAAAAAATGCTTGAAATCACTGTTCATTATAGAGATGCAAATCCAAAAACTCTGAGGTACCACATAACACCTATGACATTGGCTAACATGACAAAATAGGAAAATGATAAATGTTGGAGAAGGTGTGGGAAAGTTGGTAGAGCTGTGAGTTGATCCAACCATTTTGGAGAGGGATTGGGAACTATGACCAAAAGGCCATTAAAAAAAATTAAAGTACATACTAGGGCCAGCTAGGCAGCACAGTAAATAGAGTACTGGCCCTGGAGTCATGAGGATCTGAGTTCAAATCTGAACTCAAACACTTATTAGCTCTGTGACCTTGGGATAGTCACTTAACCCCAACTGCCCTGCCTTTCCACCCTCCAAAAAACAAAGTGCATACCCTTTGACCCAGCAATATTTCTTCTAGAGCTGTATCCCAAAGAAATCATAAAAATGGGGAAATGACCCCCATATACAAAAATATTTATAGCAGCTCTCTTTGTGGTGGTCAAGAACTGGAAATTGAGGGGATGCTCATGAATTTGGGAATGGCTGAACAAGTTGTGGTATACGGATATATTGGAATACTATTGTGCTGTAAGAAATAATGAACAGGTGGACTTCTGAGAAACCTAGAAAGAGTTTTATGAACTGATGCTGATTGAAGTGAGCAGAACCAGAAAAAACATTGTACACAGTAGTAACAACAGTGTGTGATGTCTGATTTTGATAGACTTAACCCTTTTCCACAATGCAAGGACCTAAAAGAATTCCAAAGGACTCATGATGGAAAATGCCATCCATACTCCAGAGAATGAACTATGGAGTCTGAATGCAGAGTGAAGCAGACTATTTTCCTTTTTGCTTTCTTTTTTTTCTTCCTCATGTTTTCTCCTATTTGGAATAATTTTTTTTCTGTACAACATGAATAATGTGAAAATATGGTCAATAGAAATGGAAATTACTATATCAGATTGCAGGCCATCTTGGGGAGGAAAGGCGGGGGAGTGGGACAATTAAAATTTTATGGAAGTAAATATTGAAAACTAAAATTAATTCTATTTTAGAAAAGATCAAACACATATGCCCCTCTATTTAAAAAAAAATCACACCCTTCCTTTTGATCTTTCCCCAACACATTTTTCTCTTTTCATCCCCGTTCCTGACCTATTGTAAGGGATTCTGCATAGCATCAAACTAGAAATGGAAGAAGTCAAATTTTATCCTTAACTGATTCTTAATTCAGTTAAAGGTTTCCATTTTAGAGATGTGATATTTCTTTTGAAAACAAAAATAGTCATGTGGCTTTTCCATCTTACCGTTTTAACATTGTTTATATGTCAAAATTGTACCATCTGAGCTATTTCTCCCCACAAATAGTCCCTGACATTAAAAGAAAAATAGAACTACAAATATTTCAACGGATCCTATTTTCTTGTCTAATGGCATCAAACATAAATATATATATTTTTCTTCTTTTATAGGCCCATAGCACCTAGAAGCACCTATATATTTTGAATCTTTCCACCATTAAAAGTTTTTAGTTTCTTTCATGTCATCATGCCAGCAGCATCCCCCAAAAAATGCATATGCAACCACTAGCCTGGATCCTATAAAATTTTCAGGTTTCCATTAGATCTTTAAATGAAATGGGACACTGACAATGTTTCATGTCATAGATGCCTTCATTTTGTTTTCAAGCTGGGGTGGAATAGGGAGCATTCCCTAATTGAATTTCTAAAGGAAGCCAAAGTTCTAGACAGATATCTCTTTTTGAAATGACACAGCACCAATCTGGAAAGGAAATCTTTTTATTTGACATTTTGGATAAGGAAATAAATACTGTTAAATGGAGCTCTACTGGGATTATAATCCGCACCCTCTTCAAAAAGCATTTAAGCCTCATGAATCTTATTGACTTCCCTGGAAATTAATTATGCAGCATTTCCATGAATGTTGCAAAAATCTTCATGGTCAAATAAGTTATTCCTAAAGCTACCAAAGAGCTCATGAGTCCTGCATAGACTGTGATGTTTGGGAAGAGTTTCACTATTTTGATTTAAGTATAATTAAAATGTAGGGTTGGAATGCTGTCCTTTCTGTAAAAATAAGTGAAATCTTTTCATAAGAGTCTACAAGAACTTTAAAGAAAATTCTTTTTTTTTTTTTGCTTTTTTGGAGGGCGATTGGGGTTAAGTGATTTGCTCAAGGTCACATGGCTAGGTTGTTTTGTGTGTGTGTGTGTGTTAAGTGTCTGAGGCCTAATTTGACCTCAGGTCCTCCTGACTCTAGGGCCAGTGCTCTATGCACTGCGCCACCTAGTTACCCTGAGAGAATTCATTCTTAAAAAGATTATTAGTTGGAAAAGTTGGGAGAATTACTCCAACACAGTAGGATTCCTCATTGGGGAAATACTTGCTTGACTCTGATTAGCCTGTTAGCATGTATAAGATATATTAAAAGCACCTTTGCTTCTTAAGAATCCAAACTTCAATAACTTTGCATACTCTCAATTCATAAAGAAAAGGTAATATATTATGTTGTCAAAAGTGAAAAAAAATTGTTAAGACATTTTCCCACTTATCTGTGACCTCTGGGATCTATATCTATCATCCCTTCTATTAGAAAATTGGTCCAAAAGGCTTCATTGTTTTTGCCCATCAATGACATCAACATGTTAGTTCTCTGTCAAAGTATGTGTGATTCACTGCATTACTGGGAACTCTCATTCCCAGAAATGTCTCCTGGACATATCTCACTGATGCTTGCTTAAAAGGCTGAAATTAGGGGTTGAGATATTTCATACATATTTTTGTCCTTTTTAAAAATTGGAATTCTTTTGCAAATTTTAGACCTGTTGATAAAACTTAGCACCTTAGACTTTAGCTTGAATAAGTTAATTTGGTCTGAATTTCTTTTTGTTTGTTTGTTTGTTTTTTATTTTTGGAAAAGATTACAGAGGGAGGAAAGTATGCCTTAAAAGGCAAAGGATTCTACCTGGGAGGAATGGTCACAGATTTAAGAGGAAGCAGTTACCTACATTTTTACCAGTTTCACAACTTTTCTTAAGGCTGATTCTGTTTATTCACAAATTCAAGCTCATAACTCAACCTTATATTTCACAATCTCCAAAATGAAACTGAAGTATCTATTTCACTAACAAACCTAGTCAGGTAGGTGATCTAGTAAATAAAGCACCAGGGTATGGAATCACAAAAAAGGCACTTTATGAATTTATATTCCTTTCCATTCCTCCTTACCTCCATAGCTTTATCTAATTGCTAAAGGAATCAATTGCTGGGATGATATAAAACAACAACAACAGATGATTTGAGTTATAATGACATTTATGTAAAGGTTCTAATTGCTGAGCTTTAACCCAGACCTAAGCTCATCATGCACTTCCAGGCCATCTCCATGTCATTCCTCCTTTAAACTCCATCATCCTACTTGATTTCCAACTTCAACTGTGAGAATAGTAACTAAATTCTTTGAAAGGTTATACCAATTTTAAGACACTCCTTCCTGGTTATGGTATATGCTATGTGTGTTGTCTTTCCCTATTAGAAGTGAGTTTTTAAAAATTATTTATTTACTTTTAGTTTACAACATTCAGTTCTACAATCCTTTGACCTCCAAATTTTATCCCCTTTTCTTTCCTCCCCTGTCCCCTCTCCCATGGCGGCATGCAATCTGATATAGGTTCTACAAATAATTTCACATTAAACGTTAGTCAAGTTGTAAAGAAGAATTATAACCAATGGAGTGAATAACGAGAAAGAAGAAACAAAACAAAACAAAACACGAAAGAGAAAAAAGCAAGTAGTTTGCTTTAATTTGCATTCAGACTCTATAGTTCTTTCTCTGGATGTGGATATCCCTTTCCATCATGAATTCTCTGGAGTTGTCTTATAACCTTGCATTGCTGAGAGGAACCCAGTCTATCAAAATTAGTCATCACAGATACAATGTGTCTGTAACTGTGTACAAAAAGTTCTCTTGGTTCTGCTCTCCTCCCTCAGCATCAGTTTATATAAATCTCTTCAGGTTATAATGAAGTTCATCTGCTCCTCATTTCTTATAGCACAATAGTATTCCATTACATTCATATACCACAACTTGTTTAGTCATTCTTCAATTGATAGGCATCCCCTTGATTTCCAATTCTTTGCCACCATAAGAAGGGCTGCTATAAATGTTTTTGTACATACAGGTCTTCCTCCCACTTGTATGATACTTTTGGTATAAACCCTAGAAGTGGTATTGCTGGATCAAAGGGTATTGCCAGAAGTAAGCTTTTTTGAGAGCAGAGACTTTCTTGCTTCCTTATGTTTGTAACTCCAGCAGTTAGCATAATGACTGGCACAAAATAATTTAAATTTTATTCATTCATTCATTATTTTAAGAACTTTATATCCTTTGAGCATTTATCTACTGGGTTTTCCATATTTGTAGTTTTCCCTATATAACTCTGATGTCAGATTCTTATCAGAGATATTTGATACAATCATCATTTTTTAGGCTTCTACTACATGTGCACGACTACAATGGGCACTAGACAAAGTACTAGGAATAGATAAGACACAGGCTCTGTTTTTATGGTACACACAAACCATTAGAAGGACTGAATGAACCCACAAATGATAATGAGGAGAACATGAAAAGCACACTAGAGTGGTAATGAACCAAATACTTTAGCAAAGCTTCACTTTATCAACTTGTTGCTGTGATTCAGTCATGTCAACTGTGTCCAAATGTTCAAGCTCCATTTGGTATTTTCCCAGGAAAGATAGTGAAGTGGTTTGCCATTTCCTTCTCAAGCTTATTTAACAGATGAGGAAACTGAAACAGACAAGGTCAAATGGCTTAGCCAGGGTCACACAGCTAGTAAGTGTCTGAGGCTGGATTTGAACTCAGCAAGATAAGTCTTCCTGAATCCAGGCCCAGTGTTCTATCCACTGCATCATGTAATTATCTCGCTTTCCAGGGTTTTGGGTGCAAAATTGGGCCTTTTCTCCTCTTTAGGCAGAAATGTGCATTCGGAAGAGTAATAATAATCCTTACTTGTTTTATCTAAGGCTACTTTCTTTAGCACCAGGACAAATTGGGTTTGCTTAGGTAAATTCTGATATTTGTACATAAATGTATACTTAATTTCAGAGAAACAAAAGAGCATACAAAATGTTCACCCACATGATAAAGCACTACAAAATAGGAAGTATTTCAGAAAGATGTGTGGATGTGATTTTTTTTCCTCTCTGCTTAGTGCAAGAATCTAATAAATATAATTTGTATTTGTTGAATGGCTTGTTGAAACCTTGTCTGGTAACCTTCAATCTTAATACTTATTATTCATTAAGCTACAGGCAGAGATATTTATATTTCTGAATAGGTTTGAACCTCAATGGCCTAAAATCTAATAAGAAAAAATAATTGGATATCATTCAATGAACAAATAAGCATTTATAAAGCACCTACTATGTGCCAGGCACCATGGTTTATCTACCTAGAGCAACTGGTTTCACTCTTTTCCATATATACTTGCTATATTATTGACATTGAGCTGGATGTCTTATAAATGTGTGTCATAAGTCATAAAAGGGAAGGTTTGAGAATACAAAGATGGTTCAATATAATCCATTATTATTTTTGGAAAAATAAATAAAAGGGCTTTCCTACTAACAGTCACTCAATATTACCAACCTCATGTATGCAATTCAATTTGGAAGTACCTTAAAGATTACGTAATCCCACCTATCATGCTACCTAGAAGTAAAAAGGCTAGGTTAGGCTGTGATTTACCTGAAGATATTTTTGCTAATTAATTCCTCCTTTTAGCACTTAAAATTCTTTAAAACCTGGTTCCAACCGTCCTTTCCAACACTCTACATGAAGCTAAAAATGCTTTCTTTCTGTTCCAAACATAAAACACTCCATCTTTCATCCTGGTGGAACCTTTGCAGTATCTGACCCTTGTTCCCAGAAGGCATTTTCCTCATTTTTTACCTGTTAGTCTTTTATTTCCTTCAAAATTTATCTCAAGAACCACTTTTTACACAAAGCCTTTCTTGAATACCCTATGTAGCAATGTTTCCCCTCTCCTCCCTTGGAGAAGGGGGGAGAAAAATTACTTTGCACAGATTTTTGAAGATATATTTGTATATTTTGTATTATATTTTATCTCCTGAAATAGAAGGTGAGGTCTTGAATATATATATATATATATATATATATACATATATATATATATATATATATTTAAATTATTACTTTACTAATTACTTTACCACAATACCTAGAATACCAAGAAAAGTACCTAGGCACTTAGCAAATGCTTATTGGTTGACAGGTAATTGGTTATTAATGGCAGACCCCAATATCTGTATATACACACACATACCTATATGTATACACATATGAGTACATAACATATTAAAGTACTAGTTAAATACAAATGTGAGCTGTTTCATCCTTTTGCCTTTTAGTTACAGATGTATCCGTTAATTTTTATTACAGATAATAAAGAAATTTGGGAAAACCCTGAAATTTAAGGTTGCATTTTTTTCAACCAAAGAGGATTAGTGAAGCCAATCTTTCTTTATCAGAATTTTTGAACCATGACAACTGGGCATCAAAAGTTAAGAATTAAAATAAGACTTTACAATGAACTAAGATTTTCACAAGTATTTAGAAATGCCCATTCCAGGGTTATTTAATACCTCCCTAAATGAGCACACATTTTTAAGCAAATCTAAAAATTAATAGTTATACAGATTCCATTTGAGAGAATTAATTTCATTTCAAATGATTTAATATATTAAGTATTAATATTATATTTTCTATAGTATTAGTAATTTTCTTTAATTTAATATTTTAAAAAACATTTTCTTCCTTGCTGTTAATATCTCTTTAATCTCTCTTTTTAAAACTCTTTTAATTAATCAAATACTTGGATAACAAAGGAAGAGGCACCAGATATCTCTATAGATAATTGCAAAAACACCTAACAAATGGTTATGGAAGGAAATCCTTGACCATTGTCTATGGTACATATTGCTTATGTTGATTGAGAAAGTTTGTTTCATATTTATTTGCTAAGGGATGAACTCATTTCAATGACAAATAACACCAAACTTTCTACAAAATAAAATTACATAGCTAACATAAGCCTTATCACTTAGACTATCTATAATCTTGCATTTTCTTAAAGAATTTGCTTTGCAGCTATGCAAGAAAGACACCGATTTTAAAAATAATGATTATACATATTTTCATTATATATGCATACATACACACACATGAATGTCTCTTTCTATACACACATACACACATACATATAGGCATACAGATACACATGAATCTAAATATGCCCTTGTCCCAAGATGATGTTTTCTCAACCTTTATAAGAAAAATGATGTGCCTTTACCACCTGGGACAGCTTGCTTATAGCCCATCATTAATTCTCATTAATTTTTTTCCATAGGGCTTTCCCGGTTTCTACAACTCCCTTCTGTCTCTCATGAAGTCACACAGTCTTAGAAACTATGGGTCTGGGTTAGATCAGGGACAACTTTTCCTGGAGGGAAAATTCTAAGGTGGAGTAAATATGTCAGTCCAATCAGCTTGGATGGATTCCCAAGGACTCTATGTTCCTCAGCTTTTCATTATGCAAAATGAAGCTTATTTGAGTTCTTTACTACCAACTTGTCTAATCCCTTTTACTGCGAATTGGCACAGAATGAAAATCCCCAAATCCGTCTCTACATTTTTTGAATGAAAAGAACCAGTTCCCCATGAGAGTCAAGGTGAGTTGAGAGAGTTCAACAACCATTTCACATCTACTAGAGTGTCTGGAAAAAATATGCAATTAATAATTACTTTGTGAAATTCTTCTATGCAAAATGTGTGATACCATCCTAATGAAACTTCTTCTAGCTCTGTGAATTAGTTATTAATTTAATAATTTTATTTATAAAGACATTAACACCAAAACAACCTCAAGGGATAACTATTCATTGTTATGCAAATTTGAATCTCAGCTACATGACAGAAGTTGGATATGCGTCCTTGAGGACAAAACTGCATAGCTGAAAAATAAGTCATGAAAGAAGCTAATTTATATATTTTAATTTATTCATAGCTCATTCACACAATGTATATGTATATGCATATATATGTATATTCATCTCTATTTCATTCTGTGAAACTATTAATCTGACTATCAAAAGCAAATAAATTAAACATATAGAAACTTGAATGTCAAGGTCCCTTATAATTCACTGTAGACCTGTACATAATTTTACTCATAATTGTGATAACACACGTATACACATACACCCACACTTTTTCATTCCCTTCTCTCCAGGGCTACAAAAAATTCTTCTTATGCTTCCTGGGATATATATTAAGGCACAGAAACTTCATTTCAAAGCTTGAGTGTAGGTCTCTGAGACTTAGATCAATTTTTTTTCTTTTGCTATAAAACTCATACTTTAATAGATTGATAGAAAAACATCTTTGATGAAGTCAAGAAAACATTATCTGCTACCACTGGTGGCAGCTAATACTTTCTAAGACTGTAGTTTTATAGTTTTATTGTAGTTCATATGTAATATATAGTTATGTATGATACTAATATAATACATAAATATATATTATAGTACATATAAGACAGTTGTTAGAGTGTATATGTATAGTTTAGCATAGTTATATATATATATATACATATATATATATATATACATATATATATATATTGTTATGGCAAATATTTTAATAAGTGTTCTCTGCAAGGCATTTAAAACACCAGTTTGTGAGGACAAACTTCATTGGAGAGACAGAAGACAGGTAGTTATGGAGCTGAGGAGTTTTCTTGATCTAGGGCAGGATCTGAGAGTCTAGTATTTTCTGATCAGCCTTGTGCTGCTCTCTAATCTCATATTTCTCTTTTTCTTTGTCAAAAATCTCTCCTTCTTGGTGTCTAGGTTTACAGAGCCTCTTCTTGAAGTAAGGGAACTCCATTCTTATTACCACCAAGCTTTGAGATTGTAGCAGGCACCTTTTCCTTCTTCCTTTCAGTCTGGGTTTCAGGGCAGCGTATTTCTGCTTGTACATGGCTCTCTGTGAATACATCACAGACCTGGAGTATCTACCAGTCCTTGGGCCAGGACTGGCTTCTGACGGCAATGCTTTTGAGGCTTTTTGACCTTTTCAGCTACATCTTCCTTTTTGTTCTCTCTCCATTTTTTTTTTCCTTTTTGACCTTATTTTCCTTGGGTGGCTTTTTGTCAGCCATCTTGAGAGATGGGAATGAGAATGACAGTCTGGACTTCTGGTCTACCACATAGTTATAATTTACAAGAATTGTCCTTATAGGTAGACTGAGATGGGCAAACTGACATGTAGGAGCTTAATAAACAGCAATCTAAATAAGCTTATTTTTAAAATGCTTTATAGACCGTTGTACAACATTCTGAGGAAAATAGATATACAGTATGGGTAAACAAATTATTTGAGGTGGTATCTGGTAGGGTATACAAGGTTCTCAGAATTCTTTATTTTTAATTTGTATATATATGGAAAGATACATGGGGTATGAATAAAAAGATAACTGCAATAGGTATTACTAATTTATATATAATGGAATAAGATTTTGAATCAGAGTTTTGCTTTTCATTTGCTCAGAGATTTGCCAATCAGATCAATGCCAACCCAATGTTCAATCACTTCCAATACCAATTTCTCTTTAAGAACAAATTGTAATCTCAGAAGAAATATCTTGGTCTCTTTTTCTCTTGAGGCTTTAGATTTGTGAACTTTGCCCCTTTCCTAGTATCAAAAGCTCAGAAAAAAATATCTGGCTCTTTCTGAGCTCTCTAACCCTTTTCACTTCTTGATTTAATCACAGTATTGATAATTTACTCTTTTCCTTCATAGGGAGGTTAAAAATATATTAATAATGATACATGCACTGGGATAGAGAGATCCATCTTGCCCTACTAGGAAGTCAGAGGAGTGATGGGGGAGGATATAGGGGAGAGCAGATTGGGAAAGTGTGCATACAGTGGGATTTCTATTTTGGGGTGGTGGTAGGAGAAAGACAGGGAGAAAATTTGAAACTTACAATCTTATAGAAATCAATTATATAAACTAAAAAAATAAACAAAAGTTAATTTAAACACACACACACACAAGGAATGATATGTGGAAGTTGTGTGAATAAGGGTCTTAGAGATTTTGTGAAGATTCCATAGACTATTGAAATTCAACTCCAATGGTAGTTGAAATAATCCAATGCTTTTCTCATTCTGTCTAGGAATAGTACATGGTACTTAGTGGATCATAGGAATCACACCAAAAACCTGTTTTTGAAAGATTTACAATACATTTTTATAGACCTGACTGATTTGATTTAAATATCTGGCAAAGGTGCCTAAATTTTTCAGGAACCTAAATTAATTCTGTTCTTTCTATTTGATTGAGGGGTTTGGGGTCAGGGAAGTAAGGGAGGTACGGTTTCTAAAACAAACAAACAAAAAAAGGAATTGCTGAAATATGTGATGATTTAGAGATAATCCTTCCTTGTTTATTAGGGTTTTCTTAAGTGTTTATCTCCCTACTCAGGACAATCTTTTCCTGAACAAAACTTATACTTCCTAATTTTGAACTATGTTACATCATACTTAAAATGACAGAGAGTTTTGAATTGTGTACTTGTAAAAGTAATCAAGTTTAGCAGATACTTAGCACTTAGTAACTTAGGGCTAAATATGGAAGGTGTGAGCCCTGTCCACTGTTGAGAAGGCATGAACTCCCCTGTTGACCTGGAAGAAGGCTATTGACTGAGACAGCAAACCAGTGCTGTACATAAAGAAGAATTCTAGAGACAGAGAGACAGAATTGGAATTTTCGTGTTGGAAGAAGCAGGATTGTCTCAGCATCTGGGAGCTGAGCTGCTAGAAGTGAGTTGAAGTTTTCTTGGGAGAGAGAGAGAATGAAAGAAAGACAGAGAGACAGAGAGACAGAGAGAGAGAGAGACAGAGACAGAGAGAGACAGAGAGAGAGAGAGAGAGAGAGAGAGAGAGAGAGAGAGAGAGAGAGAGAGAGAGAGAGAGAGAGAGAAAGAGACGGCCAATATTCTTTCTGGGTCCTAGGGCTAGCTGAACTGCTGGAGGACTGAAGAAGTATGACCAGGATAAGAGTTTGTTTGTTTATGGCATGGTTGATCCTTGAGTTCCAGGCAAGAGAAGTGGTGAAGGATTTGAAATGTGCTAGACCTGGAAACTTCAGTGTGTGCCAGGGACTGTCCTGGAAACAAGACAAGGACCTGGGAGCTGTTTACTTCTGAGGACTGGACGAGAACCTGGCAGCTGTCTGCTTCTGAATCCAGGTGACTGTTTGGTAGATTCAGGAGGGAGCTGGGACCATGGAAGGGGATCTAGGGAATTAGAGAGACCACCCAGAGTCAAGATGAAGAGAAGGCCTCCCCTTAGACAAAAATGAGGTTTTCTGGACACCAAGGCATGGACAGTTTGTGTGGTTTTCTAATGTCTGTACTAGTGACTAATGATAATTAGTCATTGAGAACCTAGCTTAGTAACTGACTGCTAGAAGAATGACTGATTAAGTTAATGGTTGCTCTGTGAGTGGAAGTTTGATTATTATATTGTGAACTGATTGAATAATTAAGTAAGGAGGGTTTTCCCCTTAGGGAAACCAGATGATTAATCTTTTGTTCTTTATTCATAATATTGTGGCCATTGTAGTGAAAACTGTGTGACCCTTCTAATGCTAAGCTGTTATAAACACTATAGTGTGACTTTCTGTGATAAGATGTAATGTTGTGAATATTATATTGTGAATATTGTACTGAACCTTGATTTGTAATGGAATACACAGAGTGTTCACTATTACTGTATAATCTGAACCTTAAAAGCTGTTCACAGTAGCATTATTTTGGGAATTTGCTTGTGTATGGCATTACAGTACTTAAGGAGCTTGAATTGCTGAAGCTTGCACTAATAAAACATACAATCTACCAATTTTGCTGGAAGAAGGCAGAGAAAAAGGATTGGATGTTTCCATGTAAGGTATACAAATTTAAGAAATTATCAGGAATATAGAAATCTGATGCCCCATGCAGTAGACAGCAAGATGAGGGGTAAACCAAAGAAGACTTCTTTGAGGAGCCATCTTCCTTAATCCCAAGTAGTTCAAATCTAGAGACCACTAGAAGAATGGATCCAAAAGACACTGATTCCCTAAGGGTATGATAAAGAGATTTTCTCAAAGGCAGGAAAGGTACAAATCTTGGAATTTGAAGATTCTTCTCATTATTTGAGAGGCATAGGATTTCCTGAAATGTAGGACCATTCTGTTTTTCATTGTACTATAAGTTATGGCATTCTGATTCAGGAAAAGAAATACAAAGAAATGACTTTTCAATAACTTTTGGGGACAGATACAATGTGAACATCTGTAAATTAAATGTCTGCATTTCAGATTTTTCTCCTTAAAATAACTTACTAGTTTACAAATTCATTGCATTCCAAAAGTGTGCAGGTAAGTCAACTGTTTGGAACTGAGAAAACAATTTTTCTAAGACATAAATAAATATATGCACATCTATATATTATAATGGACATCATTCTCCAAAGTGACCCATAACAATCTATTTAATTTAAAAAACATTTATAGCTATGTATTAGAAACAATTCCATCTAAGGAATTAGTGCCAGAACAATTTTAACTACTATAACTCGATAGGACTGCTTAAAGGGAGTTGAGGGAAAGGAATGGGGTGGAGAGGTAGGGGTATGGAGTAGGAGTGTGGGTGTGGAGGAGGGGAGAGAATAACTTTCCCGGAGGATCAGGCAAAACTACACCCTCTAATAGAAAAACGGAAGGAAGAAAAAGTTATTACTCCCTTCCCAGAATGGAGAAGAGTTTCAATTTCTTTCAATGTCAAGCCAAAACCTTTGTCCTACTGAGAAACTTATTGTTGTGTGTGTGTGTGTGTGTGTGTGTGTGTGTGTGTAAATATAAACATATTATCCCTATCCTTAAAGAATTTACAAATTATTAGGGAGATAAGACATGCAAACAATAATTTCAAGTTGTGATACATGAAAAAGCAAAGTTAAATAAAGAGGGAAGAGGCATTTATGGCCTAGGGGAAGGCCAAAATGCCTCATGAAAAGCTTCTGAGAACGGTCTTGAAGAAAGACAATTATTCATAGGCAGAAATGTAGAGTATGGCACTTCCAGACAAAGAAGACAAACTATACAAATACATGGAGGTGGGAAATGCCTAGATAAGCAGATCAGATGCTTATTCCTTAATGTTAATGTCATTTGCCTGGAATATTAACTACTCTCAAGAAACTTATATTCTAAATTGAAGGTAATCTCAGTGGAAAGACACTGGAGAGAAAGGGGAAAGAGGCAGGGAGAATAACCAACAAGCTATTGCAATAGTCCAAGGGTAAGGTCAGAAGAGCCTACAGCAGTGTGATTTTAGACACAAGAGAAATGTGAATAACAAGACTTGGCAACAAATTGGATACATGAACTGAATGTGGGAAAGAAATCATGAATGACACTGAGGCTATAAGTCTGGGTAAGTGGGAGAATAGTATTAGTCCTTGACAATAATAGGGATGTTGGGAAGAATTGAAGTTTTTGGAGGGGAGGGCAGATAGAGTTCTCTTTTGGACATGTCAAGTTCAAGATGCTTATGGGATGTCTACTTTGAATGACCCAAGTAACATTTGTGATTTGAGACAAGGTACCAGGAGACAGATTAGGGCTGGATATTTAGGTCTGAGAACCATCTGAATAGATAGAATAATTAAATTTCATAATAATGCTGAGTTACAAGGGAAATGATATAGAGAAGAGTGCAGTACCAAGGACAGAGGCTTGGGGGATACCCACTGTTGGTGGATGTCACTTGAGTGAAGAACTATCAAAGGAAAAAGAAGGAGCTTTTCACAAAAAGGGTTTTGTTTTTGTTGCTGATGCTTTTTGTTTTGTTTTAATAGAGTTGTCTACACAGTCACGTAATAGACTGGAAAATGTAGAGCCTACATTTACCTTTGGTCAACAGGGAAACAGATGTTTGTTCATCAACAGATGAACAAAACAATATTTGAGGAATATACATGGTATCTTGATAGCTGCTACAGTGATTTTAAGTATCAAATGAAGCAGAAAATATGGAGTCATATGCTCAGCAAAGGTCTTTGTGAGAGTCATAGAGAATATTCTGGACAAATGACAAATGGAAGATGGATGCTCTGCAGATAATGGTGTCCCACCAGATGTTTTGCTTGGAGATGACATTGTCCTGTTTGCATAGAATATTGACAATGTCACAGTTACCTTAATGCTCTAAATTCAATGCAATTCATTTCAACAAGCATCTTTTAAGAACCTACTATTTGTAAGGTGCTGTACTGGGTTTCAAGGACAGAAGGATAAAATCCCTACTCTCAAGGACGTTCCATGCTTATTGGAGAATACAACATGAAAGGCTTCCCATGGGGAAGAGAACAGAAGTTGGGCTTTTGAATAAACTAGGGATTGTAAGAGACTTCTATGAAGTGAATGTCAAGTATGGTGATTCAAAGTTGTGCACCAAATAATCCACATGGGAGAATGAATAAAAAGATTCCGTTCAACCACATCATTGAAACTTACAAGTAGCATGAATACTATCATCACCATTTTCTAAAATCCTATGCTATTAAGACTATAGCTAACTCTTGATTAGTGAAAATAATGAATTCCATGAAGTAGTAACACTATTCAAATTAACACTGAAAACTTCCCCTGAGCTACAACAAATCACCACATTGTACATAATTATAACTTCATAAAGAACAATTTCACATATATTGACACAACTTCACAGGACTCATTGCCTTCGTTACTATGTCTGACTCTTCATTATGCCATTTGGGGTTTTCTTGCCAAAGATACTGGAGCATCTTTGGAGTATGTTCTTCTCCAGTTCATTTTACAGATAAGGAAACTGAGGCAAACAGGGTTAAGTGAGTTGCTCAGGGTCACACAGGTAGTAAGTGCTTGAGTCCAGATTTGAACTTAGGAAGATGATTCTTCCTGGTGCCCTATCCAGTGTACAACTTAGCTGCTCAACTGGGACCTGGCTGTGTTTATAAAAATTAAATGTTGATAATCTTAAGTGTGAGATGCTTTTTAATCTATTAATCAATAAGTTGATACATTACTAGAAGACTAGAATCATGTATTTAAGAGCTAAATTCAACATGTCTTTATTTTCATATATTTTCATTGACAGGAGAATATTTGGTCAATTGGCAGAAACATCATTTATTTCTTATCCATTACCAACAACAACAGTAATGATAGTAATAGTTGATGCTATAACACTGTTTTATATGCTATTTTGAGCATATTATTGGCTTTATTCTCCCAATCCTATGACAGATACCACATATATTATCCACATTCACTGCAGAGAAGAAAATTAACTAAATATTATCATCTCTATTTTATAGAGAAGGAAATTAACTGAGGATAAAGTTTTAGTAGGTAAAAATTAAATCAACTTGACATTTTCAGGTTACAATAATGACTTTCATAAAATGAATTTGAGAATCAGATGTAATCAGATTTAATTCAATTCAAAAAACATTTATTACATGACTCCTGAGACATTTGAGAACATGGTGTATAAAGGACCCATGTTAGTATAAGGAAGAACTGGATTCAAGTTTTGCCTCTGACAAATACGATTATGTGGTCATGAATGTATATATCTCTTTAGAGGACTACAGACTAGAGCCTAAAGTACTAATCAGCAAATGGTGAAGAGATTTTTCACAATAAGAATTCTCCACATCTGAAATCTATTTCTAAACCTCTCCTGCCCTCTGAGTGTTCAGTATGTTTGTGATTTTGCTGAAGAGAAAATTAACCAGAAAACTGTCAACTTTATCTCTTTCTCGCACACAAGACTTGAAGGCTAACATTTTTTCAAAATTGTGAGTTCTAAAGCTTCAGTTCTGGAATGAAACCCATGAATTCATTCATACATCTAGAAAGGTACGTTTCATGGATGTGCATTATTATAATGCCAACCTATCTTCAGAGAGAATGTATTATAAAAGAATTCTTCAGCGTTAAATAGTTCTAATGGAGAAAACTGGGATAAATTTGAAGTGAATCAGAATAATAATAAAAAAGATTGGTGTTAGAAAACCAGAAACATATTAAGTTTTCCTTAAAACTCATTTGAACTAAAGTGGGAAGAAAAGTACTCTCATATTTGTTTGTTTTCTTTGTAGCAATAGTAAAAAAAAAAGCTTAAGTAATCTTCCCTGCTGAAAGAATCTACTCATCTCAAAAGAAAACAAACAAAAACCACAACAATAAAGAGAACTTTCAAGTTCATGCTGCAACCCGGTGTCAATCATTGTAGACAGGCAATGAAGATCCAAATTTCACACCTTTCCTGGACAACGTTAACATTCAACATCATTGTTTTACTCAAGAGAGGCAGTGTTGAATGGTGGATAGAAAGTTGTTTCTCCAAGTCTGGAAAACTTGGTTTCAATTACTACCCATCATAGTTATTGGTAGTATGACCTTGGGCAGTTAAATAGATCTCTCAGTTCCTTAGGCAACTCTCTAAGTCTATAATTTGTAGAGCTGGTGTTTACCTGAATTGACAAAGGGACTTCTGCCACCTGAAAGTTTCTTAAATTAATTATATCATTCTTCTAACCACTCTCATCTATATACTGAAGTAGATCCTGTAAGAGCTAATGCTGGTTATGAATTGAGTGATTTGGGTAGTGGCAGATTATATCACAAGTAATATATAATAAGTAAGTACCAATTATATAACACATTGCCTACATATGCGGAATAAATATTTTGAAACAACCTACAGAAATGCTTCAATTATTGTAGTTTTTTAAGGTTTATCAATGAAATCTGAGGTCTAGCCCTAAATGAAGGTATGACTGAGAACTAGGAAGAAGTACCCTAGAGTTGGGGATAATGAATCTGTGTGAAAAACAAAAATTCCTAATTTTTTAAAAAGTGATAAAAAAGAGAAAATACCAAACAATGCTCATCAATCACTATTTGTATAGATTGTGTTCAAACAAAAAGGCCACTCCAAAATATAAGTAGACCCCATCTGCATAACCTGTGGTCCACCAAAAGATTTTGGGCAGCCCATGAAAAATGTAGAGGAAAGCATCCTCTGCATTTTTTTTGTGGGCCAGCCAAAATCCTTTCCTGTGTCCACAGGCCAGAGGTTATGTAGGCCTGAACTAGAGGAACACAGGTAATTCATTTCACGTTGTACTATTACACTAAAGTTTGCTGTTGTTCAGTTATTTTTCTGTTGTGTACAATTCTTTGTGATCCCATTTGGACTTTTCTTGGCAAAGACACTGGAGTATATGGTCTTTCAAGATGACTACAATGAAGGACAGATATAAACAACTAGTTAGGTGTGTGTATGTGTGTATCTTTGTGTGTTTCAAGCTACATTACTTAATGGCTATGCCTTGTATTTAGGAAGATTATTTTAAAGCGTTCTCATTAGCAATAGCTTAGTAATGTAGGTTTTTAAAATAAATTATTTAGTTATTTTTTATTGCAATATCAAGGCACATTTCACTTTTTCTTGAACCAGGAACTGGTGCCTCCATAAGGAATGTGGGAGTGTTCCAAGAATAGCCTGGGTTACTAGTATGGAATATTTTGAAATATCCATTTGATCATATTGAATAGAAGCAGATCAAGGGCTTGGAATGGATGGAGTATGATTTAAGAACCTCCCCTCCCCCAACCCTGCTTCCACCAAAAAAAGGAAAAAGAAATCCAACAGCAATATACTGGATGAATATTTGTTTTAGCAAATATTTAAGTATAAAAATACTAAGAAGAACAATAAGGTACTTTTTTGCTTTTTTTTTTAATTAAGGCCAATGTGCTTTAGATATTTGCTTCTTCTACTCTCACAAGAACTCTAACAGAGTGATAGGACAACTAAAAATGATTCTATTAGATAATAAAATCAAAGTCGCTTCTGTATTGCTGGGGCTCCAGAATGAGATGACTGTTTCAAAATGATTTCCTAGAGAATAGCCTATTCTAATGTTCCCTGGAGTTTAAACTGATTAACCATGAACATGGGGGCTCTTGATCCTTTAATCAGCAAGGAATTGATTTGAAAAAGGAAGGAAAATTCAAGATAAACAAGATTTAAAAATTCTAAGAAAATGACCTGAAATAAAATAATTTTACTGAAAGGGCTTTTTTTTAACTTTTAAGGATAATATCATAAGGAAGACAGAGTGACTATGTACATTTCAAGGCCTATTTTAGTAAATCACCCAATGGTGAAAGATTATGAATATCTTTACAAAGTAGATGACATATGTATGAATTAAAAAAAAACTCCACAAAATAAATCTATCAATTTTCCATTTTTTACTGTGCAGCATCAGGGGTTAGTTTAGTTACTGAATAAATTATATTGTGCTAAAAATAATGGCTGACTGATTTTTCTAGCAATGAGGGAGAAGAAAACATTGAATATTTAGGTTAAGATTTCTGTCAAACATTTCCAATCTAATCAGCTTTTTGGAGTACGACAATCTGGATTCACTGGGCATTGCTCTATATTGTATCTAACTGGGCTGCCAGATATTAATACGCCTCTTGTTTTCAAACTTAATGAAGTTTGCTAGCAGGAATGAGGATATTAATATGCAAGTAAGACAATAAAACCATTCTTTAACATCTAGGTAAAGAAAAGTAAATTTAACTCATGATATGAATAAAAATCATGAAGATAATGTGATGACTTACACTAGTCTGAGAATGCCAACACTTAAATTCATATAATAGAGTGTATTGAATTCTTAGGAATGTATCTGTTAATGCTGCATAATTGCATTTTCTTGCCCCTCCTACTACTGTGTGGGTAAGAAGCCGAAACTAGGTCTAGGATTTTTAAGGTTTCGGTTCAGATTTTCAAAGATTCACTGAGAGACATTTTGGTCTTTAGCTGAGTAATCAAAATGGGACTGTGAGGGATAATGTATAGTGAAGTTTCCCCATTCTGAAAAAATAAAATCTAGAATGGCTTCAGTATTAACTAGGCCTAGGATTAGGTCACCTGACCTTCAAGCAATCTGAGGTTTAGGGCAATGGAGATCCTCCCAAAGCCAGCTCAGCAGAATATAGGCCAAATAAGGTTAAGACTGCTTTCATTGGACACCCACATGTTTCTGGGTCCTTTGTCTCAGAGTGATTTCCGTGCTTAGGTTGTGGGTCAGCCCCCCTACCAATAAGAGTGAAGTCCACTTGTGGGGGTTGGGTTTCTGCATTAGAAGACCATTTAACCACGGGCTGGCTTCTACATGTTGCTCTCTCCATGTCGCCACATGTGGGCCACAGGGGTTGAATCCTTTCTCCTGGGAAAGAATAAAGACCTTTTCTGACCTTAGATTCAGACTCTGCACTCTTATCTCACACAGTACTATGTACAAAAAGAATTACCATTTGTTCAGTGGCTCATAGAAAAGAAAATTGTGATTGTAGAATTTAGGAAAATGAAATGATAACAGAATTTATATTCAGACTTTCCACACTCTACAAAGTGTCCTGGTATTCTTTGTGTTTGTCAAACCTTCATTGTGCATCCAGAACATATGTTAAGACAAGCTAAGGAATTGTGAAAATTTCCAGTCTGCAAGCCTGAACTTGTTTGTTTTCAGGAAAGAAGGGACGTGCTCATTATAATGGGTTACATTTCAGATTACAGTCACATTTGTAAAGAAAAAGTCTATTAATCTTATGAAAAGAGCCATTCATTTTCCAACATATTATTAAGACAATTAGGAAACTCCTTAAAGAAGAGAAAAACAAAAAAAAACTGTTAAAGCTTATTTTGCTGAGTTGGCATATGTCTTAGACTTACCATAAATCAGCATGACATGAAAAATAAAGGATAAAAAGTACAACTTACTCTTGTTGTATAAGCAGCCTCTGGGTCATCTTCTAGAACTCTTGAGAGGCCAAAATCAGAAACTTTGCACACCAGGTTGCTGTTGATAAGGATGTTGCGGGCAGCAAGATCACGATGAACATAGCCCATATCTGATAAATACTTCATTCCAGAGGCTATCCCTCGAAGCATCCCCACTAGCTGAATCACTGTAAACTGGGCATCGTGTTTCTGAGAAACATTTGAAATATGTGATTAAGAAATGTCAGTTTCTTCACAAAATTATCTGGTTCTAGTTCTAGATTCTTTCAATGAAATTCTTTTGATTCTTTGCCTTTAGACCAAACCTTCACAACTAGCTACTAGATTTGGGCAGCAGGTAGGTGAGCCTACAGACAGGCTAACAATGGTTGGTTGCCCCAGGTCATGCAACAAACAGGAGTGTGCACAGTGGTAATTCTACATTTTTGACAGACCACCTGAAATCCTCTGGTAAACTTCAAGTGGCTGTGGGCCATATGTTGTGCAGGTCTCTTTTAGACCAACTGCACTTAACATTCTGTCCAAATGCCATGATCTACAAACAATAATGACAACATCAGCAACAACACAGTTGCAGAGTGATTACTCACAATCAGTAAGTCCTTTACAAAGCATGGAAGCATGTCCCCTTTCTTCTTGCCAGTTTTGGGTGCAAAAATTGATTTTGATAGTTATCAGGTGGCACACACAATCAATCACAGGTCAAAACCTTTCATTAAACTTCAGAGATCAAATGGAAAGGGACTTGAAAATGTTTTTCATGGAATCAGAGAATCGTATAATATGAATATAAGATATATTCTGGAAAGGATATTGAAGACTATCTAGTCCAACCCCTTCTCCCACTTTACACATGAGGAAACTGAGGTATGGAAATATGAAGTGATTTGCTCATGGTCACATTGTAATAGAGTTGAGAGTCTAAACTAAGGTTCTCCAGTTCAGGGGTTTTTCTAACATACTGGTCTCTCTCCTAGGATATTTTAAAGTAACCAGGATAGCATTTTCAATTACTTTTCTTCAGCTGCATGCAAATTTATAAAGTATTTCAATCAGACAAACTTTGAGACTTCTTCATTTTAAAGACTGAATAGCTAGGGGTAAGTCAATTGACAGCACAGTACTTATTGCCTACCTTTGTGCCAAGATGGAGAAACAACAGTAAGAAAAAGAGCATCAGTTTTAGGGTCAGAAGACTAGCCTTGATTCCTGAAAAAACTCAGGCAAGTCATTTTACTTACACTGACCTCGGTTGTCTCATCTGTAAGATTTGGATTAGATTCTAGGTTCATATATTTAGAGCTGGAAGGGACTATAGAGAGCATGTAGTCTGACCCTCTTAAACTGCAGAGAAAGAAATTGTAAACTTGAGAGGAAAAATAAGCTGCCTAGGGTAGCATAAGTTGCAGGATACCAGAGGTAAGGTTTGAATCCAGGTCCTCTAAATCCAATGTCATTATGCCATGTTGCTTTTGATTAAGACCGAAGAACATAGTTCTTCATACACACAAATGCATACATGCACATATACATACAATGGTATATGTCATGATAGACTTTATCATGGGAATAAGAATGTAGATATCTTTTTGAGAATGTAATTATCATAGTAGCTGTTTTTTCTTGTTAGTCTATGGTATTTGACATCTTTTGACAGTAGAAATAGTATATCAAAGTATGCATAGAAACACTGCACCATAGGAAAATTGTGAAATTTGTTATCTCTTAGTTTTTGTTATTAGTAGCTAAATGCAGCTCTATATATGTATGTGTTTATATGCATATATTTATGTATGTTTGTGTGTATGTGTATATATAATATATCCTAACATATTATTCATTCCATATATATGTGTATATATGTATATAAAATTTGTGTATTTTAAATACTTTTAGAGCAGAAACTCTTTATTGCTAATTTGTATATCACCTTCAAATGCCTAATACAGTACTTTCAAGTTAGTGTTCATTAAAGAAATATCTATTGAATGAACGTATTTGCAGGCCTTGTATATTTAGGTAGCTAGATGGTGTTCTGAAACCATACTTCACTTTCTGGCTAATTTAACAGTTGTGCTGAACTGTAGTGATGTTCTTATAAAGTGAGAATATGTCACCTTCCAATGGTGTGATACAGGGCTCATGCATATTTGTTAAAGAGACATAACCATTTAAGAGATGGATAGGCTTCTAATAAGCTGCAGAGACTGCTATAAAGACAGAAAGTAAAGGAACATTTCTATTCTGGGTGGATGCTATTTACGACCTGTCTCTACAATGCTTCTTATTTATTGTCTTACCTCACAGATATCTTGAGGCAGCATATAAAGAATGAGGGAGGAGTTGTTCAGGTTTGGTTTTGAGGAAAATAAATCTGAAAGCATTAATATTTGAGTTCTGGGAGAAGACATGACTTCATCATCTTCTCTTAAACCCTTTGTGCCAGGGTATTTCAGTTTCTATCAATAAAAGTTTGCCTTTAAATACAGAAAACCTAAAGTTTGGAACAATATGAGAGGTTGTCTATAACAGTACCAACAATTCATACCATTTGTATTGGGCAAGGAAAAGAAAAAAAAAGACTACTCTATGTACTGTTACTTGATGGAAATGTCACAATGTTAAATTGATAATTTAGCCCAGATGATTCTAATTTACAAAAGTAATTTCTAGTCCATCAGACCAATTGTTCTGCAGATAGAATGCTATTAATATTGCTTATGTGCTATTCAAGATTTTTTTTTAATGTCAGCATAAATAAAGTTGTCAAATTTTAAGTAAGTGTATTAGAATACAAACTACGGAGAAATTGTAGAAAAAAGAATGATATTTTTACCAATAAAATTTAAAAACAAGAAAAATCACTAAAATGAATGTTTTAAATAAAAACATTAGTGGAGCTCCTCATTCATTAGTGATTCTTGTACATACTCGTAAGAAGCTGTCCAAGGATCCATTCTCCATGTATTCTGTGACAATCATGACTGGTTTACCTGAAATATATATAAAATATATTTAAATAGCTCTCTAAGATGAAAGAGGATACATTACATATTTTTGAAAAATATATCTGAAACTCAGTTCACAGGATCTGAAACTTTGAAGCTCTCTAATCAGCATTTCCCCTGCTCTGCATCCCCTCCATTTTACAAGTGAAGAACTGAGGTCCAGAGATATTAAGTAACTTGCCTAAGGTTGGAGATAATAAACGTCAGAGTTGGGATTTGAACTTTAGTCCTCCAACTTAAAATCCAGTGATCTTTAGCAACACCTTTTAGTGTAAGTCAATATCTGCTTTTTTTTTTTTGGAGGGGGAAAGGCAGGGCAATTCTGGTTAAGTGACTTGCCCAATGTCACACGGCTAATAAGTTTTATGTGTCTGAGGCCATATTTGAATTCAAGTCCTCCTGACTCCAGGGCCAGTACTCACTTCATTGTGCCACCTTAACTGACCCATAAGTCAATATCTCACTGGATAGGTCAGTGATAATGCTAATTACTGAAACATACAAGAATCCAAGGTCCTACCTTTACTTTGTAACTCTTAAATTAGACTATTATTGAATCTGCTATTCAAAAGAAGGAAAAAAATAAAGAATGAAATGGGAAACTGATTAAAGTTTCATCTCTTTTCCTCTCTCCTATAGAGAAGTGTTAATGAGCCCTGAAAGGATCAGAAGGAAGGCTTGAGTAGGGGCAGAAGAAGGACAGGGACTGTTACAACAAGCCCCCGAATGATAATCAGTCCCTGAATTAAAAAGACTAGCTTAGACTTATGAAAATATTTTAAAGCACTCTATGAAGTTTGGCTTTCCTCTACTAGATCTCATATAATTATAGATTAAGAGGGAGAAGTGACTTAAGAAGCTGACTAGTCCAATCCTTTTATTTTACAGCTACATTAACTGAGACCCAGAAAGAGTAAGAATCAGTCATGATTTAAACAGTGGATGGTCCTTTATACATCACTCTCCACTATGTTACACTGTCTTCTGACTAAATCACTATTATAGATATATAATAATATATATGTTTATGTATCATAGCGACTTAATCACTATGTGTGAGAGACAGACAGAGACAAAGAGACAGAGACTTCTCTTCATGACACCATTTAGCTGTGTGTGTGTGTGTATGTGTGTGTGTGTGTGCGTGTGTGTGTGTTCCTTAGTAGAGATACTGGTGTATTTTGCCATTTTCTTCTCCAGATCATTTTACTGATGAAGAAACTGACGCAAACAGGGTTAAGTGACGTGCACAGTATCATACTAGTAAGCATTTAAGGCTAGATTTTAACTTGGGAAGATTAGTCTTTGTGACTCCTGACCTGGTATTCTAACTACTGCAAGATCTAGCTACCTTGCTGTGTGTGTGTGTATGTGTATGTGTGTTTGTGTGCTTGTGTGAATTTTTTTAAAGGTAACCCAAAATGCAATGGAAAGTCACTTGTTGGGTTTGAAGAGATTATATGTTTCCAATGTAAGGTGTCTTGCACACTGGATAGTGATAAGTTACTGGAAAAGGAGGTGAGTTGGTCTTGAATAAGATTGATAAATAACAAATGAACAGTCTGCTATTCATTACAGTCATTAAATTTTAAAAGAAACATAGGAAGACTTTTAGCATATTGGGTAGATCTTCTGTGGAGGACTGGAATAACAACAGTAATGAAATCACAATTTCAATGAAATTCAGAGATATATAATTAATGGTTTTTGGTTTTGTTTTTGCTTTTTGGAGGGCAATTGGGGTTTAAGTGACTTGCCCAAAGTCACGTAGCTAGTAAGTGTGTCAAATTTCTAAGGCCAGATTTGAACTCAGGTCCTCCTGACTCCAGGGCCAGGGTTCTATTCAGTGTACCACCTAGCCACCCCTATAATTAATGGTTTTAACTGATCCATATATATTTGTGTATACACACACACACACACACACACACACAGTAAAAAGTGTAGTTATTACAGATGCCATTCAGCATTCAAAAGAGCTTTCCAGAAAAACTATCTACAGCATTGTTATTGGATAGTGAAATTAAAGTATCCGAAGAAGTAAGGGGACTTAGATAGATGATCAAATCAATCATCATCATTATCATCACCATCATTTATATAGACTAGGCACAGTGCTAAGTGTTTTACACATAGTATCTCTTCTGATCATCATAATAACCCTGAGAGGTAAGTGCTATTGTTCGGTTCCCAACTCAGTGTGATAGCCCCTTCCTGCCAGCCTGCCAGGCTGCCTTCAGCAGGAGATTTAATTTCTCTCTGTCACTTTGTAGGCTCTGTACCTCTAAAGTTTGTTTACAGTCATTTTTTTTACAGATATTGGAAATGATTGGAGCCAGAGCTGAGGCCAGTTTTATGCTTCTATTCTACCATCTTGGCTCCGTCCCCCTATATATGTACTTCTACATAATTTTATTTAGCATATTATATAAAGTGTTTTATCAGGGAAGAATCTATGAATCCAGAAAACTCTGATAGATGGAGACTGTTTTAATATAAATTCATATGTATGTATATGTATGTAAGTATGCATACGTGCATGTATGTATGTGTGTGTTCTTGCTCAACTACCAATTTTCTGGATTCTTCCTTTGCTAATAAAATACCTGGGCTATTGACATGCTTTATTCATAGAGAACTCTGCAGAAAATTGTCAGACATTTGCCTTATTGTAATGTTAATGAAATCAGAAGATCTTCCATGGGCTTTCTATTGGCACCCAATAAAGGCACTTAGCACCTAGTAAAGGCTTAGCTCCTTACTTCCAGTTAACTCCTTGGGAGTAGTTCACACCTTAACAGGAAGGGGCTGAACAGGGAGGAGCTATACTATATATAAGGAGAGAACCAGGAGGACCTTCAGATCTTTTCTCAGTCACCACCTGGAGATTGCACCTTTTCCTGAGATCCTCCTTCTGCAGCTTCTACTGAGAACTTCCAAGGACCAGACTAAGAAACAGTCGTGAGTCTGAGAGGGATCCCTGCTTGAGGGATCCTGTTCTGTTTGTGAAGGCTTGGGAATGTGAGTATCCACTGCGTTAACTATGTGTATCAACTTTGTGACCACTATAATGACTTTGGCTTTCTGGTTTTGGGACTTGTCCTTCTGGTTTTGGGACTCA
>CM053600.1:53913344-53968793 GCA_028646575.1 Pseudocheirus occidentalis
AAAAAAAAAAAAGAATCTACTTGACACCTCCTGGAAGAAACTCTAAACTGAAAACTCCCAGAAACCTTAGTCAAAATCCAGAGCTTTCAGGTCAAAGAAAGGAAAAAAATATGATAAGCAACCAAGAAAGAACTTAAAGACTGAGAAGCTACAGTCAGGATCACACGTGATTCAGCAACCACCATTATAAAGCAAAGAACTTGGAATATGATATTCCATAAGGTAAAGCTTTAGACTTATTGAATGGGTAAACAAGTTGTGGCATATGAATATAATGGAATACTATTGTGCTATAAGAAATGAGGAGATGGACTTCATATTCACCTGGAGAGGCTTATACAAACTGATGCTAAGTGAGAAGAGTAGAACCAGGAAAAATTTGTACACGGTCACAGACACATTGTATGTATGATGACCAACTTTGATAAACTGGACTCTTCTCAGCAACATACAGTTATAAGACAACTCTAAAAATCTCAGGATGGAAGGAGAAACAAACATTCAGAGAAAGTTCTAGAAAGAACAGAGTTTAAATGGAGACTGAAGCAATCTACATGCTATCGTTCTTTTCCATGTTTGGTTTCTTCTTTCCCATTGTTCACTCCATTGGTTACAACCCTTCTATACAGCCAGAATAATGTCCAATGTGAAAGTATTTGCAGATCCTATACTTGATTGCATGCTGCCAAGGAGCAGGGGTGGGGAGAGAGGGGAGAAAATTTGAAACTCAAGGGATCGTGGGACTGAATCCTGTAAACTAAAAGTAAATAAAGAAATCAATTAAAAAAAAATAAATTGTGCAAAAAAAAAAGATTTAGACTTATTGACAAGAAGTTATTCAGGGGTAGCTAGATGGAGCAGTGAATAGAACACTGACCCTGAAGTCAGGAGGACCTGAGTTCAAGTCAGGTCTTGGACACTTTATGCTTAACTAGATATATGACCTTGGGCAAGTCACTTAACCCCAATTACCTTGCCTTCCACATAAAAAAAAACAAACAAAACGTTGTTTAACAGAACTGGGCATAATACAATAGGAGGAAGATGGATATTAAAGGAAGTAAAAAATTTCTAAACATTCCTGATGGAAAAGACCAGAACTGTGTAGAAAGTTCAAACACAGGCAGCATTTGGGGGAAACATTAAAAAGTAAACATGAATAAACAATGATAAGGATCTAAACAAGAATAAGCTTTGTTGTTATTCAGTCATGTAGATGGGCCATAGTAGGCTAATACTCTTCTTGGCAAAGACTGTAGAGTAGTTTGCCATTACCTTCTCAAGTGGATAAAGGCAAATAGAAGTAAAGTTATTTGCTCAGGATCTTCCACTCTCTGTCTAGATAAAATGAAAGGAGTGGTTCTCTTATGTATTATGTTAAGAGAAGAATACAGAGAGATGAGAAGAGAAATATACTAGGAGAGGAAAGAAGGGAAGAGACAGTAAAGTTAGTAAAAATGATCTCACGTAATCAGAGCGCACAAGTCACACCTACACAAACAAGGCATGTGTATGCTTATGTGTGTATTTGTGTATATATATTTAATTGTAGTCTTCTGGGGGTTGGGGAGAAAACAAATAACCAAAGTAGAAAGTTCATATCAGAGAACAAAAGAAAACTTACAAGGAAACAAAGATGGACAGCTTGGAACACATATTGTATTTGCTATATGTGCTTTCTTAAAATGGAAGTTTATTACTGTTCATTTTGAATCCTCTCTGCTGTGCATGTCAATGCTTTTTTTTTCTTTCCTCACTTTGTATTTAAGTTTCAGTATTTAAATTCCTATGTTTCTTTTTCTTTTCTTAATAAACTAACTTTTTTCTAACTTAATAAACTAAGAAAAAAACAGACAAAGCAGAGGCAGTTAGCTGACATTTCACTCTCATCTGAACAGCTTAAAGGAAAAACACAGAGTTGGGTATAGATATAATCAACAGGGGGAAAAAGGAAAGGGAGAAGGAAAAGAGGAGATTATTAAAGGAAGAGAAAAATAAAGAAGTAATTATCCTATACAGACTGAGGGTAGAACCCTGAGGGATACTTATTGTTAGAAGGTGTAATCTGTATGAGGATACAGCAAAAGAAACAGGAGTGGTCAGATAGGTAGGAAAGAGAACCAAGAGAGAGTGGTATTCCAAAAACCAAGAGAAAAGAGAGTATTAAGAAGAGGGTGATCAATAGTGTCAAAGGCTGCAGAGGTCAAGAAGAATGAAGATTCAGAAAGACTATTGGATTTGGCAACTAAGAAATTATTGATAACTTTGGAGAGACCGTAAATGCAACTATAGACTAATATCCATATTAATAAAACATTAGCAAGGAACTTACATCGATACATAACAAAGATGATAAACTAAGACCCATACTGGGTTTATATCTGGAATGCCAGGCTGGTTCAATATTAAGGAAACTGTAGGCAAAATTGATCATGTATTTTTTAAAATTACATGATTTCAGCAGATGCAGAAAAAGTTTGACAAAATAAAACATTCACAATCGCAGTCAAAAGGATCTTCTTAAAATACGCATTATCTATATGAAACCAAAAGCCAGCATTATCTGTACTGGGGATAAACTAGAAACTTTTTCAAAAAGATCAGGGATAGAGCAAGGATATCCATTATCATGATTACTGTTCATTATAGTGCTAGAAATCCTAGTTATAATGGTAATACAAGAAAAACAAATTGAAACACAGGCAAAGAGTAAGCAAAACCATCAGTTTTTGCAGATCATTATTCTTTCCAACATAACCAATTGTTCCTCATGTTCTTGTCATAAAGACCTTATTCTTGTCAATCTCTTTATTTACCAGTTTTCCAGACAATTCATAGCTATACTGTCCTCACTCCATAATAATTTCTCAACTAAAGTGATGTGATATGGTGGAATACGAGCAATATTTGGAACCAAGAATGATCTGGGTTCTGGTCTTAATAGCTATTTGACAATTCATCTAAACACCTAACTTCATTTTCCTTATCTGTAAAATGAGCATAATACCTACAGTTTCTACCTTATAAACTTGTTGTAAAGATCAAATCAAATAATATAAAGTGAAGGAAAATCAACTATCAGTGCTTAAAAACACCCCACAGTCATTTTACACACTTACCACCTTCTACTTTTCATGGTCATTTGTGTCCATTTATTATCTAATGGCAATCTCCTTGAGGAGAGAAACTTTCACCTTGCCTCAGTGTGGATTTGGATTAGTGATTTCAGTTTCACAAAGTGTTATCATTCAATTAATTGCTTTTATTCAAGTTGTACTGTTTGTCTTAAGCGTGTGTTTTATCACCCCAACTACTATATAGCCTAAGTTCCTTGAAGGAAGGTCTGTTTCTTTTGTTTCTTATTTCTCTTCTCAGTGCTCTGCCAATAATGATATTCAATAAATGCTTACATATCTACTTTCAAAGTATTATTTTGGGATAACCAAATGTGAATTGAGTTTTAAAAAGACTTATAAATTTAATTTATTCTTGAATAAACTAAAATGTAAACTCATTATGGCAATTTGTATACACAAAAATTTCATTAACATTTCTAACATTATACTCTAGTTATTTTCACAATTATCCTTCTAACTAACCTTAAGATATTATATTTAATTAAAAGAATATTATACAGTATACATCTATAATCAGAAAAATCATATTTAAAAGAAATTAAGAACCACTGTACTACAACATGAATCATTACATTGATTCAGTTTCACAGTACTTTATAAATGTTATTTAAATCTGATGTAATTATGAGGCTGCTGTATTTAATAGTCAGAATATTCCATGCCTTTTTGGGGGGTGAGGTTTCTAATCATGATGAATTAAAAGCAATCCAGTGTATGTTCTTCTTTCTTCCAAATACTAGAACCTTAATCCAGTTTTAAATAACATCAGCATTAATGAATTAGTTGGAATTAGTGAATGTGTGCTTTGATTTAAAAAACAAAAAACTCTTTGATTTTAGGAACTATCACATTACTGTTCCTTCCTGAAAATGCGTTACAGTTGAAGTTAATTTGAGATTAATTTTCAAACCAATCTCATAAACTGAATCATAAACTCTCCTGTAAAGTAATGATGTACTCTTGAAATACGACAGAGATGGCTAGGTTTCAAAATGGATAAATCACTGGGTCTTGAGCCAGGAAGATCTGAGTTCAAATCCAGCCTCAAACATTTATTAACTATAATTCTTGGCAAGTCATTTACCTGCCATTTCCCTCAGTTTCCTCAACTGTAAAACATGACTAATAACAGCACCAATCTTGTAGAGTTGTGAGGATCAAAAGAAATAAAATTTGTAAAGCACTTAGCACAGTGTCTGGTACATAGAGGGAACCATATAAATACTTACTCCCTCATCCTCTTCCCAACGTAGGGCAATTAGCCACTCTCCAATAATCCAAAAATATTACTCTTTGTCAAAAATGTAAAAATAAAAACAACCCATTTTAAAATACTTTCTCCTTTTTTACACCATTGTATACTCACCACATCTGTAGGGTGGGCAGGACAGGTATCTTTGCACATTTATTACAGTTTTAGAAGCTCAACAACTGATACACTTAATATTCAAAGTATTAAATGCAGTATGTTCCTTATTATATCTTAGTCAATGGGGAGAATTTAACCCATTTTTAGAAAGGAAAGAATGTCAAGAAAGTCTCAAAATTGTTTCTTATCTTTTAAAAAACAAATAAACAGACCAATTCAAACCCAATAGAGAACTGAATCCAATTTATAAGAATACAAGTCACTCCCCAACTAATAAATGGTCAAAGGATATGAACAGGCAGTTTTAAGAGGAAGAAATTATATATACATGTATATATATCTATATACACATGTATATATATGAGCACATAAAAATGCTCTAAATCACTTCAGATTAAACAAGTGCAAATGAAAACAACTCTTAGGTACTACATCGCACCTGTCAGATTGGCTAACATGGCAAAACAGGAAAATTACAAATGCAGGAGATGTGGGAAAATTGGAACACATCAGTGCATTGTTGGTGTTGTGAACTGATGCTGCCATTCTGGAGAGCAATTTGGAACTATACCCAAAGGGCTATCAGAGTGTCCATAGCCTTTGATCCAGCAATACCACTTCTAGGTCTGTATCCCAAAGAGATCATCACCATACAAGTGGGAGAAGGATCTGTATGTGCAAAAATATTTATAGCAGCTCTTTTCGTGGTAGCAAAGAACTGGAAATCAAGGGAATGCTCATCAGTTGGGGAATGGCTAAACAAGTTGTGGTATATGAATATAATGAAATATCATTGTGTTGTAAGAAATGAGGAGCAGACTTCATAATAACCTGGAGAATATTTTATATATATATATTACTGCTGAGTGAGGGGAGCAGAATCAGGAGAACTCTGTACAGAATTACAGACACATTGTATCTCTGACTACTAACTTTGATAGACTAGGCTCCTCTCAGCACTGCAAAGTTATAAGGCAGCTCCAAAAGACTCAGGATGGAAAAGGCTATCCACATCAAGAGAAAGAATTACAGGGTCTGAATGCAGATGGAAGCAAACTACTTGCTTTGTTTTTCATTCTGTTTTGTTTCTTCTTCATTCCATTGGTTCATTCCATTGGTCATAATTCTTTACAACTTGACCAAAGTTTAATGTGAAGGTATAATGTAGAACCTATATTGGATTGCATAGCATCCTCCCATGCAGAGGAGGGAGAGACAAAATTAGGAATTCCAAAACTTGTGGAACTGAATGTTGAAAACTAAAAATAAATAAAAGAAAATAAATAAAACTAAATAAAAGGAAAAAAGATTTTAAAAAAGAAATGAATGGAAATGACAATAAAGATGTATTGCCATCTGCCTTGCTATTACACCCTAAGGAACAGCCTTTGCCATTCACCCTCTCATTATTGGAATGTAAGTTTCCTAAGAATGAGGCCTGTCTTGATTTTCTATGTGTATATGTAGCACTTAGCTATGCTATGCACATAATAAATACCTTTTAATTTGTTATTGTTCATTCTTCATTTGTGAAGAGGACATCACAGGTGATTTCTTGACTTGTTTTGTGAATTGAATTTAAGTGACACGAAGTTGCACAAAGTTGTCAGACTCACTCTTCCAGAATCAAAGTCCTGTGTGATGAGCTAAGGATGTTTTATCCCATCAAATCTGGCATAACTCTGCTCTTACTTTTATGACAAATTTCTTTAATTAGGGCAAGTGGTCAGTAAAAGATATAAATACAATGCAGATACGTAAAATTTTGCTGCTTTCAATCTGAATGGATAGTCATTCCATATTCCAAACAACTGTGTAAATTAATACACAGGCTTATCATCTGCCTGCCTGCATAGTCAAGTGAAAGGTTAAATCCCTGGAATAGAACATTTTTTTTCAGAATGATATGGGAGCAATTAGACAAAGGGAAAAGAAGTTTATGAAACAAAGGTTTATGAAACACAATGTTGATCATTATTCCATATACTAAGGCTGGGATACATCTGAGCTACTAAAATGTGTCTTAGATCTGAGTTATTCAGCCTAAAAAAATTCGTTAAAAGGGTATTTGGCCTAGTCAACTGCCTATTACTAGATATATCTGTCTTTCTCCTTATGTCTCAGGCCCTGCATATTGAACTTGCTTGTAAGATTTGTGTCTCTCAGATTACAGGCCAATTCATTTACATTTGGTAGCAAACAGTGAGTACAAGTCCATGCTCATCCATCATCCCCTGGACATGATCTATGCTCGGTTCCAGTTAACCTCCTTCTTGGGACACACTGAGACAGGGACAGCTCTACTTTTCTTCTCAGCCTGAACAAGTTACAGAAGCTGAAACCTTTGCCCCATTTCCCAAATGAATTTGGGCCCCAAATCTTTGAGGGGGGAATGATGGAATCCTAACAAAGCTGACCCCAGCCTCAATATTCTAACTTTGTTATAAGCCTGGCCCACTAAACCTACCTAATCACATCCCCTCCCGTCCCCCCTGCCCCTGCAATCACATCATCCATCTAGCTTCTAGCCCAAGACAGGACCACAATTCCTAACTATCTATCTTGATCAAACAGGACCATGATAGCCAGTCAATTGGAGGGCAGCTTGACCAGAATGTTTAACCACTGAACCATAGACTGGACCCCACCTCCACTACCTAATCCCTTAACAAAACCCTCCTGCTTTTTTAATATTCATGATTCCTGTTATGTAATTGCATCTTTACCCTATAAAAATCCATTTTGCTCTCTCTGAAGTTGCTGGCTTCTTGGAACTTAGCCTGCTTCATGAGAGGTGTCACAAGAGGTGTCAATCTCAAAAAATGCCTATACTTGGATTAAATATTAATTAATATTAATATTAAATTCATTAATATTAATATTAAATAAATAATTCTACTGAATTCTTTGAGACAGTTCACAGCACATCATGAAACCCCAACAGTTTTTGAGTGGGCAGAACCCTCACCTCAACAAAGGCTAATGGCAATATCCTGGGACACAGTGAATGACCTTAGCATTTTTTATTTCTTGCCAAGCTCTAAGGAGTCTACGGCACTTGCTACAAATCATTCTTATCTGCCCATTCTGCCAAGGCAAAGTTTTCACATGCTTAGAGTGGACACCCTCCTAACTCATTTACAAGTCTAAGGCTTGTTAGTTACTTTCAACCTGGTTAAGCCAGTCTACCACGACAAGTTTACTCTATACATGCTACAGCTTCTGGAAGTCAAAGGTGACAACTGAGTGCCAGGTAGACATCAAAGATGGCTTAGCAGCCCTGAAAAGGGTTTAGTAATTCCTCTCACCAGAAGTGCCAGAAAACTCCATATGAATAAACAGCCTATTCACATCTACCAAGCATCTTTCCAGGTTACTTTGGGTAACCCACTAATCTTAGCTCTTTATAGACTGTGGTATTGTTTTGAAGCTAAGTTCACGCTTTGTTATGAAATAAGATTGATAAAATAATTAGAGAACACAAATAGGCTAAATGAATGCCTTTTAAGCATTTTGAAAATTGAGTATAGTTCTCAAAAAAAGTAAACAGAGTAATCACTTTTTTTTTTTAATAGACCCAGCTTTGTTATTATTTTACTACTTCAAGGATGTATCAATGTAGGTACCCATAGCTAGTATAGTACTTAAGACACCGGATACTTCAACGGCCCTGAAATTGAACTTTTCTAGCTTCCTAGGAACTGGAGGAGCTTCTACTCCTCTGGTATTACCTTCCAGAATTCAGGATCACCCACTCATCACTAAGAGTTAGAGAAGGATGTTAGTAGAGGGCGGCATCATTACTGAAATATTAAGATATCTAATTTTATCAGTTTGTGAGTTCATTCTAATGATTTAAATTGCAATCTATCCATACTTGTCCATTTTGGGTAACTTAACTATAACCTCTTCTAAATTTGCCACAGGGCCTGACACAATAGAGATCTTCTTTTCTCCCTCTTGACAACAAGGCTACTCACCTGTTGTGTTACTATATGACTAGTCCCATCTTTTTTTTTTAATTATAAAATTCCTTGCTGACCTAGTTTATATTTGGTTGGTTTTTTTTTCAAAGTCTCTTGCTAGTAAAATGTAGTAGCCATCTCACAACTTCCATTTGGCTCCAAATTTCATGATAATGATTTTTAGGCTTTCAGAGGCAAGTCAACCTATTGCCATATACAACTGGAAGACAAACATTGGGAAAACCTCATCATCCTTCAAGATCCTGTGAGAGATAGCAAAAGGTTAAGTTTCCACAGGCCTCAGAATGAGGTAATCAAACTTAAAGGAAACAGCACTAGCCTTCTTTTCATTGGCTGCCCCCCCCAAAAAAAATTTGGTGTGTAGATAAGCATAAGTAAGGGATAGAAGGATGTTTTCTTCTGATTTGGTAGAAGAGTCAAATGAATAATTATGATAATAAAGGATTAACTGTAACTCTCATTGGCTGTCTCCAAATTTGGTGCACAATGAGGGATTGGAAAGCACTGTCCTCTGACAGGATACTAATTCATGAATAATTATGGTAATGAAGGACTGAGATTGCTAAGTATGTGCTAAAAATTAGAATCAGTCAAATTGAAGCTAAAGACTCTATGATGCATCAAGAATGAGTCAAACAAAACATAAAGATTGAAAAATTAGAAGAAAGTGTAAAATATCTCATTGGAAAAACAACTGGCCTAGAGAACAGATCCAGGAGAGAAATTGGTCTACTGACAAGCCATGATGAAAAAAACAGCCTGGACAACACCCTTCAAGAGACTGTCAAAGAAAACTGCTCTGAAGTCCTAGAATCAGAGGACAAAATAGTTACTGAAAGAATTCACCAGACTCCCCCCAAAAAAAGATCCCAAATTGAAAACTTGAAGAAATATAGTAGCCAAATTCCAGAATTATAAGGCCAAGGAGAAAATACAGCAAGTAGCCAGAAAGAAACAATTCAAATATCATGGAACTACAGTCAGGATCACACAGGACCTAGCAGCTTCTGCATTAAAAGATCAGAGGAATTGGAATATGATATTGCATAAAGCAAAAGAGCTAGGACTGCAACCAAGGATCAATCACCTGGCAAAACTGAGCATAATCTTTCAGGCAATGAGATGGGAATTCAATGAAATCAGGGACTTCCAGACTTAGGGGAAAGGACAATTAAAAAATACTTTTGTAACAATGTTTTGGGTGGAGTTTTTTTTTTTCATTTACATTGCTGTGGTTATTGGGCATACTGTTTTCTTGGTTCTGCTTACTTCATTTCACAATCAGTTCATGCGGATCTTTCCATGTCTCTCTGTATTGGTCATATTTGTAACTTCTTACAGTACAATAATATTCAATTACATTCATGTATAAAAATTTATTTATCTACATGTCCAATTCATGGAATTTATTTCCAGTTCTTTGCTATCACAAAAAGTGCTGCTATAAATATTATGGTGAATATGAGGACTTTATTCTTGGTTAATTTCTGGGTCAGAGTGGGATATTTTAATTATTTTATTTGCATTCTTCCAAATTGCTTTTCAAAATGGGTATAGTAATCCCCAAATCCACTAACAATGTACTGTGTATATCTTCCCACAACTTCAACAACATTAATTAGCCCCATCCTTTGTCATTATTGCCAATCTTGCAATGTTTGAAGTAAAACCTCATAGTAGTTTTGATTTGCATTTCCCTCATGTGACTTGGAAAAGGTTGCCAAGAGGAAAGAAAAATTCCCAAGTACTAGGAAATTCTCATATAACACGGATATGTTTTTAATTCTATGTTAAGATATGATTGATGAGGTGCAGGCTCTGGGAACCCCTTTGAACTCTGACTGAACCTTCCCATTTGATTAGGTATTTGCATGAGACCATAAGCCTTTCATTGTGGCTCTGCCCAAACCTTTGTTACCAGCTTAGCCCTCCATTGTCCATCTACTTCCCACCCTTGAACCTATCAAAACATCTCTGTTCTACCCGTGCATCTTTGTCTGTTGGCTTTAGGTAGCCTCCAGCATCTTCCCACCCTTAATCACTCATTTACTGGAGTCTGACTTCATTGACTCCTTCTGAAGACCCTCCCCAAACTCTTCCCCTAGACCACCCCTAGATTCCTTCCACAACCTTTCTATATACAAGACCCCATCTTGCCCCAATGTGTGTGAGAACACCATAGAATTTTCTAGCACAGACTTGTTCTGTGACCAATACAGGCAAATTTTAAATAAACTTTGCTTTTCTTTGGCTGAGAAAAGACTTAAGTTGAATTCATTCGGCAGGACCCAGCACATTGGTATTTTGAGGTCTCCAGCACCCCTAGCCCCGACCCTCTACATTTTATGGGTAACCTCGAATCTTGAAATCCTTTCTCTTTTAGACCCGTGGGAGTGATGTTATGATCTTAGGGCATAGTCCCTAATTATTTGGTAATTGATAAAATATCCCCCAAATTCCCCATTTATGTCCTTTAAGTGCCTAAAAATTTCCTTGGGACAATTGAACATATTATTCAAATCACCCTAGCTTTTAATCTCCTTTCACAGTAGGTTAGACTGGGAAAAGCTGCAGAGTTTCCTATTTTCTCATACATTGCCTCTGGGGATTCTACTCCTTAGTGAGGCTGGGCAGGTAGGAATAACATTCTCTTTTAGTTTCTTCTGGGAATTTATGCTGCAGAATCTTTATAACTAAAAGTTATTCCTTCAAGGATTTCTTTTATTTTCCTCAGCTTTTCAGCAATGAGAATTATCTCTGTAACACTGTGAAATACATTCTTAAAATGTTATTTCCCTATACTGCCTTGCATTAGGTTTTGTAGTATAGTATAGCAGTAGAGGGGGATGGGGTCAGAGAGTTGACTTTCCCAACTAATGGTATGAGAAATGTAGGGCTTGCTTCTGTATGTGTGATAGACCAGAGCTGAGAGGATGTGACATTTGACTAGGTATTATTTGGCAGGGAGATGTGGAATACTGTCTCAGTTTAAAAGAGAATTCAAGCTTTGGGCTTGATCTTGTGTGTTTGGCCCTGTTGTCTTCTAGATCCCTATACCCCTCTAAAATACTCAAGCAAATATCTATCCTCTTTCTACTCAGCTTGCCCAGCTTGCTCTCACTAGAATTTGGCCTTAAGCAAGTAAGCTTGCCCTTGAGTGCCAGCTTTCTTCTGCTTTTTATTTCCTTTCCTCAGTAGGTGACTCAACATTTTTCATTTGTATTTGGAGTAACTGTGATTTTGAGGGGTTCAAAGGTCCTGGGTCCCATTGGTTGAAACTTTCTGGTAGTGAGCAAAACTTCTAATCAAAGATGATAACCATCAACAAGAAATTTGGCTCAAGCCTAGTCAACTACCTGAGTTCCCTTTCCACTCCACACCTCTAGTTGTGGAACTGATGAGGTGTAGGCTCTGGGACCCCTCCCCCCTTTTTGAGCTCTCCTTGATTCTTTGAGGTACAGGCTCTGGGAAAGTAAACCTTCCCAGGGAAGACATTTGCCTGCGGTCATGAGCCTTGAGATGCGGCTCTGCCCAAGTCTTTAGCTCCTTTGTTCCAATAGTTTCCCACCCTTGAGTTGGCCTGGCCCACCATTGTCTATGGTCTCCAGGTAGCCTCCAGCAACTTCCCACCCTGAACCACTCATTATTGGAGTCTGACCTCATCTGACTCCTCCTGAAGACCCTCCCCAATCTCCTCCTCTGGACCACTCCTAGATTATTCCCACAACCTTATTGTATATAGAACCCCATCTTCCTTCCATGTGGTGTGAGAGTGCCATGAGATAAGCTTAGCAAAGACTTGCTCAGTGAGAGCGCCATGGAATAGTTTGGTATAGACTTTGCTCTGTGAGAGCACCATGAGATAGCTTAGTATAGACTTGCTCTGTGAGAGCACCTTTAAATGGCCTAGCACCCCACATGGCAAACTTGAACTTTCAATAAACTTTACTTTTTCCTTGGCTGAGAAGACGTGAGTGGAATTCTTTCAGCAGGACCCGGCATGTTGGTATTTTAGGGTCTCAGGCAGCCCTAACCCTCTTTGGGCTCCTCTTCAGAACTAGGAAACACAATCAAATCAACCCTTCTATCATTCCTGAATAAGAGATGTCAATCTACTTCCCACTGGCCTCACTCATGCTCTCCCTATAAACTTCTGGACTGCCCCCATGTGAGTTTTCTCCAGGATTAGAATGAAAGCTTTTTGAGGGCAGAGACTGTCACTGCTTGCTTGTGATACATACTACATGCTTTTTTCATTCTTAAACCCATTATTTCTTTAGCAAAATTTTGAGTGTAAAGACCGAAACATAAGTATGGTCTTTGCCCTCAGTTTGCTATTAGCCTAGCAATGGAGATAAGATATATTCCATAATACAAGTTAGACTGCATAAGTGATATGGGAGTCGGAGTAAGGGAATCTGACTGTGGGAATCAGATCAACCAGGATTATATAAAACTATTGTCAAGTTAGGTTTCAAAATATAGTAAAATAATTGTCATTCATTGTTCGGTATTCCTGGAAATACAGGATCGTAGAATTATATATTCAAAGTTGGAAGGGACTCTGAGAGGCCATTTGGTCTGTAATTTTCATTCTACAAATGAGGAAACTGAGGCACAAAAATGACTTGCCCAAGGTCACACAGGTAGTAAGATTTTTTTAATTAGCAAGGTTGAAGGCTTTCCATTTGAACCCGATAGATATTTTATGTACAAATATATTTTCCCCATCCCCCCAAACCTAGGGTTTATGCATTTTAAATTGAAAAAGCATGAGGTTTTGATAGCTACCAAAGGAAAGGTTCATCACTTATTCTGCAGCTATAGATTGTTATAAAATTAGATAAAAACACCCAGATCATTCTGAGGTCCAGAGGGCAAATAACAAATTAATGAGATAATTGCAGGCCTTACAGAGGCTATTATAATTTGTAAAAGGTTGAAAACGCATTTTTCTCAAGGTGAAAATGTCTTTTGATCCCATTCAACTCTTTTGACTACATACAAAGTTTAACTTTGTACTATCTTACTAAGAGAATGATTTTTTCTGTTAAACATGATTCAAAGCCTTTTCACGAGATGTAAACAAAACAAATTAAATTGTAATGAAATTTTTTTAAAAGTGTTCCATAGCTTCTAAAAATGAAAGGGAACAAATGACAGCAGTTCATAATTAAAATAATCTTGGGCTACTGTAAACTGATGGGTTGTGTGTCTTATAAATGCTATGTTTAAAAAGCAACATGATCTTTGTATAGTAGTAACATGGACTTGTTGAGGTTTGGAGGTTCAGGGGTGCTCAAGACCCCAAAATACCAACACAGCTGGGTCCTGTCAAATGAATTTGACCCAAGCCTTCTCTCAGCCAAAGTCAAAGTTAACTAAAGACTGACCATAATGGGTACACTCTTAAGGAGCCTAAGCATTTGTGACTCTTGTGTTGACATGAAGGCCAGACTGAATTTCCTCTAGATTGAATCTCAGCACCTTCATGGAGGTAAGATGGGTCTTATATACAGAAAGAATATGAGAGGGATCTAGGGGCAGTCTAGAGAAGGGGTTTGGGAAGGGTCTTGAAAAGGAGTCTAAGGAAGATCTTGTTTACTGAGGTCAGACTCCAGGAATGGGATTAAGGGTGGGAAATAGTTGCAGACTACCTGGAGAAGTGGAGGACTAGGTTAGTTTAAGGGTAACAGATTTGGGTACAGATATTTTGATAGTATCAAGGGTGGGAAGTAGATGGACAGTGGACGGCTAGGCTAGGTTAAGAATGGCAGAGATTTGGGCCTTGAGATAATGAAAGGATTATGGCCTCATGCAAATGCCTCATGGAGTGAGAAGATTCAAGGGGGTTCCCACAACCTAACCCCCATAAGATCTTTGTTCAGTCAGTTACCATGATGGAGAGTTACATATTCTACTAAAACAAGTTGGAAATATTAAATGTTATGCTCTGCAAGGTTTTTTGTTGTTGCTGGGGGAAGGAGTATGAGTCTGAACCTGAGCTTTCATTGGAATTGAAAGGAATTTTCTCATTGTGTAAATTCTCTCCACCAAAGCATATTTAGCAAATCTTCTGTTAGTTTTTTTTTGTTTTTGTTTTTCTTTTTGGAGGGGGGAAGGCAAGGTAATTGGGGTTAAGTAACTTGCCCAAGGTTGCACAGCTAGTTAAGCATCAAATGTCTGAGGTCAGATTCAGGTCCTCCTGAATCCAGGGCTGGTGCTCTATTCATTATGTCACCTAACTGCTCCTATATACAGTTTTAAGGAGCTACCCATAATCATACAGCCAATATATGTCAGAGGCAGAAGCTAAATCCAAGTCTTTCTGGTTCCAAGACCAACCCTCTGTCTACTGGGCCATGCTGTTTTCTCAGTAATTCTATTTATATGAGCTTTAAAATTAAGTTTTAAAAATCTATATTAGAAAATGTGCTAATAGAATTTTAATAATAAAAAAATAAAACTCTGTAACGTCTTCAGTTATCTGTCACTGAATAAGAAAGTAAGTCTGACTCCAATCAGAATGTCTCATTTTTATACTGAGGAAAGAACTTCCTTGCAAAGAGATGATGTCCAAAATGTTTAAAGACAAGACCTTAAATAGCTCTTCAGATTTATTTATTTAAAATTCACTGATTAATTCAATAAACGTACTAATTATCAGGTCATAGCAGCTCTTTTTCAAACTTGCAAAGGCAGTGCCAAGTTAGCTTTTTTTTTTTTTTACTCATTTAATTTTCCATTTTTCCATTTGGTGTCCTGCTAATATAATGTTAATGGAATCTGACTTTTGGTTTGATATCAGTCTGCTACTTCTAAATGGGCAACCTGCTCCAAAGCCACCTAAGAATTTATTTTAGTGGAAGGCCATTAAGAGACCCCATTAATGTCACTACTTAATTTGTAGCAGATGGCATTGAATTCATGGCATGTTGCCCTCAGTTAAATGGAAACCTCTATATCTCAGGTTTGGCTGTGATTTTGAAAGAGCTAAGTTATCAACCCCTCCTATTCAGACAACTCTCTAGATAATGCTAAAACTCTTAAGAAGACCAAGAAGACCATGTGATGAGGTGCAGGTTCTGGGACCCCCTTTGAGCTCTCTTTGAATCTTTGAGGTATAAGCTCTGAGAAACCCTTTGAAGTCCTCCTGAAGACCCTCCCCAAATTCATTACTAGAGTCTGACCTCACTGACTCCTCCTGAAGACCCTCTCCAAACTCCTCCTCTAGACCATCCCTAGATTCTTCTGTATATAGAACCCCATCTCCCTTCCATGTGGTGTGAGAGTGCCACACAATGCCCTAGCAGAGACTTGCTCTGTGACAGCACCATGGAATAGCTTAACACAGACTTGCTCTTTGTGAGAGCACCACAGAATGTCCTAGCACACAAACTTGCTTTGTGAAAGTGCCATATAACAACCTAGCCTAGACTGGCTCCTTAAGAGTCTACCCCACATGGTGAACTTGAACTTTCAATAAACTTTGTTTTTCTTTGACTGAGAAGACTTGAGTGGAATTATTTCAGCAGGACCTGGGTTGTTGGTATTTTGGGGTCTCAGGCAACCCTAACCCTCTTTGGGTACCCTTTTCACATGGTGGAGGCTATTGAGAACCTAATATTAAATATGAGACCTCTCCTCCTCTCCCCTCCTCACTGGGGTATCATATCCTTACCTGAGTGGTCATGGTCTTCTTTGAGAAAGGACAAACCACAACCACAACTTCTTCCTACACTGATAGCAACTCCACTCATAGAAGTTAATATCTTTTCACTGCTTGTCATGTTTTCCCATAAATCCTCCCAGTGCTGTAGGAGTTCCTCTAAGTATCTGAGTAACTTGTATGGGCCAATATACTACTTGGTCTGTCCTTTGTTATACAGGTACCTGGGAAGGTATATACATGACAAGAGAAATATTTAATTGCCCTTGTTCAAAAGCTGTTTTTTGTGTTCACTGCCATCAATTTTATCTTTGTTCTAAGTAACTTAATCTAATACAAGACTAGAGGTAGGATAGGCTGTAGGAAAGAGAATGTTTGTTTACATAGGGACCATTTTTAGATATCCCTAAAGTCAGTTCAAAGATATTGCAAGATAATTGAGTGGTGATTTGATGGTTCCCAAGAGGAATTGCACTTTGAGTCAAGTTGATGAGGTACAGGCTCTGGGAACCTCCTTGAACTCAGATTGAGTATTCCCATTTGATGAGGAATTTGCCTGAGGCCATAAGCCTTTCCTTAGAGCTAGGCCCAAATCTCTGTTAGTAGACTAGTCCTCCTTTGTCCAGCTACTTCCCACCCTTGTTCCTCCCAAACCCTTCACTCTCTCATCTCCAGGTAGCCTCCAGCTACTTCCCACCCTTAATCTCTCAAATCTGAATTGACTCCTCCTGAAGACCCTCTTCTAAACCTCCCCTAGATTTCTCCCACAACATTATTTCTGACTATAAGACCTCATCTTGCCTCTGTGAGAGAAGCTGGAGAATGATCTGGTGCACACTCACTCTGTGTCAGGTGATTGCGGCCCGCTTGTCACAAATACCGAGCATCACAAATACCGAGTCTACCCATTACGGTGAACTTTTGATAAACTTAGCTTTTCTTTGGATGAGAGAAGACCTGAGTCGGATTCATTGGGCAGGACCTGGCTTGTTGTTATTTTGGGGTCCCACACACCCCTCAACTTAAACCTCTACAAAGTTAGAAACAACAGGTGATTTGGAGGAGGAAGAATAGGAGCTGTTCCGGAGAAAACTGACCTAAAGACAGAACTGGGAGGTAAGTTTTGCTTTTCTCTATTTGATTGTGAGATGCTTGAGGGCAAGGAACTCTCTTTTGCCTCTTTTTGTGTAGCTGGTGTTAAGAACAGTGCCTGGAACATAGTCATTGCTTAATAAATGTTTATGGACACGGAGGTTCCCTGCTTATCAAATTTTCAACTATTTGTTTTAGTACTTTTTATTGTGAATTTTTATGAGGAAACTAAAATCAGGGAAAGGAAGGAAGATACGAATATCTCAGCACATTGAAATGCTATCTTAGCCAGCATGGTGACGCTCTATTCTTTGCTGCAGAGGATCGTGAGTCTGCTAGATTGCTCAGATTGGGGATTTATGAGTAGAAGTAGGACTAAAGCCAAATGGGTGTTTGTGCTGTTTGTCACTGATAGGTCACCCCCACGGAGGTGGGAGGAGAGGAATAGGCTGCTAAAAGGATGGAAGAATTGTCCTCGCTTGGAAATTGAGCAAGCTATAGGTTCTATTATAAGAAACAATTGTCAGGGTGCCTAGGTGGAGCAGTGAATAGAGCTTTGGAGTCAAGAGGACCTGATTTCAAATCCAGCCTCAGACACTTGACACAGTTACTAGCTGTGTGTCCTTGGGCACTTCCACTTAACCCCAATTGCCTTCCCTTTCTCCCTCCAAAAAAAAAAAAAAAAAGAACAGCAATGAGAGGAGTGGGAAGGGGGAGGGGGCTGTGCCATGAGGCCTCTGAGTGGCCACTGTACTTCTAACCTAGCTGAGATACAGAGACCTAGTCAAAAAACAAAGCAACAAACAAAAAACCCAAACAACAAAATAAACCTACAAACAAAAAAAAGCAATGTATCTTTGACCTTTCATTTTTTGATATTCATCTTCATAACTCAGAAAAATACTAGGATACATAGTTCCTGATTAGTCCTTTTAATTTTGCAATCTAATTTCATGTACACAAGAATTTGGAAAAAGACAAATCATCCTTAATTGAAGGTTCAATTGGTTTTTGCAGGTGCAAGGATCTCCCTTACAAATACCTGTCCCAAGAGTTCAGGAGCTAAGTACAAAGAAAAAAAAATTAATTAAAAGTCATTAAATTTAATTGTGGTACAAAGAAAAGGTGCTAAGCCTTATACGGTCAGTCAGATGAAATATAATTTTACCATGTCCTTCACTAACCACACAGTTTCATTAAGGTGGATTTTTTTTAAAGATACCTTTCCATCCCATACTTTTCCTCCAGAAAATGCTTAATGTCGTTATTGTTGTTCAGTCATTCAGTCCTTTCTGACTCTTTATGACTCCATGGACCATAACATGTCAGGTCCTCATGTCCTCTACTGTCTCTCCAAGTTTGTCTAAGTTCATGTTCATTGTTTCCATGACACTATATCCATCTCATCCTCTGCCATCCCCTTTTCCTTTTGCTTGTAACCTTTCCCAACATTACGCTTATTTCAATGAGCCCCATCTTTTTATTATACGGTCACAATATTTAAATTTCAACTTCAGTATTTGGTCTTCCAGTGAATAGCCTGAATTAATTTCTTTCAAGATTGACTGATTTGATTTCCTTGATGTCCAAAGTACTCTCAAGTCTTGTCTAGCATCAAAATTTGAAAGTGTTGATTCTGTGGCACTCAGGTTTTCCTATAGCCCAGCTCTCCCAACCATACACTGCTACTAGAAAAACCATAGCTTTGACTATACATACCTTTGTATTTGTCAAGAAAATTCTTTTTTTTTTTTTTTTTTTTTTTTTGGAGGGGGTAAGGCAGGGCAATTGGGGTTGATTTGCCCAAGGTCACATGGGTAGTAAATGTTAAGTATCTGAGGCCTGATGTGAACTCAGAAAATTGACATGTAATGAAACAGAACTTTCAAGCATTTTTTATCAAAAGATCAAAGCAGAGTGAAAGCAGGAACTCACCCGAACTCCATGAATTCTTTCAGTAACCTCTAAAAAATGAATCTGAATGGATTTTAGAGTGGCAGAATCCATTGGGAGATGGAGTGTGGCAGATTTTCAGTCCAGGAATGCACACATAGGACTGGGTAGGGGAAGCATGGAGTGCAGGAGGTTGCATCAGTGCAGACCTGAGTAGAGTCAAAACGCAAGCCCTGACAAGCTGATTCACCCACAACAGGGGTAATTCACAGACCTCTCACCACAGGACAGGAGACACTTAATGCAAAAGTATTTGTACAGCTTATATTGAATTGCAGCCAAAATGGGGAGGGAGGAGGTAGGGGGGTTTAAAGGGGAAGGAGAGGAAAGGGGAGAAAATTTGGAACTCAAGGGATTGTGGAACTGAATGCTATAAATCAAAAGTAGGAAAACAAGTTTAATAAAATAAAATTTAAAAAAAAAGAAAAGATCAAAACCGATTAGAAAATTTGGCTTTCAAATACGAGACCCAAGAGAAGCATAAAAAGGTAAGGAGGAAAGAGAAATCCCAAGGGATTCAATAAAGTTAAACAACTTACATTCCTAGTAACTCCTAAGAACTTTTTCGTTCTTAGGGTAGTTAAAAGAATAGGTAGATAGATTAGATAGATAGATAGATAGATAGATAGATAGGTAGGTAGATAGTTAGATAAATAGACAGATAGATATAATGGAATGATAATCTAAAAAAATTAAGGGATAAGGAAGATAGTACTGGACAAAGGGGGAAGGCAAGGTAGAGTATACTGAATTATCTTACATAAAAGAGATGCAGAAGAGCTTCTGAAGGGGAAGATGGGGGTGTAGCAGACAATACTTGAACCTTATTCTCATCAGACTTGGCTCAAAGAGAGAATAACATACACATTCCGTTGAGTATAGAAATCTATCTTACCCTCCAGGGAAGTAGGAGGGGAAGGAGATAAGAGAAAGAAGTGGGGTACAAAGTGAAAGGAGACAAAGAGAGAGAGAGAGAGAGAAGAGTTAAAAGAGAGAAAGTTAGTAATCATAACCATAACACAAAATCATAATCATAATCATAAACCATAAGTTTCTCTCATAAAGGCCTCTTCTCAAATATATAGACAACTGAGTCAAATTTATAAAAAAAAAAATACAAGTCAGGGTGGCACAGTGAATAGAGAGCATCAGCCCAAGAGTCAGGAGGATCTGAATTCAAATCCAGCCTCAGACACTTTAACACAGCCATGTGACCTTGGGCAAGTCACTTAACCCCAATTGCCCTGCCTTCCCCCTCCAAAAAGCAAAAAAAAAACCCAAAAAACAAAACACGTCATTCCCTAATTGATAAATGACCAAAGAATATGAACAGGCAATTTTCAGACAAAGAAATCAATGTTATCCATAGTCATATGGAAAAATGCTTTAAACCACTATTAGAGAAATGCAAATTAATATAACTCTGAGGTACTATTTCACATCTAGATTGACTAATAACAACAGAAAAATAAAAGTACAAATATTGGAGGGGATGTGGAAAATACTAAAGCAATGTTGGTGTAGTGAACTAATAGAACCATTCTGGAGAGAAATTTGGAACTATACCCAAAGGGCTATAGAACTGCATACCCTCTCATCCAGCAATACCACTGGTAGAACTGTATCCCAAAGATATCAAAGAAAAAGGATTTATAACAGATATTTATAACAAAGATTTATAACAGCTTTTATAACAGCATTATGAATGGAATTATTTTTTAACAGTGGTGGCAAAAAGAAAAAAAAAGCAAATTGAAGGAATGGCCATCAGTTGGAATGGCTAAACAAACTGGTACACAATTGTGACAGAATACTATTTTGCTATAAGAAATGATCAATAGGGTGCTTTCAAAATGACCTGAAAAGACTTATTATGTGAACTGATGCAAAATGAAGTGGGAACAACCAGAACAGTAATATCAATACTGTATGATGATCAATTGTAGACATATATATATATAACAAATATGGAGATGTTTTGCATGACTGCACATATATAATCTATATCAAATTACTTGCCTCCCCAATGTGGGGGGAGGAGAGGAGAGGGAGAGATTTTTATTCTTAATTAATTAATTTATTCTTCAAACCTCTCTTTATATAGTTTTTCATTTCTTTTAGGGAAAAGGCAAAGATCACACTCTTGTATATTAGAGGGTGAAAGGGACAATGGGTCTGTGACCCAGAGAATACTATTTATTGTATCATTTGATTAAAACTGAAAATTTTCAAGTCTCTCTGCCAAACATGAGTTAGGTTAGACCTCCTGCCCAACAACCCCTTTACAAAATCCTCAACGGAGGGAATGCCAGATCCTAGTACCAATGACTTGGTTAACCCCTAAATTTTCTCCACTGTTCCCCACAATTGTAACTGGCGGGGTACAGGAATCTGGACAGGCAAAGAGTTATGGATGGGAATGACTGCAGCTATGTGGGACTGATAAATTACATGGTTCTGCGGTTGTTGGGGTCAGGGCCACATTCTCAGGATACAGCACACAGAGTCAATAAAGCACTTCACAAGTCCAGACTCTATGTACACACAAAGAAAAGGGTAATGACACTGCCAACTTTACCATTTCTTCTAGCCACAGGTAGAAAGGGCTCATTCTGGAGAAGTCTGGTAGAGCCCCCAAACACAAAACCAGTAGAATCCAAATGTGGGCAGAATGGGAAAGGGTCGCCTTGGTTTATGTCTTATGTAGAATCATAACCAGGAAGAAGTTAAGGCAGAGCTGCAGGAGCAAACTTTAGGAATGGGTGAAAATCTAAGACTGGCTAATGGCCAATGGGAGGGGCAGGGATCATTCTCTATAACCAAATTGGTCTCCACCAAAATCAGACACACACATATGGTCGAAGCTGTTTCTTCCATAGGGAACGGAAGAAAGAAGGGCAGATGGATTTAAGATACTGCATAACTGCCCGATACTGGCGGCTCAGTAGGTATGAGAACTAGAATAAACTGGGCTGGACATAGAAAAGGGCCCACCCGGGGCTTGTGACAAGCTCTAGTTAAGCCACCTTAGATTCCTTGAGTGGGTCAGCAGCTCTCCATCCCAAAGGGCAAAGGCAGGCTTCACTGGACCCAGAACTCGGTCCTTCAGGTGTACACCACAGCAGGCCGGCTTACATCCACCAGGCTCAGTCTCTGGGCCTCACACTCCAGCAACAGCCCCACCTCGGCTTGGCCAATGCCTATTAGAGAGCCCTCTCATTGGCCAGCATGGCGCGCCACTTCCGGCGGGCATAGGCGAATACCCATGAACGATCATGCGAACGAATGCAGCACTCCCGAGGTATGTCTACATCCGCCACACCTAATGCTGACATTTCTCGACTGTTACCTCGTAATAGTGCAGTCCACCAGTGACCGCAGTGTCACGCAGCACCATGGCCCACTCCTTAAAGTGTTCCACTTTGGTGGGCTCCAGCCCCACCATGCTGTACCTGACGCCGGTCCGCCCCTTGAAGAGCGGGAGGCTCCTATGAACTGTCTTTTCTTCTAGCTTGAAACCGGTAGTTCCTCGGATGGTGGCGGCCATGAGCCCCCCACTTAGCTCCAGGGCGACGAAGCCCACACGCCATGGGCAGTGCCATCTTGTGCCCCGGGTGTCTGGGCATGTGCCTCACGCTGGGACGCCGCCGTCCCCACGGCGCCACTTCTTGGTCCTGTTCTTGATTTTTTTTAAAAGAATGCTAAAAATTGTACATTTAAGTGGAAAAGAAAAATGAAATTTTTTTTAAAAAGCGCTTCATGCTTCATCTTATGCACGAAGTCTTTATTGATTCTCCCAGTTACTACAGCCTTCTCTCACAAACTACCTTGCCCTACTTTGTATATATTTGTATTTATTAGCTTTATTTTATGATGTCTATATTTTTATATGTACTTTTATCCCCGGTAGTTAGCACAGTGTCCTGTAGGTGCTTAATAATTATTTGTTCAGTTATTGATTGATAGACATTAAAAGGCTGGAACATTTAAAATTTTCTCATTACCATTATTTTTCTCATGTATTTAACATTTTTGCAGACTGAGACATATTTCACCTTTTTTTCTTTTTGATCTGTTTCTTTTACAACATGACTAATACGGAAATATGTTTTACATGATTTCATATATACAACCTATCTCATTTCTTGTTTTAAGTGGAGAGGTAATGAAGGGAAAAAGTGTAGAACTCAAAAAAAATGAATGTTAAATTTTTATCTTTACATGTAATTGAGAACAAAATACTATTACAAACAAAAGCAAATGTTTACCATTTTAATATGAGCATGTGAACTGTGAAATAGAAATACTATGGATATTTAGTTAGACTAATTGTGTTGGCAATTGTTATTGAAATCTTTTCATCATAAAACCAAGACAGTAATTTATAAAGGATGTTTCATAAATTGAAAAACCAGAAAAAAAAGTATTCTTATGTCCATGTCTAACCTATAAAATAATCCTTGATTTCAGTGATGTGTTCTTACTTTGTTTTCTCAAAATGTAGAAATAAAAAGAATGTACTCCGCAGGTCCCTTAATTCTAAAGACAGCTTTTCTTTAGAATATACTTATTTGTACAGTTGCCCTTTTGGGGTGATTCATATCATGTTTCCTCACTGTTCTCATTGCTGTCTTAAAATTCAAACCTGTTTTGAAAAAGAAAATCCTTTGGCACACTATATTTACCTTTGTTAATGGGAACTGTTGGCTCCATCTTGGGTATTGTCCGTTTTATCTTTATAAAATGCTCTGCTCTTACTATCTTTTTCTAAGTTGTCATTACTTTTTAATTGGAAAGAAAATGTTACCTTTGCAAAGTTGTGCCAAGAAGAAATATTCAGATGCTTAATTAAATGTTTTCTCTTTTTCATTTTGTTCTGCTGTTGAAACTTTGTTTTTGAGTGGGTATAGGGAAAAACGAGTCATAAATTGATTTGTTGGTTTGGAAAGGAACTAATTAACTTTAGCCACAAACACTAAAGAAAAACAGACTTAAGACTTCAAAAGATTTGTGATTTTGTTGGTATGGCTACTTCCCTGATTCCTTCAGGCTTTAGTAGATTTAAAAGATATCTCAAAGGCCATCTAGTCTAATCCTTCATTTTACAGATGAGGAAACTGAGGCCCAGGGAAGTAAAAGAGTCTTGTCTGACATTTTCGGTGAATTACTTTGAACACGGATTAATTTTGATATGGCTTCATTTTGTAACAGCAGTAGTCGTGTATGTGTATTTCTGCTGACATTAGGACAATTCAGAAATCTGGCCTTGAGATAAAACCAGATCAAGTTGGTTTTACCACTTTTCCTTAATTTTCCCATTTGAGTGCTGTATATACATATACACACATATGTAAACATATATGTATATACACATGTATGTAATACATACATGTATATATATGCATGAATATGTATATATGTATGTATACATTATGCATTTCATCATTCCCTTTTGTGTGTTTTAAAGAATAGATATTGCTCCAAGGAAATGTGCAAAAATTGTAACTCAAAGACCCCTTCAATGATTGTTAAAGATATTTTAACAGCAGTGGTTGTTAAATGTGGGGAAATCAAGTATTTCAACAGTTATTTAATCTCACATTGAAACAAGACCCATCACACCAAAGTCTCTCTGTCTCTGTTTACCTATGCTGATGATGATTTGATTGACTTTCCTCATCGACTCCCCTTATTGGCTCCTGGGAAGAAGTATGATGGATAATTTTGAGCTCATAAAGAACTATTGATAGCTGAAAACCTAACTATGGATTTTGGAAGAGAGATTAGGAATGGAGATATTAATTTGGAAGCTATCTCCCTAAAGGTGAAAGTTGAAGGCACAGGAATGAATGAATTGCCGAGGAGAGTAAAGGGTGAGAGGCTAAGGAAGCCAAGATCAGACCCATGGTGGGGCATCCACATTAAACATTTCCAGTAGTCAGTCATAGGTGAAATAGAAGGTCAGTTCAGGACAAGAACCAAGAGAGCAAAACTGAGAGAGGAGAGAACATGTTCAATAGTTTTGGTTTACAATGTCCAAAGATTCAGAGTTAAAGGAAGATGATTGAAAAAAAAATGTTATTAGATTTGGTGATTAGGAAGTCATTGGTGATCTTTGAGGGAACAGTTTCACTAGAGTTGTAGAGTGTAGTGGTGATGCTGGTATCAAGAAAATGGAAGCATTTTAGGTGCTGGCAAGACATTAAGTGGAGACTTTTAAATAAGTTTTATAGAGAGGAAATATGGTCACTCTCAAGTCACCCTGCCACCAAGGGTGCGACTCTTACTATGAACAATGAATTGCTGCTGTTCTGTGATGTCAGGGTGACCAGTCATTTGTCTGGCAAGGGGAACTAAAATGCTCAGTCCTGGTATAAGTGTTTAAGGAAGCACATCCTCAGGGCACAGTCCTCTCAGGAAAGTCTACTCTTTTGCTCCAGTTGCTTTGCTTCTATTGGAAGCCCCTTAGTCCCCTTAGCTTTCCCCTATGAGGGAGACTTGCATCCATGAAAGTCATTTGGATTTGGATTTGCAGAAGTTACTACTCTTGGGAATATTTGAAGTAACATGCTTCTTGCTCTTCTTGAAACTCCTACTGGTAAGGGGTATTTCAGACTTAGGGCTGGGCAGGGAGGAATAAGGGGAAGATGTCATTGATTGTTAGTAGCAAATGTAAGAAGAAAAGTGCTAAGACTTTTGAGATAAACAGTTGAAAAGACCAGTCAGTCTTCAAAGTCAGGTCAGAAGAAATCCTCAGGTTCTTTTTCCTTAGATCTAGAAAGCACCTTCCTTCTAACTGTCCCATTAGCCTGGCCAAGAGAACTTCTGTATTGGAGAGAATGGGATGCAGGAGCATTCTTTGTGGAAGTATATTCTAAAGAGACCTAAATGACCACGATCACTCAATTTCTGTTCTTGCTTTTATGACATTTCATGGTATCTCTGATAGTCTCAAAATGGAAATCATTTATATCCAAGTTAAAAAAATAAATTCAATAAATATTTACTAACTGCTTATGACACAAGTCATTGTTTAGGCACTGGGGTCCAAAGACAATTGAAAGGTCTTTGCTTTCAAGGAGTTTATTATATTAAACACAACATGGAGACAGTTATCGGTACCTTTAGTTTAAAAGATACGCCATGCTGCGAGGATTGGTGTCACAAAATACTATACCACTCCGTCAATTGGTATCAAAACTCAAAAATCATGGTTTTAGCATTCTGTTTTAATACCAGATTTCTAGGAGATAGACATTTACTTGTTAAATCAGTATTTGACATTTCAAAACCAGAAAGTTAGTGCTAGATTTAACTAAGTGCTCATCATAATCTGGATGTTTTTAGTTTTTCTGAAGGTTGTGCAGTTTGTTTCTTCTTAGCTGGACACGTGAGCTCATGGTTTCAGTGATTCACAAAGGCCTCTATATACAGCTGACCAAAATTAGGGTGCTTCAACCACAGGGTTCATAAAAAGATTTTCCTTCCCTGTGCTCCTTAGGAATTCTTGCTTTCTTTGCTCCTGCTGGGTGAGATTTTTTCAGAAATTAATAAACCAAGTTTTTTCTAAACAAGCATAAAAACAAATTTTTGTGCAGACTTTCAGTTTACACCTCACAGGAGAGTTGTAGTTACATTTCTATAGTACTTTGTATTTGACAAAGCACTTGTACATATATCCATGACAGCTGGAAACATGAATATGGAACTTAGAAGAGATACAGGAATGGAGACAGAAATTCAGAAGTCATTTGCCTAAAGGTGATAATTGAAGGCATAGGAATGAACAGATTGCCAAGGGAGAGAGCATAGAGTAAGAGGACAAGGAGACCAAGATCAAAAACTATAGTGGTAGGGGAGGAGGGGATCCAAATAAAATATTTCCTAAGAGGAGAAGTCAGCAGCCAACAAAGTAGAAGAGCAATTTGGAAGAACCACCAAAAGTATAGCTGAAGCAGGAGAGTAGGTTCAGTAGAACATGCTGTATCCATCTATCTGGATCTAGATAGATATAGATAAATCTACATTGAGGTCTAGATATATAGGTGTTATCTGCCTTTTTAACTGTAACCTATACACACACATGTGCTATATATATCTTTCAGAGGTGGTATAATGTGTGTGTGTGTGTAGTTGTTTAGTTGTTTTAGTTGTATCCAACTCTTCGTGACCCCATTTTGGGGTTTTCTGGGCAAAGATACTAAAGTGATTTGTCATTTCATTCTCCAGATCATTTTATAGACAGGGAAGCTGAGACAAACAAGACTTGAGTTACTTACCCAGTGTCGCAGGGCTAGTAGGTGTCTGCAGTCAGATTTGAATTGAGGAAGATGAGTTTTCTCGACTTCACTCTGTTAGAGCACCTAGCTGATACCTATATCTATAGCATATCTGTATCTAGATATATATGCACACATAGGTAAATGGATTCAATTTTCTATGTAATGATTTTTTTCCTTTTTTTGCCATTCCTTTTTCACCTTATATATATATATATATATATATATATATATATATACAACAATTATGAAGGAATGTCTAATTATTAGTATATGTACATAGGTTGGACCAAAAGTACCTTGGCAGGTTCAGAAGTTTGGTGCATTGCTCAAACGCCCCCCCCACCCCCCTCCGCCCCATACACAGAATCTTGAATTGGGGAGACCATCCAATAGGGCCTCTTATTGATGAGGGAAAAATGGAAATTTAGTATTGGAATATAGCTTTGAGATAAAACAGTTGGATTTTTTGTGGGTCAGCAGCAAAAGATCCGTTACAAATAACTGGAACCTCAGAGATGAGGTTATTTGCACAAAATAAACTCTGACTACCGGTTGACAATGGGCACTCTATGATGTCAGGATGATGCTGGGTCCTGTGAATAAGACGGCATCACAGGTTCAGCCCCAGTCAGTACAGGTGTCTGAGGAAGAAGAGTGTGTCTAGTTTTCTCTATATCCTGGAACATAATCTTTGGTGAGAATGCTCTGTTTCTGAATGGAATGGGCTTTATTTATCTCATTTGCTTCATTTTTCTTAGGTATATAGATGTACAATAATAGAAGAGAGCAGAAAAGAACCAACTAAAGAGAAACTGAGGAGGGGAGTTTATGGATAATTAAATCTTATGTTTTACTTTATTTTTTAAGGCAACTATGTGGTATTAGAGAGCCTGCTTCCAATTTAGAAAGATTTGGGTTCTACTCTTACCAGTGACATACTAGGTCATGTGATTCATTGGCAGCCCAAAATTTAGTAGATAAAGGAATTTCTCTTACTGGGAGTTTCCTAAACAAATATGCAAGGGTGCATTGGATACATGTCCAATCCCAAAAAGAAAATTACTTTAAAGTAGTTTTTGGTGTACTTTTTAAATACCATACAACCTTTCATCTCTGAAAATCTCCTTGTGGCATTAAGAAAAGACCAATACTGAAAAACAAAATGTTAATCTGAAGGATTTTAAATGAAAAGTTTAGGAGTATGTATTATATCATGGAACAGTAAGAACCATAGAGAGAGCGTTCTTAAGGGGAGTAACATTGTTGGTGAAGTTTTTTTCGTTTTTTGCATTTTGGATGGGGGAGGACAGGGCAGTTGGGGTTAAGGGACTTGCCCAAGGTCACATGGCTAGTAAATGTTCAGTGTCTGAGGCCAGATTTGAACTCAGATCCTTCTGACTCCAGGGCTGGTGCTCTGTTTGCTGCACCACCTAGCCACCCCTGTTGGTAAAGTTTGGGGAGGATTCTTTTGGGGTTTTATGGAAGATTCATTGAAGGACACTTGACTGACTGGAAATAAGAAATCAAATCAGAAATCTGTTGCAGTAGTAGAAGTGAGAGAGATAATGAGACTCTGAATAAGGGCGGCAATCTAATTTTAGAAGAGAATAGATTCTGAGGTTTTAAAGTCAAATTATTGAAACTGCAACTGATTCTTCAGTGGTGGTGAAGATGAATAAAGGGTTGACGATGCTCCCCAGTATTGAAAATCTGGAAGGATGGTGGCACCTTCAATAGAAACAGAGGGTAGAGAAGAAGAGTAGGTTACAGTTTGTCCATCCTTTCTCCAACCTGCTGTGCTTTCCATTAGACCAGTGGTTCTCAACCTGTGGGCTGTGACCCCTTTGGGGGTAAAATGACCCTTTCACAGGGGTTGCCTAAGACCATTGGAAAACGTTTCTGATGGTCTTAGGAACCAAGACACCACTCCTCTGTCCATCTCCAGACGGGCCCACTCACATGAGATACACCCACATAGGAGTATTAAAAGGTCGAGGCATTAGGAAGGTTGAGAACCACCCAATAGACTGTGAGCTCCTTGAGTAGGAACTGTTTTATTTTGGTTTGCCTTTTTATCCCCGGGTCTTAGGGTAGTGCCTAACATATAGTAGTTGCTTAATAAATAAATGCTAGTTGGCTGACTCACTTGCTCTTCCTTAATACTAAATAATCGTTGGGGTGGCTAGGTGGTACAGTGAATAGAGCACCAGCCCTGGAGTCAGGAGGACCTGAGTTCAAATCTGGCCTCAGACACTTGACACACTTACTAGCCATGTGACTTTGGTCAAGTCACTTAACCCCAATTGCCCTCAAAAAAAAAGAAAGGCAAAAAAAAAAATAATCATTCCAAAAGAAATATTCAGTTCTTTCCTTAGCTCAAAAACTACCAAGGTATAGTTAGTTAGGTCATGCTTATATTTCTCAGATAACCCCAGTAAAGGATGTTATTCATTCCATAGACTTTGATTAGGGATTAAGGTCTGACTCCCAGCTAGGGTTATGCAGGGAAGGGTGTCAGGGAGATCCCGTTCTCCTTTCTCATGATTTTGTCTCAGTCATTCAACTTTCTGTGGACAAGAATAGTAGCAGAAATAGGACAGAAATTTGATTTCTACAGTGGAAGCAGCAGGTAGTTATCCAGTTACATAGGCAGCTCTTCATTTCTAGGTCCTTAGAACTTGGGAGCAACTTCCTTCTGATTTCTTCACAATCCTCAGTGGCACCTTTGAACTAACTTCTAAAAAGGAAGGCCTCTGGAAAATGGAAGGACTTTATGGAGGAAGTATTTAAGAGAAGCCCAGGTAATCCACATCAATGATTTCTAGCTTTAAAAAAAATACACTGTTTTAGGTCATGTCAAGCCAATAAACATTTATCAAGTACTTAAGGCATGCCAAGAATAGTGCTAGGGACAAAGATGAAAAAGTTCATTAAGGAGCATATATTCTAATAGAGAGGACAATGTGCAGACACACCCTATGTACACACAAGATATAATATATACAGGGTAAATTAAAGGATATTTCGGAGGCAGGGCACTACTAGCCTTAAGAAGGACAAGGAAAGGTATCTTACAGAAGGTGGGATTGTAGCTGGGCTTGAAGGAAGCCAGGGAAACCAAGAATCAGAGCAAGGAGAGGAAGCATTCCAGGCATGGTAGACAGCCAGTGAAAATTCAGTTAGGAGACAGTGTCTTTGTGGAAAGAACAGGAGGCTAGTGCCATTACATCTTAGATTATGTAGAAAGGAGAAAAATTTCAGAAGACTTAAAAGGTAGGAGGAGATCAGGCTACGAAGGGTTTTAAAAACCAAAAAAGCATTTTATATTTGATCTTGGAGTTTACATGTAGCCACTGGAATTTATTGAGTAAGAGGGTTAAAATGGTCAAACCTGCATTTTTAGGAAGATGATTTTGGTATAACTGATTGGAGAAAGGAAAGAGGAGGCAGGTATACCAACGAGAAGGTGGTAACTATAATAGTTTGGGATTAAAGTATTATGAGTACCTTGCCTGTTCCAAGGTGATGTCATCATCACAGGGAAGAAGGGAGCATATGTGAGAGAAATAGCTAGAGCAGGAATTCATAACCCCTTTTTCATGTCATGGACTCCATTGGTAGTCTCGATACTATGGATGATTCCTGAGAATAATGTTTTTGAATGCACAAAATAAAGTACCTAGGATGACTAAGGAAATCATTTACAGAATAGTGAAACAGTTATTGATAAGCCCACTGGGCTACAATATCGCAAAATTAAAAAATAATACTTTATTTTACTTCATTTGTCTTTAAAATGAGTGTAACACTGGTATTTTTATGAGGACTGAGTTAAGCCTGAATCTTAGGGGATTTTGAAAATTTAAGCCATGTATCAAGTAGAGAAGGTCTTAGACAACAAGAAAGACAGAATCAGCCACTTATCAAGTAACTTAAGGCCATCCATCTGCATTTATGAGTATCTAAGAACAACAACAAGAGTCTCAGCTTTTAACTCATTTAAAACAGCTAGGTATGTCCTTTTATTGTGTCTAGTATCTAAGAACAACAACAGTCTCAACTTTTAACTCATTTAAAGCAGCTAGGTATGTCCTTTTATTGTGTCTAGGTCACTTAGGCTTTGGTTCTCTCATTACTATGCCCCATCTCCCTTTTCTAGTTTAAACAATGTTTTCTTTAGTAAAGAAGGATGATTAATTCTTTTTTTTTTAAAACAGAGGATGAATAATTCTGCTCTCTGTCTCTTCTCAAGCAATAGTCCTTTTAATTCCGTATTTTATTTTTGCTCTCAATAAGGAACAAATAAAGAAAATAAAATACACAAATAGAGAAGAGAGACAAAAGCTTTTCTATTATAATCAGTGATCAGTGGAATCATAGAATATTAGAGATAACCTAATCTAAGCCACTTGTTTTATAGATAAGGAAACTAAGAACATTGAATTGTGATAAGATCTGATAAGATCTGAGTATTTTAGATTAAAGCAAGAAAGGGAACCCCTGAGGTCAACCTCTTCATTTTACAGATGAAACTGGTCTAGAAAAAATTTAAGAGACTCGCACCCCAAGGGGCAAGAGTTTAAAGATGAGATTTGAAGTCAGGCTTAAGATTCTAAATTCTGTACAATCTTATATTTGACAAGTTTTAGATGATCGTGGGGTTTAGAGAAATAAAAGAATAAAGCAAAATTAAGATATTAGGGATCTCACTGATAGAGACAGTTAAAAAATGCTCCCCAGGGAGTTGAACCCAGATGTAAGAGGGTGTTCTTAGTCTTTAAAAGTGGCCTTTGGACACTTTGTACCTTTATTTTAATAGGTCTTGTTTCCTGAAGAAAACATCTCTAGGAGATTGAAGCAAAGAGGATGGAGGAAACTGCCTGATGGTGAGAACTGAGGTTTTCAGCCTTAAAAACTTCTTCTCTCATTTTTTCTTATGTTTCTTACCTACTTAAAAATCCGCTTAGACATTTTGTCCCCATAGCTAATTCAATTCAGCAAAAGTTTATTAAGCACTCATTATACGCAGAGATGTAAAGACTAAATAAAAATACTCCCTGTCCTCAAAGAACTTATATAACTCCTGGGCTGTATGAGGTATCGCTCATCCACCTTTGGTGTCAGTCTTTAACCAACACTCACCTGTGGCTCCAAGAAGCTGTATCATGCACACCCCACTAAAAGTCATCTTTGCAGACAGGTGAAACCAGATTTAGGGTAACCAACAGGCTCAAACTTGTTGGTCAACTAGGGGGATGTCTACCAAGCACATGAAAACTTTCCCTGGTGGGATGTGCAGATAAGAGCAGTTTGTTCCAATGGTCATAAAGGTGGCAGAAGCAGTTGCTTAGACTTGGTCAGATATCAAGGATGCCCCGGTCATCCACTGCATCCCAGGCTATCACCAATCATCTTGACTTCTGGACTTTGGTGACTCTGGAAGAGAGAATGAGGCTAACAACTTTGGACAACTCTGTCTCACTTAAATACAATTTATGGGTGAATGAAAAGACATCACTCAACAATTTTATAATTTTTACCTACCTTGATGTCCTGTGGTAATGAGCAAGGGATGAAGCAGCAGGTGCAGATACACATGGAGCTGTGATAACAATCCTGTACCCAAGCAGTCCAGGGCATAGGATCATCTCACTATACTGAAGCAGCAACAGGATTTGGCAACCCCTTGGGTGCCTGAGCAGCTTTTTAAAAAATAGTATTTTATTTTTTCTACATGTAAAGACAGTTTTTTTTAACATTTTTTTAAAGTTGAGTCCCAAATTTTCTCCCTCCTTCCCTCCCCTTCATATTCCTTAAAAGGTAAACAATTTGATTATGTGTGCAATCAGGTAAATATTTTCATATTGCTCATTTTTTTTATCCTGTTTCCTGCTAAATGGTTAGTGAATTTAAGTAAGATACAACATATTAGTCATTTTATGAGAGAAGAAACGAACCAAAAGGGGGAAAATCTCTCTCTCTCTCTCTCTCTCTCTCTCTCTCTCTCACACACACACACACACACACACACACACACTAAAGTAAAAATAGTATGTTTTAATATTCATTCAGACTATATCAGTTCTTTCTCTGTGGATAACATTTTCCATCATGAGTCCTTAGGAATTATCTTGGATCACTGGATCATTGTGTTACTGAGAAGAGCTAAGTTATTCATAGCTGAACATTGTACTATGTATAATGTTCTGGTTCTATCCTATTTTAAGGACCTTTCTGTTTACCTCCTAGCGTATGAGGGAAGGGGCTAGAAAATGTGCACTAAAAATTGACTAGTTCACCTAAACTTAACCCTAGTTAGCTTATTGCAGTAGATGGGGATCTTACCCTGTAGTTAAAACATAAAGAAAATGTACAAAAACTTTTGTGAAGATGATACGGAATGTACAGATGCTTATGGACAATATGAAATCCAGTACACCTGAAAGGCAAACGGCTCTTGTTGTAAGAAAACTCAGCAACTATCTCATACAAATAGCAGCCCTAAGTAAAACATGGCAGACAAATGAAGGCCAATTCACCAAAGTCAGAGCTGGATACCTGTTTTTCTAGAGTGACTGCAGTAATAGGGAGTACTGTAAAATTGGGATAAGTTTCACAATCAAAATCTAATCTAGTCAACGAGCTTGTATGCCTCCTAAAAAAGTGAATGACAGACTCTTGACAATGTAATTGCCACTTGTAGAAAAGTGCCATGCCACCATTTTCAGTCTGTATGCTCCTATCATGATGAACCCTGATGTGGTCAAATGAAGACTGGGGAACCCTCAGCAACAACGTGCTGAAAAGAATACAAGCTTGTAATTCTGAGTGATTTTAGTGCCAGAGTAAACACAGACTATCAGCCATGGCAAAGAGTCCTTGGGAGGAATGGAATCAGAGACAACAACTGTAATGGTCACTTTCTGTTGAAGGTTTTGTGCATCTCATCACCTCAGCATCAACACTATCCTCTGTTTACCTAAATTCAATAAAACTTCTTGGATGCCCCTTTGCAGCAAATGTTGGCATTTAATAGACTATGTTATTGTAAGGAGAAGAGACAGATGTAAGAGGAATGAAGGCAATGCATGGTGAGGAATGCTAAACTAGTCATAGACTTATTCCTTCCAAGCTAAACTTTTGTATTCAACAAAAGTGGCAACCTAAAGACAAGATGATCACTAGAAGACTTACTGTCAACAGATTATAGTGCTTCTCCTAATGTGAATAATTTGTTGCTAACTTGGAGAAAAGGCTGAACCATCACAAGATGTACAAAAGTGGAGCAGAAAAGGACTAGGCAACTTTCAGAGATCTGGTGTAGAGTAACACATTTTACTCATTTGGGTGCGAATACTCACAAATATCAAGAATAGTCTGATGAAAATGACAGGGAAATTCAGAAGCTATTAAATGAAAAATGAGACCTCCACAGAGTTTTATCAACTGTATGGTTTGTCTCCAAGAAGGCAACATATAACTCCAAGGGTAAAGTGCAAGTAAAGGTTAGAGAGATGGAGAATTTTGAGCTCAGATGAAATTCAGTTTTATGCTGATAGCAACAATCCAAAGTGCTTTTATAATGTCCTGAAAGCTGTTTTATGGGTCAAAGAACTATGGTGCATCTCAACTACTCAGTGCTGATAGAGCCACATTGATTAGTGAGAAAGACATGATCCTGGAGAGATGGACTGAACACATCCATAATGTTCTCAATAGACCTCATCAACCAATGCTGAAGCCATTGACTATATACCTCAGACTGAAGTCTCCCTCTCTAGTCAAATTTCCAACTGAAGAAGAGGTTTTGAATACCATTAGGCTTCTTTCATTTGGCAAAGTGCCTGATGCAGATTCTATTTCCATTGAGATTTACAAGGCAGGGGATCCACTGCTCACACAAAAGCTGACTGAAATCTTCTAGGTTATGGCAAGAGGAAGTTATTCTCCAGGAGTTCAAGGATGTTTCTATCATCTCTAGAGCAGTGGTTCTCAACCTTCCTAATGCTGGTACCCTTTAATACTCTTATGTGGGCATATCTGCATGTGGGCAGACCCGCCTGGAAGTATATAGAGGAGTGGTGTCTCCATTGGAAATATGTGTTTTCTCATGTTCTTAGGCAACCTTGTTCGACCCCCAAAGGGCTCATGACCCACAGGTTGAGAACCGCTGCTCTAAAGGAAAAGGAAATAGGTTATATTGTGATAAGCACAAGGTGGCTGGGGAGGGGAGGTGTCTCCTCCTTAATAAGCTGATCCTTCACCTGGAAGATGGTCAATCTACTTGAGTCAGTGTGGCTCTAGAAAGGGCTGAGGAATGGTAGATATAGTGATCACTGTATGACCACTCCAGGAGAAATGCTAGGAGCAGAACAGAGGTCTGTACATAATGTTTGTAGATCTGACTTTGATGCTGTCAGCCATGAGGGCTTGTGGAAAATTATGACCAAATTTGGTTGCTCAGGAAAGTTCATCAGTATTGTATGCCAGTTTGATAATGACATTGCTTGCTGTGAGTTCTGGATAATGAACAGTGCTCTCACACTTTCTCAGTCACCAATGGAATGAAGTAGGATTTGTAGGCTTGCCTTCCATGCTTTTTAGTATATTTTCCACAATGTTGTCAGATATCTTCAGTAAGGAAGGAATAATATCTTCAAGGTCAGCTATTGTACTAACAGTAAATTATTTAACTTGAAAAGGCTACAAGATTAAAGTGGAGAAGAGTTGATGTGCAACTTTTTGTTTGCAGATGATTGTGCCTCTGAGGCTTAGATGCAACAGAGTACAGAATGATTCTCTGCCACCTGTGCTAATTTTGGCCTGACAATCAGCACCAAGGACACAAAAGTTCTCCTGCCAGCCATCACTGCACTATCCCCATGGAACCTTTGGTTACAGCAATGGAGACATTTTGAATGCTGTGTATAACCTCACTTACCTCGGCAGTATGCTTTTCAGGGACAGCCAGATAGATGAGGAGGTTGATGGATTAATTGCCAGAGGTAACTCATGAAGGCTATGAAGGAAAGTGTGGGAGAAAAAAAGAGGTTTTAGGCTACCTACCAAACTGAAGGTCTACAGAGCTTTTGTGCTGACCTCATTGTATGCCTGTGAAACCTGGACCACATATCAGCACCATGCCAGGAAACTGAATTGTTTCCATTTCAGTTGTCTTAGGAAGATTCTGAAGGTCACCTGCCAAGATAAGGTATTGTACACTAAAGGTCTTTCTCAAGCTAAACTGCCAAGTGTTCAAACTCTACTACAGAGAGCACAACTCTGATTGGCTGGCCACATTGCTTGAATGTGAAACATGTTTGCCTAAAAAAGTATTGTATGGAGAACTCACATAAGGCCTGTTCTTATAACGGAGGTCAGAAGAAGCAATACAATGACAGTCTCAAGGTCTCTCTGGGGAACTTTGGAATCAATTGCGACACATGGAAAATACTGGCCTATGACCTTCCAGCCTAATTTACCTACATCAAAGAAGGTACTGTGCTCTATAAACAAAGCAGATTTGTAGTTGCCCAAAAGAATTGTGAAATGTGCGGATTTAAAAACATCTCAGCTCCAAATGTTCTTATGATCTGTCTGTGCCTGATTTGCAATTGACCCTTCTGAGCTCATATTGCTTTGATAAGCCACAGTTGGACATACTGTACATTGACCAGAACATGTTGATGTCATTTTGGTCCTCTTTGAGCACGGACAGCAACCATACTTCTGAGGTCAGCCACATACTCACAGATAAAGACAAAGTAATTTCTTGAGGTTGGAAGAAAGTTACCAGAAGGAGATCAGGAAAGATATTTTTTAGGAGAGTGGTACCTTAGCTTAATCTTGAAGGGGAAGAGGAAAGAAGAGCTTATGATGATGAAAGGAAATTTTCTAAGCATAAGGATGTGCAACTTGTGTAAAGGATGGGAGGTGGGAGATGGAATGATATGTGCATGGAACCACCAGCAGAATGACTACTTGGGCTAGAATATAGAATGCATGAAGGGGAGAAATAGAATGTTCAATAGACCTTGAAAGGTAGTTTAGTAACTACAACCATTTGAAGGGCTTTAAATTGTCAAGGAGTAGAGTTTAGTTTAGAAATGTTATTCTAATGGCATTAAGGAACCATTAAAGCTGCTTTGGTAAGGAAGTACCCTGACCAAACCTTTACTTTAGAAATGTTTGGCAACCGTATGAAAGAGGGGTTAAAAAAGGATAGACGGGAGGGTGAGAGGGGACCCTTCAGAAGACTAGCCTATTACACAGACCCAAGTAAGAGATGATGAAGACTTGAACTAAGGCAGTCACATTGAGTGTAGAAGGAAGAATGTATGTCAAAGATGTTAGGTATTATTGACAAGAGTTACCAAATAAAGATATGAGAGATGAGTGAAGGAGTCAAGCCATGACCTTGAAGTTAGGAACTTAGATGACTAGTTTTAATAGTTATACCTGTGGCAGAAATAGCAAAGTTAGGAAGAAAAGGATAGGTTTTTGAGTGTGGTAGCAGCAGTTTCATAAGGCCTTATCCCATAAAGACTAGGCATATATTTCCTTATAATTTATTGAAACTGTACTCAAACCATACTCAACCCAATACTTAGTTGGCTCAAGGAGTTAAAGGTTTAGGCCATTTTTTTGGTAGCTTCATGGGTAACCTAGGTATCAAAAGACAAGACACAAGGAATTATCTGTCTCTTCCCTTAGACTTCCAGCCAGTAGACCAGTATGAGGAACATTGGTACAGAGAAACTATACTTAGCTGAATCAGTGCTGTTTTTTCACTAAATTCTTTTCTTTTCTTCCCCAAATATTCTTTCCTTGCCTAGGGATGCATAAATGTCCTTTTGTTAACTTCCAGGAACATTGTTCTATAAGTGCTTCATTTCATTCCAATCTCAAAACTCAAGTATCATACTAATTTGAATCAGAACTAATCTTACTTCATATATAGAAGAAAGAAAGTGATTTTTATTGTGGACTTGTTGAGTTGACCATGACTATGGGATATTAGGTGGAAATGTGTAGCAGGCAGTTGTTGATGGTGGTTCCCTATATACACAATGACTTATAGTACATTGAATTTACATATTACGTTTTCTGTCATAGTCCACTTCAGATGCCTCCTATTTCATTTCTCACTTTCCCGAAGTTGTCTTCCCTATACATGTGGTTTTTGTGTCTTTTATATCTTTGATCTTACATGTAAGGGTCAATAAATTCTTTCCAGCTCTTATTATGTTGGTCTCTTTCAGGACACTGTGTTGCTGAGAAAACCTGGAGGCTGCAATCCTTAAATCAAAGGATAGAAAGGTAAAGTAGAAATTCCATTACCTTACCACTATTCCGATGGGTCCCAGTTTTTGCAAGGACCAGTACAGTTAATGGACCATAGAAACCAGTACGATTAATGGATGAGGGAGTGTACATTTTCAGGTTAGTTTCTGGAACAGACCACTTTCTGGTTCAGCTGATATCCTGTTAAATTATGTGTTATTTCCTTTTGGTTCAGTTGTCAGTCTCTGACTTTTTTATATTTTCCCTCTTTGCTACTTCAGGAAGAAGCTTATTGACAAGTTGATCAACAAAACCAGGGGAACAGAGCTAATTTACAATTTACCATCTTATTCTCGCTATTATCCTATGTTAGGAGGACACTTACTAGGTGGAAGTAAAAAAGTCTGGCAAAGGAGATATTTAAAGGGGCCTTTGGACTTCCAGGTCTTGTTAGGAGGTCTAACAGGTATTAAGGCATCATATCCCCAAGTCAAGCACTCTCAGAAAAGATTCCACCAAGTAAGATCATTGAGTCATACTTGCCAGATTGTGCATTTATCGCTCACTAAACACCCCCAGTTCATGTCTACCCCAGCACTCTGCCTCTGTCATCAAGCTAGGTCACCGTCATACCTTAAACATTGGGCCATGACTCCACTGAAATCCAAGCACCAGGTTAAGATTCTACAAAGTCCTAAACAGTCCAAAGTTATGCCTAATAGAGAGCCTCCATGGAGTTTATTTTACCTTAAACCATGTATAGTGGATGGTGTGATTATTCCTAATGAAATTGTTAAGAACATAGTCAGTTCCATCCCACAGAGCAGAATCCACAGAGACATCCGAAAACAGATCCTCTTGAGGTGGATGAGGGGGCGTCCTAATCCTCAGCCTGGCCCGCGTTTATCATCAACTTACACAGTTTGCTTAGTTTGTGCCTCCTGGATCCGGTATGGCTGTTCTCATGTTAAAGGAAGAAAAGACCCTAATGGAGCCAAATTAGTGGCTATACCTACACCTCTGCCTGGTTCTGAGGGGGAAATGGGTGTGAGGTTAGTTCTCCAAATTCCACAACCAAAACCACGCTCCATTTCCACCCTTCCATGTCCTAACTATGAAGAGCAGCACCCTCAGGCCCATGCAGAAAAATATGACACTTTGATCACACCTGAGGAAGAGAGAAGTCAGGAGGCTCTTGTCCTCACTGGGGCCACTACTACATTACAGACCCCTATCTATGCAATACAATCTGTGACTCCTGCCATTCAACACCAGAGTATCAACCACCAGTTCCAGGGTGTTAAATGGCTGCTTTATATAAAAACAGTGACTGGACCTCTGCCTCAGTATCCACCTTCTTCACTTTCCTCTTCCTCATCTTCCCCCTTCTCTCCATCATCTTCTTTCTCAGACTGTGTGTCCTTTGAATCATTTATTTACCCTCGACTGCCTCCAGGAGTCTATTGGCTTGATTTTATCTACAGCAACGATTACCAAGCAAAGGAAAGAAGAACCTCTGAAAGACAACAGCCCTCAGGAGGAAAAATGCCTGCAAACAGCACCACCAAAAAACTGCCTAGAGAAAAAGCAGGATCTGGGACATTTCTCAAAGCAGTCCTGGAAAAATTTCAAAATAACATTTTCAAATTAAATTAACACCTTTTCTCCTTAAAAAGTATTTGTTACCCCCCCCTATGGATCTCTGAAATGTGATGGGGTTTACAGCTCATTTGTTTTTTATTCATATTCAGGCTAGAGGACATTGATTCTAGTGCTTTCCTCTGAGGGTGGGGTTACAAGTGACTGAGTTATTAGTAACCTTCCTATTAATCAGGAACAACAATCTCCATATTCTCCCTTCCATTTCCCCTCTCATCTTCTAGCTTCTAGTGAGACAAATTCAATTCAGAATGAATGAAACCAAAGACTACATTCTTTGCCTCCTCTGTAATAATACAAAGAATATATTTTATATGTGAATGTATTTTTAAACTTTCTTGCTTTATCAGGCTTTATAAAGAACACCTATCAAATCTGTAAGCTTATTGTTGATTATTTTCCCTAGAGTCAGTTCTGGACAAATAAAGCCTGTAACCACACATCTCCGTGTTTCCGTATTCAGGATTCTCTTCCCAGTGCCCTTTTTTTTCTAATTCTTCCTGAAGGACTATTTAGGACTAATGTCCACTCCAGTGATACTGATCAATCTGCATTTTCAGGGTTTATCCGTGAGTAATAGGCTTCCAGTTCTTGCATCATTTTTTTTTTCTCTTACATAGGGCAGAAGTTTGAATTGCAGTCCTGTTTGAATGAATAATGAAGACACTAAATGTTTCTGAAATACATACTGCATGGAGCTCAGAATTGTTACACCCCTAAGGGCTACCAGATTTTGGCTCCTTAGTTGTATGAATTTGGTACTCTTCTGCTGCCCCAATAACTCAATTTTTTTTCTAATCCAGATTAGAAAAACCCCTTTCTTCCATTCTCTAGAAAGTCATTAAATTGCATTGCCAACTCAAACCAGACTCTCTAGTTGCTGCTTTCCTATTTAAATCCTCAGATCTTTTCAAAGAAATTCCCAACACACTTGCCTTTTCTTAACCCAAGATGATTTCTAGTTGGTGAAAGTCTTTAAGATAAGCTAACATTTAGAGTTGCTGCCCTAGTCCTGGATGTCACTATTATTCCTGCTGTGAAAGGGATGTCCCCAAATGACCAAGAACCCAGCCTTACTGAGGAGTTGAGAACTTCCCAGGAGGGAGTTAGCTTTCTTCACCAAAGGGATATGCATTCTAAGGAAGTCCTTAATTTTCCCTATCACTGGGACTATCCCAAAAAATGTCACGAGAGTGAGGTGGTTGTGTGGAAGCTCAAAACATTGGTGAAGGAAGACTATTCCCACAATCCTTTAGAGCAGGGATTCTTAAACTTTTTCCATTTTTTACCTAAGAAATTTTTATATCTGGGTATATAAAATAGATATACAAATATCTACACTGATAATCATAAAGAAATTTAAAACAATGGCACATGTGTAATTTTACCATTTATTAAAAACACAAAAGCAAATTTCATACTAATGAGATGGGTGTACTTGTTTATTTTTATATAAAGAATTAAATCTTGCCAGAATATTTGATCCTTAGATCCACAGAGCGTCTTAAACACTTTTTCAGAGTTGATCAATGTTTTGATTTTGTAATCATCAATGCTGAGAATACCACTTCACATAAATACATAGTACAAAATGGCAGAAATGTGTTTAGGGCCATTTCAGAAATTGTTGGAAGTTGTGTCATAATCCCAAGTCAAAATTTGTTTAACAATTTTGCATGTACAGTAAAAACACTGCAATTCATAACGTATCATTATATGTCTTGAATCTGAGCAGAGGTGCTTCTGGTAGCATTTGTTGGTGTTGTGTGGTGTAAGGTCACGTACAATGCAAGGTGTGCATGTTGTGGGTTCAGAATTAAGGCTACAGTGAGGTCGTGATGCAATATGATCAAGCACTGCCAGAAACACCTCAGATTCATTATGCATTTGATTTTGAATTAATTTTTGGTTGTTGCACATTCAGAAAACTTACTGTTGGTAAATTTTTGTGACCCCCCCCCCCACACACACACACACATTCAGTTATGAATATGGAGTCATGATCCGCAGTTTAAGAAGCACTGCTTTAGAGCAGGAGTTTCTAACCTCGGGTCCATGAACTATTTCAATATACTGTAATTTTTCCTTTGTAATCCTTTCTTTTTTACTTTATGCATTCAAAAATCTTTTTTGAAAGAAGGGGTCTGAAGGCTTCAGCAGCATGCCAAAGAATTCTATGACACTAAACTCTTGGTTTTAAAGAAAGGTATTGATAGTCTGCTGGGTCTACATGGGAGCAGGAATATTGTAGCTTGGCTTACTGAGGCCATTGTGAATAAACTAAGATACTACTTTGGTGGTAACAACATGTAGTTCCTGAACTTTATACAGAAGAATAATCTACATTTCATGTTTTATAGAAATTTTAGGTCAGAGATAAACATGGTTTTAAAGTGGGAAGGCAAAATATCAGAACAAAGGATATATTAGAAATAGAGTTGAGCCTGTCTCCTCATAGATTCAGTTTTTCCAAGAACATTAACCTCATGTCATTTAGGGCCAAAAGATACCATACCCACAAAGGAGTGGCCTGTAGGAAAACACAAGTCTTCCAGTACCTTCCTTGCCAGTCACTGGGCCTGCATAGAGAACAAAAAGATGCACCATGCAAGAATACCCCTCCCATGTTTTGGAGGATAACCTTTTTGCAAATAAAGACTACCAAAAGACACAGAAATCAGTCAGCCAAATTAATAGAAGTAGTAACTAACTACCTTTACTTTTCTTCAAATAACCCACTGCAATTGTGGTACAACGTAGCTCTACTGCAGAAGTTTCACTATCAAGGTTCATATTGCTTTTGGGGTTGAATCTTGTCGAATTTCTTCAGATCCACAACTGAGCCCTTGTCAATGTAATTCTATAAAATGTCAAATTATACATGAATTCAAAGCAAAAAGGCATTTAGTGAAACAGGCTAGCAAGTGAAATCCCAGGCAATTGCACCCATTCAAAGTGTCTGTCACTTCTGATTATATCCAAAGGAATAAATACTGGCCAACGTCCTGAGTAATCCTTTAGTCACCAAAAAAACAGGAGAAAGATGTGGTTAGGTCACTTGTGGCACTGAAATAGTAGTTTCTGAAGTTACTCTAATTAATCACTTATTCATCTGTGGCATAGCAGGGACTGTGTGGCCAGCAGTCTTCCTCTTACACATCCACCCCAGTTGAAACCTAAAAATTGTACTATCTCAAGTAATGATCAGTTGTCCAAAGTGAAAGTACAGTAGCTATCCATCCCAGAACTGCACAAAAGTTAGAAGTCCAAATGAAGGAATGAAATATTAGATATCTACTAAGTGTCAGGTACTGTCGTAAGTGCTATACAAATATTTCATTTGGTCCTTGCAACAACTCTAGGTCAGTACTATTTTTCCCACTTAACAGTTGAGGAAACTTAAGGCATATAGGTTAAGTGACTTGCCAAGGGTCAGACAGCTATTAAGAGGCATATAGAGAAGCTGCACAGGTAAAAACCTCCCAGGGTGAACCAATACCTTTAGGGATATTTGAATCCTGTAATAATATGTCCAGAAGACATAAAAGTAGAGAGTTCTGATGAATAAACCTCATGGTGGTTCAGCTCATAGTTCAGGGTCCTTAGAAGTATTTTAGAATGTTAGCAACCAGAAGGAAATGGCAATAGTCCTATCAGAATACCACAGGTCCAGGGGCACAGTTCATCATACCATACTCTAACTTAAGATGACATTAGGCCCTGTGATCCAGGACTCTGAAACTCTAGAAGATCTAGAGGGACCTAAAGTTCCTATTGTTAATATGAGTGCAAACATACCCAGAGGATGGGAAGTCACTGTAGGTGACTCATGTGGAGACCAATCAGGACTGATTACTGCATCCAAGGAAAAGCCTAAATGGCATAAAGCCCCACTCAAAAAACTAAGACTGGAGACAGGAATGAACAGAAGAAGACTAATGAATTATAGAAGTTTACAGAATTAATAATAAAACAAACTAGGAGTTGATTTTAAAGTAACAAAATTTTGAAAGTAATGTATGTATAAAAATTTTATAAGCATATGTTTTAAACATACAAGTAATATATGCATATTTGAAACAAAGGTTCTGGAGCAGAATTGAATATACTTCAAGCATTTTAAAAAATAGTAATACCAAGGAAGATTCCAAATGAGGCAATAATAAAAATAGATAATGCATGGAGAGATGAGCAGGGAAACCACTACATTTAAAGGCACCACAGACCGTGAAATAATAATGCATTTGATATATGTATGCTGAATATCAGAGCATCTTAATATAAAAAAAATGGGGAGAAGAGACAGACTATAATAGGTGAGAACTTCAATGTGCCTGTTTTAAAAGTATACAAAGAAACAAAATGATAAACAAGACAGAAGCATCTAAACAGAATTTTAGAAAATTGTACATATGATAAATCTTTGATGATTACTGAGTAGGAATTGAAAATTATATACATATGTGTATTTTTTTCCATTTTGTAGTTTTACAAAAATTGACCATGTCCTAGAGCAGAAAAGTCACAAATATGCAGAAAAGCAGAAATGTATTAAAATAGTTTTTGACAATACAACTATAATCAAAAGCCATTTGCACAAAGAATTTTGAATTTAAATGGAAAGTAAATAATTTAACCCTAAATAATCAGTGTGCCAAGGAACAATTAATAGAAACAAATTAATTTCAAAGAAGAAAATGAAAACGATAACATGCCAAAATTGTAGGAATGTAATCAAAGCATTCTATAGAAGAAAATTTATGTCTTTTCACATTTTATTCACCAGAAACAAGAGAACAGATCAATGAATTGGGCATGCAACTAAAATATTTTTTAGAAACTCCAGCTACAATAATTTGTGAAGAATAGTTATTAATTGTTCTTTAAAAGTTTCATAAAATTCTATGAATCCATCATAACCAGGAGTTTTTCCTTTGGTTATCTCTTCAATATTCTTTTCTGAGACTGGGTTATTTAACTTGTTGATCTAGTCTTCTGTCAGCTTAACTATTTTATATTTTAGATGGCATTCCTCTATTTTTTGCTCTAAGTTTTGTTCGCATAGAACTTTGCATAATAGACTCTGATTCTTTTTTTTTTCTGGTTCTATTGTGAGTTCACCTTTCATTTGCTATATTTTAATTTTTATTTTATGCCCTGTTTAACAAGACTAGTGTAATGGTAATGGAATTTGGAGATGCCCCTGTATTGGCTTGGTGTTTAGGTTTGAGTGTTAAAACCCAGAGCTTGTGAATCCCACTTGTGGGATGGACTTGTTGATGTGAAGAGAGAGGGCTGAACTGGGAGGAGCCATGAATTAGGAGAGAAGCCCAAGCCAAGAGAAGGCCAGAAGGACTTTTGGAGAGCAGTATCTAGTATTGTGGAGCCTGAGTTGCTGAGAGTAAGATTGCTGAGGGCCTGTTGGAGCTGCCTAGGACTTTGGAGAAATGTCACCCAATGCTGCCAAGAATTGAGGAGGCCTGGCTGTGATGCCAGTATTTTGTTTGTTTGTTTTGACATTGTTTTGCCAGATTCACCTGCTGGTGAAGGGCAGTGCTGCTGTTGTAGAGGTCCTGGAACCTTGCTGTTGGTTCAGAAACCCTGAAGGAGGATTTTCTTGTGGTATGTTTACAGAAATCCTGGAAGAGGGCCTTGTTGATGTTTTCAGGCAGAAAGTGACTTGATGAGGACACTGGTTATGGCTTTGTTGAGCCTTGTTTCCCCAGGAACTGAGATTGCTGAGGGCTTGCCTCAATTCAAGATGATAGAAGGGCCTTTCCTTGGGTTTTCAATGCTGAGATGATATCTTAACCTTATTGTAACTTAAGGGTGGACAGCCTTTAGTGCTCTCTTGCCCCTTCTGAGAAAGTGCTTGGTGCTTGTGGATGGTATTATAATTCAGTAGTGTCTAGGGGTGGGAAATCTTTGGCCTTTTTGTGCTCTGTGATTGACTAAATGAATGTACTTTATTTATGATTGGAAACTCTTCTCCATTTGAGAAGAGACTAAATGAATGTACTGCCCAGGAGTGGGCTATTTGACTACCGATCCAGGGGTAGCATACCTGGACCTTGGTACTTTGCAATTGAATTGAGAACTTACTTGCTAAATGAATGAGTTACACTGTATTTTGACTTTCTCTGTTCTGTGAATGTTTTGCTGAATAAATGGGGTTTGCTACATTGGTAATGTAAACCTTGGAAGTTGCCTTTGCTTGGCATTACAACTAGCTGAAGACCTAGCAGCTTTATTAGTTTTAAAGAATCAGCTTTTAGTTTTATCTTTTTATAGTAATTTTGGTTTTTGATTTATCTCCTCTAATTTTTAATATCTCCTATTATGTGCTTATTTTAGATTAGTATATTTGTTGGCATTCTAATTATATAAATCATACATTCAGTTCATTAATCTTTTTCTATTTTGTTGATGCATATTGGTTGGGATATGATTTTCCCCTGAGGCTTGCTTTAGCTTCATCCCAGAAATATTGTTATGATGTTTCATAATTATAATTTTCTTTACATGTTACTGTTTTCATGACTTATTCTTTGACTCATTGATTATTTAGGACTTCATTGCTAAGTTTCCATTTAGGAATATGTCTTTTCTTGTCTTGCTTCAAACATAGTAGGTGCCATATAAATGCTTATGTCTTTCCTCTTCTCTTTCTCCAATGACTTTTAATGCAATATATATGCATTTAATGCATAAAACATATATTGCTATTTCTGTCTTTTAAAATATGCTTTCAATATCCCTAGTATATGATAACTTTTTTTAAAGATCCATGTGGTATTGGGAGATACATATTACTCTTTTTGCAGTCCCATTTAGAAAATATTATGTCTTTTAGGTCTAGTTTTTACAGCAATTTGTTTGGTTCTATATTTTCTCTTTTCTTATCTTTCTGTCAGACTTAGGCAAAACTGAGAGAGAAACATTGAAATTTCTTGTGATTATTGTGTTGCTGTCTCTGTATTCTTCTACTTCAGCTAACATTTCCTTTTTGAATTTGGATACTAAGACATTTGGACCATGCATTTAATATTGATATTGGTTTGTTCCTTATAGTTCTTTCAACAGTGGTCTCCTTATTTATCCCCTTTTAATTTTTTCTTTTGCTTTGTTGCATGATTTCAACTACTGGTTTGTTTGTTTTTTCAGATTCACTTGATGCATAGCAATTTTCCCCCCATCCCTTCATTTATATTCTCTACATGTCTTTGTATTTTTAAAAATATTTCTTGTAACATCTCTACTGCCTTTACATCCTTTATAAAGCATAACATATTAAATAATCAGAAATGTGTTTATATCAAGATAACTACTTAAGCAAGTATAGTTATTCAAAACTGCATAGTCCTAAACCATCTCCTACAAATATATGTCTTTGTGCAGTTATTAACTCTACCTCCTGCTGTGCATACATTAACAAATAAGGAAGATATTAATAAGAAGAAAGTTCCCACATACATAAAAAATGAAAAAAGAAATTGTGGCACATGAATATAATTGAATATTATTGTACCATACAAAACGATGAATGTGATGAATACAGAGAAAATGGGAAGATCTACATGAACAGATGTAGACTGAAACAGAGCCAAGAAAACAAAATTGTTGTTCATCCTTTTTATTGGAAGAGGATCAATGACATGATGTTGGGGTCAGGGTACTGTGTGTTCTACTATGACTTATTGGTCCAATATGAGCTCGGAAGACTCTATCACAGGTCAGGCACAAATAGTCTAAACACCTGGGGTGGAGATGTCTCTAGATTTGGGCATCTCACATTTTCTTTATGCTATTACAATTCTGTTTTGGGGTTTTTTTTTTGCTTTTTTTTTTTTGAGGGCAATTGGGGTTAAGTGTACTACTCTGTTTTGCTCATAGAGCACAATGCTTTCTTTGATGCAGGCATGCCATGCTGGGGAGGGTCATGTGCCAGTGTCTCCCATGTCTCACAGTCAATATTAAAGTTCTTCAGAGAGACTTTAAGGGTATTTTTGTACAGCCTCTTTTGACCTCTGTGTGCTTGTTTTTGTATTCTGAGAATAATCATAGTGATACCCCCTGCCTTTCCTCTCTACCCTCTATTTTGCACCCCACCCCCAACTCAGGAAAATTCATATTTGTCACAATGCTCATCTCTCTTTCTTTAAAGAATACTATCTCTCTTTCCTTAAGTTATTTCCATCTATAGTCACCCCAGTCCCCTCAATATCCTCCTTAGACTGCTCCTCAAGTCCCTCCCGGGACCCCTCCTCCAGTCCTACTCCAGACTACTTGGCTACTACTTGTTATTACTGTTTACCTAGTCTATAAGGTGATACTAAGACAAAACTCAAAGAATTATTGCTCTGTAGGCATTTTCTTTGCTCAAGACTAGAATGATGAACTGAATCTAATAAAACATAGCTTTAATAGAGAAAAACTGAATCCTATTCTTGGTTTAAAAAACTCATTTTCATAAATACAAATGAAAAATGAGCTAAGTGTAGCTAGACAACAATTTATGTGGGGAAAAAAAAATCTGGGAATTTTAGTGGAGGCCAAGCTCAATATCAGTCAACAGCAATGTATTGAAAAAAGCTAATAAAATCTGGCTACACTGAAAGAAACAGTGCCACAGTCAGAAAGGTGAATCCTCTTTATGTCATGATGCCACATCTAGAGTGCTGTATTCAGTTTTGGTAAACATATTTATTGGTTAAGATGGAGCACATCCAGAGGAGAGATTGTGAAAGGAGTAAAGGCTGTGCCATATAAGGATTAGCTGAAGGAACAGGGAATATTTAGCTAGGATAAGAGTCAGTAGGAAAGTAACTGATGTTTTCAAGTAATTGAAAAGCTGTCAAGTGGAAGAGAGATTAGAGTTGTTCTCTTTGACTATAGAAACAGAACTAGGAAAATTGTAGAAAGGAAGATTTTGGCTCAATTTAAGAAGAAAACTACCTAACAAATAGAGTTATGCAAAAATGAGATGATCTATCTTGGGAAATAGTGGTTTCTCCTTACTACTACTACTTTAAACATTGTTGACATTTATTTATATAAGGCTTTCAAATGTACATCATGGTCTACATGAATTGTCTTCTTTGGTTCTCACAATAACCCTGTGGTGTAAGTACTGTGAGAATCCATAAAGTTTAGAGAGATTACGTGACTTGTCCATAGTCGCTCAGCAAGCAAATGTTGAAGGTGGGATATGAAATTCAGGTTTTTCTTGAGTCTAAATGATGAGGTGTAGGCTCTGGGACACCCCCCTCCCCCTTTTTTTGAGCTCTCCTTGATTCTTTGAGGTACAGGCTCTGGGAAAGTAAATCTTCCCAGAGAAGATATTTGCCTGCAGTCATGAGCCTTCTTTAGCCCCCTTTGTTCCAATAGTTTCTCATCCTTGAACTGGCCTGGCCCACCATTGTCTATGGTCTCCAGGTAGCCTCCAGCAACTTCACTCATTACTGGAGTCTGACCCCATCTGACTCCTCCTGAAGACCCTCCCCAATCTCCTCCTCTGGACCACCCCTAGATTCCTCCCACAACCTTTCTGTATATAGCACCCCATCTTCCCTCCATGCTCTGTGAGAGTGCCATGGGATAGCTTGGTACAGACTTGCTCTGTGAGAGCACCCTGAAATGGCCTAGCACTCCACATGGCGAACTTGAACTTTCAATAAACTTTACTTTTTCTTTGGCTGAGAAGACTTGAGTGGAATTCTTTCAGCAGGACCCGGCATGTTGGTATTTTGGGGTCTCAGGCAGCCCTTACCCTCTTTGGGCACCCTCTTCAATTGGATCTACACCTTCATGGTCTGGGATGATTTTACTCATGGTTTAACCTATAGCTCTCAAATAGAATTTCCCCCAAAAGGGGACATAAAGCAGTATTTAGTGTACATTATGAATCAGTTATAGGAAAGGTTAAGTTATTCTTACACAAAATATAAATGCTTGCTATAGAAGACATAGCAGTACTTATATAGGATTCCATAACTTTACATAATCACTGTCATAAATGGCTGAAAATCTGGTACTTAAAATCTCATCAGAACATAAATTACAGCTTAATTAAGCCATTATCATCTCACTTATTACTTAAATCATCCAAATATCTCCTAGTATTTGTTTGCTGGTAAACCCCCCCCAGGCGTAGGCCAGACCTCTGCTCAGTGGCTATTCTTTCTAAGTACAGTGAAGCAGTGCTAGTCACTCCTTCCCTGCTGCCTTTCAGTTTTGACCCAACAACACCTCCAGTTGTCTAGAACTTACAAGAATACCTTCAAGCCTGAACACATTAATTTTGTGATGGTGACGGGGCATAGGAACCCCCTTGAACTCTATTTGAATTTCCTCAGTTGATCTGGCATTTGCCTAAGGCTGTAAGCCTTTCATTATTTATCTCTGTGCCCAAATCTTTGTTATCCTCAGTCTAGTCTAGCCCTCAGTTGTTTGTTATCTCCAGATTGCCTCAGGCTGCCTCCCACCCTTGGTCGTATCAAAACCCCATTCTCTTGGGATTCCTGGGGCTCCATTTCTAGTCACCCCAGTCCCATCAAGCTCTTCCTTAGACTCCTTTTCTAGTGCCTCTCTGGACCCCTCCTCCAGTTACCCCATCCATCTTGCCTCCTTGAAGGTGCTCAGATTCTATCTGATCCCCTTGTCAATACAAGCATTATAAATGTTGAGATTTCTTAAGAGTCTGACCAAGATGGTAGATCTTTGTTTCTCTTTAGCTGAAAGAAGGTCGAATTCATTTGGATAAGACCTGAGTGTCGCTATTTCAAGGTCCCAGCACCCCTAAACTTCAACAACGGCTCCTCCTTCAGCTAAGATCAGAAAAGAAAAATCACAAAAAGAAAGAATCCAAACATTTTCTAGGTAGAATGTGTATTTTATTTAGATACCTCACAGACACATGAAGGCTAGTGGTGGTGATGTTGTTACCTATAAAGAGGGTTAGGGCTGCTCAGGAGACTCCAAAATACCAACATACCAGCTCCTGCCAAATGAATTCAACTCAAGTCTTCTCAGCCAAAGAAAAGCAAAGTTATTGAAAGTTCGCCATATTGGGTAGATTCTTAAGGAGCCTAGGTATCTGTAAGGCTTGCACTGGACAAACAGGACAGAGTAAAGTAAATCTGTCACAGACTAAGTCTGGGCTAGGTCATTCTGTGGTGCTCTCACACAGGGGGGAGGGGGAGAGACAAGAAGGGGTCTTATATACAGAAAGGTTGTAGGAGGAATCTAGGAGTGGTCTGGAGGAGGAGTTTGGGAACGGTCTTCAGGAGGACTTAATGAGGTCAATGCAAGGGTGGATTGATATTTTGATAGGCTCAAGGGTGGGAAGTAGTTAGACAATGGAAGTCTAGGCTAGTAACAGGTTTAGGTCCAGCCACAATGCAAAGGTTATGGCCTCTGCAAATGCCTCATCAAGTGGGAAGATTTAATCAGAGTTCAAGGGGGTTCCCAGTGCCTGCACCTCATCAGTGGAAAAGCTAGAGGTCCATGTGGCAATAAGACAACCTTCTAAGCCTTCTTTTTGGAAGAAACCTGAAAAAGTCTTTATGTGATACTCAGATAGGAAGAGAGTTCAAGAAGATTGTTGCTCTCTTTTTATACTTCCATTGAATCATTAACTCATCTGACTCTACTGCCAAAAAGGAAATTCTTCATCATCTCAAAATATAATTCCTTTTACTTGAGTCAAGTGAACTCCAGAGCACCATTGTGGGCAACCAGAATCTGCAATGACAAGCATGTTTCTAAGCATGTTTCATGGGGTAGTTCCTAGAGGAGAATTCAAATTCAACATCCTGTATTTTTGACTTGTGCATTAGACAAAGCTTTGACCTTTTGGCAAATCCTTTAACCTTCCAATGATGAGGTACAGGCTCTGGGAACCCCCTTGATCTCTTCTTGAATCTTCCCACTGAGGCATTTGCCTGAGGCCATAAGCCTTTTATTGTGGCTCAGCACAAATCTTTAGCCTTCCTTTGTCCAGCATCTTCCTACCCTTGATCTTCCCAAAATATCTATACCCAAATCTGTTGCACTCTTGAACTGGCCTAGCCCTGTTGTCTCCAGGTACCTCCAGCAACTTTGCATCCTTAATCACTCATTACTGGAGTCTAATCTCATCTGACTCCTCCTGAAGACCCTCCCAAAACTCCTCTAGATCACTCCTAGATTCCTCTCATCTTGCTCCATGAAAAGGAGAATGATTTACCCCAGGCTCACTTTGTATCAGATGATTCTGGTCAGCTTACCCAATGCAAGCATTACAGATACTGAGGCTCCTAAAGAATCTTCCCATCAAATAAACTTTGCTTTTCTTTGGCTGAGAGAAGGCTTGAGTTGAATTCATTCAGCAGATCCTGGTGTGTTGGTATTTTGGGGTCTCAAACACTCCTGACCCTAGATCTCATCATTTTATGGTAACCCTAGATCTCTCCACCTGTAGCTGTGTTTCTATATGTAATCCCACAACAATGTTGTCTTTCTAAAAGAAATGAAAGATTTATAAAGAAAAAAAAGATCCTGAATTAAAAACATATTTCTAGACTCTTTCGAATACAAATATAATTTTCATAGTTGAAAGTATTATCATAGCCAAGTAATATGCAACTTTAAAAAGTATGTTTAAATGTTTTGAGCAGTTAAACTTTGGTCTATGTGAACTATCATACTCAGTGAAGGAAGAATTTTTATCTAGAACAAAGGAAATAAACTCTTTTTCAGTTCAGAGCTAAGCACAGATAAAAGAAACACTCTTCCGTTTGGAATGGCTGCAGTATTAGACAATGAACGAAAATTGCAAGCTGCTAAGATGGGTGGCAGCTGGCTTAAAGTTAAGTCATTAATGGGAATGTTTAAATTTCCAAGCTGAAGAACTTGCTATGTACTATCCTTCTTAATGGCTTTCTTTCTATCACTAATAATATGGTATGACTCTAAGCTATTTAAAAAGAATACCCTTTCTCACTTATAATTGAATGACTTAATTTTAAACTTTTTTTAGTTGACTGGGGAGCTGTATGGTAATATTTCAGCTCATTTTCATATCCTAAAGTACTGCAATTAACACTTCTACAAGGAGAGATTCTAACGCTTCCCTGTTACCTATGTGGGCATGTCTCACATTGGAGTGTAATGCCTAGTGAAAGTTTGAGAATTGATGTTGAAGCAAAACTTTCCTCACTGTATTGATTAATACAAGATTGAGAGAAACAATTTACTTTGAGTGCAGTAAAACATTTCAATTTTGAGTGTACATGACGGCAAATGTTTTTTGAAGCTTAACTGATATCTTCACTTTTTATACGATAGTTATTTCTTGATGTACCCCACTCCTATGGACCTTCTCTTGTAACTAAGAAAGAGTTCAACGAAATTCACCAATGCAATGACCAAGTTTCATAGTCTACGCATCATTTTTCGCCTGTAGTCCTCTACCTCTCCATTAAGAGGAGGGAAATATGTTTCATAAAGTCCTCAGGTATCAAGACTTACCATTAACAACAAATATTCTGAAAGGGAATAATTAGGCACATATAACTAGTGGTGTCTTGTAATAGAATGATTGAAGGAATTCCTTGCTCTTTTGCACTATGGTACCTCCTATGTGATCTGGCCTCTTTGTACGGTACGTATGTCCTGGTCTTTTGTTGTTTTACCTTGCAATTACCTTTTGGTTCCTATTAACTGGGGGTTATATTGAAAACTACTGGTGACAAGGTCAAGAGTAACCTCTGGAGGCTAAAATCAGTTATAAAGAATATAAAATGACGCGTATAAAAACATGGTCTTGATTTCATTCACAAAAATCTCAAGGTTAAAATAGTCATTGCCTCTTAATGATTTGACCCTCCAGGGTTCTCTTCCATGACCATGGACAGGCATAAAAATTCAAATCCAGCATTTGTAGCTTTCTCCACATGCTAAATGGTGCACCCAACCTAGGCATTGGTTCTCATGTCCCAGTAGGATAATGTTACATAACAATAATAATGCAATATCCAGCTTGACAAACCTAATATTCAATGGACAAAAAGAGTGTGATTAGAAACAGTTCAGCACTTAAAGGTTTATTGGAGAGAGACCTCTGCTGCACCAGGTCAGTCAAGGCTGGGTTTTGTGCAACGGTAAAAGCAGGCTTTGTGGAACTACTGTAGATCTATCCCTTTATGAGAATAGATATTTGAAGGGGGCATCACAGGAAAATCTCTTGTAAAACTAAATAAGTGGCTAACACTTGTTTTTCTAGCAAAGTATTGCAGTCTGTCTTTTAGATCTTTTAAACAGTAGTGACCAGAACAGTGACCGCCGTGTCCTAGGTTGGGGTGTTGCCACAGAGTCTGACCAAATCCCTCAGTAAATATTGCAATATCTAATTAATACGGGAGACTACAGTTTGCAGCAGGTAGTTCATAATTTGTGCTACAAGTATAAATTTAATGCTTTAATGAAGGTAGTTTGCTGTTCACATTCCCATTTCTACTCTTCTCCCTTTTTTATAATAGCATACAATAGAAGAGGGTGTAAGCATTGAACAAAATAGGCGTTAAAATCCCTCCAATATCCCCGTAATCCCCAAAGGACTAATATATTTGTAGTAGGAGGAGAAGGGAAATCTTGATTTTTGTTAATTACATAAACCTTGTTTTGCCTGACCACACCACTCCTAGAAACATCTCTGTATGTCCCAATTCTAGCACCTTGCTATAGCTTATTGCCCATCCCTTTTTTTTTTTTTAGTTTTAATTTATTTTCTTGGTTACATCATTCATTTCTACAAGGTTTTGAGTTACAGATTTTCTCCCCTTTTTGCCCCTACCCCCCAGATCCCACTTTAAGGAACCTCCCACAATCTGTTCCCTTTTATGCCCTCCTCCAACACCCCTCTAGCTTTCTAGCAGGGCAGGGAGGGGTTCCCTGCCCCCGTCCCTGTATGTATTATTTCCCAGTTGCATTTGATTGTATAGCTTTAAATACTAGATTCTTCCAATTCCTCCCCTGTCAC
>CM053600.1:53969293-53992658 GCA_028646575.1 Pseudocheirus occidentalis
GCATGTAAATAATTCAAATTTGACAAGTTCCTTATGATTTCTTTCTCATGGCTATCTTCTCATGCTTCTTGTGTTTGATTGTCAAATTTTCTGTTCAGTTCTGTTTTTTTCAGCAAGAATGCTTGAAAGTCCTCCACCTCATTGAATAACCATATTTTCCCCTGGAATAATATGCTCAATTTTTCTGGGTAGTTGATTCTTGGTTTTAATCCCAGCTCCCTTAATCTTCAAAATACCGCATTCCAGGCCCTTCGATCCTTCAGTGTAGAAGCTGCTAGATCCTGAGTTATCCTGATAGTGCTTCCACAGTATTCAAATGGCTTTCTCTTGGAAGCCTGTAATATTTTCTCCTTTAGCTGGGTATTCTGGAACCTGGCAATAACATTTCTAGGAGTTTTCTTTTGGGGATATTTTTGAAGAGGTGATTGGTGAATTCTTTCAAGTTCTATTTTGCCCTCTGATTCTAAAACATCAGGGCAATTTTCTTTGAGGATTTCTTGAAGGATGCTTTCCAAGTTCTTTTTCTGGTCATGGGTTTCAGGTAGACCAATGATTTTCATATTGTCTGTCCTGGATCTATTTTCCAGGTAAGTGGCTTTTTCAAGGAGATATTTCACATTTCAAAGTTTCACTTTCACTAACCATCTCTTACCGGGATTTTAAGATCCCCTCAGGCAGGTACTTTAGATTTTCTTTGAAGTAGACTCAAGCTGCGGCTTGGAAGGCTCACTCCTCCTGGCTGCCCTTGGGCCTGCTCTTGCCCTGGCTGTGGTTTTGGGCTGGTCCAATCTCTGCTCCAGTGCGAGCTGTCCCTCTCCCGTCCCCGTTCCTCATGCCTTGGCAGATGTGGAGGTGCTGGAGGCTGTAGAACCTCTGAAGACTGGCTGCTGCATGGCTTGGCTCAGCTCAGCTCAGCTCCTTCCCACTGTCCCGGGCCTGGCCGTGGTCTCGGCTTCACTGCTCCTGGCCGCCGTGATGAGCCCCTGCTGCCGAGCTGCCTTCAGCGAGAGATGTATTTTCTGTATTTTTGTGTGAGTCTGAGAGTCCTAGACTTTGTCTGGGCTCATAATTTTATGGGTGTTTAGGGTGGCGGTGTGGGAGCCGCGGGACCTTACTGCTTCTACACCTCCATGTTGGCTCCGCCCCCTTAGTATCTCAGTTGGTATTTCTGACTGTATTTCTCTCCATCCTATCTCCACCTGTTTATTCTGTTCTCTCTCTCTTCTTCTACCCTGTCCCTCTTCAAAAATGTTTTGTTTTTGGCCATCCAGTCCCCCAATCTGCCATCCATTCTATGGCCCCTGTCTCCTTCTCTTCTCCCCTTCTCCCCTACTTTCCTGTAGGGTAAGATACATATCTATACCCAATTGAGTGTGTATGTTATTCCCTTTTTGAGCCAATTCTGATGAGGTTTACTCAATCTCCCTCACATTTCATCTCTTCTCCACTATAAAAGCTTTTTCTTGACTCTTTTATGTGAGAGAATTCTACTTTTCACTTTCTCTTTCTGACAGTATATTCTGATCTTACCTCTTAATTTTATTGTTTAGATGTCATCCCTTCATATTCAACTCATACCTATCCCTTCTGTCTTACATATGCCTTCTAACTACCCTAATAAAGAGAAAGGTCTTATGAGTTACAAATATCTTCCCGTGTAGGAATGCAAACAGTTTAACTTTAATAATTCCCTTATGATTTCTCTTTCCTGTTTATCTTATGCTTCTCTTGGGTCTTGTATTTGAAAGTCAAATTTTCCATCCAGCTCTGGTCTTTTCTCAAGAAGGTTTGAAATTCCTCTGTCTCATCAAATATCCATTTTTCCCCCTCATTGATTATTCTGTTTTGCTGGGTAGGTGATTCTTGGTTGTAATCCTAGCTCCTTTGACCTCCTGAATATCATATTCCAAGCCTACTGATCATTTAATACAGAAGCTGCTAAATCTTGGGCTATCCTGACTGTGGCTCCATGCTACTTGAATTTTTTCTTTCTGCCTGCTTGCAGTATTTTTTCCTTGACCTGGGAGCTCTGGAATTTGGGTATAATATTTCTGGAAGTTTTCATTTTGAGATATCTTTTAGCAGGTGATCAGTGGATTCTTTCGATTTCTATTCTACCTTCAGGTTCTTGAATATCAAGGCAGTTTCCCTTGATAGTTTATTGAAAGATAGTGTCTAGTATCTTCTTTTGATCATGGCTTTCAGGTAGTTTAAAGATTTTTTTAAATTATGATTTCTGGATCTATTTTCCAGGTCAGTTGCTTTTCAATGAAATTTTTCACATGGTCTCCAATTTTTTTTTATTTTTGTTTTGTTTTGTTTTGCTTTTATTTCTCATAAAGTCATTAGCTTCCATTTACTCTATTCTAATTTTTAAACAGTTATTTTCTTCAGTGAGCTTTTGGACCTCCTTTTCCATTTGACCTTTTATACTTTTTAAAGAATTCTTTTGGGGTGGCAAGGTGGCATAGTGAATAGAGCACTGGCCTTGGAGTCAGGATGTTGTGAGTTCAAATCCAGCCTCAGACACTTAACACTTACTAGCTGTGTGACCTTGGGCAAGTCACTTAACCTCAACTGCCCTGCCTCCCCCCCTCCCCAAAAAAGCAAAAAACCCCTCAGAGTTCATTTTTTTGTGTGTGAATTTTTGTACCTCTTTTCCCATTTGGCAAATTCTGCTTTTTTAAGAGTTCTTCTCTTTAGTTTTTGTGCCTCTTTTATCATTTGGCTTAGTTTATTTTTTAAGGTATTGATTAAATGAATAAATGAATGAATGAATGAATGGATAAATAAAATGAATGAATGAATGAATAAATAAATAGCTGAATAAATAAATAAATAAATAAGAAAAAATAATCTAGCCCCCAAACCCTATGATACCTTGTGAAGTATATGCTCAAAATTTATATTCCTTTAAACAGAGCAACCAAAGGCAAGGTTGTGACTCCCCATGTGGACAGAAGGAGAAAAGGAGAAAGAGAAAAGGAGGAGGAAGACAAGAAGGAGAAGAAGAAGTAGCCACAGCAATGCTCGACTCAAACTGGCTGTTTGCATCTTACTGTTTTGTTTGTCCTTTATGATTTCTTCACTTCTTAGTGAGCTAGATTGAGGTAAGGCAGATCTGTGTAAGATCATTAACCTCACTCTTTCTTTTAGAGTTATTGAAATCCAGTGGTGAGAAGATTCCATTATTACTTTTAGAACTGTTTATTCTTTTATGTTACTGCTTTTATTTTGTTTTATTTTTGTTAGAAGAGAGAGGAGCAAAAAGTTACTGAAATTGGTTTCTTGACTTTTGTCATATAACTGCTTCCATACATGTGGCTCAAACCAGCTTTTTCATTCTTATTTCATCAGAATAAAGGAGAGCCTCAGATGACCGGGGTGATTCTGCCCAATGTTCTCAAGCTACAGAAAATTCTATACCTCACACATGTATTCCTTATTTGTTTTTGCCAGCTCTCTCACATTAGCTATTACCTAACATCTTGTAACTTTATGATGTTAGGTATTTTAAAATAAAGCCAGATGATTCTGATCTATTACGTATCTCATCTATCTGACCTATCCATTATCCTCCCTTCAAATCTCATGCCATTCATTCAGTTATGTCAAGGAGTTATATCATGCCTAGATAATTGTTGCAAAGGCAGCCCACAGTACACTGACTAGCAAGGTTGATGTATCAGCAAGCACCCTAGCATACCCAGGGCAGCTGCTAGTACAGGTTCTTAGATCTGCTTTTCTAAAGGAGAGCAACTCAAAACGGGTTAACAGTCTTTCTTTAATCAAACATACATATCATTTACCTAGTTCAGGGGGAAAAGTCAGCACCCTGAACTCCAGAGAATACAAACACAAGCTACAAGCACAAGCTACAAGCACAAGTTAGAAGCAGACCAAGAAACAGATCAGCAGATGGGCTTCCAACCATCTGACCATCTCATCCATTACCTATTCAAGTTACCAGAGAGGGAAGCATCAACATCTGGGTTTTCAAAGCCGGGGAGGCTCAACGGCTTCCCAGAGTCTCATATGGTCAAATCTCACAATTCTTCTCAAAGTGAGGCCCAAAGGAAACCTCACATCAGGACATACATATCACAGCCCTCTTGACCCACTGTCCAATTACAAAGTAACAAGGTGTGGCCATTCCCAAAAAACAAGCTTCCTGCCACAGGCTCCATCTGACCACATTCAGCCTATTAGGGGACAGAGTATACTTTCAAATCAGGGAACATTCTCAGAGCCACTTAAGCCTATCAAAGTGTCTAGGGGCAGGGAAGAGCTTCAGATTCCCATTACAGTTGATTATGAGAAGAAGCAGCATCTCTGAGTCACCATTGCCTGTCTCTTCTTTTCATAGTCTGAAGACCATGGTATATGATGTTCTGTTAAACATTCTGGCACTATCCTTCTCTTATTGCCTCTATTTCCCTATGCTCCTATGCAGGGTTTTTTGCTTTAGATTTCACTATAATAAAAGATTGATTTCTCCAATTTCTTATTTGAGTCCTCTAAGTCTCATAACTTCTGTTAAGATTGGGAACCTCTCATCAGGGATGTGCTAGTAAATAAAATTTTAACAATTGGTTATCCAAAACCATATGGCATACGCTTTTAAGTTTAATCTTTATTAGTAACATGTTTTCCCATTGTTTTTGTACATGTAAACAATCAAGAAAACAACAAATCAAACTCTAAGCTAAGCAGAACATCCTTCTTTCATCCTCCTTCCTTCTGGCATTTTCCAAGGTAATGGGGTCCTCCCCTCCAGCTCCCTCTCACACTCCCTCCTCTTCCTTCTTTTCTCCTCCCATGCTTCTCCCATTTGGGAAGGGATTGTCTTTCCCTCTTCCCATGAGACTTCCTCTTTTTGCTCTAACCCTTAAATACCCAAGGCCTTGCCTGTATCATTGACCTCTTTGGTATTCTGTAGAAAAGGGGACCCAGCACATATACCTTTCTATTTTTTCCTGTAATAAAATAAATTACTATTCAAGTCTTTTGGAGTTGTGACTGTTGGTTGACACCATAACCTTGGGAGGTAGGTGCTATTATTATCCCCATTCTATAGATGACGAAGCTGAGGCAAACAGAGGTTAACTTGCCCAGGATCACACAGCTAGTAAGTGCAAGAGGTCAGATTTGAACTCAGGTCTTCCTGAGTTCAGACTAAGTAGATATATACATCATAACTGAAAGTCAATTTCAGAAGGAAAGCTTGGGGAGGAGGAATGGGGAGGAGATTAGGGTAAGGGAAGAAAAACTAGTTGTAAAAGTTGGGGAGTGAGCTGAATCTTGAAGGAACCCAGGGAAGCTAAGAGATGGCAGCCAGAAGGGACCATCTCAGGCATATAAGACAGTGCAAAGGCACAGAGCATTGTATGCAAAGAAAAACAAGGAGTCCAATGAAGTTGGATCATAGAGTGTGTGTGTGTGTGGGGGGGGGGAATCTAGAGGGAAGGACAGGGAACAAAGTTTAAAAAAGACTGGGAAGACAGGATGGGATCCGGTCATGAAAATATTTAAATACCAAACAGAGGAAGCTGAGTGGAAGATGGGTTAGAGAGGGGCAAGATTTGAGGAAGAAGGCTATTACCATAGTCCAGGCAAGTGCTGATCAAGGCCTGAACTAGGGTTGTGACTGTACGAATGACAAGAATGACTTAGACATAAGAAATGGAAGTTGAAATGACAAGATTTGGCAATGGAATATAGATGAGAGTGAAAGTAAGGATGACATTGAGGTTTGAAGTGTGATACTGTCAAGAGTAAGAGTGAGATTTAGAAAAGGGGAAGGCTTTGGGTAGAAAATAATGAGTTTTGTTGAACATGTTGAGTTTAAGATACCCATGGGACATTCAATTCAAGATTTCCAAAAGATAGTTGGTTATGAAGGACATTTGGTTATGTAGCTCAGGAGAGACTTTACAATTAGATCAGGTTTCATCTGCATATAGATGATAATTGAAACCACTAGAGCTTGATAAGATGAAGTGAGACAGTATAAAGCAAAAAGAGGAGTGTACCCAGGAGAGAAGCCCAGTTATTGGTCGTGGAATAGATAAAGAACCTCCAAAAGAATAAAATTCTTGGATTTTCTTATACATTCTGAGTCATATTTCAGGTCACTCACCTGATTTTTAGAACTGACCAGTGACAATAGCAGGAAGCCTCAGAATAGGGAGGCAAGGGGAGACAGTAGTATTAGCATTTTCAGAAGGAGGGCCCACATATGGTCAGTGAGGATACTGTTCAAGAATGTTAAGGGGTGCCCTGAGTTTTCTTTTGAGTAGCCGTATTTTCTAGAAGCACTGGACCCAAGGGATGCAGGAGGCCCTGAATGTGTTGAGGATAAACTTCCCCTCCCACTCTTCCTCAGTCTCCCACCAACTGACATAATTTGTTGTCTGAATCCCAAACTGGATTCCTTTGGGAGTCAAGACAGCTGCCAGTCAGTCTGCACTAGACTAGGAAACTGCTTGTGCAGCTGGACCCTTGTAGATAAGCATATCATTATATCTTCATGTTCTAGCAGTTCTCAAGGGAAAAAGAATGCTGCTTTTGTCATCGCCTTGCCTCTCCCCTTCAGGAAGGATTTTGTTCTTTTACCATCTTTACTGCACTTTCCACACCCTACCCACGTTCCCCTTTATGCCATTCCCCTTAAGGTGGAGATTTATGTTTCTTCTTCCTTTGTTGTACTGTTATAAATATGCAAACTTCTGCATGGATGGTGAACTCTTTAGGTTCCACATGCATGTTTTTTCCTCTTGTAATAAACCTAGTCTTAACTTAAGTTTTGTGAAGTTGTAATTTTCTGTTGATAATACTGTTGCTTTTTAGGAAAGCGATTGCATGCAGGCATGAGAGCAGTTGTGGTGGGATCTTTGGTCTGTTAGCATGAATATCGTGACTCTTGATGTATTCCTATATGTCATACCCTTTGGAGTGATTAAATGACACACTATTTTTAAGAAAGGCAGCACAACAGTCCTTATACTACTATAGTTTTTCAAGCATCAAATAGGGTTTATACCAGTATCATATATGAAAAGGATAAATTGTTTCAGTGGTTAAATTTGGTTGCAGGATTTGGTTGTGGTTAATAATTTCTTAATTTGTAGGAGAGTAGGGGATTGGAATTGTTAGATACTTCTGGTGTTTTGGAACTTCAGAAAAATGAAGCATAGAAATGAAGCAGTGAGGACTTCTTTCTACATCAAGCATGAGGTTTGTGTAGCCTGATGTAAAATCCATGCCCCCGCATGAACCTGCTGAATAAGAAGCTCAGGATCTGACCTCATATTTCAATGACCTTTAGCTAAGATTATTATATTGCTTAAATTATAGTTTTTGAATTTGGTTGAAAAGACCTGGGTTTGAATATAAGGCTTCGTTCTGCCATTTACAAGTTTTATGAACTCAACCATTTAACCACAATGACATACATTTGTAATTGGGCAAAACCAAATCTAGGGCATTTTGTATGTTGATACAAATGTAGGTATGACTTTTAATTGATAGGGAGAATACTAAGCATGACATGATATTGAGGGTCTATGTGAAGTTAAGAAATGGTGCCAGATACTCTTCTGGAGAGACATGGGGAAAGATAATAGAAATCGATGACATGTTGAGGAGCCAGTTTCTCCTATATGTCTCTAACTTCCAAAACCTTGTCAAAGGCAAACAGAGTGCCCCAGGTCAGTTGCATTTCTCCTTCTACTTATAAAAATAAGAGGGAAAAGTTTATTAAAATGTATTTCACAGGAGTGAAATGAAACAAGTATAAAGTTCTCTGTAACTAATAAAGCAATATATGAATGCAAGCTATTAGATAGGCAGGTAGATAGCAAGGTGGATAGAATGCTGGATTTGAAATTAAGAAGACAAGTTTATATCCTGCCCTTTATATTTAGTGTCTCCAAATAACTCTAGGCATGATTTGTACTCTATCCACCTTACCATCTGGTTGTCTATCTGTATTGTATCTGCCTGTATTGAATCTGGTGAAGTATGTTTAAAGTAATACTGGAAGATGTTAAAGAGGTACAGACAGAATGGTATGTAATATGAAAGAAGGTTAAAAGTCATTATTGACATACATCAGAGATTATGAAGGATGTTCCAGAGAGGAAAGGTCATTTTATTTCAATTTTTAAAGGGAAGGAATTTAAGGGAGGTGGTGCCAGTGGTCCCAGTGCTGGTAGTCTGGAACATTTCAGGACATAGACAATAGTCTGAACAGAGACACAAAGGTAGTAAAGTACTGTATGAATACAAAGAAAGAATGTCAAGTGAGTACTCTTTGGCTAAGGGTAGAGTATTTGGAGTATTTCATACTGTTGTATGAAATCAGACTTGAATGGTTGGGTAGTACTAGATTTTTGAATGCCGTGGTAAAAACTTTGAACTTTATTTAACAAGAAGTATGAGCCATGGAATGGCTTTGGTAAATGGATCTGTACAAAGTAATGGTGTTTAAAGATGACTCTTTTAAAATCTCAAATATGTGTCCAAAGGTCCTAGAAATCTGCTACCACAAATTTACCACAATTTACTGATGACCTGAATAACTCAGGTGTTTGGGTATTTCCAAGAATTTTTATTTTGAAAGGGTCTACAGAAGGATTCCACTTAGTAAGAACTATCAGGAAATTCAATTAGGATTGTTTGTATTCTGTGTAAAGAAGGATTAATGCAGTGGAAAGAGGGCTTGATTTAGATTTAGAAAACATGGTTTCATATCCTGGCTTTACAACTTTCTGCTTATATGACCTTCAGACACAATCTCTATAGGCTTCTTCTTCTTTATTAATGTAATGGAAGTCACAGGGCATTCATAGAACTGTCATGCCTCTTTTTGACTGACTACTTAAGCACACCGATTCAGTACTAAGGAAGTTGGGTGCTTCCAAAACCATTCCTGTAAAGAAGAATTGAATCAATGGTTCATCCTATTCAATGACCAGTAAGATAGTCACTAAAGGCTTCCAAATAATTCAAATCCCTCAGCTCTGAACTAATGTGTGAGGTCAGCCAGAAATTCGCAGGGCAACTCTGCATATGCTCCATATCACCTATGAAAGAAGGAGGTTGGATTAAATTACTTCCTAAGTTTCTTCTAGACAGAGCTGGAATCTATAATCCCAAACTCCTCCCAACATAATTCCCTAAATTCCCTAAATCCCCTTGTGCCAAGTGGCTGCCTAGAAATAGGGTGAGGCCACTTGGACTGCTAGTAGACAAAACAGCTAATGCTCTATGATGTCAGAGTAATATCAGGGTAACTTATTGGGACAAAAGATCAAAAGATCAGTCCTGCTACATAAGGTAAGTGCCTAAAGAATTATGTCTAGGCTTATCTGCATACTATGAGATAAACTTTTCTAAACTAACTGATTATTTTTCTTAGTTTGGGGATTTTTATCACACATTTCCTACAGGGGAAACTTGTTGCCACAGAGAATCAAATTGGACTTTCTGATCTTGGGAACATCTGAAATACCCTGTTTCCTGTTTTTCTTGAATTTTTTATTGGTAAGAGATCCTTTGGGGATCAGGGAAATGTAGGGGAGAAGGGAAGAAGGCACTTGAGGCTCAGGGACAAATGTGATACATGCTCTGTAGGGGCCAAGAATGGGAGAAGGAAAGGGCTGGAGGTGTAGCTCCAAAATACTCAAGGTATCTCATGGAAAGCTTCGGCTGACAGCTCCTTGAGGCTAGCTTCCTTTTGGCTGGTTTGCAAACCCAGACCAAAGAAATCTCAAAATTAGATCAGATGTACAGCTGAAAGAGATCCAGCTTTAGAACCAGAGATTGAACTCTGACTGCAGTCACTTACTATTTTTGTGACTGTACAAGACATTTAGCTTCTCTGGGCTTCATCATCCTCATTTGTAAACTGAAGGGGTTGGACTAGATGGTGTCTCAGGTCTCTTTCAACTCTCAGTCTGTTCTCTTATTATTCTAATCACAGACAAGAACCAGTGGGATTCTGAGCAGAGGGTTTCTAGATAACCAAGTATAGTTATTTCTGAATTTGGTTTTCTGTTACTCCACCATGGTTTACTATAAAGGAGACTAAATGTTACACACACATACACACTTTTCTTTTTTTTTCAGTTAACAAGCATTTATTAAATGCTTACCATGTGCCTGGTACTGTGCTGAGTACTAATTAGGGATTTAAAGAAAGACCAAAAAACAGTTCCTGTATTGAACCCTCAAGGAGATTACATTCTAGTGGAAGAAACAACATGCAAACAACTGACACACATTATAAAAGTTAGCTTAAAACACGAGGGATTAGCATGCCAGGTGAGTAAATATGCATGCATGTGTGCAGGGAAAGAGTCAAATCAGTCAACTAGCATTAAGGGTAAAACAAAACACTTTAGGAAAAGGAAACAATAAAATGGTTAGACCTCATGCTCTCAGTTACAGTTTACATTCAAGATTATGGGGAAGGAGGTTCACAGTCTTCAGTAAATAATTATTTGGAATCTACAAAGCAGAAATCACATGAGCATTTTCCTTTGGTGCAACTGGATTTCCCAAGGACTACTCTTTTATTTCTTTTGAGTAGGAAGTACATGAATCCATGGTTTATTTTGGTGGCTGATTCTGAAGGATAAATTACCTATTGTGCTGAATTTTCCTTCAGTGTTGTCTTGCATTTAAACCAATTAGGGTTGAAGGATGACTTACCTTTTGAGTTTCTGGCTCTCTTTCCTGGAGGCTCACAAATATAGTTGTGTGCAACCTAGGGCTCTTTCAAGGGATAACTTTTGTCACTCTCTCTTTTTTAAAAATTAACTGTTGTTTATTTTTAGTTTACATCATTCATTTCCACAAGATTTTGACAAACGTTCTCCCCATCTTCCCCCTACCCACCACCCCAAAACAGTGGTCCCACTGTATATGCCCTCCCCCAATCTGCTCTCTCCCATATTCTCCCCCATCACCCCTCTGACTTTCTGGTAGGGCAAAATGGATCTCCATACCTGTGCCTGTAAATCTTAATTCCCAGTTGCATGTAAATAACAATAACAATAATAATAATAATAGTAATAATAAAATTTTTAACATTTGATTTTAGAACTTTAAATTCTAGATTCTTTCCAAAGATTACTTTCTAATGTTTTTCTGTTACTGACTTCAGTGCTATTACTGTATAAAGATGCAGATTTGATGCTGCTGAAAGAGTATTGGATTATGGTAGTCAGAGGACCTGAATCCCATCTCTGTCACTGTTATCTGTGTGACCTTTTACCCTCACCAGGCCTTGCTGTTTCAGGTATTTGAAAATAGGTTTTCAAACTAGATGACTCCTAAGATCCCTTCCTGATGTAAATCTGTGATACTATGTGAGATCTTGTGAATTTTATACAATGACAAACTGAAGGCAAGAGAGAAGGAGAGAATGCTTATAAAGCTGCAATCCCTTGTAATCCTATTTAATCTAATCCCCCAAATCTAAGGATATATGAATTTAATTCCCCAAGAAGAAGGAAAAAAACTTCTGGCATATCTGTTTCTTTTTTTTTTTTAATTTTACACATATACAATGTTCCACAAAACTATATAATACACTTAATTTCTCATTCAGTGAAGTAGATGAAAATGAATTGATGTTTATTCAGCAATTTACAGAATTTCTCCTATGTACAAAAAAAAGGCAAAATGTTATGTCATAGAATCCAAGTGGGCATAAATAGTAAAGTGGAAGTGTCTTTAGAGGTCACCTATACCATTTCTCTTTCTTCCCCATTTTATAGATTAAGAAAATGATCCCCAGAGAGGTTAAATGACTTGACCAAGGTTACAGAGGTAGTAATTAGTGCCTAATTGGCAGCTAAGTGGTGCAATGTATAGAAGGCCTGATCTGGAGGCAGAAAGTCTTGTCTTCCTAAGTTCAAATCTGCCCTCAGACACTATCTGTGCAAGTCACTTAACCCTGTTTGCCTCAGTTTCTTCATCTGTAAAAATGAATTGGAGAAGGAAATGGCAAACCATTCCAGTATCTTTGCCTCAAATCCCAAATGAGGTCATGAAGAGCCAGACATGACTAAAATGACTAAACAACTGAAATGGCATTTGAACCCAACCCTTTGACTACAAATCCAGTGCAATATGTACAGAATATTGAATATGTTGTTTGACATGATCCCTTTATTCACTAATTATTCAGTTTTATACTGACAGGTGTACATGAGTGGTGGGGTGGGGATGCAAATATCAAAAGGCATCTTTTTAAAAAAGAAAGAAAGCAGTTCTGAGATTATGAACACTGCCTAGATGAAAATTAGTACTCCTAACATTTGAAAATATTGCTATTAGACTATGTAATGGGTGGACTAGGAGAATTTAGTTTTGATTCTGCTATCTCCATTGTTTCAATCATTTTTTTTCAATTTGATCTCTGAAGTTCTCTTACGTAAACCATTGTATCATCTATAAATGATCTCTTTTACCTATTTTTCACCTATGGTTACTCTTTTCTTTTTCCTGATTTTGTAATAACATTTCTTGGATGGTAATGGAGGCAATGAATATATTTCTTTTACTTGTTGGTATAAAATCTTCACAAAACTGATAGGTTATTTAATATAAAATATGAAAATGTGTTTAACGTCAGATATATAAGTTTGAGAACAGACAAGTATTACGGAAGATAAATGTTATGGGAGTATTGCGGGAGATGAATGGATGATTTCTGTTCTTCAGGAGGTACAGAAATTAAGGCTCTTGCTAATGGTTTAAGGTTTTTGTACTTACCAAGAGATAAAGATTTAGTAATGTTATGTCAAAAAGCTCTGGGGATGTGGAAAGAGATATCTAGTTGGGCCTACAGAAAATTTTGAGTTTTTCCCTGGAACAATGTCATAGGAGCATCAGAGAGTTCAAGTATTCCTTGAAGAGAATAGCTTCCACAGATTGCTAGGGAAACTGTTCACAGATAGACAATGGACAGCTGCTGCTCTATGATGTAAGAATTTATCATAGCCGCCCCTTCTGGGGCTCAGAATTAGTGCATTCAGTCCTATAGTTTTCTGAAGAGTGCATCTTTTGATACATTAATCTCTTAGGAGAGAGTACTATTTTTCTGGACAAAATATTTCTTTTTTTATCAGTTTATTTTTATAGGAGACTCATTAATCCTTTATCTGTCTCCTAGTGAATAAATTTATAACTCAAAAGACAAGTTGGATTGATCCAGTGTCCCACTGGGGAGAAGCACTTCAAGATAGGAATTGGGTAGTGGAAATTTAGTGTGGGTTACCAGGGTATTTTGTTTGTGGACAGGTCTGGAAGACATCTAGATGAGAGGCAGCAACAAGTTATAGTTACTGGACTTGTAACACAGAAAGAACTGGGTTCAAATCCCATCTCAGACATCTTTACTAGCTATAAGATTTCATGAAGGTCACCTGACTTCTCTGTGTCTCAGTTTTCTCATTTGTAAAACAACAAGGGTAGAACTTGACAACCTGTAAGGTTCGTTCCAGCTCTAAATCTGTGATACTATGAAAAAGATGGTTAATTAGCCCCAGTGTAATGATACTCAATTTTCTTGACCAAATAGTTTCAAAATAACTTTGATTTTATTTCATTTACACTTAGACCAGAATGTCTTTTGTAAGAGGGTTAGTTTTAAACAAGTTGATATGGTCTTGGAAGACTGGGAAGGAACACCCCTTTATTTCATTATTTTGGTTGAAGTATTTTATTCCTGTTAAAATGAGCTTTGGGTGAATAATACAAAGTTCTTTTCAGGCACTTTTATATCAATTAATTTATGAACGAATGAAATATAAACAGTTTTTTTGGAGTTTATTTTCATAAGAGTGAGAAGAAAATCTAGAGTCACATGAAGTTATTCAAGGTCCATAACTCATTTCACCTTTTCCCTATTTGTAGGACGGGTGGTTTTGAGATGATGATATAGTACAATTCTAACTGTATTAGCAATCACATTGATGGAAACAAAAGAATCTGTATTTAAACAAAAACAAAAACAAATTAAAAGTCTGAGGTCATCTGGATTCTTTGCTTCTTTTGTTAACACATTCTCAAAGAGAAATCTCCAACAGACCAATGGAGAGAAGGCAGAAGACATTTTCAAATGGTGAGCTTTGACTTTCAGCTATCTTAAATGGCTCCATCATATTTTTATCTTGATTTCTGTCTCTAACTTCTTGTCTGGGTTGTTGACCCACCTTTTTGTGATTCCCTTCCTCTTGATATTGGTCCTAGGTACCAGTTAAATCTCCAGAAATAGAAGCATTGAGCTATAGCCTCAGTTATCATATGACCCATAAATCACTTAATAGCTCTGAGTCATCAATAGAATCAGTAGATTTTAAAAAATCCCTGGGGAGGCTAGATGGTGCAGTCAACAGAGCTCCAGCCCTGGAGTCAGGAGGATCTGAGTTCAAATTTGTCCTCAGACACTTAACACTTAACTAACTGTGTGACCTTGGGCAAGTCAACCCTGATTGCCCTGCCCTCCCCCCTCCAAAAAGCAAAAAAAAAATCTCTGCCTACTTCACTCAGTTATTGTGAATATTAAGTAATGTTATTATTATGTGCTTGCTCTCTCCCTTTTGTTCCATGATTATTCCTTATTTCATAGTTTTCTTTCCCATATATGTTATAATGTGGTATTACCTTATCCTCATTTTCACAGTCTTTTCATCAAAAGCACCAGTCCAGTTCTCTCAAAAGGGCCTTCATCATCATTCAAAGGTAGTATTGTTACCATGTTACCCTCACTGGTCAATGCCATCAGTTAATGAAGACTTGCTGTCCAAGGCTGAGCTATATCATACTCAAACCAGATTTTCAGTGAATCCACGCTGCCAAAGTACAGCTATATCCTCCTCATGCCACAAAAAGGCTACAACTACAGTATTACCCCATATTGAACATGAAGCAGTGTTACCACACCTGGAGACCCAAGCAACAGTTATGCTTTCACCACACTCAAAACATTGGGGCAAAACCACAGCTATTATCTTACCACACCATCAATACTGGGTTACCCCTCTTTTTGGTCTTAATCACTGGATTGAGGCTCCATTGATACCTAACCCCCTTTTCAAGACCTCATCTGGCCATGACCACCTTCCTAAGATTCCCCAAGGCTGTCATAACCAGTTTGAGGCTCAACCACTCAATAGTTGGCCCACAACTTCATCATCCCCCGACCCTAAGACCAAGATTACAGCTCCACATTCACAATATAATCACTACCAGGCCAAGGTAACAACTAATGCATTACCATGTCTCAATCCCCAAGCATCACTGAACTCAAGACATTGTGAATGGATCACAGCTTCCCAATTTCAATGTCTCAACCACCAGCAAAAGATTGAAGCTATGACATTTTCGTCCTCAGATAATGATCCCAAGATCACAACTATGCTGTCATCACAATCCAGCCACCAGGTTAGACCCATAACTATGTCATCAGAATGTCCCTCAATGCCCTTGGCTCCAATGGCTATGGCTGTGTTAACCCCAGTCCCAAACCATCAGGCTAGAGTGTCCCTCAGACAGGACTCAGATTGGCTCAGGACTACCTCAGTGCCTTTACAGTGCCCTAATACACATTTAACTGATACTCCACTGATACCACATTACAACTGGGACAAGGGAACATTTATGCCATCAGAACTCCCTAACAAGCAAACTACATTTCCTTCAGGGTCCTACAATCTCACTAAAGTTTTACTAGTCTCTGATCAACAGGTTAAAAGTTCAGTGGGTCCTGACCACCCAACTGAGGTTTTACATCTCAACTACTGGGTCACACCTCAGTCAAATCCTGATCAAAAGATCGATATACCACCAAACCAAGAACATAAATATAACTTTTTAGTGGACTCTAACCAACAGTCTGAAACTTTCCTGGAGACTTGCTACCAACATGAGCTAATACCAGGTCCATATAATGAGACTAAGAAGCTATTTGACCCTGAATATTTTGAAGCTCCTAAAATATACCTGGGTCACTCTGATGAGGCTTCATTGACTATCAACCACAAGGAAACACTTTCACCAATTCCCACCTCCCAACCTGAGGTTGCATCAGAAACGAATGAGGCTTTATCAGACTGGGACCACCAGGATGAGGTTGAAGGAGATTTAGAGCACAGGACCAAAGATACCTTGGATTCTAATCACCAGGTTAATGCTTCCCCAGATTCTGATGATTGGGTGCAGACAACACAGGGATCAGAACATCAGGACACACCTTCATTGAGCCTGGGCCACACAGCCAAGGGTGAAGAAGTCCCTGACCACCAGGATCAGCCTTCACCAGTTGCCAACCAATTGGAACAGACTACGCCAGTCTCTGACCATGGCACTACATCTTCAGATTCTGACCATCAACCAGAGGCTCACCTAGCTGCTGAGCATCAGAATATCCTTAGACTTAGTCCTGACCACCAGGCTGGATATAAAGATACCTCCCCAACAGATCTGGAAAAGGAATCTGAAGATGTACGAAACCTTGACAACCAGCACATTCTTTCCCCAGGATATGACCACCAGACATCTCCATCAAGCCTGAAGGACCAGGTCAAGGGTATATTACACCCTCACTACCCAACTGAGGCTGTTTCACCTTGCCTTAATCACAAGGCCCAAGAAAGCCAGAGAGAGTCCTCAAAGTCTTTCATATATGTCGATTCAATACATGCTACTGAAGGTGGTATGAGTATCTCCAAAGAATTTTTCAAGAGCATCATCAATTCTATTCCCCAGGAGAAAATTAAAAATGATATCCAAAAGCAGATTCTCCTGAGGCAGATGAGAGGATATCATAATACTAAACCTGGCTCACGTTTATCAACTAGATACACTATCTGTTTAGCTTGTGCCTCCTGGGTTCCATATGGTTGTCTCCATGTAAATGGAATGAAAGATCTTTATGCAGCACAATTGCTGGTCATGCCAACTCCTATGCCAGCTTCTAAGGATGAGATGGGTATTAAATATGTTCTCCAAGTTCCCCAGTCAAAGAAAAACATCATTTGGGACTCCTTACACTTTACATCTCTAGTTTCATCTTCCTCTCCTCACATTATGCCCTTTAAATCATACACTGATCACCAGTTACCTAAACGGATGACTTGGCTTGACTTTATACTAGCTAAAGGTGATCAGCCATGCTGGAGAAAAACATCTGGAAATCAGCAACAATTTAAAGGAAAAATGTCAATGAATTTCAGCACCCCCAAAGAAGGACCAAGTAGAAATGAGAATGTTGTAAGATCTCTACTAGACAGACTTAAAAATAAGAGAACTGTAATTAAAGAACCATTCTAAAGTAATTAGATTTCTGTGTGTCTCTGAAACTTTTGTGATATTTTGTTATTCCTTGCAATTAGATGGGAAATTAATGAGCCCTTGGTTTTTGTTTGTTTTTGCCTTTTTGGAGGGTGGAATGCAGGGCAATTGGGGTTAAGTGACTTGCCCAAGGTCACACAGCTAGTTAAGGGTGAAGTGTCTAAGGCCAGATTTGAACTCAGGTCCTCTTGACTTCAGGGCCTGTGCTCTATTCAGTTCACCATCTATCTGCCCCGAGACCTGTTGTTTTTTTTCCTTTGGACTTACGAGGTAGCTAGTAATGCATCTCCCTAAAGACAGAGAAAAGCCTCTATGTTCTCCACTGCCTATGGCATATTCTAGCAGTCACACTAAGTACTAATGCCAAATTTCAAGAAAACATCAAATTCATCCTCCCTTAAAGACTATTTTTATCAACAGATATATCACTATATAGTTGGTGTGCTCTTATCCCCACTCTACCTCTCCCCAAAGACTTGGTAAGAATATATGCTATCCATACTACTTATACTGACTTTACCAGTCCCAATCCCAATCTCCTCTAAAAAACAAAACCAAAAATTGTTCAAAGCACTAAGGGAGATGAAAATTACTGTATGATCCTTTCAGCAGGGGTATATAAGTATGTCTCAGCTAAAGTCTCAAATTAGAGAATCCTTTTCCCTCTCTTAGTCTTGGTACCACAGGTCTTAGAAAAAATTGAAAAAAAAAAAGTCTGGTTTCTAAAGTCGCCAAAGAGAGCAGTATTGGACATGCTTAAAATGAGTTACTTAATAGCATTTTATTTTTTCCAAATACGTGTAAAGATAGTCTTCAACATTCACTTTTATAAGACTTTGAGTTTCAGACTTTTTTACCTTTCCTCCCTCCGGTCCTCCACTCCCCATGATGGCAAGCAATCTGACACATACTATACATGATACAATCATATTAAACATATTTCCACCTTAGTCATGTTTTAAAAAGGAATCAAAAGAGAAAAAGAACACAAGAAAGAAAAAAAAAGCAAACAGTATACTTTGATCTGCATCTAGACTCCATAGTTCTTTCTCTGGATGTGGCTAGCATTTTCCATGTCTTAGATTCTTACGTTGCTGAGAATAGCTAAGTCTATCAAAGTAGGTCATCATACAATGTTGTTGTTACACTGAATAATGTTTTTCTGGTCCTGCTCACTTCACACAGCATCACTTCATAGAAGTCTTTCCACATTTTTCTGAACTCTACCTGTTCATCATTTCTTATACAACAGTAGTATTCTATTACATTCATATACCACAACTTGTTCAGCCATCCCTCAATTCTTTGCCACCATAAAAAAAAAGAACTGCTCTAGATATTTTTTGTACATGTGGGTCCTTTTCTCTTTTTTATGATCTCTTTGGGAAACAGACTCAGCAGTGGTATTGCTGGATCAAAGGGTATGCACAGTTTTATAGGCCTTTGGGCATAGTTCCAAATTGCTCTAAAATGAATTGCTTCCGATGAAATCTGAAAAAGTACTTCATTGTATTACCAAATGTGTTCAAAATGCCTCATTGACAGAATGGCTAGATATTTAGAAAAATTTTCTGATTAATCTCAAGATCATTCCCATAATGTACAAACTCAGCCAGTGGAGCTGCCACATGGGAGGTCAGAGGATTTCACAGATTTGTTTGGCCTACAGGGAGTCTATAAATCCCTCTGGGTCCTGTGAAGAAGTGGAATTATTTGAACATGTTTAGTGATTCAGTGACGTTCTCTCCAGTAGGCAAAAGTAAACCAAAGACAAAATTTCTAGGTAAGCAAAGTTCAGTGGGTACAGGTAAGAGATTCAAGCAGGTGGCAATCAGAATTATGTGCTATTTCTGCTCTTGGTCTCTCTTTGGACCTACCTGGTTGAAAAAGAGATGGAATAAAAATGATTGGACTTATACTATCAACCATTCATTCACCCTCTAGCCTTACTCCCTTCCCTTGGCTAGCTTGGCTCTCTTGGATCACAAAAGGGTATTTCTTGGTAGAATGAATGCTGACCATGCTTTGAATATCTTGGGTATGAGATTATTCTTTTTAGAAGAGACTTTTTTAAGCCATTAACATTTTAACATGTTTTTCTTAGCATTGTCATCTACTGTGGTGGTCTCAGTACTCATTTTTATGCAAATGATAAGTATTATTTGGCAGTACTCTCACACCTCAGTTGTCCTTTAGATATCATCATCTGTGTTTTATTGGTAACTCATTTTTAAAACAGATAAACCCAATAATCTCCAAACTTCCCTGTTTTTGTGGAATACACCACCATGCTTCCAGCCACCCAGTTTTATAATCTTACAATCATTGTTGACTTTTTCCTCTCTTTCAAACCCCTCCCCCGCCATTGAGTTGTCCAGTCTTAAGGATTTTACCTCTTTCTATTTCATGTACATACCTCTCTCTCCACTAATGTAACCAACACCCAATTTTAGCCACTTATCACGTCTTCCTGGAATACTATAATGGCTTCCTAATTGGTATTCTTGCTTCCAATTTGTCCCCAGTCTTTACACAACTGCCATAATAAACTTTCTAGAACAGCTCAGGTTTGAATATGGCACATCCACATACTCAAGCATCTGCAATTGTTTTCTTATTGACCTGGGGGAAATAAAACCAAAACAAATCTAAAAAAACATTTTCTTAGGCTCATCATCATTCAGTTCTACCTAATCTTTCTATTCTTAACTCATATTACCTAACACCCCCAGAGACCTAGTCATATTTAACTAGCCATTTGCATAGTAAGTCCTAGCATACATTCCCTCTACTTTTGGAATCCTGTCTTCAAGGCTGAGTTCAGATGTCACCTTCTCCACAAAACCATCTCTGTTAGCAACAATCATTGTACATCTTGATTCCTTAAGTTACCATACTTTATCTGGGTACCTATTATAGCCACCAGTAGGACGTAAGCTCTTCAAGTTTAGATTGTTTTTGGCTTCTTCTGTTTCCCACTATGTTTGGATAAATGTTGAATTAGAAGATGGAAATTCCCCACAAATTTAAGGGCCAGTGGGAAGGAGAAAAAATCCTTTGAAAACTCAACACAATAGGTATTAAAAGGTTTTGTCTTCAGGGTCATCTTGGTCTTGCATCTGGGAAAACCTCTTTCATCTGAGGTGTCTGTGTTGCCTGCCAGCATCTAGATGCACCCCAAGGAAGCTGCTGGTTTTGCCTGTGCAGTACCTTGGTTGCTGCCAGGACTCCCTTGTAGCTGCCACTGTATTTGGCCTCCGAGGCTACCATTTGATGCTTATCTTTTGTACTGCTGCTGCTGTCTAGCTATTTAATGGCCATCTGTTTAGGCTCTGCTGTACCGTTAGTATTATCTGCCTCCTAATGCTCATTTGTTGCTTCTTTCACCCCTTACCCCCGACTAGTGCTGCCACCACAGCTGGCTAGCACAGAAAAGGATCCTTTGGGCAGTTTTAGGACTTACTGTCTCACCCGTCTCCCCAACCCTTATGGCTAACTGAGTTAAGGGGAATGAATTTTTCTGACTTTTTCCCTATGTCAGATTTCAGATGGTGTGCCTCCAACATCAGTCAGTCATCAGTCAGTATTTATTAAATGGCTGTGATATGCTGGGTACTTACTGTTGTCTTCCTGAGACTGAGGATAAATATACATGTCTCTTTTAATCTGTTTTTTCAATTTTTACCATGCCCTTGGTATCTAGCACAAGGCTGTGAAATTTGCCTTGAAACTTCAATGTTTGCAGAAAGTTCTAAAAACACTGGGGAAATTACCATACACAACTTAAGGTAATCACTTATTCTTTTGTTTCCACCTCCACAGAAGCAAACAAGATAATAAATGGTACTTGGGACAGAGAAGTTTTTATTCCCTCCCACAGAAGACATGAAAGATGTAAAGACTTTGACCTCACTATTTGACCTCACAATTCTCATCTCTTTCTGGTGACACCATTTTTCCAAAGATCTGTATCCTCAAGAATCAGTGCCACCCTGGGCTTGTACTCTTCACAGAAGGGGTGCTTTTGGGGGTTGTCAGTGAAATATCACCTTAACATTCTGGTACATCCCACACAGTCTTAGTGTGACACTCACTGTGTCATCTTATGATTTGGGTTATTTCCCTGGAAGAAAAAAATAAGCTTTTGAGTACCCCAATCAGATCTGCCCAGTCCACATAACTGGTAATATGATAGGGAGCAAAGTCAAGATCTTTTTTTCTCTCCATATGTGGCTTTAGTCTCTTGTTACTCTAGTTGTTGGGGGCAGTTAGGTGGCAGAGTAGAGAGCAAGGCCTGGAATCAGGAAAATCCGAGTTTAAATCCAGCCTCAGATACTTACTAGCTGTGTGAACCTGGGCAAGTCACTTAACCCTATTTGCCTCAGTTTCCTCATCTGTAAAATGAGCTAGAGAAGGAAATGGCGAACCACTTCAATATCTTTGCCAAGAAAATCACAAATGTGGTCATTAAGAGTCAGACGTGACTTAACAGCAACAACTCCAGTTGTGAGAGACCCAATAAATGATCCTCTTCATGTTGCTCAAATAGTTCACCTTCTCTGGAAGGAGGGGAGATTCGCTAAAGCCTCACACTTGGGGTAACTCATGAGGCAACTCTCAAGGTTGATGTTGCTATGCTCAAGAAATCTTCCTCTTGATAAAGGAAAACGATTCTAGGATTATGTTACCTAGAAAATTGCTTCTTTCTCAATAGGAAATCAGCAATGAATTTTTTGCTAGGACCAGCATCTTCACATGGATTGGGCTAGTTTTTCACCAAAAAAAAGTCTTGATGATTTGTCCAAGAGACTAAATCTTGAGCTGTCGGCGTAGCTTCCTGGTCACTTATGGCATAACAAGCCTAGCCTGTGAAGAACCAGCATACCTCCGATTTGATGTTGCTATGTGCATCAACTAGGTGTTCCACTGTGGAAAACATGTAAGCAAGGGGTACTACATTCAGCTGAATCATGATATATAAACTTTTTGTTTGTGTGTTTTTAATGTAGTATATGAATGTCTAATTTCACTCTAATCTCAAACCAAAACTGACTGGCCACAGTCAGGTCTTGCATGCAACAGTATTCTTGAACTTTCTCTTGGGTTTGATGCATGAGCACATGTACCTCCTATGTGCTTCTTCTACCCAACTATCTTGGATGCTGTCATCTCTTAGACTACTCACAGGTCTCTCATGTGCTCAGAAGGGAAAAGTTAAAGGCTGAAATTAATAAGGAATTTTCCTAAAGTTAAATGGGCTAGCATGTGCAAGTCTCACATGCTTTTGATCTAAGACAGGCATTAATGGCTCCTAGATGGGTGAGTAAAAATCCCACCGCTGCAATTGTTGCAATCTCTTCAGAAAAAGAAAAAAAAGGAAAAAGGGTTAAAGGAATATAAAAAAGGAGTGAGTAGACCTGCTGACTCATTTATAGGTCAAACACAAAGAATGACTCCTTCCAATAGATTCTGCCCTCCCAAGAGTTCAAATGATCTCTTTCATCCAGAGAGCAGCCTTAGTCACTCAAACCTACTCTCTAGTGAGCATCAAATGTTGGTTCCAATCCAATCAGTTCATATTGGGGACAGTTCCAGAGTCACTGACACTTAATCTGAATTGTATTTTATTTTTTATTTTTACAAGGTACCATGGGGCTTGTAAACATTCTAAATGGGGAAGAGGATTGGATAATCACCATTTCCAAAGGCATTACACTTGCTGGGCAAACTTGTCAAATTTTTTTTAAATTTATTTTTTTAAATAATTTTTTAAAATTTGTTTTCTTGTTTACATTGTTCATTTTCATGACATTTTTGAATTACAAATTTTCTCCCTGTCTTGCCCCTGCCCCAACCCTAAAACAGCAATCCCCCTGTAAAGCCCCTCCCCTGCTCTGCTCTCTTACTTTCTGGTAGGGCAGGGAGGGTCTCTCTATCCCAGCTCCTGTATATCTTAATTCCTAGTTGCAGGTATTGCAGAACTTTAAATTCTAGATTT
>CM053600.1:53992758-54004496 GCA_028646575.1 Pseudocheirus occidentalis
CCTTGTCCCCCACACTCCCTGGAAGGACAATCAATTCAATACAGGCTGTGGATGTGTGATTATACAGGACGTCTTCATAGTGGACATATTGTGACAGTGATCATCTGTCTCTCCTTCCTATCCCTCCTCCACCCTTGTTCTGTTCTCTACCCTATCCCTGTCCCTTTACTGAAGTGTGTGCTTCCAGCATCCCTCCCCCAGACCCTGCCCTCCCCTCCGTCATCCCCCCTCTCATCCCCATATCCCCTACTCTCCTGTGTGGCATGATGCCTGCCCAGTTTAGATAAACTTGTCAAATTGATCAGGGATCTCTCCTGTTAACTCCTTATCCCTCACCATCACCTTTTACAAGTAACATCTTCACATTACCACTGGTCCATTTGTTACTTATTCATGATTTTTCAATTACCATATATTGTAAATAAGTGAAGATGATCTCTGAATTCTGATCTCAGAATTATATTTAGCTAAAAATTTAAGTACATTCAACCATATCAGTTTTACTGATATGTAAGTAATAAGTTTTGTAATACATACATACATACATACATACATACATACATACATACATACATATATACATGCTCACACACAAATATACATATATATTCCATTCTGCTAGCAAATTTTCATTAAGGTATGATCTAAGCATAAAACTTCATTAATATGATCATCATTGTACAACAGAATAGTAGGGATATTTAAAAAAAAAGATCCTGTATTTTCTCCAGGTGATTTTCTGTAAGCCTTTTCTCCCTCCCTCTTCTTCTACCAAATCCTGGTAAATGATATAGACTATCAAAATTTGCTTTATAAAAGTCTAAATAATTCTGGCTTAGCATAGAATATACCCATCACTTACTTCAGTGGGTCCAAGACTTAGTAATAGAAGCAAATTAAAGTCTCACAAAATCTCCAGAAGGATTTCAGGCAAGAAAACTGAGAGTTTATATACAAACTCAGCTCCCCCTTATAACCTAACAATATATGAAAGGCAAAAAAGTAAATGAAGAAGAGAGGAGAAGGAAGAAAAGATACATGGAAGTAGAAAAATAGTAGTGAGATAATGTAAAACTAATTCCTTAACAAAAAAAAGAGGACAAAAGGAAATTTGTGTGTGTGTGAAAACTAATGGCATAACCAAAATGGAAAACTAAATGACCATTGAACTAATAAAATTAATAATTTTTTAAAAAAGAATTAATAAAATATATAACTAACTAACCAAAATAATGTAGAGATGAAAGCCAATTTATCAAAATAAAAAGTGAAAAGGGAGAATTCTTAATAGATACAAGAGAAATTGTTGTGCTGAAAGAAGTGAGTGAGAATCCACGTGCAAATTTTGGAAGTGGATTTTATTTAGCGTGTGCTTTTCAGGGCCTTGCCCAAATCAAAACAGGCCTGACCAAGGGGAAATCACTGGTACATAAAGGCAATCCCCAGACTCTTAATGGTTAGAGATTGTGTAAGCAGGGGCTTACAGCAGGGATTGGCTAGTACACATTTTAATTTTCATGTGCGGGAAACCTTGGGGCCCTGCAGCCAACTAGTCCACTTCAGTTAAGAAACAGGAAGAAGATGGCTGGCTAGGGCAGAATGGAGGGAGGGAAGGGATCAGGGGAGCCAGACTGAGGCTAAGTAAAACATTCCCCACTTCTTATGGGCAATGTCAAACCCTTGACACAGTGGGAACCACATCATCATAGTGATCAAGGCGGGGAACCTCAAGGGGTTGGTAGCGGGGACTCCTGACAATAAGTAACTTGACAGAGTCAATGCAGGTTTTGACAAATTGGAGAAAGCAATTAATCAGGCAGTTAATTGGCTTTCATCTGTACAATCAGGACCTAAAATGAGAGCTAGGGTAAGGAGAATTAGGAGAGCAGCTAGGGCAGATACTAAAGTAGTGAGCCAAGGGGATGTTTGAAACAGTGACTGGTACCAGTTTTCAGCATCTTCCCTTTCCCTCTGTCGGTTTGCCAAATTTGTATGGGCCAAACTCAAACTTTCCTACACTATACTGGAGGTGTTCACATAGAGGCAACAGGATTCCCCAAGAGCAGCACAGAGGTCCCCCTGCCAGAGAAATAGATCTAGGCCCCTGTGGTTTTGGAGGACCATCTCTGCAAGGGAATCAACCAACCAGTCTCTCCAAGACAGAGATGGAGTTCACTACGTGGGAGAGATCAATGTGCACTAAGTTCCCAGGAGTTGGTGTCCCCCTTAATTAGGGCAGTTGCCCCAATGGTGGCCAACCCTACAAGTCCTGGCCCTACCAAGATGGGGATGATACCTAGGGAGATCATGCGCCTTTGACGGAAAGTTTGGACTTCCCTTGGGGCAAAATAGCTCCATTCCCCATTCTCTGGAGAGGAGGGAGACCTGAGGGATTATTGCTATCAGGATACAAAGGGGCCACCTGGTGGATTCTGTTTTATCAGCACCGTGGCAGAAACACACCTGGTGAGGCCATCAAGGCATGCCCATCAGGCTCCTGGCAGGGAGGGAGAGAAACTAGAAGTAGAGGATTTAACTTCAAGGGTAGAGCCACAAATGAGGCTACAGGAAAAACCAGATAGGTCTGTGTCCTTCGTTGTCAGTCAGAGCCCAGAACCTTGGACATCTCCTAAGGTGAGCGTTGGCTGATCCCAGTCACAATTCTTAGAAGTGGTAATGGGTTCTATGGCAGTATTTTTTTTCACATTTATTTATTTATTTTTAAATTAATATTAATTTTTTATTTGTTTTCTTGTTTACATCATTCATTTCCATGAGATTTTTGAGTTACAAATTTTCAGGTCTTTCCCCTACCCTAACCCCAAAACAGCGGTCCCACTGTAAAGCCCCTCCCCCGATCTGCTCTCTAACTTTCTCATAGGGCAGGGAGGGTCTCCCTACCCCAGCCCCTGTATATCTTAATTCCTAGTTGCACGTATTACAGAGATTTAAATTCTAGATTCTTTTGGTTCCTCCCTTGTCACCCACCCCCACTGGAAGGACAAGCACTTCAATACAGGCTTTGCATGTGTAATTACACAGGGCATCTTCACAGTGGACATAGTGTGACAGTCTGATCATATGTCCCTCCTTCCTATCCCACCCCCTCCCCTTGTTCTGTTCTCTACCCTGTCCCTGTCCCTTCCCTGAAGTGTGTGCTTCCAGCATCCCTCGTCCAGACGCTGCCCTCCCCTCCTTCATCCCCCCCCTCTCATCCCCATACCCCCTGCTCTCCTATGTGGCATGATGCCCGGTTTAGAGTTTATGCCATTTCTTCCCTAAGCCAAATTCCATGAGAGTAATTGAAAGTAAAGTTGTAACAGTTATCCTTGCCTCTTCTATAGGGGATGATTAATCCCATTTTGCCTCTCCCTGTTTCCTCTTGTTCTAGTCCTGTCCCACCAGAATTTCACCTTTTAAAGTATCATCCCTTTCTATTCAATTGATCCTATACCTTCTATATACACATATACACACATGCTTAGATATGTATTCATATGCATATATAGCCTCCTATATAGACATATGTGTAAGTATACATGCATACATACATACACACACACATATATATATATATAAAAATATACATACATACATACATATACATTTGTATTCCTTTCCCCTATCCTCATGCTAAGAAAAGTTTCATAAGTTACTATTATTGTTTTTCCATATTGGTATGTAAATAGTTCAACTTTGATAGGTTCCTTACGATTTCTTTCCCATGTTTACCTTCTCATGCTTTTTGTGTTTGATTGTCAGATTTTCTGTTCAGTTCTGTTTTCTTCCTCAAGAATGCTTGAAAGTCCTCCACCTCATTGAATGACCATATTTTCCCCTGGAACATTATACTTAATTTTGCTGGGTGATTCTTGGTTTTAATTCCAACTCCCTTGAACTTTGAAATATCATATTCTAGGCCCTTCGATCTCTCAGTGTAGAAGCTACCAGATCTTGGGTTATGCTAATAGTGTTTCCACAGTATTCAAATTCGTTTCTCTTTGCAGCCTGTAATATTTTCTCCTTTAACTTGGGATTCTGGAACCTGGCAATAACATTTCCAGGAGTTTTCTTTTGGGTATTTTTTTGAAGAGGTGATCGGTGAATTCTTTCAAGTTCTACTATGTCCTCTGATTCTAAAACATCGAGGCAATTTTCTTTGAGAATTTCTTGAAGGATGCTTTCTTTTTTTGGTCATGGCTTTCAGGTAAACCAATAATTTTCAGATTGTCTCTCCTGGATCTATTTTCCAGGTCAGTGGTTTTTTCAAGGAGATATTTCCTATTGCTTTGTATTTTTCATTTGTTTGTAACTGTTGAATAGTATCTCGATTTCTCATAAAGTCATTAGCTTTCATTTGCTCCACTCTAATTCTAAAGGAATTATTGTCTTCAGAATGCTTTTGAGATTCTTTTTCCATCTGGCAAATTCGACTTTTTAAGGCATTCTTCTCCTCATTGGCTTTCTGGGCCTCTTGCCATTTGAGTTCATCTATTTTTTAAAGTGTTGTTTTTATCAGTCAGGTTGTTGACTCTCTTTTCATGATTTTCTCACATCATTCTCATTTCTCTTCCCAGTTTTTCCTCTACTTCTCTTATTTGGTTTTCAAAGTCCTTTTTCCGTTGATCTATAGCTTGTAGGCAATCTTCAAGTGTCTTGGAAGAATTTGGCGTGGGAGTTCTGACTGTGTTGTCTTCCTCCTGTTCCATGCTTTGATCCTTTTTGTCCACAAAAAAGGATTCTAGAGTTTTATTGCAGTTCTTATTTTGCTTCTTTTTCCTCATGTTAGCCAGTCAATTAATTGGTTGATTTTTTTTTTTACCTCTGTGGAATTCTGCTTCTAGGAGCAAAGCTCTGTCCCAAATTGCTGGGGTTTTCACAGCTGCCGGAGCTATTAGGGGAGTACTACAGCCCCCACCAGCTTTGGCTTGCTGAAAGCGCACCCCAGGACCATCACCCAAGGCCGCTCAATGCAAGATCCCTTGACCCTGATCAATTGTCTCAGACCCCTGCAGGGTCTGAAGGCCAGGAGCTCTGAAGCAGCCCAGTGGAGGCAGTTGCCAGTTGCAGCAGATCCTGCCCTTCCCCCTCTGCTTCCTTTCCCTGGGGGAAGATGGGCCAAACTGCTTTTTCTCCCCCAAATTTAGCTTGAAAGCTTCACTTTCACTGACCTTTCTCTAATCCTTCTTTTTTGTGGCTTGATAGATGTGGAGATTGCTCCAGGTGCTGTAGATCTGCTCTCTGTAGACTCATGCTGTGGCTTGGCTCCTTGAGACTACCCTGAGGCCTAACCCCGGTTTTGGTTTTGGGCTGGCCTGGCCTCACCTCTTAGCCTGCCCCAATGAGCCCTTCCTGCCAAGCTGCCTTCAGCGAGAGATGTGTTTTCTGTATTGGGAGCCCTAAAATTTGTTTACAGTCTTATTTTATGGGTATTTAGGGTGGCTGTGTGGGAGCTGTGAAACTTTGCTGCTTCTATGCCTCCATCTTCTCTATGGTAGTATTAATGGCTACCCCAACATATTATGGAGGCCCGGGTTTCATGCAAAGCCAGCATTCAGGGGCTAAGTCAGGACAAGATGAATTTAGCATGTTGTAAATGGCTTGAAGGAGCCCCATGACAGAAGAGCTGGGGGGTGTCTGGTTAGCAATAAGACCATCCTCAGGGTTAAGAGCAAGCAGGCTTGAGGTTGAATATTGTGCTGCTCTTGCCTGAGGGACAGTCCAAGGGTTTGAGTAGCCTGGAAGGAACCCCAGGCCTCTCTGGGGTAGTCCCTGGCAGAGTGGCATGTATAGACTTTAGAACACCAGGGAATGAGCAACTCAACCTTTGGGGCACCTTTATATCCACATCATTTTCCCACTCAACCACTAGGCAGGAGAATTCTTTTGGGACAAAGGGACGAAGGTCCCTGTCTTCAGCAATTACTTTTTGCAGCACAAGGGTGAAGGTTCCATTTCAGGTACCCAGGATTGGTTGAGGAGGAGTAGTCAGCATGGGAGGTGGAATGTGGTGCCAGCTGAGTCCAGGTGAAGAGAAATGAACCACTCAGGAACACCAAGGGCAGGGGCTGGTATCCTAAAATCTGAAAGTGAAAGTTCTACAGATGAGAATATGCAAAGCAAACGAGGAGATTAAACAAGCATGGACCAAGTATAAGAGCAACTAACATGATTAATAATGGGTCAGAATGAGGGAAACAAGGGAGGGGAACCACATTCCCTAGGAGGAGGTAAGGGGAGATATCAGGTTGGAATGGATGTCTTGCATCCAAGAAAGAAGTTGCCTATAATATCCTTTGAGTTCTCAAAAGATAAATTCCATGCAGGATCTTCAGGGAATAGGGAAGCGCTGTGTGGAGTAACCTTGTATATTGGAAATGATGGTGACACACCCAGCAATCATGTACTCTGCCTTGTCCTGCAGAGTGCCCTATTTGAATTAAGGCATTAGACTTCCAGTCCTGAGGAAGCAGGCGTAACTCTAGGCACAGGGTGGGAATCAGGAATCGGTGAGCTAGAAAGAGAAGTAGTTCAAGGTGGTACCCAGAATATAGCATAGCTAGAAACCATACAGCAAGTCCCCACAGTGAGGGGCTATAGTACAATCTCCTTTGATCACTTTTCTGGCCAGTCATGCCTGACATCTTAACTTGCATCACACATACTGCCTCCTATTTGCTTCATCTGCCTCAGCACTCCTGTCGGCCTCACCATCTACCCAAATGCTTTTGGGAGAAGGACAAAGGAGCTGTCCCTGCCTGAGTGGGGATATGGAGGGGAGTAAAATGAGGCTAAAGCAGTGTCCAGAGGAGGAGGAGAATGTATAACATGGATCCTTGTTGCATGACCATCTCAGGTGGGCAGCTGATAGTCTAGGAGACACAGATGTAACAGACAAGTTAATATGCAGAGCCCAAATAGAGAACAGAGGAAACCAAGAGTTTCATAATGTTATTATTTATTTTTGACATGTAGGATTATCTGAAGTTGTTATTTTCTCAGAAATTACCACTCTCATTCCAATTCCTTTAGGAGGATCAGATACTACTGAGGATCCAATTCTATACAAGTAAATATAAGTAACAACACTTTGCAGGTAGAATCTTTCAACTCATTGATAAAAACTTCAACTTTCAGGTAGAAGTTTTCTATCCTTGAGTTCAATAGTTATACAAATGAATTTACTTATAAGAGATTGACTTCTACTCCAGTTATCATAAAAGACTTGGGAGGATCCATAAGGAATTAATTACAAAACAGTGCATACCAATATGTTGCTTATAATAAAACATGTTTGCACGACAGAACACGCAGTATAAACAGGTATTATTTCCACAAAAGTAACAAACTTTGAATGAAGTTGACTTTCCCATTAATACAAAAGTATTCCATAAGTTACCTCCCTTTAAGGAATTATTTTCCTCATGCAGAAGACATTTCTGATCTAGTTTCCAGTATTTAATAGAATAACAACTAGGTCCTTCTATCAGTTGTACCAATACTCAATTATCATAACATTATTTTGAAACATCTAAGGACCTTATTCCATACAGACATATATCTAGTGACAGGTAGATGACTAGACCAAATACCATTTGCCAAGTTCTTTAATATAAAAAAGAATATAATCTGAGGCTGAATAGCCCAGATCCTAAACACACTTTATTATAGTAGTTCAAATGTATCCCTATGGGATAATGATTCGTCATTGTGTTTGCACCTTTGCTTCACAAACTTCTTTTCCCTTTGTTTAATTATTCCCATATTATTCAGAAAGAATATTCTGTTTCAAGGATTTACTAATTTATCCTGTTCTTTGAAGTATGGAATGACTATACATTCAGGATTGAAAAATAGGAAGATTTCACATATTTGCATTGTGCTCACATATCTTTCACTACTACTTGCTTTGATTACAGAAATTTGCCATAAAAGGAAAGCAAGAACTTGATTAGATAAAATGTATATCGCCTATTGATGTATTTCTATGATCCATCAGACAACTCAAAATAAAGTCCATTATAGTCCCAAGAGCTTTTACCTCAGATGGCAAGTTTCACTAATCAAGAATTTTACCAGTACTCACATTTCAAAATTTAAACTTGTCCTCATGAAAAAACAAATCATTAGAGATAATTTCTATATATTTGCAAATTCTCAGCATGCCAAGTTCCTTGTTTAGGAACTCTGTAACCCAAACAAGCTCTTCGGTAAGTTTGTAAAATTAGGGAGGATGGAAAGGGACCCCTAATAAGGGGCTGCCTTTTTCACCCCACAGGACAGAGTTGCTATGGGCTGTGTTTTTAACTAGCACTGAGGACGCCCTCTGAATGGGCAGAAGAATCCTCCTTTCCATACCACACACACACACAGAGTAATCAATGACCAACTTAAGGTTTTAGCATTGAAACATAACCAACCATCTTATAATTTTCATAAGTGATAGCCAAATTGTTTTAGCTATGGCACAAACCAGAAACTTTAGATGACATTGTTGTATTCCCAGATCATATAATACTATTGATAGAAGGATGGACTGTTTTATCGAGTGCACATGACTGCTGGCTTCTTACCTCATGGGAGGCACTTCTGGGCTTTTGGTGGCAGGGACTCAGGGCCATTGCCAGCCAGGCTCTCATGGTAGCTAATGTCTCTTCCTCCTCCTTCCTTTTACCAGGAAGGTGAATTTGTAGATATGGGGAAAGAGTGAAACTCTCTTTTCCTAATCTGATCTGGGATGAGAGGAGTTAAATGAAAAACTCCAAAACTTTAGCAGAATCTACTCATATGTTTTAGGTATATTTAACTTTCATTATAATTCCAGGCTGTCCAGACCAAGAACTATAAGGAAATGAATTTTACATATTTCCCAAATTACAGTATTTCAAAAAAATATTACAACACTTGGGTCGGAATGTCCCATTCTTCCTCTTCTGTTCTTTTGACAATATAGTTCCAAATTTTAACAACATTTAGGAATTTATCCTTGTGTCTTTGCATTATGCCTAACTTTCCACTGAATTGCAATATACCACAAAGATTTACCATGACTCATATACATAATGAATTCCTGTTCTAAGTTCCAAATTTGTACTAAAATCCAATTATTATAAATCCATTCTTAACTGACTTTAAGAGATTGATTTCTCAGTAAAACTACTTAAAAGGCTTAAAGAAGTAACTACTACCCTTCCCCCTTCCCTTCAGCATCTTACTTACCAATTCCTTTTTCTGCCAGACCTGGCTAGCTGGCCTCCACAGCCCCGCCTACCCAACTTGAGTGTGCCTTTCAAACAATGGCTGTTTGAAAGGCTGCTGGATTTTTACTTCCCCCACTTCCATCCCTTCAGCAACTATTCCCAGGTATGGAGGAGGCGGCTTCAGGGGATGACCCCCAGACAAAATCTCATGAGGCAGTGCTGACACACATAAGCCATGGATAATTTACACACATACAGACACAGAATCAGAACCTCCCATTTTCCCAAGACAGACACACAAACATACAGCAAACGAAAATGAACAGAAGGCACAAGTAAAGACGGAAACAAACATCCCGGGGTCAGTTACAGAGGCAGGTGTGAACCTGATGTCTCAGGGCATGGCCCAAGGGGATGGTGTGGCAGTCATGTCTGGCCTCAGTTCCCAGCAGAACCAGACAGAACCAGGAAACCAACGGTTCTTATCTCCCCAAGGGACCAGAAACCAGATATCCACATAGGCTCGAATGGGGGCTAGATCAGCGTCAGGGGTGGGTTAGGTTTCCCTCCTTTTGAGTCTTGGGGGCTGAGACTTCCTCAGGTGCTGGCTCCCCTAAAAGTCAGGGGGTGAGTAGGTGCCCACCTCCGAAGCTGAAAGCCACACAGGTTTTTGGGATCTCTGCAGTGACACAGAGCACCACTTAATCTCACTGGAACCTCCAAAATGTTGTGCTGCAAGAAGAGAGTGAGACCCCCAAGGGCAAATTTTGGATGTGGATTTTATTTAGCATGCTGTTCAGGGCCTTGCCCAAATGAAACAGGCCTGACCATGGGGAAATCACTGGTACAAAAGGGCAACCCCCCTGACTCTTTTCTTTTTTTTTTTTGGAGGGCAGTTGGGGTTAAGCAACTTGCCCAAGGTCACACGGCTAGCTTTTTGTGTGTGTGTTAAGTGTCTGAGGTCAGATTTGAACTCAGGTACTGCTGACTCCAGGGCCGGTGCTCTTTTCACTGCGCCACCTAGCCACCCCCCTGACTCTTAATAATCAGGGACAGCAACTCTTTAATGTTCAGAGATTGCGTAAGCAGGGACTTACAGCAGGGTCTGGCTAGTACACACTTTAATATTTGTGGTCGGGGAAACCTTGGGGACCTGCAGCCAACTAGTCTACTTCCGAAAAGAAACAGGAAGAAGATGGCTGGCTAGGGCAGAATAGGGGGAGGGAAGGGATCAGGGGAGCCAGACTGAGGCCAAATACAACAAAATAAACAATATGAGAAACTATTTTACCCAATTATATTTTAAAATAACATAAATAAATGAATAGGCATTTACAAAAATAAAAAAAAAGAATCTGAACTAGTTGGTTTTTTAAAATTATTTTAAAAATTTATTTTCTTGTTTACGTCATTCATTTCTGCGAGATTTTGAATTACAAAATTTCTCCCCTTCTTTCCCCTACCCACAGTCCCAAAACAGCGATCCCACTGTAAAGACCCTCCCCCAATCTGCTCTCTTTTATGTCCTCCTCCAACACCCCTCTAACTTTCTGGTAAGGCAGGATGAGTCTCCCTACCCCAGTGCCTGTCTATCTTAATTCCCAGTTGCATGTAGTTAATAATAATGATAATAATAATAATAATAATAATAATATGTGTGTGTGTATATATATATATATATACATATATATATATATCTTTTTTTACATTTGATTACAGAACTATAAATTCTAGATTCTTTTGGTTCTTCCCTCATCACCCACCCCCACTGGAAGGACAAGCAATTCAATACAGGCTGTACATGTGTAATTACGCAGGACATCTACACAGTGGACATATTGTGAAAGACTGATTATATGTCCTTCGTTCCTATCGTGCCTCCCGCCCCATGTTCTATTCTCTACCCTGTCCCTGTTCCTTTACTGAAGTGTGTGCTTCCAGCAACCCTCTCCCCGATCCTGTCCTCCCCTCTGTCATCCAGCCTCTCATCCCCATCCCCCCTACTCTCCTGTGTGGCAAGATACCCAGTTTAGAGCTTATGTCATTCCTTCCCTAAGCCAAATTCAATGAGAGTAAATGAAAGTAAAGTTGTAACAGTTATCCCTTGCGTCTTCTATATGGGATGATTAACCCCATTTTGTCTCTCCCTGTCTCCTCTCATTCTAGTCCTGTCCCACCTCAGAATTTCACTCTTTAAAGTATCATACTTTCCTATTTAATTGATCCTGTGCATCCTATACCCTCTATATACACATATACACACATGCTCAGATAGGTATTCATATGCATATATAGCCTCCTATGTGGACATATGTGTAAGTATACATATATATACATTTGCATTCCCTTCACCTATCCTCATGCTAAGAAAAGTTTCATAAGTTACTATTATTGTTTTTCCACATTGGCATGTAAATAGCTCAACTCTGATAAGTTCCTTATGATTTCTTTCCCATGTTTACCTTCTCATGCTTCTTGTGTTTGAATGTCAAATTTTCTGTTCAGTTCTGGTTTTTTCAGCAAGAATGCTTGAAAGTC
>CM053600.1:54004996-54032195 GCA_028646575.1 Pseudocheirus occidentalis
TAGTCAAACAAAACATAAAGATTGAAAAATTGGAAGAAAGTGCAAAATATCTCACTTGAGAAAACAAAACAGGAAAATGATAAATGCTGGAGAGGATGTGGAAAAATTGGAATACTAATGCATTATTGGTGGAGTTGTGAACTGATCCAACCATCCTGGAGAGCAATCTGGAACTATGCCCAAAGGGCTATAAATAAGTGCATATCCTTTGACCCAGCAATACCACTTCTGAGGTTATATCCCAAAGAGATGAGAGAAGTGAGAGGAGGACCCTTTTGTACAAAAATCTTTATAGCAGCTCTTTTTGTGGTGTCAATGAACTGGAAATCAAGGGGATGCCCATCAACTGGGGAATGGCTGAACAAGTTGTGGTATATGAATATAAAGGAATACTGCTATGTTATAAAAAATGCGGAGATGGACTTTATAATAACCTGGAGAGACTTATACAAACTGATGCTGAGCAAGAAGAGCAGAACCAGGAGAAATCTGTACACAATCACAGACATAACGTATGTGTGACAACTAACTTCAACAGACTGGTCTCTCAGCAATATAAGGTTATAGGACAACTCCAAAAGAGTCATGATAGAAAGATATCCATATCCAGAGAAAGAGCTGTGGAGTCTAAAAGAAGATCGAAGCATAGTATTAGCTTTGCTTCTTTTTCTTGTTTTGTTTGGTTTCCTCTTTCCCACTGATCATTCTATTGGTTATAAGCCTTCTTTACAACCTGACCAATGATTAATGAGAAGATATTTGTAGATCCTATATTTGAGTGCATGCTGCCATAATGGGGGTGGGGAGGAGTGGGAAGGGGAGAAAATTTGAAACTAAAGGGATCATGGAACTGAATGTCATGAACTAAAAGTAAATTTTAAAATTAATTTTAAAAAAATGAAGAAGAATTTGACCTCTTCACTGTATCTAGAGAATGAAGTAAGGAGAATAATATAGATCCCAAATTTCGCATAAGCTCCTCCATGTGTCAAACTGCCCTCCATTTCATGCCAGCATGCAAGTATTTAGTCAGGTCATTTTGTAATTTCTTTAAAACAATTAAAAATTTATTTATTTTATTTTTAACTTATGGAATAAAACAAGCATTTCCATGATAGAATATAATTTTTAAAAAAGATGATTGCAAATAAAAGTGCAAATCTATTAGGTACAACTTGTTATTCCTTTTAAATACATAATAAAGTTATCACGTCAATTTATTTTTTCCCTTGGCACCTCCCCCTCCCTCATGGCTACCACTAGACACAAATATACATATACATACATATATGTATATAATATGTAAAATCATTCTATATATACTACTATTCATCAGTCCTTTCCCTGGATGCAGACAGCAGCTTCCTCTGTCTTTTTTAGTTAATTTGGGTACTCATAAAAGTCAAAATTACTTAGGCACTCAAAGTTGTTTTTAAAAACCATATTGATTTTATTGTATACAATGTTTTCTTGCTTCTTCCTATTTCAGTCTTCATTATTTCATGCAAGTCTCTCCATGTTTTTTCTAAGATCATCAAGCTCCTCATTTCTTACAGCATAGTAATATTCCTTCACAACCATATACTACAACTTATTCAGCCATTCCACAACTGACAGACATCCCTGCAATTTCTAGTTCTTTGCCACCACAAAAAGAGCTTCTATGTATATTTTAGAACATATAGCTTCTTTTCCTTTTACCTAATCATCTTTAGAAATCATCCTAGTAGTGATATGTGAAATAATTTTAACCACAAGACTCCTCTTCTCCAACAAGTCTTCCTTCTCCTAATCCCCTCATAGTCCTGCTGGTGACATATGCCTACCAACTTATTTATTTGCCAGCATAAATAGCCAAAGTACTAAAACTTTTGAAATGTTTGAAAGAGAAAGATACACTTTCTTCAACTGCAGTTGGTGAATAAGATCTGATCAACTTATCTACTGCAGAGGGCCACAGGCCAGTGGGACTCTGACCCTGATGGCTGAACAAAACCTCTCAGGTGTTTGGCCTGCTGATGGGCCTGGATTGGTTCCCTATCCCCCGGGAAAGAGCTCAACCACACAGGTGTGAGGATTAGGTCCTTGAGATAAACCTGCCATTTATGCCCCCAGGGCTTGGGAACAGAGAAGTATGCAATGTGCTCAGGGGAAGACAGTTATGGAGGAGGATTATGGCTGTATAAAGCTTGTGCCTGGAAGAATAAACATTGGCTCTTTACTTTCACCATTCTAGGAGTCCTGTCTCTTTTCATGTACCCACTAGCAACCTCTGAGTATGTGATTTTTTTTCTCAGACCTGCTTCAGGATGGCAGGGCTCCCACACTTTCTCAGTTCTGCTGTGGGACAGCAGGACTCCCCATAACCGACTCCCCACAATCTACCTTTCTTACAGTGGTCTATTTTAGCCATAGCATGATTTTGTAACAAACTGAATCATTTAATTTCTGTAATCAAAACCTCTTTCACTGTAGAATTGGAGTAATTAATTTGAAATATCAGAACTCTTTTTTTTTAAGTTTATGAATACTTTAACTTAGGGAAAAACTTTTTGTGTGTCTTTAAGACTTTCTAAAACTTCACTTTAAAACATCAGCAAGAACTTCACAAACACTATTTTCCCACTTAAAATATTGGGCATATTATAACTCATAAAAAAATCTCAGGTATATGTTTGCATTGTCTTAGGCTTAGGAACATGGTCAGAAGTTCTTGCTGTAAAGATAAATTATTTACTGTGGGCCTCTGTTATCTGTAATAGATGTCTATATAGATTAGATTCACATGCTCCACAAGCTATTAGAAAATGGACCAATATTTAAATTTTCCTCTTCCTTTGGAAAGATCTCAGTCAAATACTAAACAATTAATTTACATACATATATTTCACCTCACAAACTTATAACAAAATAGTAGATTATATTATTATCTGTATGAAAAGTACATTATGTATTTAGTGATTCATTCAGTACTTTTAACACTTGTGAAATTTCACTAGTTGGTGGCAGTTTTACTTACATATTAATGGAAGACTAAATTCCATCTAAAAAAAAAAGGAAAGCTTATGAAATTTACTAACTTTCCTCTAAACTCTTATTTTACATTGTTTTTACTTTTCTTTCATCTTTTCAACAGTGCTTAAGGATTTAGAAGATGTTGATTAAAGCATTTCCTCTGATTAATTATATTTTGACTTTCAATGTTTTTTTTTATTATTTTAAAACCAAGTATACACACATTGTCTGGATTATATGAGCATCTGCTCTTCTCGGTGCCTGCAAATATTTATATAAGTCTTACTCTAGTTCTTTTCACTTGAAGATTTTACTACTTAGCTAGCCCCGATTGCATCTCTTTACTAAATCATCTTCAGGATATGGAAACACAATTAAGAAAAACTAACGCTGCACATTTCAGAAATACTTTTGTGCATTGTCACATAACTGATATATTCAGATTTCCAATAAGCTTCATTCAGATACATTTTTACATCATGGGGTTTCAATTACCTTTGATTAATAGCAATATAAAATTTTTAAAATTACTCTGCATTTAAAGATCATCATTCCCCTTTCCCTCCTTCCCTCCCTCTAAACTAAGAAAAATACTCTGGGCATAAAGGCTATAAGATGATTATAACTGAAAGGTCAGTTAAATGATAGAAGCAGAGAACGTGAAAATCTCCTTTATATGTATCACTTTTAATGTTCTTAGTCTTTGTTCTTCCTTCTCTCCTTATCTGTGGAGCAGAACACTCAAAAACTGTGACTCTCCTCACAGATGGAAGCAAGGGAGTAATTTATGCAAGAGATTGTTATCCACCTGGGTTTCTTTAACTCATTAAGAATTGCAAAGAAAAGATTCCAAACCCGAAAACTTATCTTTTATTCAATGTTTTGATACTGAGCTAGAGACATGTATTTGATTTCATTTTACAAATTGTCCTTTGACCATATATTTTACATAAAGGAGTGTTTTTTTCTTATAGTGGATTTCTGAGGCTGTAGAATTTCTGTTCTTACAGCTTTATGCAATTATGTTCAAAGGGGTTTGAATTAAAATGGAACAGATGTATCCATCTTTAATTATGGTGTAACAAATTGTGTTACTCTAAGGCTTTTATTAAGTGAAACACTCATCTTTATGTAATAATGCATCAGACAATTTCAAAATTATTTCAACGAACACAATATATTGTCTATACCACTTCATCTTCAAAAGAATAGAAAGCTCATAGGATTAAGAGATTTCCTTTTGTTAATCATTGAAATAGAAATAGGAATATGCATGATTCCATGTCTGAGCTAAATCAAAACAATGGCTAGAAGCATATTATGGGTCTTAGCAGCGCCCTAGTGGCATGTGTACCATGCTGCTTTGGCAAGACATAGTAATCTCCAAAGAGGATTCAGTGCTGTGTGATTTGGGCTCTTTTGACCTGCCTGAGTCTAGTTGACTTTGGTATAACCACTCCCAGGACCTCTTTGGCTATTCAATAACTAGGAAATTTGGCCTCATTTCAAAATCAGAACAGCGTAATCTTTGCTAAACTATACTGTCAGACACTTAGGTGACAGCAGAAAAGAAACAAAGACACTTGCATTTTTCCTTCCCAATTATACCAGATCTACCCTTGGTTCCATTATCCTAATGAACCTTTGTTAAAACTGTAGTGTCGTTTTTGATCCTGTAGCCATCTCTCATATCGAGCCTGTCATCAAATACTGACATTTTCCCCCTTTGATGTATCTTTTGGAATCATCTTTTCCCAATCCAATAAGCATTGATTAAACACCCAATGTGTGCAAGGGACTGTGCTAAAAGCTAGATATACAAAAACAAAACAAAACAATACCCTCCACCAAGTCCCTCAAGGTAATATAATTAACAGCAACAACAACAATAAAAATAATAATGATCTGTTATTACTATTATTAAGGTTTGAAAAGTGCTTTATAAAACACCTCATTTTATCCTCACAATTCTGGGATATATTTTACAGATGAGGAAACTGGTGCAGATGGATTTTAAGTGACATTCCCAGGGTCACATAGACTGGGATTTGAATTCAGGTCTTCCTTTTCCTAGGTCCAGCACTCTATCCTTAACTGACTCTATTCTAACTCTGTTGTTGTTTTGTTCAGTTATTTCAGTCGTATCTGACTCCTTCTGATCCCATTTGGGGCTGCCTTGGTAAAGATACGGAAGTGATTTACCATTGCTTTTGAGTGCTCTTTTTAGAGGTGAGGAAACTGAGGCACAAAGGTTTAAGTGACTTTCCAAGAGTCACACAGCTAGTAAGTATCTGAGGTCAGATTTGAACTCAGGAAGATGAATCTTCCTGACTCCAAGCCCAACACTATATTCACTGTGTCACCTAGTTGCACCCAATTCCAACTCTATCCTGATGCTCTATTCTAATTTATATGGATTATTTGTGATCAACCTATGGTAGAACCTTCCAAAAGCTTATGTTGGTCTGACCAACTACAGTCAAACACACTGTACGCATGTTTTGGTCCTCTTTGAGTACAAAGGACAACAACCAACCAACTCTAATTCCACATTCTCTTCCATTTCTTTACTCCTACTATATCCTGTATCAGTACCTTGATTAGTTTCTTTGCCTCTACTCCTTTTCTTTTAATTTATTCTTTAGTTAACCAATTAATTAGTCAATAAGCTTTTATCAAATGCTTACCTCATGTCAGGTACCTTGCTAAGTACTAGAGATACAAAGAAAAAAGCAAAAATAGTCCCTTCCCTAAAGGAGTTTATAGTCTAATGTGGGAGACAATATGTGTATAAATATGTAACTCCAAAATACATACTAAATAAAGAAGAAATTAACTGCAGAGAGGTAAACACTAGCCTCTTAGAGAAGGTGTTTGAGTTGAGTCTTGTGGGAAGCCAGAGATTCAAACATGGAAAGGTGAAAGTGAGAGCATTCCAAGTGAGGGGGACAGCAATGCAAAGACATGGAGGCAGACCTTCATGTGTGAGGAATAGCAATTAGACCAGCATAACAATATTGTAGAGTGCATGGAAGGGACCAATATGTAGGAAAATTGGATAGGTAGGATGAGGACAGGTTGTGAAGAATTTTCAGCGTCACATAAATGTGTTATGTTTGATTCTAAAAGCAATAAGGAGACAATGGAGCTTATTGAGTATGCATATGTGTTACGGGGGTCAGGAGGTGTCGTAGTTCTATATTTTATGAAAACTCATTTTTTAAGATGGAAAGAACAGGGATTAGAATCGGGAAAGATTTGAGGCAGAGAGACCATTTAGAAAGATGAAATATGATGGTCTAAACTACATAGAAACTATATAAAGAGAGAGGATTGTATATGAATTATATTCTGGAGATGTAAACAAAATGTGACAAATGATTAGATACATATAGGATGAGTATGAGGGAGGAATGAAATACGATATCAAATTTGTGAAAGTGGGTGACTAGAAGTCTGGTGGTACCTTCAATGATAATCAAGAAGTTTGGAAAGGGGAGTGGGATGGGGCGGCTAGGTGGTGCAGTGAATAGAGCACCGGCCCTGGAGTCAGGAGGACCTGAGTTCAAATCCAGCCTCAGACACTTAACACAAAAAACTAGCTGTGTGACCTTGGGCAAGTCACTTAACCCCAACTGCCCTCCAAAAAAAAAGCCAAAAAAAAAAGCCAAAAAAAAGAAAGGGGAGTGGGCTTAGGGGAAATGACAATAAATCCTGTTTAGTACGTTGAGTTTGAGATGTTGATGAGACATAGTTTGAAATGTCTGCTAGATAACTGGGTGATGTGAGACCATGGCTCAGAACAAGTACGTGGTCTGGATAGATAGCTAGATAGATAGCTAGATAACTAGATGGATGGATGGATGGATGGATGGATGGATGGATGGATGGACAGAAGGACGGACAGATGGATGGATGGATGGATGGATGGATGGATGGATGGATGAATGGATGGATTGGTAGATAGATATGTAGATAGATAGATGATAGATAGATAGATGATTGATAGATAGATGATAGATAGATAGATAGATGATAGATAGATAGATAGATAGATAGATAGATAGATAGATAGATAGATAGATAGATAGATAGATAGATAGATGGGTCTGGGAATTATCAGCATAATTGAACCTGATGAGACCAGAAAATGAGACAGCATAGACAGAAAGGAGAAAAGGGCCCTGAACCAAGACATGGGTGATACTCACAGGTAGCAGGAAGGACATGAATGAAGATCCAGCAAGGGTGAGTTAGAAAGAACAGCCAAGCAAGAAGGAGAAGAACTAATTGAGAGCAGTGTCAAAAAAGCCTTGAAAAGAGAGAACAGCCAGGAGAAAAAGGTAATCAATAAAGTCAAATGTTACAGAGAAGTCAAGAAGGATGAAGGTTGAGAAAAGGCCTTCACCTTTTTCACTTAAGGAGAATATTAGTGTAGTAAGAGCAATAGGTATCATGTAGGCTTGGTTAGTTTTTCCTTAAAAGATATTGAAATAATCCTTGAGATTTTATTGACTTGGGGGATAAAAGATTGGGTCATAGATTTAGCTTCTTGATGGTCAAAGTACAAGCAAGAACCAGGGCACAAGGAAGCAATAGCTGTTCTTCCTCAGGATTTACTGGTCTAGGCTTACTGATGCACAAACAAGAAGGCCAGTCAGAGGCTGGAAACATCACTCAAATGAAACAATCCTGTATACTTGCTGAGTATCCTTCGCAAGCAAGAGCTAAGTAAACCTTCATTGAGAAATGTTACAAAGTCCGTATGATTTTAATTTCATTCTAATTCTCAATATGAAGTACTAGGCTGACATGAATTAGTCTTGGCTTCAAAATAATTGATGACTTTGAAAAGAATTGTTTCAGGTGAATAATGAGTTTCAATGCTAGATTGGAGATGGTTTAGAAGGGAGTGTGATAAGAGAAGCTATGGTTACCTAGTGTAGATATTTTTCTAGGAGTTAACTGAGAAGAGGAGAGATATAGGATTATAGATAGCAGGCATGGTAAATTCTAATGAGGAGGGTTTTTTTTCCTCTCAACATGGGAAGGGTTTGGATATGTTTATAGGTAGCAAAGTATCAACTATAAATTAGGGGAAGATTGAAGATTAGAGAGAAAGTGGGGATGATAATGGGTGGAATCTAGTTGAGAAGCTGAGAGGAATGGATCAAGGGGATGACCTTAGAATACAGAATAGTCACTTCTTTCATCAGAGACTGGGATGATAGAGGAGAAATGAGGGCATGAGGTTAGAGGGAGTAATCCAAGACTGGGATTTAACAAGATGTGATTAGTGCTAGGATAAGTGAGTAAGAGACTCTGGGGGAGAAGATAGTATAGATTTGAGGTGAATTGATGTTAAGAAGGGAGGAGAATAGATCCACTTCAGGGTGAGGGCCTGGGAAAGGCCTGAGGGATGTAGAATTTGGAAATTAGTGAGGAAAAAGAACAGGGTTATAGGTCTCAAGAAGTAGGGAAAAATGGAATAATGAAAAACTGGATAAAGGAATTTTGAAGTTCAAGGGTATGACCATCCCTACATGTAACTGAGGTGGAATGGAAGAATAGGTCATGGGATTTGACTGAAGAACTGTAAAATTAGGATATTTGAGGTAAGATCAGTGTATGTTATCCCTTAGTATGAGGGCAAGTGTACTGATGCCAGAACAGCAAACTGATAGCAATACCTTCATCTTATTTAATTCCTCAAGAAACTTGCAATGCCACTCTATTGCCCATAGGGTCATGTCTTCTGTTAACTTCTAAGGGTCATTTAAAATATGCTCTCTATCTAACTCTCATCCCTAAGTAGTGATGATGATGATGCTAACAGCTGGCACTTATATAGTGATTTTCAAATAATTTTCTTACTTAATCCTTCCAATAACCTTGTAAGGTAGGCGCTATTATTAACTCCATTATGTAGCTGAACTGAAACTGAGAGGCTTAGTGACTTGACCAGAGCCATGCAACTAGTAAGAGTATGGATTCAGGTTTTCCTAACTTCAAGTCTGTTGCTCTGTCTACCATATCACCTACCTGCACTGTTTGCTACACTATTGTCCTTACTATCCTTCAAATGAGGTACTCTCATTCTTACATCCCTGATTTCACTTATGATGTTCATCCCATCTGAAATTCCTTTCAACTGTCTTCTACTTTTCTAAGTCCTACAAATCAGAATCACAGAATGTTAAGAGCTGATAGGGATTGTAGAGACCATTTAGCCTAATTCTCTCATTTAACAGAGGAAATTAAAGCCTATAAAAGTGAAGTGAATTGTTCCAGATCTCACAAGAAAGTAACAGAATCATGGGTTGGAGCTATGTCTTCTGACTCCAAGAGAGGTGCTTTTACATGATACCATCTTCCCGTGGGACCAGGTAATGTTCTTTCTTCTCCATTAAACCTTATTTGATAATTCTAGTCCACACTATCTTCTCAGAATCCCATATTGCATATGCTATCATAGAGCTAGTGATGGAACAAACTTTCTAGGTTCTTATCCAGTCTCCTCAGTTTGCTTCTTAGGAAATTGAGACCTAGAGAAATTAAATAACCTGCCCAAGGTCACCATAAATAGTGGAGCCATGAAAACTGAGCATTTACTATTCTCTACAAGTTTCATGTATGTTAGTTTGGGCTTTCTAGCTAGATTTTAAGCTCTTTATTGCATTGTACCATGATTGAGATCATGCTGTATTCTAAATATTCAATAAATATGTATTGCTTGATAAATAGCATGACTTCTTTTGTAGTGTCATGGCTAGCATGTTATCTATGCATATTGTTGTGGGAAAGGGGCATATAGGAAACCTAAAGCATGAGTTTATGATGACTCCAATTTAAGTTTGGGGAAAACCATACAATAGAATCTAACAAATTATAACACAGTAAAATTTCAGAGCTATATAAGGACTTTATAGATTACCTAAAGGTTAGTAACGAAGTTGGACCCAGGCCCCAGAACCAAGAACCACAGATCACAACTCTTTCTTCCACTTCACGGTAGAGTAGAATTTGATATAATTAGTATATCTTGAACCCAATCCATGAAATTAATATGTTACAAAAGGATTTTGTCATTATGCAATTTGTTTTTATGTCATTTTGTCATTATGCAATTTATAATTGCATAATTATAATTATCATTATGCAATTCATGTCAATTTGTCATTATGCAATCTTGCCCCATTAAAGGATCTTTCAGCATAGTGTTATTTTATAGCAAAACCCTATTGCATATTTCTAGATTTCTTTTTTTCCCCTCCTAATTCTTAAGTTTCAGAATGAGCACAACTAACAATTACCAACATTTTTTTCTGTGTCTTCTTGGTTAACATCTATTATCAAATAAAGATCCAAAAAGAAATCCAGAATTTTCATGTCTTTTTCAAAGTATTTTCTGGCTTTCATGTTTCAATTTCAGAACTATTCATATCAGTCCCTGTTCACCTATTCTTTCTCCTCTATTTAGAATGTAGTGAGTGAAAAGGAAGTAAAGAAGGCATCCACAGAGTTTAGCAGTTATCTCTACTGACAGGTAGATGGTCATTACAATGATCCACAAGTGTGAAACTCTAAATGTGGACTTTTTTTCTCTTACTTTTTCCCGAACTTTTCTGAATCCCTAAAGCACTTTGTAATACAAATTTAGAATCTAATTATATCGTCTTGCTGACGATTAGATTATAAACTTTGCAAAGGCATTTATCTTGATTTATATTTCTTTTGTAGTCTCCACAATTGAATACACATTAAGCACTCAACAAATACTCTTTAATTTTCTTTATAATGCTGAATCTAGTATTTGAAGAAAAAAAAACCCAAGAGTTCTTCATTGGAGATGTGGTGAGATTTAGAACAGCCAAATAATACTACAGCAGCTGGGAGTTTGAAATTATTCCTCTGGTCTTGGAATAATAGGGAACGAGACCGTAAAAATGACACACATAGAGTTAAATTAGGAAGATGTGAAATAAATGTTTAAATTTCTTAGATTTAGTGAGATATTAATCAATAACTGTTTTTGTATTATTTTTCCTTAGTTTATAAACAATCTAGACTCTGTCTAGAAATTGTAGGCAGTGTAATATCAATTCAAAGAAAAAATCTTTCGTATCATTTGTGGAAATGGAGAATTTGACATCACTTGAGTGATTTTATAATAGAATTTTAAGACCTGAGTATTGCAAGGGTCTTCAGTGGCCATCTACTTCAAGCCATACATACCCAAAAGGAATCCACACTATAAAATGGCCACTCAACCTCTTTCCTGAAGACTTCCAACGGAGGGAATCTCTACTATTTCTCAAGGTAGTTCCTTTAACTTTTAGACAATTCTAGTTGTTGGAAGTTTTTCCTAACATGGGAAAATCAGACTCCATGTTACTAAACTCTGTAAATATCACCTCCCCCCCTTTTAAAAAGTTCTGAGATGGTTTCCTGTTTTGCAATCCTCAGATCTCTGCAATTGACTATAAACTCTATTTCCTTGAGATCACAGATATGTGCCAAATCTTGAATTCCCATTTAGAGCCAATTTTATGATTAAGTGTTTTAGGGAAACCAAGCTGACAAGGCAGATTTGGCATCCTAACTCAGGTTCGGTTGAAATTCACCATCACATGTATGATGTCAGTAAGTTTTGACAGAGCTAATTTAAAACCAGACCAGGCAATGACAGCAACAAATCAAACCTAAAAGGGAACACAGGAAGGAGAGTTTATCTTGCCAAAACAGCTTTGAAATTCTCATATCAGCAAGTCTTAAATTTTAGTCTATACATAAAACTCACAGATAAAAATACATAGGAAGTTTACCACATTTTTTCATACGCCATTCTTGCCTCTGAAACATATTTAAACCTTTAATCAATATATGGGAGGGAGTAACTGCGCAGAATTATCCCTTAAGTGATAATGAAAATGATCAAGATTAACTGCAAGAATAAGATCATATATATGGTCAAATATACTGCTTTAAGAGATAGAAATGGAGATAGAGAAGCAGAACAGAAAAACACAGGTTTGGAGTAGTCTTGCTTGAAGAAGGAGAAAATTTACTAGAATAAAGGTATATTTTATTACTGACTCAAATTTTATCTCATTGATTTGAAGCTTCCTATTAGCACTGAAAACTTGCCCTGGCTACTAAGCATTCTTAACAGTTATGGCCCAGAGAACTTCATCCAGTGGAAGAAATGGTACTTGAATGACAAGCAATTTACTGTGGATATGGAAGCAGAGACTTGTCTTGTAAAATATTCTTCTGATCAGGGAAGGCAGTTGATTGTTCTCACTTTAACAGTCAAATAGATCTGTGAGTTTAGCAATTTAGATGTTTTCTCCAGTGATACAGACTATAACCCATCCATGCCTCCCTACCTGGTTTGATGCCTATCCATATCCACCTGTAAATTCATGAGGAGAACTCAATGTGCCAAAGGTCGTCTTTGCTTCCTTCTGACAATCTAAGTATACTAGCTGTTCACTTGGATAGTCCACCTGTCATTTTCCACCTGCCATTTTTAAAAACAGTTTTACCATTTAATCTCCAGAGAGCAAAAGTACAGGTGCTAACCCTCATGATGTGACCAGACCATCCTTTTTTCCTATCAGACATTTCCCTAATAATATGTTTTACTCCTATTCTTGCTCAAAGTCCATACTCATGGGTGCTAGGCTTTTTAGTTCTTTGAAAACAGCTGGGGGGGGTGGGGGTGGAGCCAAGATGGCAGAGCAAAAGCAGGAACTTACATGAGCTTGTCTCCCAATTAATGCCTGTAAAAATGACTCTAAAGTCTAAACAAATTTTAGAGCTACAGATCTCATAAAATGAGTGATACAAATCTGCTGAAGGCAGCTTGGGAGGCTGACATGAAGGGTATGTCACACTGAGCTGGGAACAGAGCACAGTCCAGTATAGGCCATGCCATCATAGACCCCACAAATTGGCCAAGTAGACCCCCGGGGACTGAATCATTGGCAACTGTGGTGATTTCCAGACTTCTCAACCCATAAACATCCAACAGAAAGTAAAAGGTCCATGGGAAAACTCCGTTGGACCTGGATGAGAGAACAGCATGGGTGTGGCAGTAGAGGCTGTAGAAGCATAGTGGGGCAGCTGCTTCCTGAGCTGCAGGCCCACATTTGGTGGGGGAAACCAAGCAGCCGACTGGAGGGCAATCACAGGAATTAACTTTGCCCTGCTTATATTGAATTGCTTCTTTTCCCAGTAGTGATGGGGAAGGAGGGAAGAAAGGAGAAAATCAAGAACTCAAAGTTTTAAAAACAATGTTAAAAAAATTGTTTTTATATGCAACTGGGAAATGAGATATATAGGCAATGGGGTATAGAAATCTATCTTGTCTTAAAAGAAAGTAAGGGGGAGACAGTTAGGGGAATGGGGGGAGATATAAGACAGGGAAGAATGGAGGAAGAGATATTCAGCAAGTTTGCCATACTGGAGTGGGGGGTAGGAGAGAGATGGGGAGAATATTTGGAACTCAAAATCTTGTGGAAATGAATGCTACAAACTAAAATTAAATGAATGCTACAAAGTAAAAATACATAAATAAATAAATTCTTGAAAAGAAAAAAAATGGAAAAGACAGCTGCTGTGTTCTATGTGACCCAGCACAGTTAAGTGAGAGTGGAGAAAAATGACTTTTCTTCCTTCCAAAATGATCAGAGGGGCAGCGGCTAGGTGGCTCAGTGAATAGAGCACTGGCCCTGGGGTCAGGAGTACCTGAGTTCAAATCCGGCCTCAGACACTTAACACAAAAAACTAGCCGTGTGACCTCGGGCAAGTCACTTAACCCTAACTGCCCTCCAAAAAAACCCCAAAATAATCAGAGGAGAAAATAACAAATAACACAATTAGGAAACTAATGTAAACAAATAGAATACCACTCATAAGTAGAGATGATAATCCTTACATGGTATGATTTCAGGAATAAATGGAATCGTAGTGAAAAGATCTCCCCAATTTCCAACACAAGTAAAACATCTCTTCCTCTTGCCCTCTGATATTTGTAATCCCTTAACTGTGAAACAAAACAGCATTCTGTAATTAGAGATGAGGTTGAAAATGCAAATTTCCCTAAAAAAAGAGATAATACGTTGATTTAAATGAATTCAAACCAATAAGTGAAAGGTTAATAATATTAGATTTCTTTATGAAAATAGAATTTTTCTGAAGTTAGGAGAGGTTTGAACACTGACTATCTGAAGTATTTGGAAAAGCAGGTGCCATTGTGTGGAGTAAGAATAAAGAAAAAAATATTTAGGGAGCTCAAAGACAAACCACAATTTTGTCTAGGACTAGCTCTCCTCTTGGATTTGCATGCTTGAACATAGTTTAATTTCTCCAGGAAGTATAACAAATAAAAGTTAAACAATAATTTCCTGGAATGGTTTCTAGTTCTAACAGAGACTGTGTTTCACACTTCCTATTCCTTATCCTCTTCTTTGCCTAGGCAGAAAACTACTTTTCCAAAAGGATCCTGGCACTCAATCTTTGCAGTTAAGATTTTTTTTTAACCCCTAAACTTACAAAAGTGTTCCTGTAAATCTTTAGATCACAAAGCACGTTTACCATACTTACAAAAAGCATGAGACAATACATCTGACGGTATCTGCCAATTTAGTTAGTACTACAGATTATTTTTCAGAATTTTAAACCTTGAGACTGATTAAGTTCTTAAGCCTAGTATAATTCCATCTCTTCCAGCACTTCTTTCCAAGAGGCATAATGCCCTAGGAAGTGATAGTTATACCTTGCACTCACTTGATGGAAGTATATATACATGTTCAATTTTAATCATTATATTTTAGGAAGGACATTGATAAATTAGGAAGCATGAATAAGAGAGCATTCAGGGTAGTGAAACACCGCATGCTATTACTATAAAATATTCAGTTGAAGAAATTTGAAATGTAATGTACATATGTGTGTATGTACCTGAAGAAGAGAAAACATTTTTTATTTATTTTTTAAATTAACTTTTGCTTATTTTTAGTTTATATCATTGATTTCCACATGATTTTGAGTTACAAATTTTCTCCCCATCTTTCCCCTACCCACTCCTGTAAAACAGCTATCCACTGTATAACCCCTACCCCAATCTGCTCTCTCCTATATCCTCCTCCATCACCCAGCTGACTTTCTGGTAGAGCAAGATGTATCTCCCTATCTCAGTGCCTGTATATCTTATTTTCCAGTTGCATGTAAATTATAGGTATGTAAATATATATATATATATACATATATACACACACAAACACACATATGTACATTACATATATACATACATACATATATTTTTTTAACATGATTTTAGAACTTTAAATTCTAGATTCTTTCTCTTCATCCCTTGTCACCCACCCCCACTGGAAAGACAAGCAATTCAATACAAGCCATATATGTGTAGTTACACAAAACATCTCCACAATGGACACATTGTGTAACACTGACAATATTCCCCTCCTTTCTATCCTGCCCTCCCCTTGTTCTGTTCCCTACTTTGTTCCTGTCTCTTTACAGAAGTGTGTGCTTCTAACAACCCTCCCTGCCCAACCTGTGCTCCCCTCCATCATCCCCCCTTTCATCCCCTTTCCCCCCTACTCTCCTGTAGGACAAGATGCCCATTTTGGAATGTATGTCATTCCCTCCCTAAGCCAAATTCAATGAGAGTAGTTGGCATGTAAATAGTTCAACTTTGATAAGTTCCTTATCATTTCTTTCCCATGTTTACCTTCTCATACTTCTTGTGTTTGAATGTCAAATTTATTATTCAGTTCTGGGTTTTTCAGCAAGAATGCTTAGAAGTCCTCCACCTCACTGAATGACCATATTTTCCCCTTAAACATTATACTCCGTTTTTCTGGGTAGGTGATTCTTGGTTTTGATCCTAGCTCCCTTGATCTCCAAAATATCATATTCCAGGTCTTTCCATGTCTTAATGTAGAAGCTGCTAGATCCTGGGTTATTCTGATTGTGTTTCCACAGTATTCAAATTGTTTCTTCTTGGCAGGTTGTAATATTTGCTCCTTGATCTGGGAACTCTGGAACCTGGCTATAACACTTCTAGGAATTTTCTTTTGGTGATCTTTTTCAAGAGGTGATCAATGAATTCTTTCAAGTTCTGTTTTGCACTTTGGTTCTAAAATATCAGGGCAATTTTCCTTGAGAATTTCTTGAACAATGCTTTCTATGTTCTTTTTTTTTTATCATAGGTTTCAGGTAGTCCAATAATTTTAAAATGATCTGTTCTGGATCTATTTCCCAGATCAGTGGTTTTTCCAGGGAGATATTTCACATTGCCTTCTATTTTTTCATTTGTTTGGATCTGTTTAATAATATCTTGATTTTTCATAAAGACATTAGCTTCCATTTGCTCCACTCTAATTCTGAAGAAATTATTCTCTTCAGAAAGCTTTTGAGTTTCTTTTTCAATCTGGCAAATTCTACTTTCTAAAGCATTCTTCTCCTCATTGGCTTTTTGGGCGTCTTTTGCCATTTGTGTTAGTCTATTTTTTAAGGTGTTATTTTCTTCAGTCAGGTTGTTGACTGTCTTATCATGATTTTCTTGCATCATTCTCATTTCTCTCCCCAATTTTTCCTCCACTTCTCTTATTTAGTTTTCAAAATCCTTCTTAAGCTCCTCTTTCGCTTGTAACCACTCTACATTTTTCTTGGAAGCTTTTGGTGGGGGAGTTCTGACTGTATTGTCTTCCTCTCGTTCCATGCTTTGATCCTTTTTGTCCCAAAAAGAGGAATCTAAAGTTGGATTGCTGAGTTTTCTTTGCTTCCTTTGCCTGCTCACGTTGCCAGTCAGTTACTTGACTTCTTGGATCAGCAGAACTCTTCTTTCATAGGGGAGAGCTCTGTTCCAAATTGCTGGGGTTTTTGCAGCTGCTGGAGATATTAGGAGGCCACAGTCTCTGCAGCTTCCTCCTCCTCTTACCTCCCAGCTTTGGATCACTGAAAATACACCTCAGGACCACCACCTGAGACTGTGATCCCAATCCAGGCAGCTCAAGGCAAGAGCACTTACCCTCTGAATGATTGCTTTGCCCCCCTGCAATCTCTAGCCCAGTAGCTTCTGAAGCAGCCAAGTGGAGGTTGCTGCAGGGCCACTGCTTCAGACTGCTTCTACCTCTGGAGGCAGTTGGCCAGACCCTCTCCCCAAAATTTAGCCAAGTTCCACTGATCTTTTCCCTTTGTCCTTGGCTCTTATGGGTTGGTAATTCTGGAAACTGACTCAGTTGCTGGTGATCTACCCTCCTGAAAGCTCCAGCCATGGCTTCTCCTGGATGGCCTGGGGCTAAAACTGCATGGGGCTGGGCTCTGCTAACAGCATGGTGTAATGAGCCCTTTCCATTCTTCTGCCGGGCTGCCTTCAGTGGGACCCTTGTTTCTCTGTCATTTTATGAGTTCTAGAGCTCTAAAAATTGTTTAGAGTCATATTTTATAGATATTTGAGGTGGTTCTGGGGGGTGCCATGGAGTTCTCCTGTTTCTACGCTGCCCGAAAAGAAGACTTTGTAAGGAGAGGAGGTATGATAATTGTCTTCATGTATGTGAAAGGATCTCATCCACAAGAATGATTAGACTGCTAAGAGAGAAGACAAGATTAATGGCTAGAAGTTGCATATAGGCAGATTTAGGCTTCATATAAAGAAAAAAAAACATCCTAGTGATTTGAACTGTCTAAGAATACAATGGCTGTTTTAAGTTGTTGTCTCCACCCTGGGCAATGAAGGGCATCCCATAAGATTTCTACCAACTCATTTTCTGCGATTATGTGATTCCTGACTCCCTTGTTTTTCCCTGCACTCCATTCTACCCCTTGTGAAAGAGTACTAATTTATAACACCATAGAAGCCTTTCATAAAACTGAAGGTTTTTTTCTCTTTCTATTAGTTACAATATTTTACCTTTCTCCTTGGTAGATAACCTTAACTATGTCAGGAATTAAGACTGCACAGACATTTTTTCATCTGAAAAGATTATTCTATCACATAATATTGTAGCTATTTGATGGGTAGTGAATATTAACAGAATTGTATACCAAAGATAAATATCAAGAGCCCTTTATGACCCACCAACGACATTATGCTATTTTGAAATTTTACTACAAACAATAAAGTTTTTAATCTCTGAGTACTTCAGCTTTAAGAAAGACTGAGTTTCTTTCAAGAATAATTTTTAGTTTAACTTGATTGTTAGGAAATGCCAAAAGGGGCCTATGAGTTTTTTTTTTCAAAATACCAAAGACAAATGTAAATAGCAATAATAAATGCCTTACCTTGATGTGCAAAATCACTCATGCTGTTGCTTAAGGTAAAATATAGTTATATTTTTCCAGTTCATTCACATTTTGCAAGGGGACAGTTTAGAAAGGTTAGGAAAATAAAAACAAAAAACGTTATTTCTGTTAATAGAATCTGATTTCCAAAGTCAACTAGATCACAAACCTTCCCATTTTACTATAGCTCAGGCAACCACCCTGGAAAATGTTCTCCTTGATTTACTATGGTTCTAATCAGCATTGTGCATGTGGAAAACTCACTATGTCTCAGACCCCTTTGACACTCATGCTTTTCTAATAAAACTGCCTGTTTCTCCCTGTGCTAGTTTTAGAACAAACGCCTTGTCAAAAAGGAAATTCCATTTTGACAGCTTTTTTCTCTTACAGTTAATTGAGGTGATAGATACACTTGCCATTTATCTAACTGCATAAAAGAAGATTAAGACATATTTTTCTACATGCTTTCTCTGTATTAGAAGAGGTCGTTTTCTGAGGTCTTTTTAATATGCCTGTGCAATTAATTGTAGTGATAATTCTGCTTCATATCACAGCATCTTTAAAGTTCTTTTTCAAATTGACAAATAAAACTCCTTTCTGTATGTGGGATTGAATTAGAGTGATTTTTAAGTTCACCCCCTAAGACTTCCTCTTTTCTCTCTTGAAAATTAATATTAGCTGAAAAATACAAAATAGTATACAAACTCAGTCAGTTCAAAGATAATGGGAGGAGGTTTGTGAGGAAGAAAAGGTCATAATTCAAATTCTTTTAATTTTCTTCCAAAATTTATGAGCGATTACCCTAGCATTGTTGTACTTTAAAGTAATGAGACTTGAACGTTGTTTGTGCTAAATGTCACTAAGCATTTAGTTGCCATGTGGTACCTTGTAATGTCGAATGTCACCTTTGATTTACCAGAGGGAAATTTTTGTATGTTTTATGTTTTCATCATGCCAGGATATGCAAAGACATTCTCAACAGTGATATTCATTATTCAATTTTATGTTAAGTACTCATTTATTACAACTGCCATATTATACAAGCATTATGTTAATATTTCCATTTGCAATTTGGAAATAAATTGAAACAAAAAAAATTAAATTAGAGCCATTTCTGAATATGAAATTGTGAGAGGGAATAATGATAACAGAGATACTATTACAAGTGAACACAAATTTCCCAGGAAGTGGTCACAGTAAAGGCTCAATACTCTATGTAATGTGCTTTGCTACCAACCCCTTTTGGGAGAGACCCTAAACATGATCTAAACCAAGTGCTCTGGGGTGAAGGGATTTCTAAAAAGGTAGAGCCTGACCTCTCTTTTTACTGAGGAGAACATTCCTAAGGCTGAACTTAACCTATGTCTATGGGTTCAGAACTGAAAGGGGCCTTTACTAGAATACAGAGAGGCCAAGTTCCCCAAACCCTTGAGTTCATTAGTGGTTATTTGTGGATTAATTTTGCAAAGAGCAATCCTCATAATCCCTGAAATGCATGCCACTGTACTGGCTTATTGGTAAAGGAAATCTCAATTATTTGCTAGAGCTACCTTCAAAGATCCCTTCTGTCTCCAGTCTAAATTTATATGATCCTACCAATCAAGCTGAGTTTTAAGAGGGCTCAAATTCATCTATAAGTAGCAGCAACCTTTTTAGACACTACAATGGTCTACCAAAGAGCCAGTTGGGGGCTATTGAGTAGGGGTAAAGAGTGGTTGCATCATGAAGATAAATCTTTCAATAGGCCCATAGTACCATATAATAGAAGGGCTGTATTAGAGAGAAAGATTAATATTTAATTTTTTCTTCAGTTATACATTTAATTTTTTTAATCAATTTATTTTTAGTTTTTAAAATTTGCCTCAATCAGATTTCAAGTTTCAAATTTTCTCCCCCTCGCTTCTCTCCTCCTTCCCTAAGATGGTGTACAATCTGATATAGTCTGTTTATGAATTCTTATTAAAAATACTTTCACATTACTCATGATGTAAAGAAGAATTAGAACGAATATGAGGAACCACAAGAAAGAGAAACAAAACAACAAAAGAAAAGAAGAGCAAATGGCATGCTTCCATCTGCCTTCAGACTCCAAAGTTCTTTCTCTGGATGTTGTGGTGGGTCAAGGCAGGGAACCCTGCAGCAGAGCTGAGAGAGAATCAGGAGTCCTGCTAACACCAGGCAGGACTGAGAGTGCTATCTTACCCAGAAGCTGTGAGTTAAAAGAGAGACAGGGACTCAAAGAGTGGTGGAAAATAGAATCTCCTTTATTATTCTAAGTGCAAGCCTTTTATAGGACGTTTCCTAATGGCTTTCCCCCATGGACATTGTACACTCCAGTGTTCCTAGGCTGGCCAACAACACCATGCTTATCTTGAGGATCCAATCCTCACACCTGCATGCTAGGTCTCTTCCCTGGGGGATGGCAGGGGATGGATCCAGGCCTGGCAGCAAGCCCCTTCACCTGAGAGGGCTTATTCAGTCCTCAAGAACACATGTATAACATTTTCCATCATAAGTCTTTTGGAGTTTTGGAGTTGTCTTAGATCCTTGCGTTGCTGAGAAAAGCTAAGTCTATCAGAGTCAGTCATAACCCAATGTAGTTGTTAATGTGTAAAATATTTTCTTGAAGATTAATTTTTTTTAATCCCATTTTATTTTATTTTCAAAACTATAATTTCTTCTTTCTTCCTCCTTCCTCCATTGAAAGAACAAGTGTAACTGACTACTGTGGCCTCATTTAGATTTAACAAAGGAGGGGAGCATAGATTTAGGGTATCTAGGCTTTCTGCAAATAGCTCCACCCCTTATGGATGGTATTCCCTCAGGAATCAGGGGTTCCCCTACAACCCAGTTCTATTTAGTTCCTAAGAGATGGGTTAGCTTTTACATAGAAAAATTTAAAAAATTATAATCACAAATATACAAATTTATTTCCTCTAACACAGTAGTTTTCAACCTTCCTAATGCTGTGACCCTTTAATACTTGTATGTGGGCGTATCTGCATGTGGGCAGACCCGCCTGGAGACTAAAAGCGAGGCGGTGTCTCAGTTCCTAAGATGATTGGAAATATGTGTTTTCTGATGGTCTTAGGTGACTCTTGTGACCCCTGTGAAAGGGTTGTTTGATCCCCAAAGAGTTTGCGACCCACAGGTTGAGAACCTGTGCAAACAGGTGGGGTTTAATCCTCCTCCCTCCTTAGAGAGGAGAAAGGGATTAGTGACTTAACTTATCTCAGTTCCTATAGAGCACAGGCCCAAATGCAAGTCCAAAAGAAGTCCATAGTACCCCCCAACCCTCTTTCAGGTTTGAGTCCCAGGGTCCTTGGCTTCTCCTTTATTAACATTCCCTGATAGGTTGAATAACTGCAACCATTGAACTTGTCATGTCACCTTCCAAGGTCACCATGGTTTGTACTCCCTAGGACAGGTGTGGATTGTCACTGAGACCCGTCAACCGAGAAAGATAAATGAAACTGAAGAAAAACAAACACCACAAGACCCATTTCCTGGAGTACAGGTGAAAGAGACATAACAAGGGAAGGCCCTCTTCCCCCTTCCAACCATTCAGTTTGTGGTGCCCATGCTGCGGATCAACTGTGATCTTGACCTTTTGAATCAGAAGGAAGTTCACAGAAAAGAGTGGTCCACAAAGAGACAGAAAGAGCAAGTACCTCATTCTTGCCAGTTTTAGAAATGCAGTCTGTTCTTTTAGACAGTTAATTAAAAGAAAGCTACACCCACTCATATGGAAATTCCTTGTGAAGGAACTGTGTGCGAACATGGATTTTTCTTGATATTCTCTTTTACTAACTGCTTATTTGTCCACAAGTTAACTTTTTACCCACAGTAACCCATGAACATTGTTCACTCCAGCATAACCGGATTGTATCTAGCATCAGTGGGTGGGAATATCCTCATCAAAGAAATCACACTGATACTTGAACGATTGAAATGAGGGGGCAAGGTGGAAATGACCTTTTTTCAGTGACTTTTTGTAGTAGCCATGTGAGATCTGTGATGAGGAAAGCACATACATGACCAGCGGAAGGGGCTAAGGTACTTCTATCTGCATATCACTCTGCATGCTACAGCCACTTCTATAGTCATAAGAAACAATATTTCTGAGTCACTTCTTAAACCCACACAATTAGTGTTTGAAATGAAGGAGCATGCTATTTAACACCTGCACTCCTCACAATTTGTCTCTTTTAGTGACTTCTGGCTCTAGACCAATTTCATCATAATGTATTGAGTAAAGCGTGCATTTCCAGTTTATGTGCATATTTCTATCAATTTGGTAAAGTCTCAGCATAGAAAAGCTTTTTGCAGAATGCACTGTCAAAATGTTCCAGTCTTTGGTCATAGTCTTGGCAAATCAAGTCAATTCCAGAGGTCAGAATGATGGGTCCTTAGTTTACAGGAAGCACAAATTGTTAGACTCTATTACCTAATTAAATGCAATTCTGTAATTTAGTGTTAGGATAGAGGATGTAAATGCATCCAAGACAGGAAGTGAAAGGTTTAGTTCCTTTATTAACATCAATTCACTTTAAAGAGATGAAAATGACAATTTGGTATGAATGCTTTCTTACTTATCTAATCTAAATACCCTATAAATTCTGTGCATGCAAAATTTTGTCTACAAATGCTTCCAGGTCGTTAATGTTCTTTCCCTCTTGAAATCCTTTTGTGCAACTTTGTGCATAGTGCATATTTACTGTTCTGTACTCATGTCTCATCTGCTACTTAACAGCAGGGATTGTAACATTTTTGTCCCTGTATCCCCAGTGCTTAGCATGAGGTCTCTCACATAGTAGGCGCTTAATAAGTGTTAAATTGAATTGAATTGCATTTGGATGAGCCTCTTCAATTCTTATTTTCTAATTAAACAGGAATGTTTTAATGGCACTGATTAGTCTACTTAGCCACAAGGGAAAGTAACATGTGGGAGATTTGGCTTGCCTGGCAAAAAGATTGCTAAACACTGGCTTATCAAATCACAGCAGGAATTTTTTTTTTTTTTTGGTCAGAGGGGAAATGTAAAGTATGATGCATGGGAGAGGGCAAGGAATGACGTGTACCCATAATTTCGTTGGGAGCAGGGACTTCTTGGTTTGGAAATTCACTCAATCCTTCAGATCAGCAGCTTCTCTGTAAAGTTCTACAGCAACACAGGCAGCTGAGAGGTAAATCAAATTTTATTGTGGTCCCTTAACTAGTCAAAGGCAAGACTTGAAGCCAGGTTTTTCTAACTCTACAACTGGAATGCTGCTATCTAGTGTTCCATGATGCCTCCCAGAAATTCAATATAGAAATATTTGATGTAAGAAAACCTAGCATTTAGAATTCATCTCTCAATAACATTTTTGAAATGTCATGGTTATCCTTTAAGTGAAAGTCAGGAATCTTTGGAAGATGTATTGATTCAGTCTGCCTGATACTATTTAGTTCATGGGGGTGGGGGATGGGGGGTTGGGGGGCAGATATTCAAGCAGAGTAAGAATTAATTCAGCTTTAGAGCTGCCTAACTTTATCTGTGCTCTATTCCACAGGGAACATAGATAAGTCTAACATATTTTCCAGAGTTGTTGTGGGGATAAAATAAGATAATATTTGTAAAGAGCTTTGAAAATCTTAAAGGGCTATATAAATGCTAGCTATTATTATTTTAGTATTGTGATTACTGTATTGTGGTACTTTGAGCTAAATTACATTTGAATACATGCAGGATTAAAACAATATGAAATCTGGGTCTCAGTTTATCTGAAATGAGGAGAGGAGACTAGTTGACCTGTAATGTCCCTTTCTAACTCTATGATCCTGAGATCCTGTGCATTACCTCATTTGTTTTCTTGAAAATCTAAGAATGCCTCCTAATTGCTGGCAAGAACCACTCAATTGGCCTTTAAGAATTTGACAATTATTGTAGTACAGTGTGTCTAGGGTTGGTATATGATCCTGTCATATATCTTATTAATTCTCATGCTTCTGCCAGTATTTTAAAGATTAATTTAGAGAAATTTAAGTTTTTATTTAGATGGGCATTCTGCATCTATTTTTCCCTACATGTTCAATTTTTGCATTTCTTACATTTTATATACCTTTGAGGAACTTGAAGGGATTAGGAAAACAAGTGGTTAATTGTGGGAATTAAGTGAACCATATTAACTCCATCTTGTGAATCAATTCTGGAGCTAGCTCAGTTCTCTTCCATTCAGTTAAGGGTCTAGTCCAACTTATGTCTTGTGAAAAAACTTAATTCGATAATGGGAATTATAAAAAAAAAATTATTACATTATTTGAACCTAACCCTGTATGGCTGTAAAGCTGGACCACCCATAGCTGCTACTTAGAGATCCTTAACTAAGGACTAAGGTTATGCTGACCAGTAAGATCCAAAGAATGATGTAAGGAATTTTCTCAATTGTACATCTCAAGCAATCTGAACTGGCCTGTGCTGATCAGCCAGTGATTGTTTCCATGTTCCTTTGATTGTTCATAGATACTTGAGGTGAGTAGGAAAGTTCTTTTTCTGATTTCAGGGAATTTCACCTATTCACTTTCCCCCTCCCAAACTGGAAAGTCTAAAATCTTTCCTCTATTTAGAAGTCAAATTACCCAATGTTGTATTGTTTTCTTTTCATTAATTGGTCTTATTTGATTCATTTTTTTTTTTAGTATAGAGAAGCTAGATCTTAAGTGGTAAGGAGTTAGATACCATAGAGTTGTAAATGCTGCCAATAGTCTCCTTAGGGTAGTTTCAGATGAAAGGAATACTCTGAAGTTTTTTCTGATCCTATTGATGTGGTTAGGGTTAGGGTTGTTCTGGAGACCCAAAAATACCAACACACCGGGTCCTGCCAAATGAATTCAACTTAAGTCTTCTCAGCTAAAGAAAAGTAAAGTTTTCTACCATATGGGGTATACTCTTAACGGGTCTAGGTATCTGTGATGCTTGCATTGGGCAAGCAGGACAGAGTAGGTCTGTTACAGAATAAGTCTGTGTTAGGTCATTCTATGGCTCTCTCACACACTTGGGGCCAAGAAAGGATCTTATATACAGGAAGGTTGTGGGAAGGAATCTAAGGGTGGTGTAGAGGAGGAGTTTGGGGAGAGTATTCAGGAGGAGTTAATGAGGTCAGTGCAAGGGTGGATTGATATTTTGATAGGCTCAAGGGTGGGAAGTAGACGGACAATGGAGGGCGAGGTTAATTACAGAGGTCTGGGTGCAGCCACAATGAAAGCTTATGGCCTCTGCAAATGCCTCATCAAGTAGGAAGATTCAATAAGAGCTCAAGGGGGTTCCCAGAGCCTGCACCTCATCACTATGACAGCAATCTCTACACTGTCTGTCTCACTGATTGGCCAACAATAGGTCCCAGTCCAAGACTCATCTGGTCATCATTTGGGTTCTGATGTCTCAGAATGAGTTTACATAGCAATTGTTTCTGTTTTGACTAGAAATCCTGAGGGCTGTCCCCTCCCAGATTGATTTTTTTTCTTTTGACTAGGTAAAAGAAACCATTCTTTGCCTCATTTCTTACCAAACCTTAATCACTGATTGGGTGTTGTCTCAGACAAACTGAGACCTGGGAAAGACCTTGGCTTAAAAAATCCAAGGTCTCCCACTGCATCAAGGCTATCTCTTGTAGTTCTGATCTATATCTTGTCAGGGGACCCAGATGACTCAGGAGGAGAGAGTGAGGTTGGCAACTTTGCATAGTCTTGCTTCATTTAAATCCAATTCACTTACTAGTCATAACATTACCTTCCCCCCTTCAAGAAGAAAGGACAAGCAACAACAATACAAGTATCTGTATGAAGTTAATAGGATTAGTCTTCAGCACCAGAGGAATTTGAATCTGGACTGCTCCAGATTACACAGGAAAAAAAAATAATTGCACTTCTTTCAATGGTCTTTATCAAAACCCATCCCTCCTTTTTCAGGTGTTCTTGTAAATTTAAGAGTGCTAACTGGTTAGGTGATATGCATATCAATTCATGGACAGTCTTTTCTTAATACTAATTGGACAAGGGACATCTGCCTAGTTATTGGACAGTCTGCTCTCTTACAATTGATCCCTGAACCTAAGAGGCATCAAGTAGGTGCCTTGTCTTGGAACCATGGGTTAGTTCCTACAATTAATCCAAAGATAGTATTGGGAGGCAGCAATTATCTCAGAATGGAGAGTCTGCTTGGTTTAGGTACTAATCACTGTATTAAAAATGACATTGACTCTTTCTCTTCTCTCAAGATGGCAGAAAAAAAGCCCCAAAGGAACCAAAGGAAAGAAGGTCAAAAAGGAAAAAAGAGAACAAAAGGAAGATGTGACTTAAAAGGTGGTGAAAAAGCCTCAAAAGCATTGCAGTTGGAATGAAGCCCTGGCCTGAGGGATTGGTAAATACTCCAGGTCTGCCATGCATTTCTGGAGAGCCATGTACAAGCCGAAATACACTGCACCAAAAACCTGGATTGAAAGGAAAAAGAAAGAAAAGGTGCCTGCTACTATCTCAAAGTCATTTGGTGGTGATAAGAAAAGAACTGAAGAGGGTGCCCAAGGAGGGTTAGGGCTGCCTGAGACCCCAAAATACCAACATGCCAGGTCCTGTTGAAAGAATTCCACTCAAGTCTTCTCAGCCAAGGAAAAAGCAAAGTTTATTGAAAGTCCAAGTTCACCACATGGGGTGCTAGGCCATTTCAGGGTGCTCTCACAGAGTAAGTCTCTACTAAGCTATCTCATGGGCGCTCTCACTGAGCAAGTTTATACTAAGCTATCTACGTGGCGCTCTCATACCACGTGGAGGGAAGATGGGGTTCTATATACAGAAAGGTTGGGGGAGGAATCTAGGGGTGGTCCAGAGGAGGAGA
>CM053600.1:54032695-54057644 GCA_028646575.1 Pseudocheirus occidentalis
CCCTCCCCCAGACCCTGCCTTCCCCTCTGTCATCTCCCCTCTCATCTCCATGCCCCCTACTCTCCTGTGTGGCGTGATGCCCAGTTTAGCGTTTATGCCATTTCTTCCCTAAGCCAGAAGAGAATACAACAATGTTAATGGAAAGGAAAAAAAGTGAAATTGAATGCTACATAATTGTAATGACCAAGTTGGGCCCCATCCAGAGGTGATAAAGAAATACTTCCTTCCCTTATTTGAAGCAATAGGAGACTGAGGATATAGAGATTGTGTATATGTGTGTGTATACATATGTATTATGCACACCTATACTGTCAGATTTGATTAAAATGCTGTTATGTTTGCTGAACTATTATTCTATAAAGGATCAATCTTTGGCTAGGGAATAGGGGAGGCATATATTTGGAAATGAAACAAAAGATATCCATGAATTTTTAAAAAGGATAAATATAAGCACAACATTAAAACAGCCATATAGAACTGTATATAGTTAAGCACCAAAAAGCCCAGAATAAACTGCTGAAGCAGTTCTGAAGAGGAATTGATGGTGTGTGGTATGGTCAAAGAATATGTCCTAGAAGCCTGTGGTTCATACTGAACCTCTAAGTTTCGGTTAAATTTATATAGGGAGGGAAAATGAAGAGAAGGGATTCTAGGTAGGGACACAGTATGAACACAGGTAAGAACTGGCAAGGTGTTTGGGAGATGTAAGCTGAATGTTCTGATAGAAGTGGGAGACAAAGATGGAATAGCAAGTTGATGTTATACTGTGGACATCTTTGACAGGTTGAACAGTTTGCACTTTATCATATTGGCAATAGGTAGCCATTGATGGTTTTTAAACTGGAGAATGATGTAGTGAAAGCAGTGTTTCAGTAATATCTTAGTAAACATTTTTCACAGGAAGCCTTCCCCAACCCCTCTTAGATCTAGTGCTTTTCTAGCATTATTTTCTATTTTTTCTGTTTATAGCTTGCTTTGTACATAGTTGTTTGCATGATTTCTCTCCCTTAGATTGTAAGCTTCTTGAGGGCAGGGACTTTTGTTTGCCTCTTTGTGTATCCTTAGTGCTTAGCACATTGTTTGGACATCCTATGCACTTAATGGTTGTTATCCTTTGTTCTTGAAGGGGACCAAAATGACATCACTGTGCTGGAGTCAAGTTTCAGTGTATCCAACTGTGACTGATCAGACCAATAGGAACTCAGAATGTTCCACCACAGGTCAAGCACAAACAGTCTGTGAATTCTTGGAGTGGGTTCTCTAAATTTGTGCATCTTGCATTTCTTTTGAGCTACTTCAATTCTTCTTTGCTCACAGAGCAAAGTCCCTTCTCTGATGTGGGCATACCATGCTGAGTGTCCCTGTGGTAGTGTCTCCCACGGCATACAATCAATTCCAAATTTCTAAGAGAGACCTTGAAAGTGTCCTTGTATAATTTCGTCTGACCACCACGTGAAGACCTGCCCTGTGTGAATTCTCCATAAAAGAGTCTTTTTGGCAAGCATTCATTTTGCATTCAAACAACACGTCAATCCATCAGAGTTGTGCTCTCTGAGAATCAAATCAAATTGGCAAATATTTATCCAATGTCTGCTCTGTGTAAGTCACTATGCCTAGGAGGGAGAAAACAGTCTTTATTAAGAGCAAGGATACAGGCACAGAATTTAAGTCTATCTATTGCTTTAGCATTAACAGTTCATCTTTAACATGTATAGTCCAAGAAAGATTCTCTTGGTTTCCTGTTCAAAAAATGCTCTGAATTGCTTTATAGTTGACTCGAAACGAAAGATTGATGGGGGATGGGTACGTAATTTCCTTAATACCAGCAGCCCCTAGTTAGAAAATACTCAGAAAGCTTTGACTATGCCCATTTCTGGGTTTCAATTAGCCACCAATGGATAGTTAAATTTTAGCATTATATCAGAGTAGGAAAATAGCCTCAAGTTTGGCAGTGGCTTGGGGAGGATCACCAGTCACTACCACACACAACCATATTGTTCTGGAAATTGATCATAGCACACGATTCCTTCCATATATTGATTCCTTCAGTTCCAAATAGCTATTACTTCTAGAAAAATGGTAGCAACAAAACTGATCTCAGTGTAAAATAATATACTCTACCAAGTATTCTAGATCCTAAATAACTTCCAAGTGTATTTTGAGGGATTACTATACTGGAAATCCAGATGGCACTGTGATGTAATAGAAGGACGACTGAATATGGAATCAGAGGACTTGAGTTCAAATACTACCTCTGCTATATTTACGAAAAGGTCATTTCTGCCACTTTGAGGAAATCACTTACTTCCCCGGTTCTGTTTCTCCATATAAAATGAAAGAATTGGACTGCAGAATGTTCTGTAGCCTGTAGCTCTAAATCTGCCAAACAGCTATGACATCACTTTCATAGTTACTCATTTCATCAAAACATATTTATTGAGTGACAATAATTTTATTTAGAAGCTTAAGCAGTGTAAATCAATTGCCTTAATGAGTAGACCAAAAGAACCTAAAAAGCATTGCAATCAGCAAACTCTTAAATTATTTACCAAGCAAAGAAATACAGCAGCCAAATGCTATACCAGTTGAGAATATGAACTTATTTTGAAAATTTCATAGGGAAGGATGGTGGAAGATTCTGAGTAATATCTCTTCAAAAAACAGAGAGGAGCAATGGATAATACACTGAGTCTAAAAAAAATTTAACAAGAGACTTAATTAAGCAAAGTCATGCTAAGGGCATGGAAGGGTGAGATGGGACAATAAATAATGACAATAAATAGATAAAAGAGGGGATAGTTTTGCAAAGATTTTTATAACAAACTCTTTTCATTATCAAGGATGGTGGAGCTACAGTGTTTGGACTCTACTGTTACTATTACAGATGGATTAACAGAAGGCAAAAATGGAAAGAGTTAAGATAGGAAAAAACCATGACCTGCACACCAAGTAAAGACTAAGGAAGTCCATGCAGCTATGAGGGTGTTGAGGGAGTGACTGTCCAGGTTCTTCAAGACAGTCAAGATACAAAAAACATCAAAAAAAATAACTTAGACCTTATTACTACCCAAGAAGGTGGGTAAAAAAACATCAAGAACTACCAAAGGTTTGACTACTTTGCCATCCACATTATTATTCTTATTCTACTCACTTACACAGGACACCTTTGAGGAAGGTGTTAGAAGAGAACAGATGTAGTGAATACATGATACCATAATACATTTTTTGTTGCTGTTGATTAAAAAAAAAGAATTTGACTTGGTGTAATAAAATATCACTGAAAAGACATTCCTCTAACAAGATATATCTTGTAATGCATCAAAATTGTACAAAAATTCTTTGAAAGATATAGAAAATGGAGATAACCTTGTTTTATAATCCTCTCTATTATCAGGAGAACAGGAAGACAAATTCACATTATTCACCACTTCTGGGGAGGAGATACAGTATTACGTACAAGTAGAAAACACATTCCTTATAGATAATAATTATAATAGCAACATTTATATAGCACTTGAAGTTTTACAATGTGCTTGACAAATATATTTTTTTATCTTGACAATAACCTTTAGAGATAGGCACTATTATTATTATTATTACCATTTTGCAAGTGAGAAAAAATGGAAACAGATGTCAAGGGACTTGTTCAGGGTCACAAAGCTAGTGTCAGAGGTCCCACTTTTAACACTTTATCCACTGTATTATCTAGCTATTAAATATTGGCATAGGCCACAGAGTTGATTCACCAGAAAGAAGGTTTTTAACCTAAAAAACCTGAGGACATTTGAGAGATTACCTTACTCAGGTATAACAATAGCAGGGGGACAATGGCATTGTTCAGTCCTTATAGTCATGTCTGACTCTTCTTGACTCCATTTGGGGTTTCTTGGCAAAGATTCTGGGGTGGTTTGCCATTTCTTTCTCAAGATCATTTAACATATGGGGATACTGGGGCAAATGGGGTTAAGTGACTTGCCCAGAGTCATTCAGCTAGCACCTGACTCCTGGCTTGGTGCTCTAGCCACTGTGCTGCAGGGGTGGTAGTAGATGACAACTCATAGAGTCTTAGTGTGAAACTTTCTCCTGCCCTGGACCAAAAGTGACAATGGTTGAACTTTCATTATGGAAGCATTGTGATAAAGAATAATTTGTTCAAAAGTTTATATACATAGCAAAGCCGTTTAATACCATGTAGCATGGTGTTGTCCTTGTGTGGTTCAAACAAATACAGAATAGACATCTCTTGCTTTTACTTTCCCCACTCTTCTCCAAGGGAAACTTTAATCCCATACTGGAGGAGAAGCAAGAGTTTGGGACCAGAAACTTGACCATTCTGCTCTCCTCATAGAGGGGGGTAGCTGGGCTAGAATAATATCTATTTGATCCTTTATGGGCTATACATACACATATTTACAAATTCATATACTATATATATATATGTATGTGTATATAGATATATATTATACCTATATATGTGTGTGCATTTATATATATATGTATGTATACACACATATACACACACATTATTAGTCTAGAGCAGTGGTTCTCAACCTTCCTAAAGCCGCTACCCTTTAATACTCGTATGTGGGCATGTCTGCATGTTGGCGGACCCTCCTAGAGATGGATAGAGGCGAGGGATGTCTTGGTTCCTAAGACCACTGGAAATAAGTGTTTTCTGATGGTCTTAGGCAACACCTGTGAAAGGGTCATTTGACTCCCAAAGGAGTTGCGACCTACAGGTTGAGAACCACTGGTCTAGGTGATATAGTTTTCAGTTTCAAGCTAAGGTTTTGATCCCTATTCATTAGTGGAGAAAGGAGGACCCTAAGCTTTATATCTAACTTCTTTTCCACTAAGTACCAGTTTCAAAATGAACACACAAATCAAATACCAAAGAAAATAATTTATCAAGTCAACAGTAAAATAGAAATCAGACAATGCAGAGTGAAAGAATTCTCCTATTGGGATCAAGGTAACTCACTTCAACCAAGAGAAAGTCTGAGATCTCATCTACAAGGAAAAATTTCCCAGAGTCTCTGGGGTGGCAGGCTGGGGAAAGAGACATGGTAGAGATTGCCAGCTCTTCTCATGTCAGCTTCTTCACAGTGTTATTCTTCTTTCTGTAACCTGAAGTGGTGTTGTCATTATCCATCTTCTCTCTTAATGGTGGAAGCCAGAAGTAACCTAAATGACTGCAGAGACCAAAGACACTTGAAGAAGGTTCAAGGAGAGATCTTTTGCCATTGCCTCACCCCTCACACAGGCATGCAGTATTGATCTCCACCAATGAGAAGAGAGTCCCATACCAATGGGCTTTGGGACTCTGGTTACAAATTTTTACTTAAATAATAGTTTCCTCTAATTTGTTGTGACTTATGTACTTACCAGTGAGGAGCTGGTGTCTGACTCTGGGCTATCCATTTTGGGAAGAAAATAGAGCCAAGTAAAGTGAGATTCTCCCTCCCTCATCTTATATCTCCAAATAATCCAGACCTTAGTAATAGGCCATTAAGCCATAGTCACCCCAGTGTGAGTTATATGTTGAATTTATTTCTCTCATATTTTACAGAAATAGTTCTCATAAATTTAGCTCCATTGGGTCACTGAGGGCAAAGGTACTATAAAAATCCATGAAAAACATAACCTTTCCCTCACATAGTTATGTGGGTCTGAAATTACTAGCCTTTCAAAACAGTACAGAATTTAAAATTGTGATCAGTCATGTAGCAAATGAAGTCACATGGCCATTCCAAAATTATTACATATTTATGGTGTATACATTATATTATATTTAAAGCTCAAGTTCAGTATCAAATATGTAGTTTCTGAACAGTAAATGGTTGTTAAAATCCATGAGAGCGATGGAAATTAGATTTATTTGGGTTTCTGTGAACTCTTAAATTCCACAGGACAGATGCCAGATAGATTACTTTTTAATAAGACAGAACCTATACTTTGAGAAACCATGAAAATGCCAGATTTTCCAAAATTATTGTCCTAAAAAAATTGTCACATAGATGCACTTTCAATTTTGGTTTTTAAAGTGTATCAGTTTACTCGTTTTCCCTTCTCTGGATTGGTTCATAGCTTATTGACTATGTTTGGTCTAAGATTTTGACAAATTTGTTCTCAAAGATCAGCATTTTTATCATTAGTCCAAAGGCCATATTTATAGAATCTTCAGCTGGACTCTTGTACTAATATTGGACCAAATTCCTGGTGGGAATTTCAAACAGCAATCAATCAATCAAGTTATGCAATGAACACATACAATGAGGATAACACTGGTAGATGATGTGATTGATACAAGGATTTATAAGTTATTTTTGCCCTCAAAGAGCTTTCATTAAAAAAAAAAGATAAAGTACACATATCCAAAAAAGTGACTGTGCTAATTCAATTAATCCAACTTTTATTATGTCAGCTTCAAGTAAGATGTAATTTTAGGTGTCGTGGGAAATACAAAGAATCAGACCTATCTCTGCGTTCATAGACATTACATCCCAATAGTTGGAGATACGCAAGGTAAAACATGAACGTGCAATGAAATAGGCATAACTCACTATGTGAGTATAACCTCTATATGATTGCTTGCCTTCCCAGGGAGGAGGGAGAAGAAGGAGGAAAGGAAGAATTTAGAACTCAAAACTTTTTTAAAAGTTAATTTTCAGTTTTCAACATTCACTTTAATAAAATTTCCAATTTTTCCTCTCTTTTCCCTCTCCCCTCCCCAAGGTGGCACATAACCCATTTTAGGCTATACATGTACAATCATATTAAACATATTTCCACAGTAGTCATGTTGTGAAAGAAGAATCAGAACAAAAGGGAAAAACCATGAGAAAGAAAAAAAAAGCCAGGGAAAATAGTATGCTTTAATCAGCATTCAGACTCCATAGATCTTTCTCTGTATGTAGGCAGCATTTTCCATCATGAGTTCTTTGGAATTGTTTTGCATTGCTGAGAAGAGCTAAGTCTATCAAAAAGCAGTCATTGAACACTCTTGCTGTTACTATGTACAATGTTCTACTGGTTCTGCTCATTTCACTCAGCATCAGTCCATCTAAGTCTTTCCAGATTTTTCTGAAATCTACCTGCTCGTTATTTCTTACAGAACAATAGTATTCCATTGCTTTCATATATCAATACTTGTTTATGTTTCCCAATTGATGGACAGACCCTCAGTTTCCAATTCTTTACCACCACAAAAAGAGCTGCTATAAAAATTTTTGTATATGTGGGTCATTTTCTTTCTTTTTTTGTGATCTCTTTGGGATATAGAACAAGTATTGGTATCACTGGGTCAAAAGGTATGCCGTCTTATAGCATTTTGGGCATAGTTCCAAATTGCTCTCCATAGTGATTGGATCAATTGACAACTGCCACCAATGATGTATTATGGTTCCAGTTTTCTACATATTCTCCAACATTTATTATTTTCCTTTTTTGTCACATTATCCAATCTAATAAGTGTGAGATGGTACCTCAGAGTTGTTTTAATTTGCATTTCTCTAATCAAAAGTGATTTAAAGCACTTTTTCATATGACTATAGGTAGCTTTAATTTATTCATCTGAAAACTGTCCACATTCTTTGACCATTTATCAGTTTGGGGGTAATTATTTCTATTCTTATAAATTTGGCTTAGTTCTCTACATATTTTAGAAATGATATCTCTTTCAGAAATACTGGCAGTAAAAATTGTTTCCCAGCTTTCTTTTGGTTTCATTGGTTTTGTTTGTGCAAAAACTTTTAAATTTCATGTAATCAAAATGATCCATTTTGTATTTCTAATGTTCTCTGTTTCTTTATTGATCATAAATTCTTCCATTCTCCATAGATCTGACAGGTAAACTATTCTTTGTTCTCCTAATTTGCTTTATGTCTAAATCATGTACCTATTTTGACCTTATCTTGGTATATGGTATAAGGTGTTGGTCTATTCCTAGTTTCTTGCCTTACTATTTTCCTGTTTTTCCAGCAGTCTTTGTCAAATAGTGAGTTCTTATCCCAGAAACTGGAATCTTTGGGTTTATCAAGCAGTGGATTACTATAGTCATTGACTTTGTGTCTTATGTATCTAAACTACTCCACTGATCCAACTCTCTGTTTCTTAGCCAGCACCAAGTTGTTTTGATGATTGCTGTTTTCTAATGCAGTTTTAGATCTGGTACAGCTAGGTCACTTTCCCTTGCATTTCTTTTCATTAATTAATTCCCTTTATATTCTGGACCTTTTGCTCTACCAGATGAATTTTGTTATTATTTTTTCTAGCTCTATAAAATAATTTTTTGGTAGTTTGATTGGCATGGCACTGAATAAGTAAATTAATTTAGGTAGAATTATAATTTTTATTGTATTAGCTTGGCCTACCCATGTGCAACTGAAATTTTTCCAATTATTTAGTTCGAACTTTATTTGTGTGAAAAGTATTTTATAATCGTGTTCATAAAGTTCCTGGCTTTGCCTTGGCAGGTAAATTCCTAAATATTTTATATTGTTTACAGTACTTAAAATGGAATTTCTTTTTCTCTTTCTTGTTGCTAGGCTTTATTAGTAATATATAGAAATGCCAAAGACCTATGTGGGTTTGTTTTATATGCTGTAACTTTTCTAAAGTTGCTAATTATTTCAAGTAGTCTTCAGTTCCCTAGGTTTCTCTAAATATACCCTCATATCATCTGCAAACAATGATAGCTTTGTTTCTTCATTGCCTTTTTTAATTACTTCAATTTTTTTCTTCTCTTATTGCTAAAGCTAACATTTCTAGTACACTATTGAATAACAATGGCGATAATGGACATCCTTGTTTCATCCCTGATGTTATTGGAAATGTTTCTAGCTTATCCCCATTACATGTAAAGCTTGCTGATGGTTTTAGGTAAATGTAACTTATCATTTTAAGGAAAACTCCATTTATGCCTATGCTCTCCTATTTTTAATAGGATGCTATTGGGTGTTATATTTTGTCAAAAGCATTTTTGGAATTCAGAACTTTAAAAACCAAAAGTGTTAAAAATTGTTTTAACATGCATACATACACATATATGTGTATATATAGATATATATGTGTATGTGTGTATGTATGTATGTGTGTGTATATATATATACACACATATATATGTAATATCACTATGGGAGTTCAGGAAAAGGAAAGGGCATTTCCTTCTGGGAGAGTTAGCAAAGATTTCATGGAATCAATAGGGATTTCAGTGGCCATCTTGACCAACCCATACCTAAAAAATTCACTCTCTGCAACATACCCAAGAAGTGGTCATTTGACTTTTACTTCAAGACATTTACTGACAGAGAACCCACTTCCTCCTAAGCATCACATTCCACATTTTGGTAGTGCTGGTTGAGATTTCCCACATTACCTGAAACCTAAATTTGCCTCTTTGTAAATTTCCTCAATTTCTCCATTTTCCTCCATTACTTCTACTTCCTACCCCAGGACCATGGAACAAATTTAATCCATTTGTCAGATGTATGAAGATAGCTATTCTTCTCTAAGTCCTCTATTTTCTGTGCTGAACGTTCCCAGTTCCTTCAACCAATCCTTGTATGGTATTAATTTAAGGATGAGCACCATATTTGTTGCTCTTCTCTGGACTCCCTTCTAGCTTATCAATGTCCTTCCTAATCTAGCAATGCCTAAAACTAAATATGATGTGTTCTGACCAGGATAAAATGCAACAGTATTGTCACCTTCAGATCAGTAAGTCGTTCTTGTAAGTTTAAGTGTGAAGAAGTAGCCAGGGAACCCCAAGAAGAACAGTGATTCCTTCATTTTGGCACAGCTAGCATGCCAAAGGAAAATCTTGAACCTAGGTCTTTCTGATATCAAGACCAATTTGTTATCCTACAAACCAGATTGCCTTGTATGTGTCTGTATATGTGAATATTTTCAGAGTTTTATTTATGAATGAATGAATAAAAAATTTATTAAATAAGCGCTTGCTGTGTACTGAGAATACAAATACAAAAGTGAAACAATCCCTGCCATCAAGAGGCTTGCCTTTAATAAGAAGAGACAGTATACATAGGAAAGATATGGCTAGCAGTGTTCAGGGAAATATTAACAACAGCCCTTTCTCCACCCAAAAATAATGTATGAAAGACACACTTATAAGTTTAATCTGCATTAACATTTTCTCCATCACTTTCATAAGTCTAGACAACCACCTTTGTCAATTTCTGAGGTGTAAATGGCCACATTTAAAATTAAATAATTGGCTTCCACAAACCTGCAACAAGCTGGATCTAACAAAACCCTGGGGGTTTTCTCTGGGAAGCTGAAAGAATTGGTGAACACAACAACAGGGAGGTTGGTTGACCTGTTCTTTTCAGAGGCAATTATAATAGCTTTTTTCATTATGGCCTTCAGAGCAAGAATTGGAAAATATATTTAGAATTTTAAAGTGTGTATATGCGGAGGGGGAGAATACACATGGGCAGAAAATGGTGAAGATGAAGAAGCATGGTCTCAGGAAGTTCATAGTTGAATTACTCACCATCCTTCTAGCCACAGATTGATACGGAGTTTCCAGAAGCAATGGTGGTATCAACTGGATTCCTATTCCTAGAGCAAGTAGGGGGTTGGGATTTATGGTAACAGGGTAGATGGCAAAATGTCCTAGTAGATGGATTGAGGGGATGGGAAGTATGGTCTGAGGTAGGCGAGACATAATGAGCTAGGTGAGTTTGCACTCTCTTACTAATCAGATCAGCTCAGCCCCATGGCAAAGTGCCAAAGCTGAGTGAATTAACTCTTCTAGTAATTGAACCTATCTAAATGAAAATTAATTGTATCTAGCTGGCAACCTTTCTTAATGAATATCCTTATTAACACCCCTTACATCTTCCTGATTGCCACCCAGAAGAACACCCAGGAGTCATAATAAGATAAAAAATTCTAAATTTTATCCAATTAATGTATCTCTATGGACATTATATGCATTATGCCCTACTTAATTAATAGTACATTGTCAACTGTAATATTTGTCTCCATATGTCACTGCTGTATTTATCGGTGCATAATCCTAGACAATGCCAAATCTTACTACATCACTGAAGAGTTGAATTATGAGTCCTACCTAAACCAAAGTGGTCTTTACTTTTGTCATATCTTTTGTTTTCTTTCTATGGTAGGTCACATAATAGCTGGATTTGGAGTCTGTAAGACCCAAGTTAGAATACTATAGACAGAAGATGTGGGAGCAAGTCACTTAAACTTTTTGGTCTTCTCTATTTGTAAAACAAGGTAGTTTGATTCAATAATCTCTAAGGCCCCTTCTAAATTTACATTTATATATCTATTAAACATATTGATTATCATTTTTATCATGCTCATTCTAAAAAGGAGCATGTCATTATGAATTTCTGGTTAAGTGCTCCTGCAAAGTCACACTCTATTGCTTTAGTTAAGATTATGAAACCTTTTCCAGTCACCTCAGCTTCTAGGGCCTCTTCTTCAAAAAATTGCCTTCTACTTAGGTCTATGGACTAGATCTGTGATTTCATTTATATAGTGAAGTCCTGGGTAAGGAAACTCTCTATAAAACTAGGTCAGTACCTTCTTTGAAACTTATAATCTTGGCTGGATAGTTGCTTAGATTATGTGATTTGTCTAGTATCACACAACCATTATGTCTCAGAGGCAGGCATTGGACCCAGGTTGTCCTGTCCCTAAAGCCAAGTGCCAACTCTCTCTCTCCCTCCCTCCCTTCATTCTCTAATCAATGCTGGCTTTCACCTCATATTTATTTTGTGTGTATGCATACACATACATACATATGTACACAATGCACATAAGTACATACATACATATGTGTATACATGCATACACACATATATGTATATATTATATGTTCTGTATTGATAGCTATGGCAAAAACAAACAAAATGATTCAAACAAAAAAATCATCACCAAGTGCTAGTGATATACCTCTCTATGAAGGTTAAGTTGACCCTTGGAAAATAGATTAAGTCTATCACTTAATTATAGAAGCTTTTGCAGCATGGTGGAATCTGTCAGAGTTTGTGCTATGTAGGTTTAGCTTTTGGAAAGTCAGGGATGCTGCCATACTCAGATGAGCCATCTGAGTAGAACTTGGTGGAAGACATATTTCTGGAAGAGCTGAATCTTATCATTCTTGACATTCTAGTTACAAATGAAACCAAAAGAAGCAAGTTGCAACTAAATCAAAGGATGCTTATCAGGTACCCCTTGAAGAGGCAAAGAATCAGGACTTATTGGCATGAGTTTTAGTGGATGCAGACATAAGAAATACTCATGAGATATTTTGTCATCATGTGTTGTAGGCCAAGACTTTCAGGGACCTTGGCCACATTAGCTTCCCAGTTCTACAAAGGTCATTAGGCAAGGAGAGTATAATCTTGTTGGGTGTATGCTCTCATTGGTTTCATGAATATCTAGAGAAAGTACTGAGTTAATTCATGAATATCTAAAGAAAGTACTGAGTTAATTTGCAAGTCTTGATTGTAACACCCTGTTTGTGCCTCTGGACATGGTCCTAGGATAAAGAGCTTAATGAGTGATTGGCTTTGGGTTGGGGTAGAGAAAGATCAAGACCAAGGGTGGTTCCTTGCATTCTGCTAAGGGTATATAAACCTTGTATCTTCCATGTATCTTTGGCTCTGTATGAAATGGTTCTGCAATAAACAGAGTATGGAATACATCCCTGTCTCTCTCCCTCTTTCTTATTCAGCTAGAAGCTCTCTCTCTCTCTGTCCTTTTATTTCACTCAGCTGGTTGTTAGGCTCAGACTTGCTAGCCGCAGCAATCATGCACCATAATAATGATAAGGCTTGGGGAAAAATGTCACATTTGTGAAGGCTTTGAGGGATTGATATGCAGAGTATCTGAAAGAGAGGAAAATGCCAAAGGTGTGTAGAAAATCTTGGATTTTATTAATGCCAAAAGAGATGATCACCAGAGAACTATTTGCTTATTTTTGCATCTATACAAAATTTTCATGAGAGCCCCCTATATACTATTCAAGGGAATTCTTGAGGAGGGAGAGAACAAGGCTTTTGCAAACATTCAGCAATATACCACAGTACCTTTACTGCCATTGTGGTTATTGTTTATTGCTTATGAAAAAGCATTTAATTTGGTAGAACAAATGATTATCAGTTTTCTTATAGGAAGATATCTCCCATTCATAAATCAAGATCATTTTGAAATTCCTTGTATTGGAGTCATGATTGTACCCCTAGTACCCTCTTTGTTGAAGTTCAGTGTTGGAATGAAAATGAAATTTTTTTCATCCCAAGGTTTACTTTGACTTAACACAGTAAGAATATGCATCAAGAATATGGTAGCCCTTAATTTCTCTGGACCTGGTCTCCTTGTCTTCATCTGGAACCATGTATATTCAATAGGTCATTAGGGTATGAGGACTTTCATAAGCCCCACCATGTTTCAAAGGCCCAAATTCCACGTGGCTAAGACCTTTTATGTCCCTAGACGACCAGCTTCAGGGAAGCTAGGGCCAATTAAGCCAAAGGGGGCAACTTTGTTCTAGGAGTCCCTCATATTGGCTGTGTTGGGGGGTAGGTTGAGAAGGAACCTGAATCAGAGAAGCTGAGGACCATCAGGCCCAATGAGTGCATTGTTTTCTTTCAGGTAGTCTCCCCATTTTGTGGGTGGGTGGAGGAAAGAAATTATGTCAGGAAAATTTTGTTCCTATCATACCTTGAAATACTTAACAACAGGAAAAATTCTATTCAGTAACCCTCTGATAATAAACTTTGGCATTTACCACTGTGATTGAAAACGTTCACCACAGAATCTAGGTCAAAGAGCAAGTCTTTATGGATGATGAAATCTTCTAAATGCTCCTGATTGCAGGTGGCATTGCAAAAAAGCACCAAGACAATGTTTATGCTTCTAGAAGGGATCTATGATCACTTAAAGGAGTTTGGCCTGTACATTCACTCAAGAAGGACCAAGTGGATGAATGATATCTATTGCCTACATTTCAATATGCATTTGGATGAGCATCCTATAGAGCCTGTCCAACATTATGTATATCTGGAACAGATAGTACATGGGCTACGCCACAAGTTGAAAAGGAAATGAGAGCAGGCACGATTGTAAAGCTCTTTTACTGACTTTAAGCTTTCTGTGAAAGCAAAGGTCCATTTTTTCCATGCTAAGATTTTGTTAGTATTATTATATGAAAATGAATGATGGAATGCTACTGTTTACAAAGTAGGAAGAATAAGCCCTACTCAGAGGGCAATGGACAGTAACGTGGTAGATGTGAACATACCATGGCATATAACCAATGAAAAGATCTGAACAACAGGATTTAAATTTGTCTTCAGGGAACTATTGTTGTTCATCCTTTGTTTTTGAAGAGGACCAATGACATCAGGAGGGCGATGTCCTGACTTGCAAGTGAATTGGATTTAAGTGAGGCAGAGTTGCACAAAGTCATCAGCCTCATTCTCTCTTCCTGAATCATTGAAGTCTAGTGGCCAGACAAAAGTCAAGATGACTAGCAATGGCTTGGGATGCAGTGGATAACCTTGGCATCTTTAATACCTTAACCAAGCTCTAATATGAGAAAAGAAAAGATGTGCTGGTCATGGGGCAAGAAATCAATAAACAGTATTCAGACAATAAGCATTTATTAAATATCTAATTATGTGATGACAGGTAAACAGCCAGAATCCTCCAGCATGTTTTGTTGACTTCTTATAGTGAACTTTTGGGAGACATGGAAAGTCACACAGGATTGGTCAGGCATAGATGGGTTGTGATCTCCATTATGAGAGGAAACTTCTGAGTCAAAGATCACAAATTCACTTGAGCATTTATATATATATATATATATATGCACACACACACACATATATATACATATATACTATATGCATAAGATTATGAAACACTTTAAAAGCTAAACATAGGAGTTTATATTTTATCCTAGACCTAGAGAAAATAAAAGATCACTGGTGTTGGTTGAGTAGAGGAGTCACGCGGTCGGATCTGTTGCTTAAGAAAAATTACTTTGAAAGTAGTATTTAGGATAAATTGGAATAGGGAAGGACTTGAGACTGGGAAACCAATTAAGTGGTTGTATCTAGTAGATATGAATAGGAATTCTATCATAGAGTACTTAAAATGAAAAATCTCTCCCATTAATTATCTCAGAGTCCAACTCCAGTAAAACTGGTGTAACCTCTTTCTTTCACTAACTTTTTCTATTTTCTCAGTCTCAATACTGATCTTACAGTAAAACCATTGTTAACTGGTTAAGACAGAGGCAAATATTTTAACAATATGTCAGTTATAAGAAATCACAGACTCACTTCTACAATCTTCAGGTAAAGGTGTAAAATGTAATGTTTTCACCAATGGCTGGTACTTCTGACTCATTGAAAACATTATTATTATTCAGTTTTCTCAAAATAAATTTCCCTTAGCAATTGTCCTCAGAATGAATTAAATAAGTTTTTCTAATTGAGCACGAGACACACACCCATAATGCTTGCTTCTGGGGGAGAGTGAGGCTGGTAGATTGCTTGAGTTCAGCAGTTCTAAACTGTGGTAGGGATGAAGCCAATTTGGTGTCTGAGCTAAATCCAGTCCTATGACAGTGAACACCTGGGAGTGGGAGTCATCAGCTACCAAGTAGGGGAGAATTGGCTTACATCAGCAAACAGAGCAAGTTATAACTTTTGTGCCAGTGAGTATTGAGATTGGCCCATGAGTTGCCACTTCACTTCCAACCTTGTTGAAATAGGCAGATGGTTTCTTGATATACACAAACAAATAAACTCATTTTTTTCCAAAATGGTCCTCTAAATCTTTCAAAAATTACAGCTAATTTCCCCAAGTCTCTAACAGACTTACTCTTTCATTACAGTTAGCCTCCAGTTACTCTTTCTCAGTGACAGTTAATTTTCCAAGTTACTTAAAGAAAGACATTATCTTAATTCTTTCTCAGGACCATACACAGATGCCTTCAAAGATGACAATTAACTGTCATTCCCCCAGATTCTATTGGTTTTCTCAAAGGAACAGAAATAATAACTAAAATCTCTGGAAGAGGAGATACTTCAGCAGGGGTTGCATTGCCCCGCACATTCTTCTTTCACTGATCAGCACAGTATCTGGCACATAGTAGGTGCTTATAAATGCTTGTTGAGTTGACTTGTTTACTTCATAAAGTTGTAAAGTAAAAAAGGGTAGAGGACATTGATCTAATCTTGCCTTATCTTGTAAGTAAACAAATTCCAGTCAGATGTTTGTGAAGGAGTGAATGAGCTATCTCATAAATTAGTATGCATTTCAGTGAGGCTCTGAATTGTACTTGGTCATGGTAAATATGAAGTTAAAAACTGAATAAATATTCTAAATAATAGTGCTGAAAAAGCTCATCTCCCAGAGCCAAAACTGGTGTGGACGTAGTCTATTTATAACATTTTGATCCCAGAGCAACTGGCATTTCTGTAGAGTGGAAAAATGAAATTTATAAGAGAATAACTTCTTGGTGGTAGAAAAGTTTTACCATTATACCTTAATAAAAATATTATTTTAAGCCCCAAACAATTTGATGGTGTTCCTGCATTGTTTATAACTTTTTTTTTTTCTGACATAGCTCTCAATAGATATTTACATTGATTTGAAAATGACTGGATTTAGAGCTGGAAGAGAATTCAGAAATAGTTTAGTCCCCTTATTTTACAGATGAAGAAACTGATTTCCTCAACATTAACTAGATTGTCCAAGGTCACTGTGACTTGAACACAGGTTCTCTGAGTCCAGATCTAAGATACCTTGGACTACTTCACTTCTGCTTCTTCTGATGCTAATCAGCAAAATACAATCATCATCTGATCCAATGAAACTTCTTCAATGCAATAAATGCCTCTAATGATATGCTTTTGTTGTGACAACTCATATAAAAAGTAGTTCTGGATGCTTTGCATTAAAAATCACATCTCTTTTAATACTAGAACTATGATTCATGAGTGATAGATAAGTTCTTATTCTCAGAAGGAATATTTTCAATTTAGTCACATGAAATTCCCCTAAGGCATAAGTACTTCTATGACTAGCATTGTAAGGAAGTAAAAAAAAAGATTTTCTTTAGGTAATCTCACATTTTGATATTTTTCATCAGTAAACAGGGAACTGACATGATGACAGTAACACTCAAGAAAAGTAACAAGAGGAAAATGAGCTTGGAAATAACTTTGTTAGTCTCTTGGGATAAAGTATAAGCTTTTATCATTTTTTTTAAGTAAGACTATTTCATGTATTATGAACATTCACATGATACTTAAACATACTGCCTTTTCACATCTTACTCATATATCTGGCACTCTCTCTGAGAATCACAAAATCTTAGAGTTAAATGGGACCTTTGCAGTGTCCAAATTTGATAAACGATCCCCCCTTATCAAACCTGTTCTTAAAGACCTCCAATAAGGGGAGAACTCATTACCTTCTGAGATGACTCATGGTACTTTTGGAAAAAGTATAATGATTGGGAAGTTTTTCTTTCCTTCTTTTTTTGCTTGTTTATTTGTTTTAATTTGTTTTCTGTACATCAAGCTTAGATTTGTCACTGCAAAGCCTTTAGCCATTGCTCTTCTGCCTTTTGGATATGAACAGAGCAAATCTAAGTCCTAAATATTAGAAAATAGCTACCTCTCAATTGGGTACCAATGTGGTACAGTAGATTGTGCTGGGCCTGAAGTCAGGAAAACTCATCTTCTTGAGTTCAAATCTGGCTTCAGACACTTACTAGCTGTAAGACTCTGAGCAAGTCACTTAGCACTGTTTGTCTCAGTTCCCTCATATGTAAAAATGAGTTGGAAAAAGAAATGGCAAACCACTCCAATATCTTTGCCAAGAAACTCGAAATGGGGTTCATGAAGTCAGACATGACTTAAATGACTGAAAAAGAACAATACCTCTCGATTATATGAAATAGTCACAAACCCAGAAGTGACCAATAAGACCTCTGATTGCTAATGACAGCAAAAAAAAAGCAAGAAAAATAGGAAACAGGGGCGGCTAGGTGGCGCAGTGAATAGAGCACCGGCCCTGGAGTCAGGAGTACATGAGTTCAAATCCGGCCTCAGACACTTAACGTGAAAAACTAGCCGTGGGACCTTGGGCAAGTCGCTTAACCCCAACCTGCCCTCCAAAAAGCAAAAAAAAAAAAAAAAAAAAAAAGAAAAATAGGAAACAAAGATTACAGAAGGTTTGTTGTCATCAGTTTATTTGCTTACAAAAAGAAAACATCATTTCCAGTGACCGGCAACTGCTTGAAAAGGCAAATTTAGCCAGAATCAAAGTCAAAATGTATAAGAAAAATCAAAGATAAGTAAAGAAGAGAGAATAATTTTTGAAGAAGGATAAGGTTGTTGTTAAGCAATAGAACTGACAGTTGGGATTGAAATCAATAATGGTATACTCAAAGTGACGAGGTGCTGGCTCTGAGACCCGCCTTGATCTCTCCTTGAATCTTTGAGGTACAGTCTCTGGGAAACCCCTTGAAGTCTGATTAAATTTTCCCACTTGATGAGGCATTTGCAGAGGCCATAAGTATTTCATTGTGGCTGGGCCCAAAGCTCTGTTACTAGCCTGGCCCTCCATTGCTCATCTACTTCCCACCCTTGAGCCTATCAAAATATCAATCCACTATTGCATTGACCTCATGTATCAGCAAGCACCCTAGCATACCCATGATGGCTGCTAGCACAGGTTCTTAGATCTGCTTTTCTAAAGGAAAGGAACTCAAAATGGGTTAACAATCTTTCTTTAATCAAACAAACATATCATTTACCTAGTTCAGGGGGAAAAGTCAGCACCCTGAACTCCAGAGAATACAAACACAAGTTACAAGCAGACCAAGAAACAGATCAGCAGATGGGCTTCCAACCATCTGACCATCACATCCATTACCTATTCAAGTTCCCAGAGAGGGAAGCATCAACATCTAGTTTTTTCAAAGCCGGGGGTGGGGGGAACTCAACGGCTTCCCAGAGTCTCATCCGGCCAAATCACGCAACTCTTCTCAAAGTGAGCTCCAAAGGAAACCTCACACCAGGGAGTATATATAGGCTTCTCCTGGGTCAGAGAATGTCACAGCCCTCTTGACCCACTGTCCAATTACAAAGTAACCAGGTGTGGCCATTCCCAAAAAAACAAACCTCCTGCCACAGGCTCCATGTGACCCCATTCAGCCTATTAGGGGGCAGAGTATACTTTCAAATCAGATAACATTCTTGGAGCCATTAAGCCACTTAAGCAAAGGGTCTAGGGGCAGGAAAGATCTTCAGATTCCAATTACACCTCATTGACTCCTCCTGAAGACCCTCCCCAAACTCCTCCTCCAGACCACCCCTAGATTCCTCTGTACATAAGATCCCATCTCCCCTCCATGTGATGTGAGAGCACTAGAATGACCTAGCATAGACTGGATCCTTAAGCGTCCACCCCATCTGGCGAACTGTTAATAAACTGTACTTTTCTTTGGCTGAGAAGACTTGAGTCGAATTCTTTCAGCAGAACCAGGCATGTTGGCATTTTGGGGTCTTCAGAGCAGCTCTACCCCTCTTTATGGGTAACCACATCAAAAGCTGACCTGTGGAGAACTGCAAAATTTGATGGAGATCACAAATGAAGGAGAGAGACACCACCTGGGGGAGAACAGGATACTGCAGGAAATCAGTGAAAGAGCAAGCAACCGAAGGTCCACAAAGTCAATAGCCTTTAAGGGCCAGACCCTCTCAAAGGTGTGCCTACTTAAACAGCTGGGCAGCCTTTCCCTTCCACACCAAAGCAGAAGATGAACTGAGGAATATAGTTAGGCCTGAGGGTCAGGTGATGAACATCGTTGGTGATCTGGGTGACAATTAGTCCTCTTCCTTTTCTTTTTTTTTGGGGGTGGGGGGAAGAAGGAAAGGTTGATGACCCCAGGTCTCAACTATGAGGTGTTGTAATACCCACAGAACTTATCTAATTTAATATTTGTTGTATTGGCAACTTTCCCAAAACTGTATCTGTCTCATTTATTGTTACATAGACATTTATTCTACACACAGAGAGAAGGAAATAACAAGAAGATTTATTGATTTGATCAGAGCTATAAAACACGTTAAACTGTGATAGTCAACCTTTTTTTCTCTACAGACAAAATACAACAATTACAGTTTGGATCAGTGAGTTTTGGTTAAGGATAGACCAGGGGTGGGGAACCTATTGAAGAGGGTACTCAAAGAGGGTTAGGGTTGCCTGAGACCCCAAAATACCAACATGCCAGGTCCTGCGGAAAGAATTCCACTCAAGTCTTCTCAGCCAAAGAAAAGTAAATTTTATTGAAAGTTCAAGTTCGCCATATGGGGTAGACTCTTAAGGAGCCAGTCTATGCTAGGTCATTCTATGGCATTCTCACAAAGCAAGTCTGTGCTAAGCTATTCTATGGTGCTCTCACACACATGGAAGGAAGATGGGATCTTATATACAGAGGAATCTAGGGGTGGTCTGGAGGAGGAGTTTGGGGAGGGTCTTCAGGAGGAGACAATGAGGTCAATGCAAGGGTGAATTGATATTTTGATAGGCTCAAGGGTGGGAAGTAGATGAACAATGGAGGGCCAGGCTAGTAACAGAGCTTTGAGCCCAGCCACAAAGAAATAGTTATGGCCTCTGCAAATGCCTCATCAAGTGGGAAGATTCAGTCAGTGTTCAAGGGGTTTCCCAGAGACTATACCTCAAAGATTCAAGGAGAGCTCAAGGCTCCCAGAGCCTACACCTCATCACTATGACCCTGAAGCCACATGTTACCTGCTGGTTCAAGTGAGACTATCCAAACTTGACAGAATAAATCCCCTTAATAAAAGAATTTGTTCTGCAAAGTTTGGATTAAGTCAAAGGGCCACATATGAGGGTCTAGAGGGCAACATGTGGCCTCTAGACTGCAGGTTCCCCACCTCTGGTACAGACAAAAAGGTTGGGTACTTCACACCAATCTCTATGCTACTCCTCCTTTAGTCCTGACTAATTGATTTTCTTCAATATCAGTACTGAACTGACCAGATCATGGTTCTATTTCACTTTGCCTAAGCAGAGACAAGTCTATTAATCCTTTTCATTCTACAACAGAAGGAGAGGGAACTTATACCTTATATGGCAAAGACTCAAGAACTTTGTTTCTTAGACTTTAAAATTCAGAAAAAAGGGAGCTACAATATATAATGCATATACATATACTATAGTCTTCACTGTGAATGAAAATTGCAAGAGTAAGCCCTTGTTCATTAATGTAATGTCTGATGAATAATGAAAAACAAAAATGGAAATTTAGAGACTTTTTTCCAGCCATAGTAGGTTTGGACCTTTTTCATTTTTATCTGTTCCCACCACACTGCCCAGGGCTGCCTGAATTGGCTTATCCTTAGTTTCATACCTGAATTGGATGCGGTTAGTTGTTTTTTTGTTTTTGTTTTTTTTTCAATTTTCAATGTGTGATTCAATTTTGAGAGCTTCTTAAAAAAAGTAATCTAAGGGATGTAAAAACTACTGGGATTGGGCCAATTCTTTCTCAATTAGAATGCACTCATCTCTGTCCCCAGTTGCACATAAATAAACCAACCATTTGACATTTCTAGTATACCTTTATGTGCCCATCATTAATGTGTCAATATTATGCCAACATATTTTCACAAAATACTTTTCAAGGCACAGTATATGCAAGTAATTTTGCCCTCAATCTCAAGCATAGTGGTGTTAATTGGGGGTATGCATTCAGAACCCAGTATTATAAATATAAAATGGTATAAAACCTTATTTTTTAAAAGTCAACAGTTTTTCACCTCCCCTCCATCTACATCTTTTCATTGCTATTAATTGTAATTTTATGTATATTAGCAGTAATTTTCTATCTTATACTTAATCCCTTTCTGTTTATTCATGGTCTAGAAGAAAAATCCAGTTCAGAGACATAATTATATCTGGAAGGTTCTTTGTCACCTTACATTCACCACATTGTCCATTCTGCAAATGTATTTGGAATAACTGTTGACTGTAACTTATTAATCTTGTAAGGTACTAAAATGCAGTTGACAGGTCAATGTAATTTGTTTTGTCTGTCTATATCTCTGGGTGTTGAAAGGTTGTCTGAATTTGAATGAGTATTTTATTTAAAAACAATTGGCCCACAGCATCTATCAACCTTTGGAATACCAATATTCAGAGTTAGACTATGCCAAAGCATCTTTTATAAGATGATAAACAGATAACATTTAATGCTATATTCTCAGTAGTCTAGGAATGGTTATAAAGGTTGCTGCAATAAATGGGTTTGATGGCCTATAGCAAGTTTTTTAACCAACCATTTATTTATTCAAATTTAGAGTGTTATTAACAAGAGCTAAACTATTAAGGTTGGGGCGGATATTTATGTTGTAATTTATGGTTTTTAAATGTGATTTATTATTAAGTTAAAAGTGCAAGGTTTATCTGGAGATCTTCCTCACATTCACTGGGGATTTCCCTTCCAAAGATTTTTATTGGTAGCCAGACCTTTATTCTGTAATACATTATTCTTTAGAACTTTTCTATTTTTAACCTGCTTCCAAGCTTATTTAAGCATGAAAAACTAAAATTCACATTACAAAAGTGTACCTAGTTGACATTTTTCATCCATGAGCAGAAATATATTATATATTATATTCCAAGTCATAGAATTGTAGAAAATGAGCATTGAAATGGCTCTTAGAGATCCTCCAGTCCTGTTTTAAAAGGAAGAAACTGAAGTCCAAAGAGAGGACATGACTTTTCAAGGGTCAGTTGGTAGTAAGTGGCAGAAACATGATGAACCTAGGCCTCTTGGCTTGATGGCTCATGTCATTTCTACTATACTATACCACCTTCCAGTTATAGTAAAAGTTTAACACTTGTGTTAAAATAATCAAGGAGGTAGAGAAGTTGAGTTCTGAAAAAAGGATAACAACCCACTGCTTCAAGGTTGTACCACTATGTTCTTTTCTTATTCTGAGGCTCCCTGTAGGTAAAAATAGATTTTAAAAAATACTTTTTTAAAAAAGCAGATTAAAAATAGGCAGTAGATAAAAGAGAGCTCAATTTTCTGGGGGTAGTTTAGGGATCTAAAGAAGACCTTGAACCATAATTACTTACCTGAACCTGGAAGAGGGAGGAGCAAAAGAGTCAAGGTTGACCTCTGCATAGGAAAACAAAGTGCCTCTAGAGAAGAGAAAAGGTCTGTTTACCTCATGGCTATGCTGGCAGGTCTGTTTGGGTCTCCTTGTGTTGGCTAGGTCCCTGGGAAAGAACCGGGAAGCATGCTGCCTGACTTTGTAGGTACAGAATATAGGAAAGGCCTAAGTAACGACATTGCTGTATCATAAACTCAGCACCAGCTGCATCTTTAATAGTGCCCTCTGAACCCTATCCTATTTTCATAAATACGCCCATGTCAGAGGTCATAGGACCCCAGAGATACTGTTATAGACAATGGTTATAGGGTTTGTAATTTAGGATCTTGTCATTTAGAATGGCAAAGTTGCATATGTTCTCAAAGGTCATTTAATCTGACAGCGATGTAGTCCCCCAAAAGCATAGGATGGTATGAAAGTGGGAACACATAGGAGGAGCTGAAGCTATTTTTGTCTCAGTTTGTGTTGTGATAAAGGAATAAGGCACACAGACTGAATAGGTGAAAAAAAAACCCCAAACCTAAAAGATAAAATTATTCACTGAAAAGAGATTGCATTTGAATACTGAAGGAAGGCAGGATCCAGATGGGTCTCAGAAGTGTCTCAGTGGTGTGGCTAAGGCAACCTGGTACTGTCTTTTTTTCTTTGTACCTGAGTTTGATGTTAGCCCTTTATCCTCTGCATGGAATGCCTTTGCTCGCCAACTGAGTCTTCTCCTCCTTGAAATTTTCTCTAATGGCTTGAGTCAAAAAATAATCCTTTCCATCCTGAACTCCCCACATAATTTTGTTTATACCATTTTAATGTACTTGTTACAATCCAATTTGTATTTTGTGTGTGTGTGTGTGTGTGTATATTGAATCCTGATTGTTTGTTGAAGATAACTGTTCACTCAGTGCAGCCTCTGAAGCTGAGACGCACCAAAATATGGGTCAATTCTTTGCTGCTTGTGCTAATTTGGCCTAACAATTAACACCAAGAGAACACAGGTGATCCATTAGCCACCACCATACTTATACATATAAATGTAAAAATATGTGTAAAACATATATAAACATATGTATATATTTACATATTCACACACGTGTGTGTGTATCTCTCCTCCCTCCCCCCATACACATAGGTGTATGATCAGTTAGGTGATGCCATGCCTGGGGTCAGGAAGACTCATCTTTCTGAGTTCAAATCTGGCCTCAAACACTTACTAGTTATGTGACCCTGGGCAAGTCACTGAACTGCATTTGCCTCAGGCTCCTCATTCATAAAATGAGCTGGAGAGGGAAATGGCAAATCACTCCAGAGAAAATTCCAAATGGGGTCAATGAAGAGTTTGGATACAACTGAAAACAACAGAACAACAACAAATATGTGTGTGTATTCATATACGTGTACAAATATAATCTTCCCTCTTAGATTGTAAAATTAACGGCAACAGCAACTACATCTTATTTATTTTTGTAATGCCATAGGGTCAAGCAAAGTTCCCTGAAGATACTAGATACTCAATAACATTTGTTAGATGAATGGGTGCCCTTTCCTTTCCATCTCTAGCACCAGTGGGAATAGATTCATGTTACGAAGGGCTTTATTTTCAGATCCATTCAGATGGTTCAGAGTCCATGGGATATAATAATGGAGGTCATAGTTAATGGTGAAGCTATAATTTGATGACTTGGTGAATGAACCAATAGAGTGGACCTAAAATATCTTTTCCAAAAGAAGTT
>CM053600.1:54058144-54077644 GCA_028646575.1 Pseudocheirus occidentalis
GAACAGAACAAGGGGGGGAGGGGTAGGAAGGAGAGACAGATGATCACTGTCACAATATGTCCACTATGAAGATGTCCTGTATAATCACACATCCACAGCCTGTATTGAATTGACAGTCCTTCCAGTGGGGGTGGGTGACAAGGGAGGAATCAAAAGAATCTGGAATTTAAAATTCTGCAAGACCTGCAACTAGGAATTAAGATATGCAGGGCCTCGGATAGGGAGACCCTCCCTGCTCTACCAGAAAGTAAGAGAGTAGAGCAGGGGAGGGACTTTACAGTGGGATTGCTGTTTTAGGGTTGGGCCAGGGGAAAGACAGGGAGAAAATCTGTAGTTCAAAAATGTCATGAAAATAAATGATGTAAACAAGAAAACAAATTTTAAAAAAGAAAAAAAAAAGTGTGATTACCCTCTGAATGGTCACAATCTGCAGTCCAAGAGCTGCTGAGGCAGCCACCCGTCACAGACATCACACCTCCACCACTTCTTGCCCCACAGGCAGGAACCTGACCGGGTTTTCCATTCGCCCCTGTTCCAACAGAGTTCCAAACTGAACTTTTACTGGGTTGAAAAGTCTGGAAGCCACCACAGCTGCTGGTTGTTAACTCTCCTGAAGTCTTCTCTGGCTGCTGCTGGTCAGGGCCACCCTGGCGCTGGAACTTCGAGGCCTCTAGGGGACTGTGATCAGCTCCCAGAATGCTGTGATAGAAATTTCCTATTGGCCTTCCAGGCTGCTTTCAGCAACAGATTTGTTTCTCTCTGTCACTTTGTGGGTTCTGTAGTTTTAGAATTTATTTAGAGTCTTTTTTTTTTACAGGTATTGGAATTGTTTGGAGCAGGAACCCATGCCAGTTTTGTGCTTCTACTCCACCATCTTGGCTCTGCCCCATTCCACAAGATGTTGAGTTCCAAATTTTCTCCTCATCTCTCCCCTACGCCCCCCCAATATGACAAACATACTGATCATTCTTTCCCCAAATTTGGCCTCTCTTTTATCTCCCCCATCATCCTCTTTCCCTCCTTACCCTTTACTTTCTTATAGTGCAGGATGAATTTCTATACCCCATTATCTGTATATCTTATTTCCCCGTTGCCTTTAAAAACAATTTTTTAAACATTTGTTTTGTTTTTAAAAGAGATCCAGAATCCTAAGGAAGAAAATGACTTCTCTGAAAATCTGAATTGGGTAGGGGGAAGTCAGAAAAATTTTAAGAGATGAAGAAATTTAAAAAATATTAAAAAATGAAAAAATAGAAGAGAATGTGAAACATCATAAGAAAAACAATGGGGCTAGAGAACAGATCAAGAAGAGAAAACATAAAAATAATTGGATTACCTGACAGTTCTGATAAAAAAAATTTTGATACTATAATATGAGAAATAATTTAACAATATTGTCCTGAAGCATTAGAACAAAAGGAGAAAGCAGAAATAGAAAAATCCATCCATCACCACCTAAAAGAGATTCTACAAGGAAAACTCACAGAAATATTCCAGGCTAAATTCCAAAACCCCCAGTTCCAGGACAAAATACTACAAGCCACAAGAAAAACACAATTTACATATGATTGTAAAATAATTAGTATCTCATGACACCAAGCTTTGGCAACACTAAAAGATCGAAGGTCTTGAAAGACCATATATCAAAGAGCAAAGGAGCTGGGCCTATGTCAAACATATCATACCCAGCAAAGCTAAGTACAATTTTGAATGAAAAAAAATGGACATTTGATCAACTGTCAAACTTTCAGGACTCTGTGGAAAAAAAAAATAACCCAATAACCCACTAAATTCATTATAAGATTTTACATACAAGACCCAAGAGGAATATAAGTTACACACCAATGGCCAATTATAAAGGACTAAATAAGGAGAGAATGTTTACCTTTTATACATGGAAAATGTAAAACCTGTGTCTAAGACTGTTACTGGTACTTAGGTAGCTTATAAGAAAGGTTGGGGTAAACTTGCAAATGATATGACTTTAAAAAAGTGAAACCATTCAAGAAGAGCCAAAAGAGTAATTATCTTATACAAATGAGGTGCAAGAGGAAGAATCAATACAGAGGAATTAGTTGGGGGAGGATGACTTTTAATTCTGGAAATCTACTTTTGTTGGGAACAGGTTTACGAGTACAAAGGATTTTATACTCGAGAAGAGTATGAAAGTCTTCCAAATTTAGAAAAAAACTCTAAGTGGATAGGGAGGAGAGAGAAAAAAGAGGAGGGAGCTTTAGAAGGGAAGGAGACAGAATAGGTCATAGGGGTGTATAAAAGGGTGTTTAGATTTAGAGGAATGAGAGGATAAGGAAGGTATCCCTGGAATAGTGGTAGGGTAAGTAATAAGGAAGGCAAGGTAGCAGGTAGAAGTAAAGTAGAGGATTTAGGAGAGATAATAAAAAAGAGCTAGGGATAAACATAAAAAAAAGATTAGTAGTAGAATTTCTTAGGAAAAGTATATGTTTATATATGCATGCATGCATGTATATATGTATGTATGTGTTTGTATGTATCCAGACTGTATATACACACACACACATATCCATATACATACATATATACCCATGTTCAACTGTAGCTTTAGGGTGGCAGACGGGGAGGAACAAGGGGGAAAAAAAAACTAAGTAAAAAGTGCAAAGTAGGGAACAAAAGAAAACCTACAAGGAAGCAAATAAAAGATGGGCAGCTTTCAACATAATATACAGTATTTACTATATAGGCTTTCTTGAAATGATATATATTCTATATATTGCTATATATTCTGAACCCTCTCCTGTGTTCTGCTGTGCACATGACATGCATTTTTTCTTTTTTTAATTTTGTATTTAAGTTTATAATTCTTTTCTTTTCTTATTGTGCATTTAAGTTTTAGTATTTGTCTAATTTTTTAAAGGAAAAAATAAATAAATGGAAATTCTTTTTAATTAGTAGAAATAACAATTTTAGCAAATAAAAAGAGGAAAATCAAAATGGTCACAAATGAATGAATCAAGTCAAATAAACCCCAAACTAAATAGCTTTTCTATGCATTACAACAAAATGCATTAAAGAAAGAAAAAGAAATTGTACTAAAAATCCTATAAGAATATATAATATCTCGGAGTCCAGCTTCCAAGTCACACAAAGGAATTACGTGCCTAAAACTACAAAATGTTCTTTATAGAAAAAAAAGAGGCACACAAATAATTTGAGAACTAATAATTGTAATAGTCCAGGCATGAGGTGATGAAGGCCCTGCAACAGGCTGATGGCAATGTCAAGAGGAAAGAAGAAGCTGTATATGAGAAATATTAAAGGTAAATTGACAGGCTTTGGCAACAGATTGGATACGAGAGAAAGAGGAATGGGAGAGAACAAGGAGTCAAGATTACCACTTAAATTGTAAGCTTGGGTGAATGTGAGGATAGTGATACCTTGGACAGTAATAGAAAAGTTAAGAAAGAAAGAGGGGGTAGCTGGGGAAGGGGAAAGCAAGATAATGAGTTCAGTGTTGGACATGTTGAGTGTAAGAATGTCTATGGGACATCCAGTTCAAGATGTGTAATAGGCAGTTGGAGATGTAAGACCAAAAGCTAGGAAAGATATTAGAACTGCATATGTAGCCCCTGGGTTACATATAAATATATAAGTATTCTAAAACGAATTTACAGATCACATTAAGCTTGGATAGATAGCTAAGACAGTAGATGATAGAATCAAGATCTAAAAAGATCTTTTCAGGCTAAAACACTGGAATTAGTCAAATATGATGAAATTCAATAGGGATGACACATCTTACACTTGGATTCAAAAAATCAACTCTACTACACTGTGGATGGACATTTGAATTGGCCTAACCTTAGAAAAGCAAATTTGAACTATACACCCAAAGCTATTAAAATGTACATACTCTTTAACTTAGCAATACCAGTATTAGGATTATTCCCCAAAGATATCAAAAATAGAGATACATATGTATAAAAAATTTGTAGCAGCACTTAAAAAAATTATTGTAACAAAGACCCAAAAGCAAAATGGACTACCATTAGTTGAAAAATAACTAAACAAATTGCAGCATATGAATGTAATTAAATGGTACCGTGTTATTAGAAATAACTAACATTTTGGATGTAGAAAAACTGAGGGAGAATAATATGAATGGATTCACTGTGGAGTAAGTAGAACCAGGAAAACCATTTATATTAGGCCCACAAAATCATAAAGTAATTTTGTAAGATTAAAAAAATTTATGAATACAGTGACCTATCATGACTCAAAAAGAATAGTAATGAAGCACACTGCCCACTGCCTAATGAAGAGATAGCTTTAAGTGAAAAATGAGATGTATATATTCACAGTCAATACGACATAATTTTGATTTGCTTAAATATACTTATTGGTTACAAAGGCTAAGCAATGAAAGAAAAGAAAAAGAAAAATTGCCAATGAATTTTTTTAATATACAGAAGAAAATTCAGAAAGAAACACAGACAAGCAAGAAAATGCTGGTATTACTTTGGTAATTTATATATGTACATATAAATATGTATTTAAACATATATATATAAACACATATAATATAGGTGCACATTGTCAATTCTGTTTCATGTACAATCTTTTCTGCCCTTATTTATATGTGGAAATATTTAATTGTGTTGATAATATCTTTTCCAGACCATGAAATTATTTTGATTTTTTTTTCCATTTGGAAAAATAGAGAGGAGAAACATAGACATAATGTCATATTTAAAAGAAATTCATCTAACTTCTCTTTCCACATCATACCATCCATGTCAGGTGAAAAGCACCAATATCTTTATTGAACAGAAGTTCTTTGTGTCTTTTAAATTATACTGCATAGGTAGTTTCTAATTCAGCCTTTGTAAAGGATTAACTCTATTCATAATGATCAGTATCAGACACTGTCAAATTGCCTTACGAAACTATAGAAGAGTTGAGGTCAGTAAGTGTTCATTACAGAACATTTGATGTGGGTAAAATAAAGGCCTCAAGAGATGGGTCATCCTATGAACATGGTTGAAAAGTATTTTTACTGGAAAGGATGAAAAATTTTTGCTCTATGACCAAAGTCACATAGAATGGAAGATGTTTACTTTGGGATTCAATGCAAAGGTCAATCTGCCGCAAAAGTCAAAAGTAGTATTTAAAAACAATAACTCTATTACCACAAGCCACCCAAGATTCAGAAAGTCTATCTCTACCCACATGTTTATTCTCAAGGCCACACTACTTAGGAAAAACAAAAATGCATGACTTGTTGGTAGAGTGTTTTTAGTGTGAATGTGTTTATGTACTCTCATTTTTTTTTCCAATGGGAAAGGAAGAGAAAAAAGAACTTTAGGGGAATAAATTAGGTGTATTACTATACATTTAAAGTGACACAGGGGTGGGAAACCTGTAGCCTTGAGGCCACATGTGACCTTCTAGGTCCTTGGGTACTGCCTTTTGACTGAGTCCAATTTTTACAGAATAAATCCTTGAGGACCTAGATGGTCACATATGGCCTTGAGGCTGCAGGTGCCTTAACCCTGATAAGGAAATGGTTTTGTTTCTGTTTTTCCTCCAGACGGTTGGAGGATAGGGACTGGAACTATGATTACAGTGAAATGGATGACTCCCAGGTATGGAAATTCCCTCTACCCATGTAGGTTAGCATCTCTAAAATTTATACTTTTAGAGAGTTTCCTAGATCCCTAAGAGGTTGAGTTATTTGCTCAAGTTCACACAGTCAGTCTATGTCAGACAGAATTTGAATCCAAGTTATCCTTCCTCCAGTATCAGCTCTCCATGATGATATAGCAACTTTCATTTTTCCTATAGCTTAAGAAGCTTAGAGCTAATATTTGAACATCAGTCTTTACTCCTTCCACGTTGTTTTAATCAGTTCATTAATTAAAACAGTAGAAATTTCATAAGGCTGGCAGCTAGATTGCACAGTGGATAGAGTACTTGGTTTGGAATCAGTAAGACTCATATTCATGAGTTAAAATTTGGCTTTAGATATTTACTATATGTGTGACCCTGTACAAGTCACTTAACCCTGTTTGCTTCAGTTCCTCATCTATAAAATGAGCTGGAGAAGGAAATGGCAAATCACTCCAGTATCTTTTCCAAAAAATAATAAAAAAAAACCCCAAACCTCAAAGTGGGATCATGAAGAGTTAGATATGACAGAAATGACATGACAGCAAAATTACTTATGCGACCTTGTGTGAGTCACTTCCCTGCTTAAGGATTTAATTTCCTCATCTGTAAAATGGATTGAACCAGATGATCTTTGATAAGTTTGATTCTAAGTGTAAACCCTATAACTTAAGATAAACTATATAGACTACCATTTCAGTAACATCATTGAAAACCTTTTGAGCCTTCCTACCATGGTGTGTTTGATTTGATGGTTGGCTCTACCTTGAGTATTCTCCCAGCTCCCCTTTACCGATCCATATCCATCACTGCCTTCAAGAACTGGTTGTGGGAAGCCCTTCTTGCCTACACACATCCCTTCTTCCTCCCCTAGATCTAACCACTCTCTTATTTTGCTTTCCCTCAGGATGTAATATTTTATTTGGACAACAGGATCAAGCAGTAACTTTGCTTCTTTTTTGTTCCATGTATATACCTCTTCTTACCCCAGTTGGATACTAAGGTCTTTCAAACACCTAAGACTATGTCTTCTTTTACTTTTGTGTACTACCATAAAGTTATTCTTAAAGTTATTCTGATGCCTCAGAATGCTTTCATAAATGTTTAGACGATTAAATTAATGAATAGCGAATGAATGAATGATTGAATAGAGCTGCATTTCACCATCATAAATTTTGTATAACATAGGCTTTTTGGCTAAATAGCATCCTCTTCTGTCCTTTGAAAGAACCAGATAAAGTGATAGGAATAACACCCTTGCTAATTGAGAAAAAGTTATGGAATTATGTTTTGATCCAGATTTTCCTGCTATGTGAATTATTCTCAGGGCATAAATTAAACTGTCTAAGAGGCTCTTTCAGGTCACAAAGGTGTCATCTAGTGCCCTGCTGTTGTAAATGACTAAATAACATGCTAGTTGCATGAAGCTATTGGGACACTTCCCCACTCTCTCAATCAAAATGCAATTCAGATACTTTCTGAGATGGGGACAGAGACAGAGAAAGTTGTTGTCTGAGGCCCCAAAGAAAATAGGAGTAAGAGATAGCTGTCCAATTTTGTGACTCATCTAGCAATATTATGTTCTTAAAAAATTATTAATGAAGTCCAATTGGAGGATTTGATAAGGTTTCTCCATTCATCCCCTGTTTAACTCAAAGCTATGTCTGATGGGGTTTCCTCATATACCTCCTAGAAATAATACAAGTCCTCTTGGAATGGAGAGAGTTTCCCCAAGGCAGAGGTGAGAAGGGAGTATTAAGGTGACTGCCTCTGGAAAAGTACTGGGGCAGGAAACTGAATACTCACTACCTGTGTCCCCTTGGGCAAATCATTTAACTTCTGTTTCCCTCAGTTTCCTTATCTGTAAAATGGGGATAATAATAGTATCTAGGCAGCTAGATGGAGCACTAGATAGAGTACTGGGCCTGGAGTTAGGAAAAGTCATCTTCCTGAGTTCAAATCTTGCCTCAGACTCTTACTAGTCATATGACAAGTTACTTAACCCTGTTTGCCTCAGTTTCCTTATCTGTAAAAATGAGTTAAAGAAGGAAATAGCAAACCACTCTAGTATCTTTCCAAGTAAATTCCAAACAGGGAGATTTCAGAAAAACCTGGAAAGACTTACATGAACTGATTCCAAGTGAAGTGAGTAGAACCAGAGTTAACATTGTGCACAGTAACAGCAACATTGTGTGATGACCTACTTTGATAGACTTAACTCTTCTCAGCAATACAATGATCTATGACAATTCCAAAAGACTCATGATGGAAAATGCCATTCACATTCAGAGAAAGAACTACGGAGTCTAAATGCAGATCCAAGCATTCCACTTTCTTTTTTTGTTTGTGTTTGTTTTCTTTCTTGCACTTTTCCCTTTTTGTTCTGATTCTTCTTTCACAGTGGGACTAATGTGAAAATATGTTTAATATGATTGTAAATGTATAGCCATTAATCAGATTGCAAGCTGTCTTGGGGAAGGGGTGGGTAGGCATAGGGAAAAACATTTTGCAACACAAAACTTTATAAAAGTGATGATGAAAACTAAAAATTGATTAATTAATTTTTAAAAAGAAAATCCCAGAAGGGATCACAAAGGGTCAGACATGACTGAAATGACTGAACAACAATAGTACCTGCCTCACAGCGTTGTTGTAAGGATGAAATGAGACAATGATTGTTAAGTGTTTAGCAGCACCTGGCACATAGTAAGAATGTTAGTCATTATTAATAGTAGCAGGTTTGACTGGAACATAGAGTGCATGACGAAGAATGATGTGCAATATGACAGGAAACATAGGCTATGTTTGGATTATGAAAGACATTAGGAGCTTTTATTTTATCCTAGAAGCAATAAAGAGAAACTGAAGCTTCTTGATCAGGAGAATGAATTAGAATTGTGCTTTAGCAATATCAACTTTGTAGCTGTATCGAGGGTGAATTGGGGAGGACAAAGGTTGGACTCAAGGAATACAATTGGGAGGCTATTATAAGTGAACTGATTAGGAAGAATGTTTTCTGAAACAGATAGTGAAGGGACATGAACCTTCAGGGCTGGGGAACCTGTGGCCTTGAAGCCACATGTGGCCCTCTAGGTCCTCAAATATAGCCCTTTGAATCCAAATTTCACAGAACAAATCCATTTAATAGAAGTATTTGTTCCATAAAACTTGGATTTGGTCAAAAAGCCACACTCAAGGACCTAAAAGGCCATGCAAACCAAATTCCTTCCTTACTTTATTACAGCATTATCAATATTTCCATTCTGTTCTGAGTTTTGCTTCTGAGTGATAATCATTTAGGTAGTCTTTTTATTCCATGATGACACCATTCTAAGCCTACTCAAGAGCTACATCATTTCAAGAGGCCCTTGCTGTTTTTCCCATTGGTAAGTGCTTCCTTCTCCCAAGCTTCCACCCCAGAAATTATTTATTGTATATATCTTTTTAATCTACTTGTCAGTGTATATGTTGTTTTCTCTCTGTGTGCAGAGAGACAGAGACAGACAGAGAAAGAGAGAGATGGACAGAGAGACAGAGATAGAGAGACAGAGAGAGGCAGAGAGACAGTGAGAGACAGAGACAGAGACAGAGAGAGACAGAGATAGAGAGGCAGAGAGAAAAAGAGAGACAGAGAGACAGAGAGAGACAGAGAGAGAGACAGAGAGACAGAGACAGAGAGAGAGAGAGACAGAGAGAAAGAGACAGAGACAGAGACAGAGAGAGAGAGACAGAGACAGAGAGAGAGAACCTAAACATTAACTTCATAAGTAACCATTGTAAGCCAAGGCAGATGCTCTCCTCAGGGAATTTAGATCTCTCTCCCAAAGGGGAAGATATGGAGAATGCAAAGACCAGTTCTCAAGATCTAAATTCCCTTTTTCCCTAAAGAGAGGAAGATGATTCCTATGAAATTAAAGAAAGGTTTTTATTAAGCAGGGAAGTAAAATATAAGCATGGGGACTGCCAGCCTATATTGTCAGCCCTCCAAGTAATGGATGGGAAGGGTTTATATAAGGATTTAAACAAAGGAAGGTAAGCAATTTTGGGAGAAAGTTAAGCTTAGAAAGGAATGAGTCATTAACCCCAATCCCCAAGGGAAGCAGGGAGTAAGGAATTCCAGGTATCAAAGCTGTGGTCCTTTGATACACAAATCAGAAGATATTCTTGGTGATAAGCAGTCCACAATTCAAGGGCTGATAAGGAGATGTTGCCCCAAACAGTATATTCCAAGAGCCCCATAATTAACAAATAGGGGAGTCTGTGGAGATAAGAATGTCTCTTGAAAGTCCATAAACCACCAAATGGTGCAGGATCCACTTCAAAACTGATATGAGATTAATTGGCTTCAGAGTTGCTGATTTTCTGCACATCCAGAAGCATATTTCCAAACAGTCATATTCATAGTATTAGCTGACATTTATATGACACTTTAAAGTTTTACAAACATATATGTTCTTTCACAAGAAAACTAAGAATCATAGAGATTTAGCAAAAGGTCCCTTGTACATAGTTAATATGTCGGAGGTAAAACAATCCACATCTTCCTTACTCCATGTTCAGCACTTACTTCACCATGTCTCCCTGCCTCTCAGGCCAAAGACTTTAACAATAATCTGAACAAAATAAATAGGCTTTTGAAAAATTAAATTCTGACAGCAAAATCACAAATGATATTGATAAGGAAGAAAACAGGACAGGATGTAAAAAAAACCAAACTAGTGTAGTGGCAAAGAGCTTTCCTTCCAGTGGGAAATTACAGTAGATGGCCTCTAAAGCTGGTGATTCTATCATTTGGTGGTTCTACTGGCAATGTGTGAGATCATATCCTAATTCTATTATATGCTGAAATTAACTCGACAAAACAGGAAGAAGAGAAACTAAATTGTGACTGTGGAATCAGGGGATATCCAAGCATGGGAGTATTCTTTACTCTCTGGGCTGGGACTATAACGAGAGTACAAAAAGCACTTACGGTAGGAAAAATCCCCAGGGAGGTAAACAGAGTCCTAAAAGTGTTATAGAATTACTTCTAATATATAAAAAATAAGGATTGCCATCACCTTCAGCCCATATTCAATGAAGTGTTGCATTTTTTTTTGTTTTTTCATTGATTGATGAGCTTACTTTTCCTACAAGACCGCGTTAAGCATCTAGTGACCTATCAAAAGGATTGGAATGATTAAAATGAAGGCAGTGAGGTATAGAAAATGGCATTGAATTTGGACTCAGAAAGCTAGATTCAAATGCCATTTTAAACACTTTAATTGTATGATCTCGGCAAACACTTGACCTCTCTGAACCTCAGTTGCTTCCTCTGTAAAATGAAAGAGTTGGACTTCGTAACCTCCATGGTTCCTTATGGCTTTCAGTCCATACTCTTTAAATCCATAGCCCAAGGATATGAAATCTTCTGACATGGGGCAGCTAGGTGGTATAGTGAATAGAGCACCAACCCTGGAGTCAGGAGTACCTGAGTTCAAATGTGACCTCAGACACTTAAAACTTACTAGCCCAGTGACTTAACTCTGATTGCTCTGCCTTACCCCTTCCAAAAAAATAAAGAAATCTTATGACATACTTGGAGCTTAAAGGATTTGACTATGTTCCAGAGTTTGTTTTCTGGTTGTCTGGGATTGGACTGGTGAAGGAAAGGTTTCAAAAGAGGAGAAAAAGGCAATGAGAATGCCTCATAGCTACTGCTAAGAGATAAGGGGAAGTTGGGCTTTGAGAGGTTTGGAGGTAAGAACAGAAGCAAACCCCTAATTTGTACACAGTCTGCACATGACCCATAAGGGATAGTTTTGCAGAGATGTTTGAAACCTAGAGCTGAAACACAAAGATTAAACAAGGAAAATGTTGCAGAGGGACTATAAGAAGGAGCAATAGGGAAACTAACACAGGGAGGAAAAATATGAGGCCAGACTGAGATGAGATCTTTGGGAGTGAGAATCTTGGGAGATTGGCTGACCATGTAACACTTTGGAAGCATTATGGATCACCTAAGTAGATACCTTTCCTACGAAAAATTATTATCTTGCCACACAGGAGAGTAGGGGGGATGGGGATGAGAGGTGGGATGCTGGAGGGGAGGGCAGGGTCTGGGGGAGGGTTGCTGGAAGCACATGCTTCAGTAAAGGAACAGGGACAGGGCAGTGAATAGAAGGGGGGGTGGGATAGGAAGGAGGCACATACAATCAGTCTCTCACAATATGTCCACTGTGGAGATGTCCTGAGTAATTACACATGTACAGCCTGTATAAAATTGCTTGTCCTTCCAGTAGGGGTGGGTGACAAGAGAGGAACCAAAAGAATCTAGAATTTAAAGTTCTACAATAAAATGTTAAATATAGATATGATTATTATTAACTACATGCAACTGGGAATTAAGATATACAGGCACTGGGGTAGGAAGACCCACCCTGCCCTACCAGAAAGTTAGAGGGGCGATGGAGGAGGACATAGGAGAGAGCAGATTGGGGGAGGGACTTTATGGTAGGATCGCTGTTTTGGGGTTGTGGGTCGGGTAAAGACAGGGAGAAAAATTTGCAACTCAAAATCTCATGGAAACGAATGATGTAAACAAGAAAATAAATAAAATAATTTTTAAAATGTCCCAAATAGATCAATAGTTCTTAGAAGTGTGACTTGACTGGTGGGATTATCTTCACTGTAGCCTAAAGTTGTGACTATGAGTAATGGTTGTAACAAAACCTGTCTGAGGTGATGGAATGGACAAATAGGTTTAATCAATTAATTGCAGAATAAAACCTATTTAGCAAAGTGAACTAAGCATTATCATTGAAAAAGAAAAAAAGATATTATCTAATATAGGCTTAGAAATTAATTTTTTTAATTACCCATGCACAGTATATTTGCTCATAATTTTCTCTTGCCTTGTCCAAGGTAATTTATACCTGTCATCTTCATCCATATGCACTCCACGTGTATTTACTTGTCCCCTCTAGAGAAATAGATATGCATACAAACCTGCATGTACATTAAAGTATGGCAGAAGGCATAAGTGAGTAGAGACTATGGTAGGGTTAACAAGGAGTAAAAGGAGAAATAATAATAATTAGTATTTATATAGCACTTTAAGGTTTGCAAAGTGTTTTATATAGAAAACTGGTGGACTGAAAGAAGTTCCACTTGAGAATGTTAATATTTCCAAGAGTTCCCTCAGTTTCTCCCACCACACATTTCTGAGAGTATGAAAGAACAGTAATGATAGAGAATAACATGAAAGACTCAGAAATCTGGAGTCTTGAATTAAATTATAGTCTCTTGAGAGTAGGGACTAAAATATTTTTTTGTATCCAGAAGATCTTTGTTTTGTTTCTGACCTGAAGACATCCCATTCTTCTCCCCAGAGGAAAAATCTCTTGGTCTTTATCACTCTTAGAGGGTAACTATGAAAAACGATTTTATCTTATACTTTTCATTTTTCTATTTGAAAAGTTAACAAATCCACTGTCATCAATATCAATCAATTGGTAAACATTTATCAGATACCTACTATTTGCCTGGCAGGTACTTATCACCATGTTATTGTAACAACTCTCTGATCCATGATCTTCCTACTATATTCCATTCTGCAATCTGCCAACAAATTAATATACTTCTTCCCAAAATTAAGAGGCAGTGTGGTACCATGGATAGTGAGCTGGCCTCAGACACAGGAAAATCTGAGTTCAAATCCCACCTCTGACACACACTGGCTGCATGACCCTGGGGTGCTCTTCCAACCTTTCAGAACTGGAAGCAGCTTTCTAAGACTACAATTTGCAGGGACCAATCTGCATCAGTCAATAGAGGGAGCTTCCGCTTCCTCTCCCAAGAGTTTTCTATTGCCTCTGTATTTCCAGAATACCATTTTCATCATGCCACTGCTTTAAAAAAAAAAAGCACCCTCAGTAACAATTCATTACTCAAAGGATACAATCCAGATTAAGATCCTAAATGGATCTTAATTAAATTGACCTCAGAACCCTTCACAAATTTACCATAAACTACTTCTGTTTTCAAAACTCCATCTTCATGCAAATTACTTTTTCTACTTTCAGTTCTTTGACTTTGCAGAGCTAGTTCCCTCTGCTCTGAATGTACTCCCCTCCTCTACTTCCATCTAAATCATAAAACCATTCTTGAGGGACCAACTCAAATCCCACCTTCTCCAAGAAAAATGTAGAGATAATTCTACCCCTCCCCTCCAAAAAAGATCTATACCTCTTCTGTATTTATCTTCACTACAATTTTATAGATTTCATATTTATCACATTCTACCTGGTATTGTTAGCCCTGTTTTCATTTATTTTTATTTCTCCCTCTCTGAGTTCTCCCACCAATAACTAGACTGGAAATTTTGCCATCTATCCTTTGATTCCTCCCTCCAACACTTTGTATGGTGTCTTCTATACAATGCCCATTCCATAAAATATTTGTAGCTTTATTAAAATTTTAATGAAGTACAGAGCTACTAATAACAATAATCAGTTTTATTGTGTAGTACAATCATTAAAAAATTAAGCCTAAGTGACAATGCTCCATTAGGTTTCTAAATCCATTAAGTGGAGCTCCAGTGGATTTCCAAATCCAATAGTCACTCACAGTCCAATTAAATGAAATGCGTCATAAGTGTTTAGAGCAGTGGTTCTCAACCTTCCTAATGCCACAAGCTTTTAATACAGTTCCATATGTTGTGATGACCCCAAACCATAAAATTATTTTCATGACTACTTCATAACTGTAATTTTGCTACTGTTATGAATCATAATGTAAGTGTCTGATATGCAGGATGTATTTTCATTGTTACAAATTGAACATAACCTACAGGTTGAGAACCGCTGGTTTAGAGCAACAACTACTTAATCTATTGACTATATCCAAGAAGTGCACATCAAACATTCACTCTATTCCTAGAGCTGTTTTTGAAGCCTTTGAGAATATAAGATTGAAACCACAATCTCTGTCTTGGAGAAATGATGTTTAATGAAAGAACTTAACAATTCAAAGAACTTCAGAGAAAGCACTGCATTTTCAATAAAATGAAGGACAAAGCAAGGATGTCTATTGTAACCACAATATTATTTGATACAGTTCTATAAATCTTAGCTATTTTAATCAAATAAGATCAAGTAATTAACAAGCATTTATTAAACTCCTTACTATTTACCAGGCACTATGAATCTATATTAGGATACTAAGACAAAAACGAAACAGCCCCTGCCATCTAGGCTTTACATTCTATGGAAAGAAGTTATACATTTTTGTGTGTTTATGTGGTTTTTTTCAGGAGAGAGACCTTGAAATGAGGTAAATCTACACCTCAGGAGCTCTTAAGGTAAGAAAGAGAGGGTATCAAGCCTGCACTTTCCTAAGGATATCTCTGTTTAGATATGAGACATTATATCATGGTGGATGTCAGATTGTGGACTATAGGGATTTCAAATCTATTAATAGAGTAACTTTGAGAATATCTAAAAGAGAAGGAGGCCAGGAAGGTGGTCACATAGGTCAAAGCATTACAGTTGCTTCCAGAACTTTGATTACCTATAAGCTCTCAGTCTTAGATACCAGAGATGTGCTATTTCCAGGTTCTTGTCACTATTTTCCATTCCTTTGCTTATAGTTCACAGCACCTCCTCCTGTACACCTACCTTTCCTTTCTCCCCTATTGGTCCCTCCTTCTTTGAAGATCTTTCATCTCTATTGAAAATTCTCACTTACACTGGGAAATTGGTCGGTGAGAACTGGCTCCTTGGAGGAAGTGTGTTTGGTGGACCTGCTTCTGGAAGTGTCTGAAGGGGCATAATGGACAGCCATGTCCTGAAAATCACTGTGTGACAGAACCAATAGAATAATGTATTTAATGACTAATAATGTCAAGGAAAAGAATATTGAAAGACTTCATAACTGATCATGAAGCCAACAGTCCAGGAGATTGATGAAGATGTATGCTTCCCATTTCTTGGAAGAAAGGTTATTGATAAAAATTTATAAAGAGACATTAAATTCAGACATAGCCAATATGTTGATTTGTCTTGTTTGAATACACTTATTGGTCACAAGGGTGGCTTCTGTTGGTAGGAGGCAAAGTTGAGAGAGAAAGTTAGGTAGGTAGAGATAGAGATGGAAAGAAAAAAGAAAGACAGAAAAAAAGAAGGAAGGAAAGAAGGAAGAAAGGAAGGAAAGAAGGAAGGAAGGAAGGAAGGAAGGAAGGAAAGAAGGAAGGAAAGAAGGAAAAGATTGCCAATGAAATAAAAAATCCATAGGAAATTTTTTTTTTCTTTTAAAGTTTAGAAGAAGTTGAAGACAAATGGCCATTTGGATAAATTTAATATGCACTTTAAAAAATTATACATGACAAATTTTATTTTTAAAAAATGCTTGCTAATTGAATTGCTAATGCTCATATCATTGCCTCCTCCCACTATAGCTGGGCCTCTGTGACTAGCATCATGGGATCCCAAGAAGCTACAACAGTGGCCACCAGTACTATCTATTCCACTTCCTATTATATTTCCTGTTACCTCTGGTGCCTCTGTCCTATGTCCATTCCAGTGCTCATAACCACCGAGACAAGGTTCTCCCCTATTCTGGAGTACTGTTCTGGAGGGAGAACAGAATCTGTCTCTCCTTTTTAATTCTTTAAAGCAGGGGTGGAGAACCTAAGGCCTTGAGGTCACATATGATCTACTTGGTCCTTGGGTGGGGCCTTTTGACTAAGTCCAAATTTTATAGAGCAAATCCTTTTTTAAGGAGATTTGTTCTCTGAAATTTGGATTCAATCAAAGGGTAGCACTTGGGGACATAGAGAGCCACATGTGGCCTCAAGGCCACAGGTTCCCCACCCCTGCTTTAAACTAATACAGGCTCTCCCCTTGTAACCGGATTGTATTTCTCTAACTCCCCAATTTTATCAATGTCTCTGGGCTTGGTGACCCTAGGTCAGTCACTTAACCTTTGCCTCAGGTTCTGCAAAATGGGGATAATAATAGTACGTGTTTCTTACAATTGCTGTGAGGACCCTATGAAACAATAATCATATAGTGCTTAGCATAATGCCTGGCATAGAACAAACACTATGTAAATGTTAGCTGTCATTATTATTAATTTGGAAAATCAAGTAAAACATTCTCACATGCCTTTCTCAAGTGCCTGACAGAAGAGAATCACAAAAAAAGTCTTAGTAGCACAATTTCCAAGCCCTCCAATGTGCTGTATAAAAAATCCCAAATCTTTCCTTAAAACATTTTTAGACAACTTTTATACAAATTTTAGACAGTTTTAGACTGTCTGTTAGGGGTAAGAAGAAGATACACTCAGGTTTAGCATAGCTAATCAAGTCTTGAGGATAGTCTTAATATTTTTTTTTTTTTTTTGCTTTTTGGAGAGGGGAAAGTAGGGCAATTGGGGTTAAGTGACTTGCCCAAGGTCACACAGCTAGTTTTGTGTTAAGTGTCTGAGGTCAGATTTGAATTCAGGTCCTCCTGACTCCAGGGCTGTTGCTCTATTTATTGCACAACCTAGCTGCCCCTGGTTTAATACCTTTTTAAGGAAAAGGATTAATTTAGTCTACCATGGTTGGGAGGGTGGAAAAACATAAAATGATCCTGATATATATTCCACCTTCCACTTAGTCTTTAGAGTCTGGAAAATAAACTTTTTAATTAGTCAGACTGCTACCTCACTTTATTCTTGTTATAAACTTTTGCATTTATTACTCACCTCATATGCAGTACTGCAACACGTTGTAGGTGTTTAGCAAAGGCAGTCTCACAGTCTATCAGAATCTGATATTTAGACTAAAATGTAATACTTGGAAAATCCTCCTGATTTTCATAATGAACTTTCTTTTTAGCAAGGCTAAGACAGGGACTACTCTTTAATGATACTGCCACAGTGACAGTGCCCAGTAGAAAGGATTAGAGGTTAAAGCTCTGAGGTTGAGTTAAAATCCTACCACTTAACTGACCATGGGGAAGTTTTTAAAATTTTTTCCAGATTCCTCATGTAGAAAACAGAGATGATCAATACTTATACTATTTGCCTCCCCCATCCCCACGCAATCCAGAGTGTTTTTGTGAGGAAAGTAACTTGTAAGGCTTAAACACTTTGCAAGGGCAAACAATTGTTTTTAAGATAGTAATATTTTAGTGTTCTTAAAACTTAATAAGAACTTTCACTTACGTTACCTACTTAACTGTCATGACAACCTTGTCAGATATCTTTAACCCCATTTTGCAAAAGAGGAAACTAGGTTTCAGCGAGGGTATGGTCATGTAGCTAGTAAATGGGTAAGCTAGGATTGAAATTCAAATTTCCTGATGTAGTTCAGACTTCTTTCCACTGCAATATATGCCTTGTGTTAATGACCTTGGTTATTCATACCCAGGGAAATAATGTGAGAAAATATTCCATTAAGTACACAGTCTGGTACCTCTGATTATCTTTGTGGAGATTCCCAGGACCCAAGAAAAGATGTACATAGAGAGAGGATAGTGGAGCAATTTCTGCTGATCTTAGCAAGAAAAAAAAATTATTCTGCTCTCCCCTCACTGGGGATCACAATTCTCTTTTCTTTTGTCCCTGGAAGAGAAGGTACAAGATAGGGTAAAAGGATACTATCTGTACTTTACAATCTCTTCAAGTTTGCCTTTCCATCGACCTTGCAACTGGAATTTCCAGAACTGGTTACACCAGAGACAGAAACAAAAGCCCTAGGGCCATGAAGGGGAAATGCGTTGAAGATTACTACAGGGGCATCCAAAACCCACTTCTGAGTGAAAGTCAGTTGTTATAAAACATAGACCCAGCACCAAACCAAACCAGCAAAGGATATGGTTGCAAGAATTCCTAAGGCTGGTGGGCTTCTTGATTTTCTTTAAGAAATTACCATGAAACTGATAGAGAAGAATACTACCTACTTTCTTACAGAACAGCTACTAACTATGAAGAATGAGACATGTTTTTTGACATGGCCTATATGGGAATTTTTTTTCCTTGAGACTATTCATATATTTTTAAAGTTTTCCTACCTCCCACTCCCCACTAGGGATGGTAGTAGTGATTATGGCAGGGAAAATAAATTAGTAGTTATTAATTAGAAAAGTAAAATTTGACACATTTTTAAAATATCAGAGCTGGATGACAATTCTTATCCTCTTTATAGGTTTCATACGTGAATAGATTAAGAATATATAAGCACAGAATTTCCTATAAGCACAGAATATCTTAAAAGGAATGCAGGTAAAATGAAGAAAGCTTATACATTTATTTGCATTTAACTCCATGTTAATAGCATCTATACGATCACTACATGTTTTACATAAATCTGCGAACATGTTGGAAAGCTGTCTGAAGTAGAAAAAAAATAACATGGCATCCTACAGGGTAGGCACTCTACATCAGATTGTGGATTTTGCATTTTAATATTTAAGCAATGTATTATTTCATAACCCATACAACATTGGAACCCAGTTGGCAAAGGTTTTTTTTAATGTAAATAGCATTTTATTTTTTCTAATTACAAATAAATACAATTTTCAAAATTCACTTTTTCTTTTTTTTATTCTTTTCCTTTTTTTTAATTTTAATTTATTTTCTTGGTTACATCATTCATTTCCACAAGGTTTTGAGTTACAGATTTTCTCCCCTTTTTGCCCCTACCCCCCAGCCCAGAACATTGATCCCACTGTAAGGCCCCTCCCACAATCTGTTCCCTTTTATGCCCTCCTCCAACACCCCTCTAGCTTTCTAGCAGGGGCTCCCTGCCCCCGTCCCTGAATGTATTATTTCCCAGTTGCATTTGATTGTATAGCTTCAAATACTAGATTCTTGCAATTCCTCCCCTGTCAC
>CM053600.1:54078144-54088258 GCA_028646575.1 Pseudocheirus occidentalis
GAGATGTGCATGTGTATAAATAAATGAAGTGCTCAATGGTTTTAGAAACACATGGAAAGACTTGGATTAAATAATGAAGAATGAAATGAGCAGAACCAAGAGAACACTGTATACAGTAACAGTAATATTGTTTTAAGAACAACTTTGAGTGATTCAGTCATTTTGTCTATTATAAATACCAGATTAACTATAAATGACATACGAAGAAAGATACTTTCTGCAGACAGAGAAAACTGATAAAAAGAAGTATGTGTAAAATAATTTTACTTATAAATACCTATTTGTGTTCTAATGGTAGCCATGGGAGTGGAGGGGAGGAAAAAATAAATTTATATGATAATTTTGTTGTATATTTGAATGGAATAGCAAGTAGATTTGTGGTTTCATTTCATTCATCTTTTTAATTGTACTGTATTATTGAAATGCTTGTTTTATTCCATAAATTAAAAAACAATAAAACAAATTGATGTGACAAAAAATAAAGTAAGCTTTTTTAAACTATGGAATGAATAGTAGCCATCCACATTATCCTTTAGAATATGATATTTTTTTCACTGAGTATGATTTATTGTATAAAATAGCAAATTAGAAACCACTTTATATTTAATTTTAAATGGACCATATTAGTGACCAATATTAGAGGGAAAGAATATGAATAGCTTCCCAAAATGTTAATAATATCTGTAACTTAGCTAGCTGCTATAGGAGACTAATTGGATTAACTAGGCAGAGAATTTAAACTTGGGCAAAAACAATCACAAGATAAAAAGCTCAGTTTATAAGAGTTTGTAGGCAAAAACACAAAGAGAAGACCAAAGTATGAACTTAAGAATATAATCAGAGAAGTTATTCTTAATTACATGTTTTTTTAGTGTTATCATTATTAAATACCAATACCACCTCTCCACAATTTAAATGAAAGAAAAAAACCTCTAAAATTCTTTTCTGAGCTAGGTGAACACAGTAGATAGAGAACTGGCCCTGGAGTTAGGAGTACCTAAGTTCAAATCAAGCCTCAGGACACATACTAGCTGTGTGACCCTGGTAAAGTCACTTAACCCCAATTACATTCCCCCACCCCAAAAAAAAATTCTGTTCTGAAAATTAGACAGTTCATCCAGAGAGTCCCAAAACCAGAAGTCAAATCACTGAGCTTGAGAGCCAAATCTTACAAAGGACAGGCTCTTCAGTAACCCTCATGTGCCATTTTTATTTATTAAATATTTTAAAAGGGTTAAGTCCAACAATGAAACTCATGCTTTATGATAACTAATACTGAAATAACCAAAATTAGGGCTCAAAGTAGCATTTATTTTGATAAGACAAACTTGTTAAAAGATGAAAAATGTACTTTGGAGAAAGTGATGAAATGCAGAAAATGGAACCACTTATACCTTAGTATTAATCATGAAATCTTAATTAAAGATTGACTTGAAGAAAGTTAATAACTTATAATTGAAAATTAATAATAGTCTAGGTTTGATAGGTAAGAGTGGAATTAGATAGTTACATTATATCTCCCATAATTTTATTTTATCTGAGCTTTTCTTACCATAGGTTGCTATGTAAATGCTATATCCTTGAGTGTATAAACCATCCATTCTTTTTTTAAAATTTTTGATTAATTTATTTATTTACTTTTATTCTACAACATTCAGTTCCACAGTCTCTTGAGTTTCAAATTTTTCCCCCTTCCCTCTCCTCTCTTCCCCCCACCTCCCCGTGGTGGCATGCAGTCAAATATAGGATCCTTAAATACCTTCACAGCTTTGATATAGCCAGCATTTTTGCAGTGCTAATGAACTTGCTACTTTCTAGTGCTTAGTTATGGAATAATCTAAATATAGTGTCTTTTACTACTATTGGAAGTATTTGGAAAACTTTATCCTATAGCTGGAGCTGGTCAAATCCTTAGTCTTGGAATTAAGTATCTTTTGAATTATTAATTTATTCAGGTTTCAGGATTATTCTTATGAGAAGTAGTGTTATATAAATGTAGTATATAAGTGTCAGCTATTACGAAGAGAAAGCACTAGATCAGGGGAATACTCTTCCAATTCCAGCTTTGCTGCTATCAGTTTAATCTTGGAAATGTGAGCTAGCCTATCTGGGTCTCAGTTTCTTATATGAAAAATGAAGGGATTTCACTAGATAACTGATGAGGCTTTTCAGATGCAAAATTGTACAGCTTTTGTAGTAATATATTAGGAATGTATAAGTCCAGTCACAGCAGCACATCTGAGGACTGCTGCTGTGAATAATTTTAAGGGTTTAATTGCATAGTATAATGAATTCTCTATTCAGAACTAAACATTGTTCAGTAAAGCATAGCATTTATAGCAACATCCTTGAGCAAAACATATCTATCTACCTATCTATCTATATAATAACACTTAGTATGTCATATGGCACATAGCATTTATCTCTGCATTCAGTAGCATTTGCCAAAATACTTGTTTACACAATCAGGGGGTCACGGGGTCTTCCCTAGCACAACACATTATGCAGCATATATCATTACATCCCTCAAATCAGAGGGTCCTAGGCTAGGGTCTTCCCTAGCACAACACATCCATAAGGGGTAGCAGAAAATACCGCACCATCCATTCCTAGGTCACAATAAGAACATTATACTACACAGCATATGTATATTCCCCAAATCAGGGGGTCCCAGGCTAGGGTCTTCCCTAGTATGACGCATCCTTAAGGGATAGCAGGAAATATCACACAATCCAGCCCTAGGTCACTGTAAGAATAATCTCCTTAATCAATACCAAGTGTCCAAGTAAAGTCCTCTTTCATCTTAACTCAAGGTTGACTTCCCAGTCCCATGGCTCTTCCTCTGTGGGCTGACCGTTCCTGACACATGTAGGTAGCTCTCTGTTCTTGCTCCATGTCTCATCTCCCAGAGACTGCTCCACTCCAAGCTCCCTCTGCTCTTACCTAACAGCAGGCTCCAGGGGCTCCTGCGCACAGCTTCTGCCTTTGGGAAAACAAAGCTTAACAGGGCAACAACAATACTAACACATACCACTAGCACCATCATCTCAATTCATCTCCAAAGTCCAGAGGCTCTGTATTAACAGCTCAGTTTATTTAATAGTTCTCAAAAGGAGCTTGAGCTTAAGCTAAGCCTCCTTCCCCATGGACAGGTTTCTGCCCTACAGTTCTATTCACTTTCAAAGTTCAGAGGCTCTCTCAGCAAGTCTCTGCCAACAGAGGTGTCCTTTCCTCTCCCAAATCTTAGAGGTCTACTGTTTCTACCCACTCAAGCTGCTTCTGTCTCCGAGTACTGCCTGCTTTCTCAATACTGGCTCTCATATATTTATATATATATATATATACTCTGCATCTGATTGACTAGAGCCCACATTGTGGTCCACTTGCACGTGTCTTTGCTTTGTTTTGTTTTAATGGCTTTAAGATGTTAAATAATCAGCATGATTCAGGCTAACAACATTATAATTCACTGACATCCTGGAGGGGATAGATAGCAGGGCAATTTTCTTTTGAAGGAAAAAAAATTTCAGAACCTTGTAGAACTATGGAATCCTATTAACTAATACATCTTTTTTCCCCCAAGTAACCACTGTCTATTGGTTTTCAATAAAATTGAAGCTGGCTGAGGAAGACATACATACAGTACACATGAGAAATCTGAAACCAGGCCCTGAAGACTTCATTCTAGTAATGGTCATCAAATATTCATCATATTACCATTCTGAACTGTAAGACCACTGAGTTCTCTCCCATACAACCAAAACCTCCTTGTGTGCTGCTTTTAGAGACATTCAACTCAATATACCATATAGGTCATCTTAAAAAAAATGAAGTTTTAAAAATGCTAGCCTTTTGTTAAAGGATTGACAAGTTAATATTGATGAAGTGACATAAATAGAATTAAAGATAAAGTCAATGATTTGGGGGAAAATCTACCCATCTTCATATTGCCTGCCTAGTCTAGACATCTGATTAGAAAATAGAATCATATACTACAGGAAAAGTCACTTATTCTCTGAAGCCTCCAGTTGTTCCACAATCCACCAATCTCTCCCTTTTCTGAACTATTAGGACATGCTGTAGCAGCCAATTATTCTCTCCTCTGCCGGGTTGTAAACTCTGTGGGCACAGAGCTTATATCATGTACTTCCTTTATTTTACTTCCCTTATTTCCTTTTTTATTGTAAATACTCAATAATTTCCTGTTAACTGAATAGAAAGGGCTCTTTTAACCCTCGGCACTTAGCAGAATACCTGATGAATAGTAGGCTCTTAATAAATATTTATTGACTGACTCCAGTGCATCAACTGAGGATGCAACTTCACAGAAATCCATATCTGCCATTTGAGCCTGTTTGCTTCAATAAGAACTGTACCTTTCTCTGTGCATCAAACTAGATTAGAAGCATTAGCATCCTCTACAATGAACTCATTAAGTATACTATAGTATTTTCTCAAGTAGTAATCTCAGATTTTAGAGGAGAGAAACAGCAAAGAACTTCCTATCATTTTGGCTAGCCACCTCTTACATAAGTTACATATGCTGTCACGTAAGAGTATACTTAAATGCCAGGACCAAAAGGTATATTCCTAAATTATAGGATTCATTAGATAGATATCAATTTTTATAGATAATTTTTAAAAAGAAAATGGGCAGAATTACAGAGCCAGAACTTTGAAAATAATAAAAACTATAGAAATAGTTGTTTTACCAATAACATCTTTCCCTTTTTATGATTAATGAAGATTTACAACAGACCTGTTGAGGATGATTATGAGGAGATCATTATTCTACATTATTTTTGTCTGTCCTGTATCATCAAAAATATGCTTATGTAGTATTTTGCTAAGAAGAAAGGACAGCGTTCACAGAAAAGCGCCTTGTGGCTAACAGAAAGACTTCATAATCTAATAGTGATCTTAAATGAAATCTGAAAAATAAGGCAAGTGTAAATGGGGAAATAGGGCAGAGTTAGAAACTGACATGCAGCAGGAGCTGGGAATTCCACAGGAGATAAGTGCCAGAGGTGGAGTTTTTCCTCTCAAGAACACCTATGGCATCTCCCCTATCTTACATGTAAGACCCCCCAGAAAAGCTCCCTTTTTCCCAAGTTAGAGTCCACATCCATTCATAAACCATAATTTACATACCCCCCCACCGTGTGTTGACTTTTTAATTTAATGTCAGCTGGAATACACAATTAGTTTCAAAACACAAGTATTTGATAGGATGGCACAGAGAGAGAGAGACAGAGACAGAGAGAGAAAAAATGGCAGAGAGAGAGAACATTTCTTTCAACATCCTGTTGCTCACTCTCCCACAAATAAGCACATTGCCAGTGGGAAGTGAAGCTACGTAGGTAGCATGTGGACCTGGCTCATGTGAGAAATAGAGGAGTAACACATGCCTTCAATACTGAAGAGCCACTGCTATTTACTGATATAATGGAGATGTCATTATTCTGCTCCCTGACAGTATCGTGTGGCATCTATCTCAGCTGAATAATCTTCTCACAACACACTACTAATCATTGCTTTGCTCTTCTGGGGTTGTAATTAGTAACAGCGATAGCTAACTTTTAAATACCATCTACTATGTGCCAAGCGCTATATTAAATACTTTACACTTATTATCTCATTTTGAGCTTCACAACTGTGTGAGGTAGGTGCTATTATCATCCCCATTTTACAGATGAGGAAACTGAGATAACTAGAAGCTAAGTGACTTGCCCAGACTCACACAGCCAGTAAGTCTGAAGTCAGACTTTAACGTAGGTCTCCCTACCTCTATGCCAGATGCTCCATCCTTTTCACCACTGAATTGGCACTTAGTTTTTGGTTGGCTAGGCACATGTTTGTGGTACATCTTTGCTTTGAGCTTTTAACTTCAGCTGGAGTCCTCAGCTAAAGTGCTATCTGTCTCACTTAAGAGGAAGATTAGATTTTAACATCTCCCTTTGAGGTTGAAGCCCAGAAGCTTAAGCTTCTGTTCTTTTAGTGAGAGAAGCAGTACCTTCCATATGCAGTATCAAAGTATGGGACAATCCTGAGCAGCTTTGTTCTCATAAGAAGGGGAACTGGCCAGTTCCCAAACTCTTAGCCATTGCTCTTAGGGGTCCAGCTCTCTTAGAACATAGAATAACCAGCCAAGTTCACATTCCTACTTAATAGGTGCAATATTTCTGTCCCAAGTCTGTCACACTCAGGCTTAGAAATTCCCAGTAACTCCTGTTTAACACTTAATGGGAAAGCTTATGCTCTCAAACCTGTGGGAGAGTGTGAGTCAAAGGAGGTTGGTTGCCACAAAGTATTCACACACACACACATACACATACCCAATATCTTGGGCAGGTTCAGAGCTTCCCCCCTTCTTCTAAAGTCCTGACTTTAGGTTCAGTTTTTCTTCAGGAGGGCATTGATGATTCTGGTCAGATCCATCCAAGCTTGCCAGGAATTTAATCTAAAGTGGGGGGGGGGGGGCGGGGAGGCGGGGGGGGTAGGGGGGAGAAAGCCCATTGTGTTCCACTCAAGCCTGGGTGGAGACAGCCTTTCGTCTGGATGACCCAAGGCTGGGAGTGGTCTGGTATAGAGATATTTTTTCTCTCCAGGGGTGAAATGATGGTGTAGTTACATCAGCCCCTGTTGAAAGGGTATATAAAGTATTCAGCCTAACCCCAAAGTGAGCTCAGTTACCGACTGCAGCTCCCATGCATACATGTCTGCCAGCTTTGAGAGTAATAAACATACATACAGCCTAATTCTGTTTGTCTTTCTTAGAACTCTGGAGGCTGACTATACCTACATACACATATACACCATATACATATATATGTATATACACATACATATATAATAACATTAAATATATATTATATGTGATAAGGCACATATAATATTGCTGAGGTCTAAGGGCACTGGGAACCCTGAAATTCAAGTGCAAAAGATGCAGGTCCTGCCTCAAAAGAATTCGTCTCAAGTCTTTCAGTCAAAGACAAGGGTTGTTTCGCTAACAGAAGTCAGCAGGAAGAATTTGTTAAATGAGACTGACCTCTTTTATAAGGGAAAAAAGCTTTTGTGGGAAGATTTGAACGGAATCTGGTACTGCCAATAGGCTGGGATGACTTGGAGGAAACAGAGAAGGGATCTATATGGGATTAAGGAGTTGCTTTCTAGGGTGGGGCCAGGCCATAAGTGAATTCAAGAAAAGAAAAATATTTTTATTTTACGTCCTTTTGAATGGATGACCTGACCAACATCCTCTCGTGGTAAAGAGTAGTCTGACAGGCACAGGCACACCTGTTTTAGACAAATACACAGCTTTTATCCTTATCCACATTTGCATTTCCCTCCCCTGTTCCCCATTGGCTGGGTATTTCAGGATTCACAGCCTATCTGAAAACTCCTAAAACCTGCCCCAATATGGGTCTCCTCCCCTGCCTACATCTTCCATTCCCACATTTCAATGCTCCCCCATCCTCATTTGCTTTGTACTTTATTTAGTAAAATAATGATAGACCATAAATATTTTTAATTATAACTCAGGATGTCTCCATCACTCAGATTTTATGATCTCCATAGCATGAGAAAGGAATTTTCTCAATTGATAAGAGGTAAACCCTGGATACCTTTGTTAACATAAGAAGAGTTCAATTATTCAAGATAGTGTTTTGGCTCAAGGCATCCCCATTCCCAATGAAGCCTACGGGCCTTTGAAGTTGTTGACACAGGAAAAGGTATTCACTAGGTTTACTCAGAGGGCAAAGAAATGTGCTGATAAGTAGGCACCCATGTAAGTAACATCCCCAACCACTTTATTTTGTAAGTTCTGTATGACATGATTTCTGTGGAAACAAAAATTCACTCATCTCTTACATGTGACCATCCATCTAATTCTGTACAACCACTTGGGGAGCTTAGATATGTTGGTGTGGTTTAGTTTATTGAATTTACAAAACAACTTTAAGAGGTAGACATTCCAAATGTTGTTATCTTCATTTTACTGATGAGGAGATCTCAGAGTTTAAAAGACTTTCTGAGAAAGTTATTAGCTGATAGCCTAGGTATCAGATTTCAGTGCTGAGATTTGTACTTATTCCACCCCAGTATGACTCCAGTGATCACTCATTCTATGGCTTCAGAATGTCTCTTAGGCAAGACTTGAGAGATGTGAAGTCCAAAGTATACCACATTGAGTGAATGAGACCTTTGGTACCTAAACGGGGCCTTGTCCCCATTCCCAGATCCAAGAATTGTCTGAGACTGACCAGACATTATTATCCCCAACCTCTGATTATTCTGTAAGTGTCACAAAATCTCTCCTCTGAGATTCCCAAGCTTTCTCAATGGATTTTCAGTAGTTATGCAAAACAACTTACCTTGTGAAACCCTGGAATGTTCATTCCCCTTTGTACCTGCATCCCCTCTCCCCTCTGCCCAAATACTTTATAAGAACCCTGTATCCAGTCCCCTCTCTGTGGTCCCCAGCACTTGTTTCATGGCACCCCAAGCTGTAACTCAACTTACCCTGACTAAAGACCTTATTTTGCTATATTGGCTATCTTCCCATTAATTCAGGTTGACAGGGGATTGGACTAGATGCTCTCAAGTTTCCTGTCAGCTCTATCTATAATCCTATAATCCATATTTAATAAGGAAGGCAGTTATGTGGCTTATATCTGAGGCAACTAAGTATTATAGTGAACAGAGCACTGAAGCTGAGGTCATCAAGACCTTGTGAGAAAAAAAGAAGGAATTCTGTTTCCACAGGATTAAAAACTATTCCCAGCTTTGCAGGAGTGATGTCAAGACTTAAGTAAGAAATGACTGGTTCTAATCAGAGCTGTGGCCTAGCAGAACCAGGCTTCTGATTAAGTAAGAGGTCAGAAGCTTTTACTAAGGAGTACAAGTATTTAGGAGCTGTTTGAGGGGGCACATATCAAAAAGGAGAACATGAAGTGGGCAGTTCAGGAGGCTGCATCTAGCCAATGGAGAGCAAAGGGAAAATTCAAATTGGGAACAGGGCATAAATAGCCTTACATTTGTCTGAGCAAGTGTACTTCTTTAGGAAGTTACCCATTCACAAGGAATGTAAAATAAGACCTTTCCTGGCTTCACAACATGTATTTTCTTTCTAGAGCAAGTACACTTCTCACCATTTGAGTCAAAATTTTGCTTCATATACATGCTAGCTGTTAAACCCTAGGCAAGTCATTTAATCTCTTTCATCATCTGTAAAATGGATATAGTAGAAGCACCTACTTCCCAGGGTGGTTGTGAAGATAATATGAGGTAATATTTGTAAAGTGTTTTGTAAACTTTAAACCTCTATGCCGGTTATTTTATTGCTTTTCCTGTGATCCATGCTAGTATGAAATGATTTTTCTTGGTAACTGGTGCCTTTGAGACTCAGAAATCCCACCTCCAAGCCCTTCTCCAAAGTTCTTCACAAGGACATTACTGATAATGAGATTGCATTAGGAAGATGTCTAGACTTGGGTGGAGACAGATTCTTCTGCCCAAGACTAGGAGTGGTCTGGTATGGTGGTTGATTGGTCTGACAGAACAGGATTTCCTCTGTCTGACAGTCATGATAGTGGGTGATATCAGCCTCTTTTGAAAAGATATTAAACCAAGATTAAGTGACCTAAGTCATGTACTTTAGACCTTCATTTCAATAAAATGTACTTCCCAGTGTGTTGACCAGTCAGAGCTGATTGACACTCCTTGGGAACACCTACTCTTTGAAGGGCATATAACTCTGTGCCCCCAAATCCCAAATAGTACCAGTTCTGAACTGGACCCCTTAGAGGCTTCCAGTTTTGGATTGTACTTCCATGCAATGCATGTCAAACCAGCTTGAGAGAAATAAAAATGTGGACATAGAGCCCAATTTTGTTTGTTTTCTTAGAACAAACTCTGTTAGAGGTTGACAGTAGAGTGTATGGCTATGTAATCCAATAAGGAGGCATCACTATCATTCATGTAGCAACAATGAATTGCAGGCATAATCCCTGCATGTCTGTAATAGTAATTGAATTTAAAGATCCCCCTGCATTGGCTTGGTTTTGGAGTTCAGTGTTAAAACCCAGAGCTTGTGAATCCCATTTGTGGGATG
>CM053600.1:54098066-54120883 GCA_028646575.1 Pseudocheirus occidentalis
AATGATCACTCCTCCAAGTAGGAATGTAATTAGTTCAACTTTAATAAGTTCTTTATGATTTCTTTTTCCTGTTTACCTTCTCATGTTTCTCTTGCTTCTTGTATTTGACAGTCAAATTTTCTGTTCAGCTCTGTTTTTTTTCATCAGGAATGCTTGAAAATTCTCTATTTCATTGAATGACCATGTTTCCCCTGAAGCATTATACTCAGTTTTGCTGGGTAGGTGATTCTTGGTTCTAATTTCACTTCCTACGACCTCCGGAATATCATATTCCAAGCCCTTTGATCCCTCAGTGTAGAAGCTGCTAGGTCTTGTGTTATCCTGATTGTGTTTCTACAATACTCAAATTGTTTCTTCCTGACTGCTTGCAGTATTTTCTCCTTGATCTGGGAACTCTGGAATTTGGCTACAATATTTCTGGGAGTTTTCTTTTTGAGATCTTTTTTAAAAGGTGATACGTGAATTCTTTCAATTTCTATTTTGTCCTCTGGTTCTAGAATATCAGGGCAATTTTCCTTGAGAATTTCTTGAAAGATGGTGTCTAGGCTCTTTTTATGATCATGGCTTTCAGGTAGTCCAACAATTTTTAAATGATCTCTCCTGGATCCATTTTCTAGGTCAGTAATTTTTTTCAATGAGATATTTCACATTGCAGTCTATTTTTTCATTCGTTTGGATCTCTTTAGTAGCATCTTGATTTCTCATAAAATCATTAGCTTCCATTTGCTCCAATCTAATTTTGAAGGAATTATTCTCTTCAGTGAGTTTTTGAAATTCTCTTTGTGTCTGGCAAATTTAGTTTTTTAAGGCATTCTTCTCATTGTTTTTTTGGGCCTCTTTTGCCATTTGAGTTAGTCTATTTTTTAAGGTGTTATTTTCTTCAGTCAGGCTTTTCATGACTTTCTTGCATCATTCTCATTTCTTTTCCCAATTTTCCCTCCACTTCTCTTACTTGGTTTTCAAAATCTTTCTTGACCTCCTCCATGGCTTGTAACCAATTCATATTTTTCTTAGAAGTTTTTGATGCAGGAGTTCTGACTTCATTGTCTTCCTCCCATTATATGCTTTGATCCTTTTTGTCCCTAAAAAGGAATCTATGGTAGACTTGTGTTTCCTCTGCTTGCTCATGTTGCCAGTCAATGACTTGACTTTTGAACTCTTTTCCATGGTAGAACTCTGCTTTTAGAATGGAGATTCAAATGGCTGGAGTTTTCGCAGTTGCCAGAACAATTAGGAAGGCACCCTCTCTGCAGCCCCCACAGGCTATGGCACCTGGCCACACACCCCAGGACCTCCAACCAAGACAGTGATCCAGATCCAAACAGGTTAAATCAAGAACGATTACCCTCTGAATGGTTGCTTGGTCCCCCTACAATCTGTAGGCCAGAAGCTCCTGAGGCAGCCATGCTGCTGCAGCTGTGTAGCTGCCACGCCTTTGCTGCTTCTTCCCCCAGGGGCAGGGGCTGGACCATGCTCTTCCATCCACCCCTGTTCCAACAGAGTTCCACACTGACCTTTTACTTTGTCTTTGGCAATTATGGGTTGAGAAGTCTGGGTACTGACACAGCTGCTGGTGCTTCACTCTCTTGAAGTCTGCTCTGGCCACTGCTGGTTGGGCTACCCTTGGGCCAAAACCACGGCTCAAGTGGGGCTGGCCTCGGCTCCCAGCTTGGTGAGATAGCCCCTTCCTGTTGACCTGCAGGGCTGCCTTCAGCAGATTTGTTTCTCTCTGTCACTTTGTGGATTCTGGAGCTCTAAAATTTGGTTAGAGTCATTTTTTTACATGTATTGGAGGAGGTAGAAGCTGGAGCCATGGGATAGTCCTGTGTCTACTCTACCATCTTCAATGGATAGACTCATAAGGAGCCTCAATATCTGTGACGCTTGCATTGGACAAGTAGGCCAGAATCACCTGACACAGAGTGAGTCTGTGGAAGATCATTCTCTGGCACTCTCACCAAGCACCTCATTTCTCATATCACAGTAGTATTCCATCACAATCATATACCACAATTTATTTGGTCATTCCCAAATCGATGGGTATCCCTGCAATTTTCAGTTCTTTGTCACCACAAAGAGAGCTGATATAAACATTCCAGAATATACAGGATCTTTTCCTTGTTCCCTAATCATCTTTGGAAATAGACCAATTAATGGTATTACTGGGTCAAAGGGTATATATAGGTAGTTTAAAAAAGCTTACTTTTAATAAAGTCCTTTATTCTACATATAGTATAAAGAGACTAGGCTTTCCTACAGAAATAATTTGCTTCCCTAAGTCTAACCAACTCTGCTACAATGATCTGGACAGAATGATTTCTATAACTAAATTCCAAATACTCCCTACCTTTCGAAAGCCAATTTTTTATGTGCTTTATATATATGAAACCTCTGAGGATACAGAAAAAATTAAAGTTTATGCTCTCAAGTAGCTTACATTCTATAGGGGCAACTATATGTACACTAGGAAAGTACATTGTATACAAAATAAGTACAAGGTAATGAAGCAGAGGTGACAATGAAGGCCTCAATAGGAGGTAGTTGTTGGCTTCCCACAAGGTAGGCTAGTTAGTGGCCAGCCTGTGCAAAGGCACAGAGATGGGAAAATAATCTTACATGTGAGAAATAGCTGTAGTATTGCATGAAGGGGATGAAAACAATGCAAGCTGGAAAAGAAAGGGATAATATCCCTTTTTGATCTTCAATTCTGGCAAAAAAAAATGGTACACTTTTTTTTGTTTGTTTTTAAAACTCATTTATTTTTAGTTTTCAACATTCACTTCCATAAAATTTTGAGTTTTGAATTTTCTCCCTCCCACCTCCATCCCAAGAGGGCATGCAATCTGATATAGGCTCTACTTATGTATTCATATGAAACATATTTTCACATAAGTCATAATATAAAGAAGAATTAGAACTAATGGGAGGAACCACAAGAAAGAAGAAACAAAATAAAACAAAAGGAGAGCAAATAGTACCCTTCAGTCTGCATTCGGACACCAGAGTTCTTTCTCTGGATGTGTATAGCATTTTCCATTGTGCATCTTTTGGAGTTGTCTTAAATCCTTAAATTGCTGAAAAGAGCTAAGTCTATCAAAGTCAGTCATCACACAATGTGTTTGTTACTGTATACAATGTCCTCCAGGTTCTGTTCTTCTCACTCAGCATTAGTTCATAATGGTCATTCCAGGTTTTTCCGAAGTTCACTTTGTTCATCATTTCTTACAGCACAATAGTATTCCGTTATATTCATATACCACAGCTTATCCAGGCAGTCCCCAACGGATGCACATCCTCTCAATTTCCAATTACTGACCACCACAAAAAGAGCTGCTATAAATATTTTCATACATATAGGTCATCCTCTCACTTGTATGATCTCTTTGGGATACAGCCCTAGAAGTGGTATGCATAATTTTATAACCCTCTAGGCATAATTTCAAATTGCTCAAAGGGTATGCATAGTTTTATAACCCTCTAGGCATAATTTCAAATTGCTCTCCAGAATGGTTGGATCAGTTCACAACTCCACCAACAAAGCATTAATGTTCCAATTTTCCCAACATCTTACCCAGTATTTACCATTTTCCTCTTCTGTCATGTTAGCCAATCAGATAGGTGTGATGTAACATCTCAGAAGTTGTTTTGGTTTGCATTTCCTTAGTCAATAGTGATTTAAAAGCATTTTTCATATGACTATAGATAACTCTAATTTCTTCCTCTGAAAATTGGCTTCATATCTTTTAATTGTTCATTGGCTGTTCATATCTGTTCATATTAACTGTTAATTGGCTGTTCATATTTTTTAACCATTTATTAGTTGGGGAATGACTTGCATTCTTATAAAATTTGACTCAATTCTCTATATATTTTAGAAAAGAGGCCTTTATCAGAAACACTGGCTGTAAAAGTTGTTTCTCAGTTTTCTGCTTCCCTCCTAATCTTGGTTGCATTGGTTATGTTTATGCAAAAACTTTTCAATTTAATGTAATCAAAATCATCTATTTTGTACTTCATAATGTTCTCTATCTCTTGTTTGGTCATAAAATTTTTATTTTCCATAAATTTGACAGGTAAACTATTTCTTGTTCTCCCAGTTTGCTAATAGTATTGGCTTTTATATCTGAATTGTATATTCATTTTGACTTTATTTTGGCATATAGTGTAAGATGGTGGTCTATGCCTAGCTTCTGCCATACTCTTTTATAGTTTCCCCAGCAGTTTTTGTCAAATAGTGAGTTTTTATCCCAGAAGTTGGAATCTTTGGGTTTTTTAAATAATAGATTATTATATTCATTGACTATGATGTCTTGTGTACCTAAACTATTCCACTGATTCACCACTCTTATTTCTTAGCCAGTACCAAGTAATTTTGATGTTTGCTGCTTTATAATACAATTTAAGACCTGGTACACCTAGGGCACCTTCCCTTTTCATTAATTCCCTTGTTATTCTGGAGCTTTTGCTCTTCCAGATGAATTTTGACATTATCTTTTCTAGCTCTATAATTTTTTGGTAGTTTGATTGCTACAGCGCTGACTCAGCAAATTAATTTAGGTAGAATTCTGATTTTTATTATATGAGCTCAGCCTACCCACAAGCAACTAATGTTTTTCCAATTATTAAGATCTGACTTTATTTGTGCGAAGTATTTTTAATTGTATTCATATAATTCCAGGGTTTATTTTGGCAGGTAGACTCCCAAATATTTTGTATGCAGTAACTTTAAATGGAATTTCTCTTTCTCTTGTTGTTGGGCTCTGTTACTAATATATAGAAATGCCTATGATTTACATGGGTTTATTTTATATCTTGCAATTTTTACTAAAGTTGTTTATTATTTCAAGTAATTTTTAATTGATTCTCTAAGAACATCATATCATCTGCTGAGTGATAGCTGTTTCTTCCTTGCCTATTCCAATTTCTTCAATTTCTTTTCCTTCTCTTACTGCTAAAGTTAACATTTCTTGTACAATATTGAATAACAGTGGTGAAAATGAACCCCAATCTCACTGGAAATGCTTCTAGCTTATTCCCATTACATATAATGCTTGTTGATGATTTAAGGTAATAGAAAATTGGGAAAGAATTTTTACAACCAGTGTCTCTGATAAAGGCCTCATTTCTAAAAAATACAGAGAACTGAGTCAAATTTATAAGAATACAAGTCATTCCTCAATTGATAAATGGCCAGTTTTCACAGGAAGAAATTAAAGATATCTATAATCATATGGAAAAATGCTGTGAATCACTACAGATTAGAGAAATGCAAATCAAAACAACTCTTGAGGTACCACATCTCACTGGCTAGATTGGCTAACATGACAAAACAGGAAAATGATAAATGCTGGAGATACGGGAAAATTGGAACACTAATGCTTTGTTGGTGGAGTTGTGAACTGATCCAACCGTTCTGGAGAGCAATTTGGAACTATGCACAAAGAGCTATAAAACTGTGCATACCTTGACCCAGTAATACCACTTTTGGGGTTGTATCCCAAAGAGGTCATAGAAGTGGGAAAAGGATCCATATGTACAAAAATATTAATTGCAGCTCTCTTTGTGGTTGCAAAAAACTGGAAATTTAGGGGATGCTTATCAATTGGGGAATGGCTGAACAAGTTGTGGTATATGAATGTGATGGAATACTACTGTGCTATAAGAAATGGGAAGGAGATGGACTTCATAATTACCTGGAGAGGCTTATACAAATTGATGCTAAGTGAGAAGAGCAGAACCAGGAAAAATTTGTACACAGTCACAGAAACATCATATGTGTGACGACTAACCTTGATAAACTGGACTCTTCTCAGCAATGCACTGTTAAAAGACAACTCTATAGGTCTCAGAATGGAAGGAGATAGCTATATTCAGAGAAAGATCAAGAAAGATCAGAGTTTAAATGGAGACTGAAGCAATCTACAATTCTTTTCCATGTTTGGTTTTGTTTTTTTTTCCCATTGTTCACTCCATTCTCCTTCTTTCTATACAACCACATTAATGTCCAATGTGAAAGTATTTGCAGATCCTATACATGATTGTACACCACCATGGTGGGGGGTGGGAGGGAGAAGAAAATTAGAAAATCAAGTGATTGTGGAACTGAATCTTGTAAACTAAAAGTAAATAAACGTCAAAAAACAAACAAACAAATAACTGTGCATACCTTTTGACCCTGTAATACCACTTCTAGGGTCGTATCCCAAAGAGATCACACAAGTGAGAGGAGCATCTGTATGCACAAAAATATTTATAGCAGCTCTTTTTGTGGTGGCAAAGAATTGGAAATCAAGGAGATGCCCATCAATTGGGGAATGGCTAAACAAGGTATGGTATATGAATGCAATGGAATACTACTGTGCTATAAGAAATGAGTAGATGGACTTCATAATAACCTGGAGAGACTTCTATAAACTGATGCTGAGTGAAAAGAGTAGAATCAGAACTTTGTACACAATTACAGACACACTGTATCTGTGATGACTAACTTTGATAGACTGGGCTCCTTTCAGCAATGCAACACTAGAAGACAATTCCGAAAGACTCGTGATGGAAAGATTATAGAGTCTGAATGGAGATTGAAGCAAACCACCTGCTCTTTTTTGTTTTGTTCCTTCTTTCTCATCGTTCATTCCATTGGCTATAACTTCTTTACAACTTGACTAATGTTTAATGTGAAGGTATCTATAAAACCTATATTGGATTGCATGCCACCATGGGGGGGGGGGGACTGGGGTATGGAGAAGGATGGGGAGAAAATTTGGAACTCAAGGGATTGTGGAACTGAATGTTGCCACATAAAAGTAAATAAATTTAATTTAAAAAAACCTTAAGTTTCATAGTCTTGAGGCAAACAATAGGGAGGAATTGTGCATTCTGTATTAGTAATATGCCTTCTGCTGAGATACTATCTTTCATCAATTATAGATAAAGAGAAGTAGGGTTGTATATTGAATAGTGTCCTGGACTTGAAATCAAGACAACTTAGTTTCCCGCTTTGCTTGATATTTAGTGGCAGGAACACAGGAAAGTCACTTACCCTTTCCAAGACTCAGGCTATGAAGACTATAAAATAGATTCCAACTGGTTGATGAAGAGTTAGATACCTAAACATATATAAATAGGAGTAAAGGAGTCATTTCAGATGCCCACTTCTATGTCTTTGTTTACTGTTTACTTCTTCAAATCTTACTCTTTCATTAAAGGCCCACTTGTACCAGCTCTAACACTAAAAAATTCTTACTCAAATTGTAAATCATTTGATAAGCTTTCCTTGCTCTCTTTCTGTTGGGAGTCTACTGAATCACGGAAGAGATTTCAGAGGCTATTAACCCAAACCCACACCTGGGAATCTCCCCTCAATAAGTAGGTATTTAACCTCCAATTGAAGATCTCAAGTGAGGGGAAAACCCATTGTCTTCACAATCCAAGACAGCCGAATCAACTTCTAGATAGCTCTTAGGAAACTTTTTTTTTAAAAACTTTAATGTTGAGACTAAATTAAACTCTTGGCATTTTCAACCCATTGCTTCTAGACTCATTCTCTGGTGCAAAATATATAAAATCTAATTCCTCTTTCATGACTGCCCATCAAACTTTTGAAGAGATCTAAAGCTAAACCTCTCCAGTGACTTCAGGTTATCTTTATACAGCAGACTGCCCTTCTCAGATAGCTCTATAACTTTCAATATCCTTCCTAATATTAGGCATCCAAAAACTGACTAAAATAGTTGAGGTGTGGTGACAAAACTGGAGTGCAATGGGATTCTCACCTCTTATGTTATGAACACTGTTTACTTTAATGCACCCTAACACTGCATTATTAGCATTTATGGGGGCCACATTTCCCTATTAATTCATATAGAACTTCCAACTCTATAAAACTTCATCTTAAGACCTTATATTTGTAAAGACTTTTTTGAATCAAAATAAAGGACTTGACATTTATACTTAAAACATTTCTTCCTATTAGATCTGGCCATTTGGCTAGGCTATTGGAATCATTCTGATTTCATCATCCACTGATAACTTTTGTTCCCGATTTTTATAAAGATTTGACAAGTAGGCCATTTATGTCTTCTTCCAAATAATTGATAAACAATGTTAAAACATTATTACATGGTCAAGTATAGAGTCCTAGGCATGCTATTAAAGATCTATTCTCAAGACAGTATTAACTCATTAATTGGTCTAGTCATTTAACCACCTTTCTACTGTTGTCCAACTTACACTGCTTCATTTTGTTCATATGAATGGCATAAAATTTTGTTGAATGCTTGGATGGCTAGGGAAACTTTTGTATATCCAAACCATTTAGACAGAGATTTCCAAAGTGGGTGCTCGAATGATTCAGGGGGCAGTAGTAGCATCAGGTGCAATTGGTGGGGGGGGGGGGTGAGGGTGGTGGGGGTGTAATTGAATAAAAATAAGAATATAGTGGGAGCATAACGAGAATATAAAAAAAATTTGAAAAATCATTTGTACACCTTTTATCTGTTGTGTAACAGAGTTAAAGTCATCGTGATGACTTCTAAACAAACACAAAAAAATGCAAATTATAACCAGTCAGTGGTCAAGTCCGCTAACAGGTCTCGACAAGCAAGTGCTGACCCATGAACATGCTGCACGTTGTCAGAAAGTACAGCATGCATCAACAGGAATATGTGACAGTAAGGAGTTGTATACAATACTATACAGTTGCACAACACAGTGTTGAATTATCAAAATTTCAATGCAGGAAAAACCCCACAAATTTACAATAAATTATTAAATTTAAGACGTGTCTTAAAAAAATGTCCAAATGAACAGTTTAAAAAAACATTAAAGGGTTAAAGATTCCTGGGGAGGAAGGATGCTGACTTTCTTTTAAGTGGGTTATAGGCCAAATAAGTTTGGGAACTTCTGATCTAAAGCATTTCTATGATCTCTGTCTAGTAACTATTGAAAAAAAAAATGAGTTTGGCATGACCTGTTCTTCACAGTCACACTAGCTCTTAGAGCTCTACTTCCTTTCTTGTTGACAGACTATCCTGTTAATATATTCTCAATTATTTCCCCAACTCATTCATGGCCTACATAGCTTGCACTCTAGTTTCTTTCCTTAAAAAAAATAATTAGAACATTTGACTTTCTTCAGTCCTATGGCACGTCTCTTCCATTTTCCACAACTTTTCAAATTATCACTAATAGTTCAACCTTGTAGTAGCCAGGTTTTTCAGTACCTTAGGACATAGTTAATCTAGGTCTGATGACTTTAAATCTTCGAGGACCACTAAGTGTTCTCTTAAATCCAATCTAGCCCGTTTATGTGTTCCAGAATGAATGTTAATACCTCTCCTACGGCATATTCTTTCTTATATTATAATATGTACTAGCAGTGGTTTAAACATAACACTCAATTTTCAATGGAATTTTACTTTCCCTTCAAGATAAATACTCATTGTGTAAAAGGTATCTTATGTTGGGGACAGAGAGATGAATAAGACATCATTCTTGCCAAACTGGAATTTGGGATATTTAACTATGGTACCTTATTAAAAATATACTTGTTTCTTAAACCTTTAGCTATCTACATCTAATAACTTTGCTAAAAAATTCTGTCTCCAAGAACTTTCCTTAGTTCTTTCAAAATCTAACCTGATATGAGATGAGGTGAAAACAGGAATGTAGAAAATTTATCTGATGAAAATATAAGGGGTCCATCAACCCTATATTTTACTCCTATCACATTAAATATCAGTATTTAACATTATAGGAGTTAAATTATTTTTCTGTTTGGGTTACATTTTTCTGTTTGGGTTATCAACTTTTCTAAACTTATCAAAGCAAAGGAAGATACCTATAAACTAAGTCTGTACAGTAGAGTATAGCTAAAAAACACATACAATCTCCTGTTTAATTCTGCCTTTCAACCTTTCACTGTCATTCAAAGTCTTAATACTTTTTAGTTTTAACACTTAAAATGATATTCCATTACTTCTGATTCAATCTTATCATTAGCCTACATTTCTTGCCATATACACATAAATTTATTCCTAGCATATTTAATGAAACTTCACTTGGGAATTTCTAGAATTACTCATATGCACACTCTAGATTTCTTTAATTGGTTAAAACTAAATGTCTAATGAAAGCCAGCTCTAGGGCATGAGAAAAGGGAAGGAAAAAAATTTACATAATTTTGTTGTATATTTGAAAGGAACAGTAATTTGTACAGAGTACAGTTTCATGTGTATTTTTTTTATTGTACAAAACATTATGGAAATGCCTTTTATTCCATAAAATACATTAAACAACAACAACAAAATCCTGGGTAATCAGCAAATACTTGAATGAAGAGGGATGTAAGCCAATTAATTTGTTTTCATTAATTTATTTCTGGCAATTGAAGTGTGCGACCCAAACCAAACAACATAAAATAAGCAGGAAAAAAAAAAACACCAACAAAAACACTTGTGAATGAAATTCACTATTAAAAAAAAAATCTTAGAACAATCAAGATGATTTTAGAATAGTAATTTTTAAAGGTGTAGTAAAAAGCTGATTTTTTTTTTTTGCAATCAAGTAGACATAAATAAGGATCAGTGTTAGCTCATTTTGAAATCAATGTTTGCCAATGCCAAAACAGCATTTGAAAATAAGTTCTGATGTTTTTGAAAGGAATATAACCATGCATAACAATAGCCACAGCAAAGACCTCTGGAATTTTCCATCAAACACAATTATATATACACATAAGAGTTTATCACTCAGTTGTTCAATTCTTGGATCTGCATTGAGAGGTACTCAAGTGAGAAAATGATTTCCATTAGAGTGGTATTTTGTAACAGCTACTCAATGAGATGTTTCTAAAATCTCCAACTACATGTTCAAATAACTTAAAATAAGAATCTACCAAGGAAGTTATGCAAATTACTATGTTTTTCTGTTATAAAGTAGACATTTTGAAAAAGGACCTAGAATTTCTGCAAAATAAAATGAAAATATCACTTGATTTCTAAGTGATTATGAAATCTAAAGTGAAATTTATTTGATGAACACCCATCAAGATTGCCTTAATACTTGCCCAAACTGAAGTGGAAAGAGATAAACATTAACAAAAAATTTTAGTTTGTGGTCAACTTTTAAAAAGCATCTCAACTGAAACATGCCAATCCTTCGAGCCTGAAATCATCCGAGCAATACTGGTACAGCATAAGCTGAAGAGGTTCTGAATAAAATGGTTTTTTAATTTGACATAGAGTGCTCAGTATTTTGGAGGATTAGGTAATTCCAGTTCACATGTGTTAAGTGATGCCTCATTTACATGACACAGTGCCCGGTTTCCACTTCCACCACACAAAACAGGAGTTTCAGTACCTAATGCTTCATTTCTACTACAAGTCGTTTCATTTTCATTATATAAGGATTCTAATTCACTGGATTCCAGTGTAACTGAAGGTTTCTCCAATGTCACTCCAGAATCAAGAGAATTCTGTCCAACAATCCTTAGATTGACAAATTTTATTTTCCAAGTGTTTGCTAGAAAAGGGCTGCGGATTAGTCCAAATACTTGTTCAAAGATGCCCAAACACATACTGTCTCGGTGGACAGTGCCAGCAACTGCAACTACAACTAATCCATGTGGAGAGGATACACACTTCAATCCATTGCAATCTAGGTTGGGATTAAGAAATAGAAACTCTTCTTTCACCAAAGATAGTAAACGAAGGCTCACCAGCTCTGAACCATGATAGTCTATCACCTTTTGTTCTGATGTGTTGTAACAAAATTTTAGTTTGACATCATCCCAGAAGTGCTGTGGTCCCCATTTTTCTTGGGGTGGTCCAAAGAAAGGATTCTGAGAGTTAAGAAGCTCAAAGAACCACTGGCAGAATTCTTCTCCTAACTTGTAACAATCATCAAATTTTTCATGTTTTTTCTCTCTTTTTTCCTGTCGGTAAAGAAAAATCTAGGTTAGTTATATGATCCATTTTGCAAGTCTAGGACTCATGGAAACAACAAAACATCTACACATCTTAGACAGAACATGCAAATTTAACAGTGAATTGGACCCAAAATTAAATATGAGGAAAGATCCCATGACCTCATGACCTTTAGTAAATGACAGAGTTCCTTTAATGTTCTCAAAAGTCTCCCAGAAACAAAAGCTCACCTACTTTAAGATCAATATTCTCCTGGTTTTGTTCTATGGCTGTGAATCATGGAACATTACAGTCTGTGACAAAGAACTAAAAAAAGAACTGAAGTAAAGGCTGTGTTTGGAGAAATATAACACTGAAAAAGGGAACTCTTGGTGACAGCAAGACATTAACTGTGAACTGAAAGACTGTGTACTCCAACATAATAATTGTGATGTCAGGAGAAAATAAGGAAAATCATCCAGGTGGTGGAGTGGATTTCCTAAGGTGAACCTTTGTGAGGACATGGACAAGAGTCACATAGAATGGACAGGCATATGCATGTAGTGATCTGTACTGTTGTAGAGAATCTGTAGCCTTGAGCCAATGTGGTTTTCTGGGTCCTTGGCCTTCTGACTGAGTCAAAGTTTTACAGAACAAATCTTTTTATTAAGGGGATTTATTCTGTGAAGTTTGGATTCAGTCAAAGGGCTGCACTTGAGGACCTAGAGGGCCACATGCGGCCTTGAGGCTGTGGGTTCCCCATCCCGATGTGATAAGATCCACATTAAGAGGTACAGGTTTATGAACCCAGTCTGTCGGGGCACACACACAACTTCTCTAGATAGTATGAAACCGTGAAAAAGCACTGACTTTGGAGTCAGAGGATCTGGATTCAAGTACTGATTACTTCTTCTCTAAACTTCAGTTCTCTCAGCTATAAGAAGACGAAGCTGAGACTCTGAGGGTCCTTGAGATCTACACAATCCTTGAGCTAAGACTTCCAAAAGATACAGGAAAAAAACCCAACTAGATGATAGAATCAAACACTAGAAAATGGGATTTCTACATAGGGTCTTACTGAATAAGTAGCAACTCATGCCTAGTATTTTTCATGTACTGAAGGATCCTAAATGGTTCTAGGATTAGTAGGTATATATTATAAAAACATTTTCATTAATGGTGTGGAACCAGTTTTAATCACATTGGTTTTTCACTTGCAGTTCATAATTAATAGAATAAACTATTAAAAAAAAAGCTATCACTCAAAATTAATAAGAATTAAGATGGTCCAAAATGGTCATAGAGTTTTAACAACTATCTAAGCTTCTTTCAAGGATCAACTACAAAAGATTGATAATGTGACATGGATTTTTTTTTTTAACCATTACCCACACTGATCATACATTAAATAAAATGTAACTCAACTGAACCGTGGAAAGGAGAGTATGAGTAAAATAAATTACACTTTGGGTTTTTTTAAATTAAGGAAAGGTCTATTTAATAAAGGTCTTCTGGTTACCTGACTAAATTAGTTTATTAATTTAATATACTGTTTACATATAAATAAGTACAAAAACCTATCTTAGAATTGAATGACACTGCCTTGGCAATACTATTGACACTACTAACAAGTTTAGCAAAATTGTCTGGTGTAAATAATAGAGTGTAAGCCTCCTCCTCTGAATTAACACAAATTTGGAATTCAAATTTTACTATCTATAGTTATATTTCTTCCAGCTCCCAAGCTGTCATAAAAATTTATTTTTCTTACAGTACTTCTCCTTAGGACAATAAATCAAATGTTTTTTTTTTTTAAATTGAATTTGCTGGACCAAAAAAAATTCCCATGCTGTCTTAAATTAACAAAAAAAAATACCTCACAAAATATGTAATGACAAAACTTTAAATGGCAGTATGACATGAGACAGGACAACCTGTGAGAAGGACTGATTTTGGATCCTGTCTCTGTTATGTACATGCTGTGACCTTGGACCACTCAATGCCAATAACTCTAAAACTCAACTTAAGAGTTGAGCGCTGTACTCCTTAAGAAAGAGTGAAAGTGTTTTATAAAGCTAACAAACAACAGTAATTTCTGCCAAATTTAAGATGATTTCTTTATCTCCAAATTATACAAAAATTTAAAAGAAAATAAAAGTCATCTTAACTTGTTCACGTAGTATGATGTCTTCTGTTTTTGGAATGCTCTCCAGTGTTTCTTCCACCTTCAACTCTGGTTTGTTCCAGTGATTTTTTGCATACTGAATAAGATTGTGCTTTTCAGAATTTGGAGGCACAATAACTCCTTTCATTGCTAAATATTTAAATATGATTTCTCTGTATACTTTTTTTCTCTTCAGAAGTTCTTCAGCACTTTGACTATAAGCTAATACTGCACGAATGGCATCTGGAAAGAATTTGCAAAAATAAACGAATGAATGAATAAGTACATTAAACTAATAATGACTTTTGTTCTAAAATTTTCCAAATGAAGCCACATCAAATTCCTACCCTTCAAACTTCTCCTTCTACAACTATTTCTATATTCAAATTAAAAAAAAAAAGCCTCCAAAAAGACAGGATGAAATTTGCATTGTCTCTTTAAAAGAATATTCCCCAAATAGCACATATTACTTTTGCATTCAATAGCAGAATTTTAAGATAGTATTTTAATAAATACTACCCAAATTTTTATGTTCAAAATGTAAATTCAATTAGAACTATAGGATTTTATAAGTTATTTTGAAGACATACCAAAGACATGAAAAAGCAGTAGGTCTGTAACATATGGAGAACGAGACCAAAAATAGATAACTAAATGCTATACTAGTCTCCCTGGACAGAAAAAGAAAAGAAAGTCTAATATACAGTAGGAGAGGCCTCAAGGAAAATTTATGCAAAGACATGAATAAAAATTGCACAGAATGAGAAGATTGGAGGGGTTGCAATGATAGGATTGCACATATATGACACAAACTGCTAGAAATCAGAACTAGATCATGTTTATAGTATCCTAGATTCTCAAGATGCAGTATAATGTAATGAAAAAAAAGGATAAAACTTGAAGTTAAGAAAAACATGAACTCAAATTTCAGTTCCAACACTAATTAGTTACCATAAATCAACAGGTCCTTTAACTAAGTACCACAGGCCAATCATTTAACAACTTGTAGTCTAAGTTTCCTCATTCATAAAATGGACAAAATGCCAGCAGTGTTTCATAGGACTGTGAGGATGAAATGCAATCGTGTATGTAAAGCTTAATTAAACAGAATAAATTACTAAATTAAAATTCCTATTTAAAAGATCCATGTAATTAAACCAGTTTCAAACAAATAATTTTTTCTGAACGTGGAATTTAAATTAATTTTAAGGCTTAATTTTGAAAACTGAGAAATAACATTTTTTAAAAGTAAAGAGGTACATAGCTGAATGTGCTCAGAGTCAGGAACATCTACTAGGTATGGGATTCTGGGAAAATCATTTAATTTCTTAGTCCCACCCCTTTACCTCCCTCCCCTCATAACTTGTAAGTCATAAAACTAAAATGGTAGGGCAGCTAGGTGGTGCAGTGAATAGAGCACTGTCCCTGGAGTCGGGAGGACATGAGTTCAAATCCAGCCTCAGACACTTGGCACACTTACTAGTTGTGACACTGAGCAAGTCACTTAACCCCAATTACCCTACCCCACCCTCCAAAAAAAAGCAAAACCCCCCACAAAACTAAATTAGCACTAGGAAGTTCCCTAACTATGGAAATTACAGGTCCAGAACAAAAAACTAACCACTCATATTTCTACTTTATAGAATCTCGGAATCAAGATCTTAAAGGATCTTCTAGTTCAACAATCTCATTTTACAAATATAGAAACTGAAGCAAAGTATTAACAAATTGTATTTAAAAAAAAGAATCTCACTGATGGAAAGCTGAAAAGGGCCTCAGAAGATATCTACTTTAAATCTCTCAGTTCACAAATGAAGAAAATGAGGTCCAGAGATGTAAAGTGATGTTCACAGAAGCAGCAAGCAGTGGAGCCAGGATCTGTATCTAGAATTCCTTTGACTTTTCATTTTTCAGCCCAATTCTGAAACAGCAAATTCTCCTAAATATGCATGAAAATGTCACTGTATATAACATGTAATTCAATGACTTCTTCTGTCTATACAATTAAATTTTTTAGGAAGAAAAAAGTTCTATAGTCAATCCCTCTGTTGAAATAAAACAATAACAAAAGCCATGTCTAAATGTGCATTTGATCCTGAAAGAAACGGTTACATAAAAGTGCAAGATCCAGAGATACTAATGAATTCAATACATAGTTGAAATGATCAAAGAAAATGGATAGGGTCAATGGAAATCCATCACAATGTTTACTTACTAGAACAAAGTGCTACATAAATCAACATAAACCTGTTCAATGTACTCCATGGAAAAATTAATAGATGTGTGCTTGAACTAATAAAGCAACCCAGTATTGGGGGGCAAGACACAAAAGTATTAACCAGCAAGGGAGGGCAACAAGAAGTGGTGGAGGCCAAGCTATGTGGCAAATCCCCCTTGAATCTTTGAGGTACAGGCTCTGGGAAACCCCTTAAAGTCTGATTAAATCTGCCCACTTGATGAGGCATTTGCTAAGGCCAAACCTCTGTTACTAGCCTAGACCTCCATTGTCCATCTACTTGCCACCTTTGAACTTATCAAAATATCAATCCATTCTTGCACTTACCTCATTAAATCCTCCTGAAGACCCTTCCTAAACTCATTACTGGAGTCTGACTTCATTGACTCCCCCTGAAGACCCTCCCCAAACTCCTCCTCTAGACCACCCCTAGATTCCTCTGTATGTAGGACTCTTATCTTCCTTCCATGTGGTGTGAGAGTGCCACAGAATGCCCCAGCACAGATTTACTCTGGCCTGCTTGCCCAATGCAAGCATCACAGATACCTAGGCTCCCTAAGAGTCAATGCCATACACTGAACTTTTAATGAACTATTAATAAACTTTACTTTTCTTTGGCTGAGAAGACTTGAGTTGAATTCATTCCGAAGGACCCAGCATATTGGCTATTTGGGATCTCCAAAGCAACCCTAACCCTAGCCTCTTCAGAAAGTACACTGAATTTAAAAGTATACAAACTTGGAACATCAAAATGAGAAGAGACTTTTGGATCATCTCACCTTTTTTGTATCATCACAGATTCCTTTGGCACCTACTAGGTGTCACAGAGTGTGCTGAAACCTATGAAACCCTTCTCAATATTTTTAAATGAAAAAAAAATACATAGAATTACAAAAGAAACCAATTATATTTAGTTATCAAAATATTTACAAAATTTAATTCATGGATCACAGAATTCCCAATCTAGTCCAACTCCTCTCATTTAAGAAATGAATTTAAAAAAAGGCCTGTGGAAGTAAAATGACATACCCAACATAATGCAGAACATTTGCCAATAAAGATGACATTAATGCCTAACTTTCCTGAGTCTTTACACAGAACAGTCGTTTTACAGACAAGCAAAGGAGGAACAAAAAAGTGACTTGCCCAGTGTCACACAGCTGATAAATGTTTGATCAAGGATTCAAATTTCCCTAACCACTTTTAATTCCAGCGCTTTCCCTCTTTTAATTATTTTAATTCATCCTGTATATAGATTGTTTTGTATGTGTGCATAGCATCTCCAGCTCTTTGAAGGCAGGGACATCTTTTGCCTCTTTTTGCATCCCCAGCATTTGCTACAAGGTCTGCCAATGCTTATTAAACCGAATCCAAATGCACATTTACCTGTCCAGAGCTCTATACACTATGCCACCTAGATGTAGTTCAGTTGTATCCAACTCTTCTTCAATGGGGTTTTCTTGGCGAAGATAATTGAACAGTTTGCCTTTTCTTTCTCCAGATCACTTTACAAATGAGGAAACTGAGGCAAACAGGATTAAGTGATTTACACGGATAGGAAGAGTCTGGGGCCGAATCTGAACTCAATTTTCCTGACTCCAGGCCCGAGCTGTGGCCACTGCCTAACCTTCCCAGACTCGAGTGCAAATTACCACTCTGCTGTTCCTAATCAGATTTACGGCTGAACCTTTGAAACCGTCTTAATTAAACCTCTTGACTTTTCATTCGGAGAAACTGAGGAGTCAAAGGCTTGCTGCAGCTCATTCAAGCATTAAGCCACAACCTTCGAAGCCTGCGTAGGCTCCCACGGAGTTCAAAACGCAGCCACCGCCTCCCCGCCTTCCTCGGGAACTTACTTTTCCTTAAAAAGTGCTAAAGTTGGTCTAGATAGGGGAATCTTTTTTTTTTTTTGCTTTTTTTTTTTGGAGGGCAATTGGGGTTAAGTGACTTGCCCAAAGTCACACAGCTAGTAAGTGTGTCAAGTGTCTGAGGTCAAATTTGAACTCAGGTCCTCCTGACTCCAGAGCCAGTGCTCTATTCACTGCACCACGTAGCCGCCCCTAGATAGGCGAATCGTAAGTCTTTTATGGAGGAGAAAGCAACCGGACTATGTCGACTCCTAGAACCACGTTTTTAAAAGGTAAAAAATATAATAAATGCATAGGATTAAGAAGGAAATCAACAGCAGGGAAAACGAAGATGTAATCTTTGCCCCCCATGTGCGAGGACTCCCTAAAACCTATGCTGGTTTTAAGAACGCCCAGGGCGGGTCTCGTCACCTCCTAAAACCGCGGGATCGCAGCCATAAAGGCAGGGTAGGGCTCCGGAGAGAAGCAGGTCGAGGACGCGCCCCTCCCCGGCAGCGTCACAAAGGAAGCGGGGCAGCGCGGGCCTTTCAGACGCGAGCCAGTGGCCCGCCGCGGCCGGCTCTGCTCCCCGGCTCCCCAACTCTGGCTCGCCGCCTCCCCTCCTTCAGTCTCAAGTCCCAGCGGCGCGGGATGGGGCACCCGCAGCGATTTCCCCCCTCCCCGGCGTCAAGCACCGGCTGGACCACCCTCACCTTGGCGGTCCTCGGGCTGAACCAAGCGGTTGGTGATGGTGTCGCACAGCGCAAGGATTTCGGAAGTTTCCATTAGGCCCAACAGGTCACGACAGCCCTCTAGCTCCATCTTGTTGAGCCCCGACATGTTGGCTCCCGAGAGGGGCGTGGAGACGGACAACACCGCCCCGGCAGTCGCCTTAACAACTGCAACCGGAAGCACTTTCTCGTCTTCCTGCGCCTCCCCTACCTCCGCGCCATGCGCAGAAGTCCTCTCCCCCATATGCCATGCGCGAAGAGGTGTGGAACGTCAGTCAATGATGTCCTCCCAAGGACATGCGATCTCAATATGAAGTTCCGGATAATAAGTCCTTCCCCCTCCTTTCACCTCAATCCATTAAATTTGAGGCTGTCCCCATGACCCAGCAGTTCATACGGATTGTTTGGGAGCCTTTGCGAAGGAACTGCGGCACTGACAGAAGAAATAAGCTCTTCAGGATGGAAATGTAATCAGCCGACGTCAGAGATATACGTAGGGGAACCACTCTACATTTCTATGTGCGTGGTGGTTCTTCCGGACCTGTACTTGGCATCCTAAATGCCCTTTGGATAGTGGATGTTTATCCCATATATAGAGACGTACAAACGTGTTTGTTATACATACTATGTGTGTGTGAAGACTACGGGTTCTTAAGGTGGGGTCCGGGTGTGCCGCAGCCAGCTCCTTTCTCATTGTTAAATTTTCAGAAATCGGGCAAAAGCTGCAAACCAGGGTTTGATTCTTTATCTCAGCCTGGCCGTCATAAAACAGGACGATGTCTAATTGCCAGAGGAATGGAGAGAATCTTAATAATTGCAAATTCAATTTTAAAGTGTGTTGTGCCTGTGAACATTTTTTCGGTGACCTGGTTATTAAAACATCTACCTGCACACCACTATGATTGGTGTATAAATTTAAAGGGATCCTTGCACTTACATGGGGAAAAAAATACATCTTTTATTTTCACTAACCCTTGGTTTCCTTCATAATCCTGTGTATTTTAATTTTAAGCATTTAAAAGCACATATACAGTAATCTTCGAACATGCTTAGTTTTATGCAGTAAAATAATTTGGTTTAAGTTTCCGAGAGCATAAATGATGTGTGTGTGTGTTTGTGTTTATATATGTGTATACTTACACAGATAGAAATTCTAAATAGAGGAAAATATTTAGAGGACAGACCAGCAACAGACCAGTTACTACTGCCACAAATTCGATATACATTTTTTAAAAAGAGGAATAGAAATTCAGTTTCCTCTAAAATCCTTTCAGCATATTGAACACTGAAATGTTCTTGTTTGTTAAGTTCCCAATAAAAAGTGGACAGTGTTTATGTTCCTTTCAAACTCATTTCACACTCTTAACTCCTATAGTATACCTTCCTTTAACCTCCCAGCAACTACTGCTTCCTCTCTCCCTATTATTTTGCCTGTTTTTGGTAAACATTTTGCATATATTTTATACATGGGCACATTGTTTTCTCCATGGAATTGTAAGCTCGTTGAGGGCAGGGACTGTTTCTTTTTTGTCTTTTTTAAAAAATGTTTACTAGATGCCAGGAACTGTGCTAAATGCTTAACATTTATTATCTTATTTGATCCTCAATATAATGTAATAAAAGCTATTAGACCTGAAACAAGATTTAAGGAAAACACATTTAATGATGGGAAACAGGGCCCAGGATCATGCATCTGGACCTGAACTTTTTTGTCTTTATATATCCAGTACTTAAGATGGTATCTGAAACATAAATGCTTATTGATGATTGATTCTGATGTTTATAACCAAGGGCAAAAAATATTCAATGTACATTGTTAAAGATAAGAGATCTTACAGATTATCTAGTCCTGGATCTCATAGGTGAAGTCACTTCTCCAGCGTCACCAGCTTAAATGGCACAGCCAGGGCTTGAACCATCAGATCTCATGATTCCCAAGTGCTGTGCTCCTTCCTCTGCTACCCTCTTTTTCTCCCATTTTCACTCTCCAAGCCCTCCTCCCTCCTGATTAGAGAAAGGACAAGATGTACCACTGTTGTGCCTCTTCACTAGGTTTCCAGAAGCCCCAAAGCCACAATACTACCTAACTTGTGGACACAACAGCTGGTAGCTGACTGGTTGCAGTGCCTTTTGCCCATGTCCACTAAGGATGGGAAGTTAAAATCATGCTGAAATCTTAAGTTGTGCTGAAATTATGAGGGTCTAACTTCTAACTGCTTGTCTTCAGCTGAGACTTGCATGAAATAATGAAGACTGAAATGAGCAGACCCAAGAGAACGTTGTATACAGTAACAACAATATTGTTGTCAGCTGACCTCAGAGATACTCTGCCTAGAGACTCATTCCCCATCAATTAGTTAATTAACATACTTTAACCACCTTTTTCATCTAGTGATACTGAATGCCCTTTAATGTTGCAGAACATCCTCCTCTCCAGCCATTTGCTCTTTCATTCTTTCCACCTCAAAGCCATGTCCCCAGGTCTGTATGCTCTCTGGAACCTGTGTTCCATAGTTAACATTAACATAGATAACATAGTTTATATTTTTTTTTACCATTTCTCTTGCCCACTCCATCTTCTGAATCCTTCCAATGATACTGCATCTCTAGCTGCACTTTCACTCATAGGTCAAGGTGCGATAGAATACTTGCTCCCCATTGCCATTTTCAGACTCGAGGTTCTTGCAATCTGAATTCATCACCCAATTCAAATTTTAGTAGTTTCTATCTATTGGCCTCAAAAATATTCTCAGTTCTGCTGGTTTCATACTCTTTCTCTATAGCACAATTCCCACCCTCTTACTGGGTGACTTTTACATATTAACATTTCCACAAATACTCTAATTTCCCAATTCCTCAAGCTATCCTCAAACCTGCCATGATTTACTCCTTCCATCAATCACTTAAGCTCAAGAATGGTGATATTCATCCACCTGTCTGTCCACTTCTGTTTTTAAGGACTCCAAAAATTCTTTTACCTGATCCTAATCATTTGTTTTCTTTAAATGTCTCTAAGCCTTACTCCTGCTAAACTTCCTCATCATGACCCTTCAGTCCCTCCAGCTTTCAATATCATCTCAGTCCATCAACTCTACTCTGACAGTTTAACCCAACACTATAGTTTATTCTCGAATCAATTGTTTCTTTTTCCCATCTCTGATCATGCTTTGCCAAACAATCTTGTATTACTGCTGTTATCTGCTGCCTCTGTCCCTGCTACAAGTTGCTGAATGCAACTGGAATAATTAAACCATGTTGACAGGGTTCATTCTAAAATTAGGATACTTTATCTCAACCTGGCCCTCACAGAACAGTATGATGTCTGCAGCTATTCCAAAACTCTTTTTTTTCCTCAAGTTTTTCATTTCTTCAACACATTCCCTACTTAGCCAAGTAGTCTACTGATGTAGGTCATATTCTGTAAGGAATCCAAACCCACCCCAAGAATTAATGAAAATAATGACAAGAGTTTGGGAAGTACAAAACAAGCAGGTTCTGCAATGCAGGTGTCCATTTTTAATAGCACAAATATACTGAGAAAGCAAAGATTTTAATCTGAGTCCCATCTCCAGCTCTGGTTCACATATGGTTCCTAAAGGGCTATAAAAACCTGTATGCACTTTGGCCCAGCAATACTGTTAATACCTCAAAGAGATAAAAGAAAAAGGATCCTTATGAACAAAAACAGCTCTTTTAGGGGTGGCAAAGAAGTGGAAATTTCAGGGATGCCTATCAATTGGGGAATGGTTGAACAAATTATGGTATATGATTGTGCTTTAAGAAATGTTGATCTCGAGGGGAGGGCAGGGTCTGGGGGAGGGATGCTGGAAGCACACATCTCAGTAAACAAGGACAGGGCAGAGAACAGAACAAGGGGGGAGGAGGGATAGGAAGGAGAGACAGACTATCACTGTCACAATCTGTCCACTATGAAGA
>CM053600.1:54121383-54139775 GCA_028646575.1 Pseudocheirus occidentalis
CATCCTTCAAGAAATCCTCAAAGAAAACTGCCCTGATGTTTTAGAGTCAGAGAGCAAAATAGAATTTGAAAGAATTTACTGATCACCTCTCCAAAAAGATCCCCAAAAGGATACTCCTAGAAATGTTATTTCCAGGTTCCAGAATACCCAGTCAAAGGAGAAAATTTTACAGGCCGCCAAGAGAAAACCATTTGAATACTGCGGAAGCACTATCAGGATAACCCAAGATCTGGCAGCTTCTACACTGAGGGATCGAAGGGCCTGGAATATGATAATTCAAAGATTAAGGGAGCTGGGATTAAAACCAAGAATCAACTACCCAGCAAAATTGAGCATATTATTCCAGGGGAAAATATAGTCATTCAATAAGGTGGAAGACTTTCAAGCATTCTTGCTGAAAAACCAGAACTGAACAAAAAATTTGACAATCAAATACAAGAAGCATGAGAAGGTAAACACAGGAAAGAAATCATAAGGAACTTATCAAATTGAAATTATTTGCATGCCAATATGGAAAAACGAGAATAGTAACTCATGAAACTTTTCTTAGTATGAGGGTAGGTGAAAGGAATACAAATGGATATATATGTATACTTATACATATGTCTATAAAGGAGGCTATATATGCATATGAATACATATCGGAGCATGTATATATGGATATATAGAGGGCAGAGGATCAATTGAATACAAAGGGATGATACTTTAAAAGTTAAATTCTGAGGTGGGAGAGGACTAGAATGAGAGGAGACAGGGAGAGACAAAAGGAGGTGAATCATCCCGTGTGGAAGAGGCAAGGATAACTGTTACAACTCTACTTTCATTTACTCTCATTGAATCTAGTTTAGGGAAGAAATACCATAAACTCTAAACTGGGCATGATGCCACACAAGAGAGTAGGGAGCATGAGGATGAAAGGTAGGATGACAGAGGGGAGGGCAGCGTCTGGGGGAGGGATGCTGGATGCTCACACTTCAATAAAGCGACAGGGACAGGGTAGAGAACAGAACAAGGGGTGGGGGGGAAGGATAGGAAGGAGGGACATATGATCACTGTCACAATATGTCCACTATGAAGATGTCCTGTATAATCACACCTACAGAGCCTGTATTGAATTGGTTGTCCTTCAAGCGGGGGTGGGTGACAAGGGAGGAATCAAAAGAATCTAGAATTTAAAGCTCTGCAATACCTGCAACTAGGAAGTAGACATACAGGGGCTGGGGTAAGGAGACTCCCCCTGCCCTACCAGAAAGTTAGAGAGCAGACCAGGGGAGCGGCTCTGCAGTGGGATGGCTGTTTTGGGGTTGGGGTAGGGGAAAGACGGGGAGAAAATTTGTAATTAAAAAATATCATGAAAATGAATGATGTAAACAAGAAACAAATAAAATTTATTACATAAAAAAATAATTAAAAAAAAAGGAAAAGGACTGGACCTGTGTATTAACTGGTATGAGTTATCTCCCCCTAACAAATCAGCATCTTCTCTGCAACTATAATCTAGAGAGCTGCTTAGAACACTAAGAAGTTATTTGTTTAGAATCCCATTGCCATTATGTATGAGAGGAAAGATTTAAACCTAAATATTTTTGACTTTCTAAACTAGAAAAGAAATGGTCCTTAAAATTCCCAGCCCCTTTAGCCAAAGATCCTATTGCTCAGCACATACTTGAAGGAAGTCAAAGACAGAAAGGTCCTATACATACCAAGATCCAAAACCTTCACAGCAGAACTTTTGTGGTAGTAAAATGATAAAAATAAAGTAGGTGTCCAACTAGGCAATGGCTAGATAAATTGTAGCACATTAAAATGACAATAAAGCAGTAATATATGACACACAGTATACATAAAATGATAGTAATAATGTGTTATTACTATGCTGTAAGAAATTATGAATATGAAGAATTGAGAGAAGTATGGAAAGACATACATACCCAAGCGGAACCAAGAAAACAATACTGCTAACAATTAGATAGTGCTTCCCAATTTTCAAAATGCTTTGCATATATTATCTCATCTAATTCTCACAACACAGTACAAAATGATAACAACAGAAACTGAAAAAATAAAATTCAATTAAATGCAATATAATTTTAGTTACCAAAATTAGTCCCAAAGAAGGTGAAAAAATACATCCTTCTTTCACTGGAGGTGGAGAATGTTACATATGCTGCCTGATTCAGTTAACCTGTTAAATTTTGCTGAACTCGTTTTTCTTTTTTCTTTTTCTTTTTCCTTTTTTGGAGAGTGGGTCTCCTTTATCTCACCCAGGCTGTAAGTTCATCAATCACTCAAGGTCCCATTCCCAATAATCATCAGTACAGGAATTTTGACTTACTCCATTTCTAATCTGGCAAAGTTGGTTCCTCCTTAATAAGCCTTAGAGTTCACCTGACTTAGTGTAGACACTTGATGCCCTTTAAACTCTACTGCAGCACAGAACTCTGGAGCTCAAGAGATCCTCCAACCTTACCCTTTCCCCTCCCTTTCTCTTGTGGGGACAACAGGCATCTGTCACCACACATGGCTTCTTTCTTCTATTTTAATCTTTGTTAAAAAGGAAAGGATCTAAAGAAAGGAAATATTTTTGGAAATGAATTTGTTATTTTCAAAAGTCACCAAAAAAAACAGTAATTTAAAAATAAAATCGGGGCATACTTTACCAGTACTATTCCCTAATCAATCAAGTAATGCTGTCCAAAATAAATAAAGAATGATTTTACCCCATCAGTATATAGCAAAAAAACATACCCAGGGCAGATCTGAGATTTTGGGTGGGGGGGGTGAGAGGAGGGGAAGGGAACCTCTCCAACGGTGCCTTCACAATCCTTCCAGAGCCTCTCAAGTGAAACCAATACTTTATGGAAAGGTAATATCCTTCATTCTCTCCATTTGCTTTTCTTTCTCTGAAAACTGTAAAAATTGCTTCGTGAAAGTCCAAGTCAAAATTTTCAAATCCTAACTTTCAAAGCCTTCTAAACATAGTAAGCCAAAGATTCAACAAATAGGCTACTGTCTAAAGAAAGTTGTTAAAACTTTTCTACATCAATACTTTTCTACCCCTCAGCTTCTATATCTTTATATGAGTGGTGGGATAAAAGGAACAATGAACTAGATCTGAAGACTTGGGTTCAAGTCTTGACCATGCCACTAATTAATTACTTATGTGCCAATGGCTAAGACATTCAATTTCTTCAACTATAAAATAAAGATGCTAGATTACATAATTATTTTCGTTGCTACTTCATAACTGTAATGTCGCTACTGTTATGAATCATCATGTAAATATGTGATATGCAGAATGTATTTTCATTGTTACAAATTGAACATAACCCACAGGTTGAGAACTGCTGATATAGAGCAAGCTTTTCTATGAGGTAATATGAGATTGTTGGATGTCTTTAGGTGCTTATCACTGGGAAATCAACAACAGTAAAACAAATTCATTAGAGTCTGTATTCCATTACTCTCATCCCTTGAACTATTATTTACCAAAACAGGACATATGCTTCTGGTAACGTAGTCATTAAAATTTTTAAAAAGACAGTGTTGAAAACATGTGCATGTGTATTAAGCAAAGCTATTTTTCAATTCATAATCTGCCTATTTTGTTTAATCCTTTCAGACTAAGAAAGATGCTGACAAGATAATGCTATACTTGAAATATCTAGGATATCAAATATAGAATAAAAGTGAAGTATATAAAACTATTCAAGAAACAAAGACGTGATGTTTTTGAAGTCCAGGAACATGATCCTAATGTCAAATAAATAGAAGGTTGTTTTTTTAACCTTCTTTTAAAAAAATTAATTAATTGACTGATTTGCTTTTTGGAGGGGGAAGGCAGGGCAGTTGGGGTTAAGTGATTTGCCCAAGGTCACACAGCTAGTAAGTATTAAGTGTTTATCCTTCTTAATATTGTCTAGTATTCTGGATTTTTTTCAATTTTATGCATGCAATCAGTTTAGGTGAATCAGTCCTAAAGTTTGCAGAATAACACCTTAAGCATAAAGCAAATATATAATAAAATAAAGTCCATATTATAGTGTATGTGTACCCCCCAAAAAACACATACATGCCTTAATTTTCCTTTTCTTGATGAAGGCATATACAGGTGCTATCTGATTCCTATAAATATTCAAATAGTTACATCTATAAATGTTAAATGATTCTGCATCTTTGAATTTTCCATCATTTGATGCTAATGTTTAATAGGGAGCAATGAAGCTTTCCATCTAAACTAAAAGGACATTTTAAGTACTTACGTTTTCTCTACATCTTAATTACTGATAAAACATTAACAACTTCTTATGTTAACATACTTTATAAGCAGCAAGATACTAAAAGTTGGTAAGTATTATGCTATTATTTGGGAAGAAATTATTAGAAAGTCCGTTTTAGTAAATGTCAAATTTATTGAACACCTATACTAATGTACTATGATAGCTGTGTGGGACAAGAAAAAAGTAGTTTGGGACAAAACTATGCAATTCTTGCTATCAGAGCTCATAATGTCAACATATTCACTATGGTAATCAAGTTTAGGTAGAAGATTACAACCCTAAGAGTTAAGAAAAAATACTCAAATATGCAATAAAAATAACTAGCATTTACATAGTACTTTAAGGTTTGCAAAGTGTTTTACAAATACAGTCAATCCTGAACATTCATGCTTCACTTTCAGAACTTCAAGCATTCATGTGATTTATTAATAACTTCATTTTCACTTTCAAGCTGGCAACCTTGCACATTCCTGGCTATGCACAGTAGAGAGAAAAATGAAAGGCACGATGCATGCAAGTTTGTGGAGTAGCTAATATCCTACTAGATCTTGTTCATTCTAACATTGTAAAAAGTTCCCCATGCATTCACTGCATATTTTCATTGTTTGCCCTTAAAAATTCAAGTTTTGTGCCCCCAAAGCATAGTGCAAGTCATTTGGGCTCTAAACCCAAGCATGCAAAGTCAACTGTGAGACAAACTTCATGTTGGAATGTCTGCAGTCAGCCACGAGTTTGGTGTTAACAAATCGACAATTCGTTATATCTGCAAAAAGGAGAAAAGTATTTATGGCACTATAGATTTCATGTGTCATGAAAAGTGAGTATTGTCTGAAATCAATTTTTTTGTTTTTTTTTTTCATTGAGATATTAGCACAAAAGGTCAGAGAATTCTTGGATATCACTAGCAAGAAAAAATGTTTTGCATGTAACCAATTTTATTTCGTATACTGCATTTTATGAGTTATTTTACGGTTACTATGTAAGAAAAGGTACATATTATTAAAATTAGTGTTTTGCCATAAAGAATTATATGCAAAAAGCATATTTTCAGCAATCTCTAGCAAAAATATCAGATTTTTTTTTAGTAGTTGCAGGTACCTAATTCCGTATTTATCATGGATTTGATGCATCAACATTCCTTTTTTAGACTTTTTCCCTTTTGAGGAATGAAAGGCAAAGATCAACTATTATTGTGTTATCTGCACAACTTTGGAAGTTAGGGGTTATTATTACCTCCATTTTACAGATGAGTAAACTGAGGCAGAGAGAGGTTAAGTGACTTATTCAGGGTAATTAGTGAGTGACGCCAGATTGGGAACTCAATTTTTCCTTAATCCAGGTTCACTCACTGAGTCACACAAGAAAATCAGAAGAAATATAGCACTTACATCAAGAAGTAAACTGGAGCCAACTGTAACAGGCTGCCCAGTAGGTTGTTATATTTTCAGTGTGCATATTTACACCTCAGAAATCAGTAAATGCTATGAATCAGGGCTTCACTTATAGTAATTTTTAAAAAAACTATTTAGACTTAAGTGGAGAATGTAATTAAGTATTATATGTACGCTCCATCCCACTCCCAGTCAGTTGTTAAACATTTACCAGCATCCTCCTGATTACATCAATATACTGACTGAACTATTAATTTATCAGACTTCTTCATCCAAAAACCCAAGGGTACCCTCATGAACTTTTTCAGCCAAACACATATATAAATCTCCCATTTCTTTTTGCATCCATCACAATTATTTACAGTTCTGCAGTTCTAATCTCCCTTTTGGCAGTGAAGTAAATTTTAAAGACTGGCAGGGTTAGAGTGTCAAGGTGGGGGGAGGGGCATGCATGATATAGTCATATACTGGGCCAATTTATTCATTTCATATAGCTTTGAGTTCAATATTGTTATCATAAAATCACCTTTATCTATCACCCCAATTCCATCCTATCCAGAAAGTCCCAAAACACTAAGTGTCCTTAATTCTACTTTAAGAAATAGAGAATGTTGCAGAGAATTATTTCACTAATTACATGCTTAATGCAATGTATTAACTTTAAGTATTTCTTAAGGCATGAAATCCAAGGCTAACTTTGATATTTTATCAGGAGTAAGGCTGGTATCTTAAGACTTCTGATAACTCTCAATGTAACTGGTTTTCTTTGTATTCCTAATCATTTTATCTTATGCATTTAAAATTATTATTCTTAGAAGGGGTCTGGAGAATTTATCAGACAACCAAAAAGCATCATGACACAAAAAAAAAATTAAAGTTAATAAGGCCTTCTTTATACCAACATTTCTCTCCATTTGTACAACCAGCTGGCAAGAAGTTTTGATTCAATATTTCTACTCCTCTCAAGAAGTTCATTTGAAGTCTTTTTACTCTTTCAGCTCTGCAAGACCATACATGTACAATGAATAATTTAAAAATTAATTTCCTACATTTATATTAACTACTTTACAGATTATTTATAGATAACAGCCTGCTTAGCAAATGGGAACTTGTTTAATTAATTATAAGCTTAAGAAAAATCATAAAAGTAAACCTGCATTTTGGACTACTATTTTGGATTATATAATTCACTGCCCCCTTACTAAAACTAATTAGCATTGAGAAATTTAAATTGGCTATCCTAATACTTGTTTGTTAATGGATGAAATTCAGCAAAGGCAGACCCTCTTTTAATGCAGGGTGAAAGCCTATAGAGGCAGTCTGTGGCACAATGGACAGCTGACTTGTGTTCAAATTTGGACACACATTTATTAGCTGTGTGACTTCTAGGCAAGTCACTTAACTTGTTTGCTTCAGTTCTTCTCAACTGGAAAATAGGGCCAATAGCATAGGGTTGTTGTGAGGATCAAATGAGGTAATAGCTGTAAAAGCATTTAGCAGAGAGTAAATGCTGTATACTTATTTTCCTCTCCCCTCTTCTAAAGTTTTAAAATAGATAGGAAAGAAACAAATTACAATGAAACAACAACGAAAATATTTTAAAAGTTGAAGGACTTCAGGTTAAGAATCTTTGTTTTAGGCTGTCTAAAAAAGGTTCAGAAGCATGTAGATTCCTACATGCAGCTTAAAATACAAGTTCTAGCATTTTATAAAAATAGCAAGTCAGTCTAAAATAAAACTTTCTGATACAATGAAGCATTTAGATGTCTTAATGTGTTGCTACTTTATAATGTGGAACAGATCCTTTTTTTCTGTTTTTCTTGTTCATATTTACTTTGATTTCACTAACCAATTAATTCCATAAGTTGTTATGGAATACCACAAGTGGTAAAATAAAAAATAATGTAAGTATTGCGAAAATGGAGAACCCCCTACTTCCTAGAAGATTAAATTCTACATTAAATTAAAAGGTCACAGTATCAAAGATAAATACAAATAACATGTAAAATGAAATGTTACTCCTTTACAAAAGGGACAGGAGAAAAACGTAAAAACAAACAAAAAAAAACCCCTACAGAATCAGATTTTTAACACTAAACAATGGTTCTAAATGTATCCAACAGTTTACATTTTTCTCAGGAACTATAAAGTATTTACAGCCCAGGGTTCCATCCTGGTTACATGCTTTCTAAATGGTTAACAATGGTGATGATAGAATTAAAGATAGTGAGTGACCTACTAAGATGTATTTTTCAACTAAGTCACCACACAGAACTAATGCTTACAGTGCCAATCAATAATAGGGCCGACCTTCCTGGTAAAACAACTACCACCCACAAGCTACTTATTCTAAAAAAGTCAAAGAAAAAACAGTTTAAACCTGCAAGAAAATATCAACCTTATCCTTTATCCCTCCCCTTCAATATCCCAACTTAGAATGACACTGTCAAATGTTAGTAAATATGATGCTCTTTAATTTAAATCAATGTTCATCATTACTTTTTCATTCCTATTTGTTATATGAGGGCAAAATGTAAAGCAAAAGACAAAAAAATAACTTAATACCATAAATCCTCTCAAAATAGGAATTTTTAAAAATCTCAAACTTTCAATATGGAAAACAGGAGCCAGAAGTAGGCTCTCTGGGGACTGTGTGGGAATGTAAACTTTAAAGCATATCTCTTAAATATTCTTTTAGGTAAGTTCTTTAGGAGTAGCAACGTTCTGATTTAATCCAAAGACTCACATCTACACTGAAATATAGCGGCTGCAGACTGAAAAGAGGCAAAGAGTTTTCTGTCACTGCCGCTACACTAATTCACTATCATGACTGCAACATAAAGGAAGAAGTAGGGTTGTAACTGGAACAATGGTTAAAAAAACGATTTTCCTTCGAGAAGTTAGTATACAGAAAGGTGATACGTGGGGGGTAGGAGAGGATGAGGTGGGGGTGGTCATTTTTCCACAGGAAGGAGGGAAAAATCAAAACAAAACACAGAGTCACTGTGGTTCAGGGCCTGAGCAAAAGACAGAAGTAGCCCCAGCTGGGTGTCAGGGAGGGGATGACAGGAGACCCTGGCTGCGGGGGAGGGGAAGAGATGACAGGAGAGGGGGCAGTAGAGAGTTGACAAGTCACTCACCCCGAAACAGTGGAGAACAAGGTGGGAAAGAGGGGGTAAAGCATTACTTAGGGAGGTTATGGGGGGGGGGGTGTGAATGGGACAAGAAGCAGGCAGGGACGGGGAGTGGACGTTTAACATCGGAAAAGAGATGGTCTCAAGCAGGCACTGACTTAAATCTCATGAACTGGGCACATGGGAATAAGGATGTGGGGAGGAAGGGGTAGTATGTGTAAGTCGGGGAAAGACCACGGGGTCAGGGAGGAACATTTCCCCCTCGCCCCCCGCCACCGCCTTCTGACCTCTCATCCCCTCGACACTACTATAGTACCGGGGTCAACGCCGCCCCGCCCCCTCCCGGGTGCCCGCAGCCTCCGTTCCCTACCCCCTCCCCCAGGGGCGCAGGGAGGAGCGTGCGCCGTAAGCACCCCTCCGGACTCGAGGAAGGCGAAGGAGAAAATGTGGGGCTGGAGCGGGAGGTCAAAGGGGAGACATCCCAGCAGCCGAGAGGGCGGCCCACTGCTGCTCCTCACCTGACAGAAACGGCGGCAGTAATCCCGGCTGCTGATTCTGCTGCTTCCAGCGCCGCAGCTGCCTTCTCCATCGCCCCCGGCCCCGGCTCCGAACGCAACGGAGCCCGGAGGGGACTCCACGATCGCCTCGAGCTCTTCCCCGAGGCGCTCGGCCTCCTGGTCGCTCTCTTCCTCCGCCATAAGGCTCTCGCAGCCCAGCGCGTACCAGCCCCAGCGAAGCCGTCGCTGCCGCGGCTAACCTACTCCTCCTCCTCTAATTCCCTCCCCTCTTTCCCCCCCCCCAGCCGGACAAGCGCCGCTCCGCCGGGGCCCTACTTCCGGCTCCGCCCACCCCCGCCCCCTATCTGCATTGGCCATCTCTCGCCGCCAGTCACTCTGGCTCCCGCCCTCTAGCTGCCATTGGTCAGAGTAGCTGTCCGTCTGCCCCACCAACCAGCCGTTGGACAGCGCCTCACGGCGGTTGCTGGGGGCCGCCTACCGTGCTTCGCAATAGGCCGCGGAGGAGGACGGGGCGCGGCGGGGGACACGGCGGCCGCCGCGGGGCTTGATCGGGCGACGGTGGCAGCGGCAACTGGTCCTCCTCCTTCTCCCTTTCCCACCTCCTTCGCCTCCTCCCCCTTCCTGGTTGCTTCTCGTCCTCCTCCCCTAGTGGCAGCCCTGATCCTACGGTACCGAGCAGCGGGGAAGCTGTGGGCGGGCCGGGCCGTTGGTGCGGGCTGCGGGCCCGGGGCCTTCTGTCCCGGAATCTGGCGGGGGAGTGGGGGTGGGGGGGGGTGGGAGCCGTTGACTGTAGGAGGAAGGAGGAAGACGGCAAACCTGTCCGCGGCTGCTGCCGCCTAGCCGCCACCCCCCCTCTCCCCACCCGGAACTGTCGACTTCTCGGTGGTGGGGTGTCTGGGCTCGAGGGGCTGGGGGAGGGGCCGGGAGGAAGCCCGTCTTCCCCGCTTTCTTTCCACCCCCACCCCCTTCTCAGGGAGCGGGGAAGTAGAGGCGCCGGCAGGCACACTCGTCCGGATTAGGGTGGGAATCCCGATTCCCAAGGGGATGCCCAACTCCTCCTTTCCGGAACACTCTGGCTTGGGAACTGAGTAAGGGAGGGGCGAGGAGAGGAGGGGAGGTCCGGAGAGGGGATCCAGACCAGGGATTGGATGTATTTAGGAGAAGGGTGGGGGGCGCGCTGTTGGGGTCGGTGCTGGGGGCTGGTACCTAGGGGGCCCCGTATCTGAGCCACCTGTTTGGTGGTTGTTGTTGACACTCTTCTGCACCTCTCTTTCACTCCCACTTCCTCTTTCCTTTACCCCCTCCTCCACTTTCCATTTTTCTTTTGCTCTAGTAAGGGAATGACTACCAGGTACGCCATCGAAAATAGGGTGCAAGCCCAGAAACCATTACTCTACCACCACTTGTTGAGAAACTGATTTGAAAGCACCTCTGTGTTTGGAAGAGGCAGAGGGTGCCCGAATTGACACCTCTGTTTTCTCAGATTGGGAGCCCTTCACTGCTAAGTGTCAAGGCAACAAAACTGGAAACTAACTTGGTAAACATTTAAACTTGAAAATAGCATTTCCCACTTAATTTTATTTTACATTTAGTATGTTTAGAACTTTGAATTTTCCAATACCCCATATGGGCCCTTTCTTAATCTTGCTTTAATTAAAAAAAAAAGTCTTACACTGAAGCAGTAATACAACTAGCATTTATGTAATGCTTTGTGGTTTGCAAAGAAATTTATAAATATTGACATATGTTATCCTCACAACAACTCTAGAAAAAATTTATTTATCACTTTTATAAATTCCAGCTAGGTGGATGGTTGAATATGTAGTAAGTAGCAAGCCGAAGATGATGGTTGTAAACTTGTGAGGAATTATTGGCTGTCATAAAAGAAGGAATTTTCATATGTAGATCTGAGGTTGAATAGATTAATTAAGATCACTTAAGGCCCCGAGTCAGGGATTCTTAACTGTTTTCTGTGTGCCATAGCTCTTTTGACAGTCCAGGGAATCTTGTGGACCCTGTCTCAAAATAATATTTTAAATGCATAAAATAACGTAGAATTCCAGAGGAAACCAATTACACTGAATTAGTTCTGTCAGAATATTTTAAAAAGACAAGTTTATAGATCTCAGGTTAAGAATATCTGCTTTAAGTGAAGGATATTTTGAGACTTAATAGATTTGCTTTTAATGATCACCTTTTATATAGAAATCAAAAAATAATGGATAGAGTGTTGGGCTTGAAGACCTCTGAGCAAGTCACTGAACTTTGTTCTTGAGGAAACCATATGCAGGACCTAGTATCCACAGTCCTAGAGGTGTTGCCATGTGCAGGAACATGGAGTTTTTATATCAGAAATCCCACATGTTGACAAACTCACAAATCGTGTGTGTGTGTGTGTGTGTGTGTGTGTGTGTGTGTGTGTAACTTTTAAGATAGAAAATAATGTGATGACTAAAAGTTAATTCAAAATCTTTATCCAGGAATGGTTTTGACTAAAACTGGGGCCTGTAACCTGCTGAAACCAACCAAGAGGCAGCATAGTGTAGTGGAAAGAGCTCCTAGACAGGAGAGAAGTAAGATCTGTCTAGCCATTAATGTTGAGTGGTTACATGATTATATATACCAAGATTACTTTTCATATTAGAGACTCAGTTTTCTCATTTGTACAGTAGGTGTAAAAATTACCATATAGTTGTGTAGGATTTTGCTATATGATATGCTTTATGTAAAACACTTTACAAACCTAAAAAGTACCATTAAAATGCCAGTTATTATTATCACTAAACTGATACAGAGAAAACTTTAACTTATTGATAATTTTGATGATCAATAATCACGTTTTTTTAATGCTCTCAAGTTTTCAAACCTTTACTTTTTAGCTTTGGATGTTTAAAATTTGATTTCATTTTGTCTTTTATATATATCATTCATTGATCTTTTAGACTTCTTAGCACCTTTGTAAAACTTTCAGACATATTTCTAACCATGTAAATAGTCTACATTTGACAAAACTTCATGCAGTTATCTTTAATCCTTCTTAAAATACTGTAACCAAGTTTATATAAACATGACAGGGGACAAAACTGTAATTTTTGTGTGTGTGTGTGTGTGCTTTAAGTTGCAAAATAGGATGAAGAAATCTAGGTTCAGATAGGGTCAAAGTGTAGTCCATACTAATTAGCAACCATTTGAGTTTTGCTATATATAATTTGGTATTTATTGACTTGGTTTCTTGTTCTATTACCCTCTAATTCTATTTTAGTTAACTTTTTTTTTAAATTTAAAAGTTTGCTGATATGGTAGTAATTGGCCTCTAATTTTCCCCACTCATACCTGTTCTAGGGCATATTGTCTTTTGTCTAGTCTGTTTTATCAAGTTTCTTTAGGAAAGCTTATAGTTTTAGAAATTTCCCCCCCCCCCATCTTTTGTTGTTAATCGTAGATAGAATGTCTTGTTCTTATCCATTTGTTTCTTTTATTTTGAAAGACCCTTATTGAAAACCAGAATGGAGCGATTTGTAGTAACATCTCCTCCTGCTCGAAACCGTTCCAAGACTGCTTTGTATGTGACTCCTTTGGATCGTGTCACTGAGTTTGGAGGTGAATTACATGAAGATGGAGGAAAACTGTTCTGCACTTCTTGCAATGTGGTACTTAATCATGTTCGCAAGTCTGCCATCAGTGATCACCTCAAGTCCAAGACTCACACCAAAAGAAAGGCAGAATTTGAAGAACAGAACGTAAGGAAGAAACAAAGGCCTCTAACAGCATCTCTTCAGTGCAACAGTACTGCGCAGACAGAGAAAATCAGTGTTATCCAGGACTTTGTGAAAATGTGCCTGGAAGCCAACATCCCGCTTGAGAAGGCTGACCACCCAGCAGTTCGTGCTTTCCTGTCTCGCCATGTGAAGAATGGTGGCTCCATACCTAAGTCAGACCAACTAAGGAGAGCTTACCTCCCTGATGGGTATGAGAATGAGAATCAGCTTCTTAACTCACAAGATTGTTGACAAGGGAGGTTACCATCATTGTGAACAAGACAAATGACGTGGAGTATTAAAGTTATGTGTTGATTGTGTGGTTCATTTTTATATTTATTTCATTAAAATCATGTGATACAGAATAGTTTTGCAATGTGTATATAGCTGTGGAAGTGACAACCTCACTGCAGAACTTATTGATAATTTAGCCACTGGTGGTATAAGACAGAACTTCAGTTTAGAGTGTGCTAGAATATCTAAAGCCTGATGGTTTTCTTTCAAACTGATGGTTTTCCCCTAAAAAGTTTATGCATTGAAAGTCCTGCCCTACTTTTTACCTTGTATGACTGTTCCTTAAGAAGTTCCTTAAATATTTAGAATGAAAAAAAGCATAAGAAACTGAAGCTGCTGCCAAGGAATTCTGCTGATGGTTAAATTTTTCTTATTGGTCATTGGAGGGTTTTTTGGTCTAGTGCCCTCTAATAGAATAAAATGTGCTTCTGCTGTATTCTTAGTTCAGAACAGGTGAAGGCTCTTATTGTCCCATTTTAAGCTATACTTTACTATTACTTAGTTGTCTCTCCTTACCCCATCTCCATTTCTTCCTCAAACATTTAGTAGTAGCTTCAAAATCAGCAAATTACTTAAATCTACTTTTTTCATGAGTGCCAGAAATCATAGTGAGACATTAGGTAGCAGTGATTTTGCTCTCTTAACATGAAAAGAATTTCACAAGCAAAATATGCCCATGAATGCTTGGTTTGGATTTTGAACTACACTTAAAATTTCAAGCATCCTTTTTTTTTTTTTGTGCATGCATTCATTGGGTTCCAAAACTCTTTTTGCATATAAATTCACTTTTAATGATAAATAGGAATTTGGGTTTGATGTCTTAACTATGGATAAGTTAAATTAAGCAGCAAGTCTAATTGTACTGAGTTGGAGTACCCTTTTGCATGGAGTAACTCTGCCTATGCTTTCAGATCAGAAATGGATGGAAACTTATCCATTTAGTTTTGCTACATATGACTTTAACATACATGCCTCATGAGGTAGATAGACTGGGAACAAGAAAGCTTGTGTTGTTTGACTTTCTTGAAAAAGTTTTATCTCTGGTGCTTCGCTGTTTTTAGGAATAATAAAAAAATAGGAGCTAATTAGAAATTCTGGCAAGACATTTAACGTAGGCTTCTGGCAGCATCTTGCATAAGTATTTTGGGGAAAATGATTGATGTTTATGCTGAAGGGTCTACCTTGTTCAGTAAATGAGCTCTTTCTGGCTCTTATCTCATTAAGGCAAATAGTACAGCTTTTATAGATTTCAAGTCCAGACCACAGGAGAACCAAATTATATGCTTTTAAAAGTTAATCACTTGCTAATTTGAGCTAGTGCTTTTTTTGATATATGTATGTGTGTATATATATATGTATATATATATATATATATACACTCATATATCATTTGTTGCTTAAACATATACAAGATAACAAATGCTTATAACATTTTTTTTTCTCTCAAAGCAATGGTGGAGTCCCTTATAGGGTAACAAGGTTTCTTTTAAAAAAAATACATCATAATATGTCATATGATGCTGTTCTCATAAGAAAAATGAGGCCAAAGTATATGGATTTTATATTTTTTGGAGCCAGCTTTCCATGCTTAAATTTCTAAGAAAATACTTTCAAGGTGCTAGTTAAGTTTCATTTTAGGTCTTCATTTGAGTTTAGATTCTAAGTATCTTTACCCACTAGCCCCCTAAAAATTAGCCTGTCTTAAAAAGTTATTTTATATAATTTAGACTATTGGGTTTTTTTTCCTATTTCTATAGTTATGGCAAATTAATGCATCAAGTTATCCACATAGTGTTAGCAGTGATGTGGTACCAATTAAGGAACTAAAATATCTTTCCTAACAAAAACACACTTTTATTTAAGTTAGAAAGGCACTGAGAGTTGGGTCATGTTTGATTTAGCATCCAAGATGATACTAAAATCCAAGAAACTAGGAAAACACTTCTAGGACTAATTTCAGGTTAAAAAAATGAGGTTAGGTATATCAACTGATTGTTGATTTCAGATAATTCTTGTTCCCTTTCTTTGTATTTTAGTATTTACTCTGAAGGCAAACTATCAATAGTAGACCATATTCCTCTTTCCATGGTTATTTTTATTATCATTAATTTGATGAGTTTCATTTATACATCATATTTTTGTGTACTTCAACAAGTCCTTAACTATATTGCTACATGTATTATATGTAAGGGCATAATCCCATCTTTCTATAAGGATCATGAGATCATATTCTCAGGGGTCTTTCCCTTGCTTGTGTGTCATGCTTCTGGGGCTTTAATGGTAATATTTCTTTACTGATTATGACATTTTGTGTGTCTCAGACTATTTAACTTTGTCTCATAGTTTATAAGGAAGATTGCCCAATTTTAGCCTTTCCAAAACTGGTATAAATCAGTGAAAACATCATTGAGGGATGTTGAATAGAATAAATAGAAATATTTGAGGCCCATGCCGCCTTGGGGTATGATGGACATTTTGTACAGAAACCCTTTCAACCTTAACTTTATAGTGTTAGTGTGATGCTATGCTATTGGAAAAAAAAAATAGCCTTTTTCTATTTTGTAACTTTTATGCATACATACAAGGTTGTTTAATGTTTCATTTACAAACTGCGTTCTTCAAAACATGCTTACTTGTTAATAGTGTTTTCTCTAAACATAATAGTCTTCCAGGAATTCATTATATGCTTACCGTTAATAGTTTATGGATTGTTGGAAAGGAAAATTACTTGTAGGTAAAGCAAGACTGAAGGACAATGTAACTATCTTGCAGGGTGAAACTCAAGGATTATGTTTGAGAGAGAACCATATTCCTGCCATCAAATAAGAATGTTTTGCAAATGTTGCTTCTCAATGCTTTTTGGCCCTGATGAAAATGGTTCCTGTGATCCTAAGTTATACAGGACCAGGAAGCACTTAAGAAAACAGCTGTCTTAGAAATATAAAAAAATGGTTAACTATTTGAGATAGTATTTGACATGTATTAAAAATTCCTAGTAATTTCAACACCTAGTAATGTGGGCAAGGGATAGCTGAAATTTTCCATTTTTGGTATTCTAAAAATGTTTAAAAGATGTTTAACGATGGTAAATCTAAAAAAAAATCACAAAGTGTTTCAAATATGGTGATTCCGTACTTTTAATTCTTTTAAAAGTGTTATTTGTACTTTGATTTGCTTTAGATACCATTAGTTAAGTATGAACGGAATCACCTTAAGCACTCAAAAATTAATTCATAAAATACATTTAGTGTAACAATTTCAGTCAAAAATCTTATTTAGACCAATGTAACATTTAAATTGGTTTAGCTTATTTCTCCTTCCCCTATTGATTAGAATAAATAATGAAGTGGCTGTTTTAAATCCTGGTTTATTTCATTGCACAGTATCATAGGTTTCTGAGGGAAATAAAATAACTGACCTAGTGGTATTCTCATATTCAGAGTACTGTAATAATAGTTAACTATGTTCATTTTTTTCTCAATGATAATTTTCTTTGCTCACGCATGTATCCTGAAATATTAACGTCTGTGTCGCTTTTAAAGTTTTGTCTGTGACTTTTAGAAATAAATTTTTTACAAAAAATTTAAGGGATTTCAGAAAATTTGTTTAAGCACTTTATAAAAAATAGTTGTTTAAGGATGTTAAAAAGGCATTCATTGTAAATTATTAACCTTCAAAAGTTCGGTGAAGTTGTAGATGTAAAAAATCCTTTCTGCTATGATTGTACTTTTTGTTATACAGAAGTAAAAATGTCAAGATGGCCCAATAGGTCAATACATTTATTATCTAGTAATAGGTAATATGAGTTCGAGGGAGTGTGGAATTGTGGAAGGAATACTGGATTTGCAGTCAGGTGGCCAAGGTTAAAATATGTCCACCGCTTGTAAACTCTAAGCCTCAGGTACTAAGTATTTTATCGTAGGCCTTAGTTTCCTGTCTATAAAATAAGGGACTTGGATTAGATGATCTCTGAGGTTCCTTTCAGCTTTAAATACTGTTATTTTACTCCTCCCAATTATACTTTGTAATGAATAATTTAGATACGAAATTGGAATAATATTGGTGGAAGTATCTTAATTGTGATTTTTGAAAAGTTAAGTCAGAATTTTAAAAGTTCAAATTTCATGAAATTTGTGACATTGTTTAGCATTTTAGTTTAAAAATTAAACTGGCCTTTGTTACTTGCATATTTTGAGAGAAAAATGTTCTGTTTTGCTACTTTATATTCAGTAAAAAAAAATGAGTTCATTTTTCTTTATCACTCAGTTTTTCATAGCATCATGTAAATGGAAAGAACCTTAAAATTAAGTTACTTCTTCCTAGGTTTCTCACCTAAACCATGCCAGAAATAGATTTCCTTTTAAAAAATCTAATGAAAACTTGATCATTTTCCTTGATAATATGCTCTAGTTCAACCTTATCAAATACTAATCCTATTAAATCCTCCATCTCTGGGTCTCATAACTCATATTCATGGGAATATGCAGGGGTTTCATGGCATCATACTAATTGATGTTGCCAAAAGATGAAGTAAAGCATCAGAAGTGGTAAGTGATGAGTATGATATATATGGCATACTTTCTTGATCATTCCTCAAAATACATAACACTGATTGTTTTGAAAATGTACAATTTGTGTGAAATGCTAACGGCTCAAGATAAAAAATTTTAGTGCCTAATGTCTCAGACTTAAGCCCATTTTTCTCATGTTCCTGGTTGGATCGAGAGCATGTTATTGTGTTAATACAGTGCCTTATGCCAAGTTGTCTTCTCTTTTCTGGGTTTCCTCAGGCTAATCTTTATGATGCCTTATATGTATCAACACTTTGGTTTCCTGAGTACCAAAGAAGAAATGTTCGGATCAAAGAATGGCAACAGAGAATACTGTTTAAATTAAAGCCTCCAAATTTAAGAGGAATTAATGTGTTCTGTAAAGGAGGCAGACAATGTAATAGACTGGAGATCATCTTGTCATCACCCACAAACGTACCACTTCCATGCTCATGAACTTTTAAAAT
>CM053600.1:54140275-54163190 GCA_028646575.1 Pseudocheirus occidentalis
AAATGTGTAATTCAAAAAATGTAATGAAAATGAATAATGTAAACAAGAAAACAAAAACTAAATTAAAAAAAAGAAATGTTGATCTCAATAATTTTATTTTTAAAAAATGGAGACTTGCATGAAATAATGAAGACTGAAATGAGCAGACCCAAGAGAACATTGTATACAGTAACAACAATATTGTTTTAAAAAACAACTTTGAGTGTCTTATAAATACCCAAATTTATTATGAAGGACATATAAAAAAACTGAGAAAGAATTGATAAATTGAAGTACAGAATAATTTTACACACACACTTTTCATTTGTGTCTAGTGGTACACATCTTGGGGGGAGGAAGGAAAAAATAAATTTACAAAATTTCATCTATTTGAAAGAGTAAGTTGTGCGTAGTAGATTTGCAGCTTCATGTACAATTCTTTTATTGTACTGTGTGATGAAAATACTTGTTTTATTCTATAAATTAAAAATAATTTTTTAAAAGTTGCCTATTTCCATTGGTCCAATGAGAACCTTCATCACTGGAATTTGCATATACTGAGTATTTTCTTTTGATACTGAAAGAGTATATACATACATATATATCGAGTGTATGCATATATATATTTATATATATATACACCCATACTTCAGCATATATCTTTTGTTTTGCCTGAAATGTAATGTGTGTAGTATCATATTGTTAGTTTTGTTCATTGAACACTTCCCTTACCATTTAAATAAGACTGATGTTTTAATAATAAAAAAAAGTCTAAAAAGAAAATAACCCAGTACATGTAGAGGGGGGCTGGCCTAGGCAAGCACAAGGGCCACCTTTTCATCACAGTCTGGAATGAAAGAAGGATGTAAGAGGGGGATAATGTTAGAGGAATGTGAGGGAAAAGAATGAGTTTAAGGGCATGGGCCTCAATTTCTTTTTGGTCAAGTATGAGAATGTGAAAGGCAGTAATATCACTCCAAAATTGGCAAAGTTCTGAAGTTAAGCAGTCGTAGCTTTTATTGGGCCCTTTATGTTGCATTTGCCACTGCAGGGATAGATACAATGAGGTGCACTTCTAGGGAAAATATGTGAATTAGAGGAGATGGGACTCAGAATAAATTATTTTCTCTGTATGCTAGTTTACTGTAAATTATGGACCTGCATTGCAGAACCTGTTTGCTTTGTACAGCTAAAACTCCTGTTCCTTTTTTCATTCATTCTTGAGTTTAGAGCCCACAAAGAAAATGTCCTACTTCAACAGGATTATTTATTTGGTCAACTGGGAAATGTCTTCAATAAATGTTTGACTGATAACACATTGATTTTCTTGGTTTATACCTAGAAATGGGATCTGAATAGCACTTTATGTTGAATTCTAAATCACCTTGCTCTAACCCTACCTTATTAAGAATTCCAGCATTATAAAGCAAATTGAAAATATACATTTCTAGTTGTGAGTCCAATACTTGTTTTAACATTTCGTGAGAACTTTAAGACTTTAATTTTTCTAAGACTAAGCATGGTCTATAGTATATTTGTTGTCTTTAGGCTTATATTTTAGTGTCCATACTTTTTTCTATGAATTTATTTGTGATTCCCTAGTGGTATCTCATTTTTAAAAAAACAAGTATTGTTGGGGTCACTAAACAATTACCACCTATTTAACACTATTATTCCTCAATATCCTACAGGCACTGGACTTCTAGTAACTGTCCTCAAAAGAAACTCTGCACTTTCCTTACCTGCCCAATCCCGTATTTCTTTGCTTAACCTCTTTCCTCTGGCTACAATTACTTTGCCAGTACTTCGTCTGGTTTCTGATCTCTCATAGCGCTTTATTTCTCTCAAATACACAAGTTCTATCTCATGTTACAGTTGTGTGTATGACTTACTTTATAATCTCCCTAGATTATAAACTCCTGCACTGTATCTCTACCAAATATTTCACACAGAATGCTTGCACTTTTTTTTAAAAGGCTGAACTGTTTTCCCCTTCTACCTTACTTTTTTTTTGGGTGGGGGAGAAGTATAAGGCAGAAAATAGGGTAGCCAAGAGGTCAGTTAAACAGGATCAGAATAATTGTTCTCACTTATCACACTTAATTATAAACATTTTACAGAATTTTTCCACTTTCTTCCAAGTTGGAACACATTCTAGTATGGAATTTTTCATTTTGGACATCTCAATTACATTCTGATTTTTTTGTCTGCATTAACCAAATTACTATTTTTGGGGGGAGGAAACTCCATGCATTTTGTGAATTTAAGATTTTTTTTTTCAATGCAATTACAAGACTGCCTTTGAATGACTTCTGATTTTAATATTTCTTCCACAGTCTTGTAGATAATTTGACATGAATCCCTGTTCTGCCTCATGAACTGGAGGGAGGTACCATGCTCAACAGCTTACCTGAATGTGTAAAAATACAAAATACTTTGTACAAAATAAGAAAACTTTTATCTGATAAATAAAAACTCTATTAGCATTTACTGTTACATAAATACAATACAGTATACATTGATATCTGTAATAAAATTAAGTTGGTGCTAAAATCCTAAACTGTCACCTAACTAAAGATTAGATGTTTAGTATGATTTTGGTGTTGTGTATTTTATGGTATTACTTTAAAAAATTGGAATCATAGGTTCTCAGAATTAGAGTTAGAAGAGATCTATGTGAGGTTTGTTAATTATAATATTTGTTTAATTGTATATATTTAGTTAGTTATATCAGGTAGCAGAGAACAGAAAATATTTTAAGATACTCCAGTTCTTTTTTTTTTAAAGCAAACATTACAAAAACTGAACACTTCTTAACAAGGACAATGTTTTATTGAACAAACCTATGTACAGTACAAAAAAATTTCTTTAAATGAAACACTACTGTTGATTTATTGCAGTTCGATGGCTCAGTTTTAATTTGTACTCTTATAAAATGCAAAGTAAAATAATTTAATGTTCAACAAGGAAGCACAAATTTCCTTTCTTGCTGAATCTCGTAATAACTTTTACAAATTAATAGAGTTCCAAAATGCATACACTGCATTTAGTCAATCAGAAAAGGTGTTATACAGTACCAAATAAATTAAGAAATAAACACTATTACCCTTTTGGGGTTTTCATCCATACCACTGGTGTTAAACCAATAAAAATAAATGAGTACTGCTGAACCTTCAATGTGATTTGAAAACCACAATTTTAATATTATAAATTATCCACTCAATTTATACAATTGGTAGTTCTTTTAAAAATGAATATGGCTAAATGCCCCAAGTACCAGTGTCCTTTCCCACACACATGCCCACTTTCAACATATTTCATAATATCTGAGCAGCAACATTTTCATATTTGCTTAACCTTAAAGAACCTCAAGTAGTAATAGCTTACTCTCTGAAGCAAATTTTACTTTTCAAGAAGAAAAAGAAATTTAAGCAATGGTCTAAAAAAGGTAAAAGTCTATCCAGCAAGACAAGAATATCCTCAGAATAGGATTAGGAAAAAAAAAAATAGGAAAAGAGAAATGGAACCAACTCCCTCACTTCTTTCCCACAAAAATCAGCGCCCTTGAAATTCTTCTGCAGAACTTTAAAAATAGTAACATGATTTAGGTTTATATTTTATAAAAATGTACATGATACTACTCTTGCACAGGTGAATCTTTAAAACACATATAAGTTGTATATAGGAAATGTGTTGACAGAAAGTTTTACAAAACTATTGTATTATACTACAACTCCCTCATTTGACTTTAAGTATATACCAATTAAACCTTCATATCTTTTAAGAATCTGAATTGTCTCTTATAGCAACACAAGTATGAATTAAATCTCCAAACTGAAGCTAAATGATGAACAGGCAGGGAATGGTTAAAATTATTTTAAACTAGATATAACAAATTTCAATTGAAAACTGACACATAGCAGACATGATTTTAAAATAAGTTACATTTATCAAATAATTTTTTAAAAGTTAGAAACCTGATAACAGTTTGAGTCTTGGTAACAAGGTCTGGGGAAAAAGTATAAATTAAATTGAGCAACATTCACCTAAAAGTGCAAAATTATATAAATGATTCCATTTCCAAGCAAACTTGATCATTAAACTATATGTTTTTTCAAAGTGAATCAAAATAGTATTTGACTAGGCTTTTTCAGTAATGAAAACCAGGTGAGAAAATTTTTAGTTGGTTAATTCTAAAAACAAGTTAACTAGAAACTTGATAGTAAATGAATGATACAAAAACTTTTAAAAGTATCTGAGATAAAGTTTGGAAACAAAAAAAAAGGTGAAAATAATCATAAATAGCTGAAAACATTTTGTAGGGAACTTTTAAGCAAGTTTTATCACAAGAAATTATAAGTTTTATTCTTTGATCAATGCACACAAATTGGTCATCCTAACTGGTAATCATGGTCTACCAACAATACAACAGAATCTCCTAATTTTCTTTCCCTCCCCCACCAAAAAACAAACAAACAAAAAAAGGAGCTAAACTTGGTATTTATTCTCACCACTATCCATCTCTGTTTTCTCCAAACAATGCCAGAACCCAAGTATTTAAGCAAAAAAGATAATAGTCATGGAAATATAAATAAAAAGAATCCTAACGAACACATGGCGATGTATTTGGCTACTTAGGTCTACAGTTCAAAAAAATGTATATCATTATTGACCAAAGATATATATATAATTTAAACCCTATAGTCCCTATGCAAATGTGAATTCCAGTGTTGTCTGTAAAACCCTAAATTTGATTTCTATAGATTTTAATGCTCTTCTGACATATAAAACAATTTGATATTGACAGTATAAGAAGTAATTTTTGCATATAAAATAAGGAAATATTTTCTGGATCACTTGAGTCAGAAATCCTATTTTTGTGAAAGTCTAGTTCTTAAAAGTCTTAAGAGAAAAATATCCAATTTCTCATATTTTTATTAAAGAATTGCTACTGTACATTTTATGTATCTGGATTGGGATATGTTCACCTACCTAGGAAAACCAAAGCTTTTTTTAAGAGAAATTTTATTTACGATTATTTTTTTAAAATGTATTTTGGGTAGGTTGGATTCTGGCATAGTAACAAGATATAAAGGATAAGTGTGCCTGGGCATGATGGTCAATACCTGTAACCCTATCTACTGGGAAGGCTGAGGCTGTGGCAGATCTTCTCAGTTTCACTTAGCTATCAATTTTGGGTGTCTACACATTGTGTGGCATCAGTGTTATGAGCTCCTAGAAATCGAGATGAGAAAGGGGGATCAGTAGGGTGCCTAGGGAGGAATGAACAGGTGCAGGTCACAAACAGAGGTCAAAACTCCTGTACAGTGAGCAGTGGGATCTTGTTCATGTTACTGCACTTCTAGCCTGGACAAGTTGGAAAGTCCTAGTATTAAAAAAATTGTAAAAGAAGAATTAAAGGGATGTATGCAAGCTTCCATTAAATGAAAACAATGTCTGAGAGTATTATTTCTTTTAGAACTTTCTCTTGCATTAGTTGTTTATTTGCAGTTAAGTTAAAACCTCTTCTAGGAAAATTACTGGTCATTACTATAATGATATCTTTATACTTATAGCCAAAATTTTGTTAAAAATTCGCCTCATTTTAGGATGTGATTAAAAAAATTCTATTTAGAAAGCCCAAATTTATCATTACTGGAGCATCAAATAAATGGTTTCCTGCCCTAATTCTATTTAATATATTTTTAAAGGGTAACTTTTGTCTTCATAATATTTCATTTAGATAATTCACACCAAAAGATATATCTGTATAATGCACAAATATACACTTGAAACTTACAATTTACTGTTTTCATGACTTCTGTCAGCCTCCTTTGATTCCATCCCCAAGTTAATTTCACAATTTTATGCTAAAATTGTATCAAAAGATAACTTGTCATTTAACTTCATTTTGTATTGCAAAAGTGGAAAAATTTTTATTTTCTTTTAAATGAAAATCTGGACATATTTTGGACCTAATTTCCAGGAATTTCATTTTAAAATTTTTATGTCACCTGGCCAAGATTTTCTTTACATACTTTAATTTATACCTTGTGGAAAGTTTTTTATAAGCCATCCCCACAAATTTTAAGGGCTAACATAATAAATCAAGGTGCATTTTTTAAATCTTTCAATTTCCAAGCAAATTACAACTTGCAAGCAATGTCTTCATACCATATTTTATCAAGAAGCAAAGAGCATTATTTGTACATGCATAGAAAGAAAACAAATACTGTTTGGAAAATAGCTTTTGAATTCTTTAAAATCCATCTTTTGTTTTTGTTTCTTTACAGATTCACATTATTCCTTTCTTTAAGGCCACAGCTACTTTTCTTCTTGGGTTGAATGCTTCTTCATGAGGTGTTAATAAGTTAAACTCAATGTGCTGCTGTGCTTTGATCATACACTCTTATAGTGTGTGGTCTTCTGGATAACTGGTACTTTGGGATCTTTGTAGGAACCCTTCTGGAGTCAAAACTGGCACATCTCCTCTGTAAGTTCATTCTAGAAAATGTGCTTTTTCTTTATATTGTTCTTTAGTAATCTGAGACCACTCTATGATTAAGGCCAACTGGGAAAGAGCAAATTGATGATGTATTTTTTGTAGTGCTTTTTTTCACACCACTCCTTGATAGACTTTTCAGTAACATTTTATCAGGCACCTGTAAAGAAAAACATGCTTATTAATTTCAGTTTTGTATATACACAGTGGGAATTCGAAAACAGAATATGGCCTGCTTTTCATAGATCCTGTTTACAGGACCATACAATTTAGAGCAGGAATGACCGCAAACCTTTTATCACCTAGTTGAAATCCCTCATTTTAAGTGGGAAAGCCTATGGCCAGAGATGTTAAGTAAATCCCTTAAGGTCACACCGGAGTAAGCAATGCCAGAATTCAAACCCAGGGCTCCTGACTCTAAACTTACTGCTCTTTCCATCACATTCTTACTGTACAGCTTATAAAAAGCAGTTAACCATATCTGAATTTTCCCTCCATCTAGCAAAACTGGTTTTAAAAAATTTTCAACTCTTCCAATGCTTTTGAAGGCAGCACTTACTAGCTTTATGTTCTGAGAAGTAGGAATGTTTTTATTTGTCATGATCATTCTTTAATTTCTTCTAATTTTATTACACTACAATGACATGCTTATATTGAATGTCTTTGCTTAGTTTTGCCCTGTTACAATTCAACTATTTTTCACTTATTTACCTAACCTTCCTCCCTCCCTTCACTATGTTATAAGACTTACTTTCATCATCTGAGTCGAATCCAAAGAGCGTCTGACATTTCTTTTGTGCAAGGTGAGCCTCAAGTGCTTCTGAGTTACAGTAGATGGTCAAGCAGTTGCCACATCTAAATCTCTCTGAAGATGTGCGATAAACACTATCTTGATCAGAATGGGCGTCTACTTTATCAGTCAGAGTTTTTCTACGTTTTGGCATACTGATGTACCGTTCATCAAGATAACTGGGAGGCAACGGTCTCACATATGGCTTGGTTAAAATTAAACCATATGAAGTATTTTCAGTTGGTGGATTTGGTTTGGAAGGTGACTGAGAGACTAGAGGACTATGTTCTTGTGGTACTACCTCAACATTCTGTGAAATGGAACCATTTTCTGTCCTTATTCCACTTGTCTCACTTCTCAGGGCAACATCTGACGAAACCAAAGATGTCTGCTCTGATTCATTGTGTCCATTGACTAACAGTTGGTCACTATTAACACTACTTTTTTCAGAATTTGGCTCTATAACAGTCATCTTTTGGTCTATGAAGCTTATAGCTGAAGCAGTGACATCAGAAGAATGGTCATTCCCATTCTGAACTACACTGTTTGTCTTCTTTTCAACACTTTGTATATATGTCTTTGGTTCTGTAGAATCTTTCCTTGATTTCCAAGTAGGAACTGGCAGATCAACAGTTTCTTTTTCACTACCAGATAAGTCTCTTTCCTGACTCTCACAATGAAGTTCTGTAAGAGTATCCAAAACATTTCTACTTGTTTCTGCAGAAGGTTCTGGTGTTGGATTTAAATAATGCTGAGCTTCATGTTCATATAGCAGAGGAAGCTCCTCAAAAAGCTCATGGCATTCTGGAAAATTACACTGAGCCTGAAAAACACTGTGGCTTTTTGTATGCTCTGCAAGCTCAGTTGACAGTTTAAATCTCTGATTACAGGTAAAATGTAAACAAAAGTACACATTTGGATATATATGTCTCTTCAAATGATCTATAAAATGCTGAGAATCCTCAAATTTCCGCTGACAAAATCGGCACTTTCCTTTGTTCCACTTCATTATATGTTGCTGTACCTTCAAATCGGTTGGATGAGCTTTCCTTGCATGTTTATTCAGAAATCTTATTTTTTTAAATATTCTGACACATCCATTAGCAGGGCACTTGAAATTTTCTTGTTGATCCACAATATCCAGATCTTTCTGAGAGCAAACAGTTCCATTTATTTTATGAAGTACTGGAGTCTCTTGATTTAAATCATCATCATCATCATCATCAATACATATAGGTAAACTTTCAGTGGCGAGAGGCTCCTGGATATTATTTAGAGAACTATCAGGACTGCCATTTTTAATGACTTCATGAGGTTCAGACACAACATTTTTAGTCACTTCAGTCACTTGCTCAAAGGTTTCTAACTTGTTTTCACTGTTATATGCAAAAGGAGTTTCTCCTTCATTATCTCTAATATCTGAATTTCCATTTTCAAATGAAATGGAAGCATTAGAGCAATTTATTTGTTCTGTCATAGGAATTCCCTGATCTTCCTGTTGAACTACAGCAAAGTGCTGTCTTTGTATTTTCTTAACATGATTCTTTAAATGCTTCAACATAAGTCCTCTATTTCTAAATTTTCTACCACATATTACACATGAAAAGCTGCCTTTTTTCTGGTGAGCCTGTGCATGCCGTACTATGTGACCACCTAGAAATTCTCTGTTACACAACACACATTTATGCCTTGGAACATTACGGTCTACCTTAGAAACATTAAAAGTTGTAAGGTTTTTCTTGGTATTACCATGACCTTTGGACTGGGTTCCAGAGATATCTTCAGGATCATATTCCCCATTGCTCAGGTCCATAAGAAAGACTAGCTCTTCATCTAAAATCTGTGTTTCCATTATCTTTCCAGGATAATTGGTGGCATTTTCCAGTGTATTTTCATTTAAAAATCCAACTGCTAATTTATCCCTCAGTAATGCTGCACAATTCTGCTTAATCATTATGAAATTCCAAAATTCAGGATCAAAAAACAACCCCTTTTTCAAAATTGGGAGCAATTCAAAACGAACACGATTCTGGACAGAACTAGTGCATTCATTGTACTCTTCATCTGGATGTTTATAGAGCCGTTCAACAGTATAATAGGATTCTAAGGAGCGCTCAAGAAAAAATACTGAGAGTGCACAAATCCTTAGAATCTCCAAGTCATTTGGCAAAAAGTGAGCAATTGTTTTATATATGAGACATTTAGTGTTTGGATCATCCTGAAGGTCCAGTTGTAGAGCACATCCACATATTTCAACACAAATTTGTAAGCCTTCTACTTCAACCTGGAGAAAGAAAATTTTATTTTATTATTAGACAAGATTTTATTTTGGCACTGCACAAACTGAAATGAAAGCACAACAAACAGAACCTCACTTATTTTTCCTTTCAAATTTGTCCCCTTCCAATTTCCTTATAACTTTCTGAAAGTGTTTCCACAGATTTAAAATAAAAGGAAATGTCTAACTCTTACATCAAGTTTATACAGCACTCAAACACATACACACAGTATGTTAATCTACATATATTTACACATCTTGGAGAGATAAAAAATACTTCATTATATCATGTCAATAGTTATTCTAGGAGCATTAATAAAACAAGACAAGTAACAATTCACAGTGAGACAAGTGAAAATACAACTGGGATACAAAACTGTTGAGACAAATATTAACAGAAGAGTAATGAAACTTATTTCAATTATTAGTGCTTAAAATAAAAAATGTAATCATTTTTAAAGCTATCATATGAAACTGGACAGCTATATAATCTCTTTTCCTAAAAAAAAAAAACCCACAAAATGTCTCAGAAATAGTATCTGCCAAATTTCTAAATCCCGATAGTGAGATTCCATTTTCATAAATTAATTAGATACTGGCAGTCATAGTACACAGCCTAAATTTCTACTTCTTTAGAGAACTTCATGCAGCAAAAATATCCAAGGACAGCAAACAGCAATGGTAACAACTCACATTTATATACAGGTTTCTTTTTTTAAAGACAAATGTTATATTTAGAAACTTTTTAAGAAAATGGTATTAAATAATTTTATATGATGCCTGATTATTTGCATTATAAAGTCTATCTGAAAATAAATCAAGTGGGTCCTTCTGAATGTGAGGGGAAGTTTATTTTAAGAGGTTCAAAATTAAACGAGGTACCAAGAATGCTACTAATGATGTAAATCTCAAATGATAACTTATTTGAGAAAAACAGAACTCAAGAGAAAATAAATGAAATAACTTTCAATTCAGGCTTTGAAAACTTATCCTGATGACTTGAAAAGCAGTAAAATTAGTTCTTACTTGAATAGGTTTCATTTATTCTCTTTAGTTCAAGTTATTATTTAATTCAAGTTAAATTAAAAAGATACAACCAATTATTTTAACTTATTCTGAATGTCTGTACCATTTTTTAACTTCCCTTCTTAAGTGGCTGAAATATAAAAACATGCTATAATGGACACCTGACTTCCACAATCTAAACATATCATCTAGTAATTTTACTTGTTTTTTTCTAGGTGCTTTATATCAGTAAACCATTTAAATAAATGTTTGATAAAATAAACCTTTGATAAATCCAAATTTCTTGAATTTAACTCAGATGACAAAATGAATAACAAAATAACCTTTCAATAGTACTACAATATCATTACAGATGGCCTTAAAATGTTTATATTATGAAAACCAGAAATACTGCAATTTCATATACATACTAATGACAGATGTAGCAATGAACATGGGATAGTATAGAGTAGCTATGACAAATGAAAATTTACCTTAAAGACTCCTCATTACATGTATTAATCATACACAAAGTTGGTTAAATGGAGCCACAATGAAATATAGGGGTGCTTTTCCTCTCCATATCTTTGTGTTCAAAATTCAAGCTAGAATTTTAGGGAAGGAATTAAAGAATCTTCAAGATTCTGTTTGATATATATGTTAAGGCCCATATTGAGAAACATACCCATTTGACAATGGGCCAATCCCCTTGATTTGGGGCTTAAATTTTTTTATCTTTACAACATGTTGAATATTACGAATCACAAAATCTGAAACCACCCTTCTATACACATTCAGTTAACTACTGGCATTCTAAATATAAGGTCCTTGTCCAAGCAACCAGAATGAACATTGCACTGGAAGAAGTTAACTTTATTGAGAGAAGAATAAAAGGAAGTTGCAGCTAAAGGGAAAGACAGCCCACAAGTTCTCCCTGGAGAGGCAAATAAAGGATATAGCAGAACTTATTTTATCATAGTTCCAAAGGCAACAGGAAACATCATTTCATGGGATACTTGGTCACTTTGGATTTCAGAGCTTATGATAAACATTTGTAAAAAGACCACTATGAATGCAGATTGTGCCAACATCTGTTGCACAGAATGAAAAGATCCTCTGAAATTAAACCATTAATTAATTCAATACTCAGTGACTTTAATGTAAAAAACAAACATAGGGGATGACTGTGAAAAAATTGTTTGAAAACATTGCTCAGGCCTAAGAAACAAAAAAGCGGCCCAAAATTTCTAGATTAAGCAGAAATTTCATGCTTATATAGCATCAACATTATTTAAGGGAGAGCTAGAGGTACAGGACATCTAGAGATACCCCTTTCCCCCTTCATCCATTCCTTAACGAGGTTGATTATAATCTAACAGATAGGAGACAACTCCACTACCAATGTGGAAAATCACTGAGCCAACTGTACAGCCTTGTACAGTCAGGTCAGCAACTTGTCAGAGGGACCCCTTCATCCTACTCCCCTCAAACCAATATCAAATTAGAAGAATTTAACGAGATGATACGTTGAGCAAAAAAATCCAACTCTAACCTGACGTTTAATTTAAAGAAAGTTGTTGATGCTTCTAAATTAAAACTAGATAAAATTATAGTTGTTAATATTTATTGATTATTTCCTAAGGGAAAGTAACTAATGTAAATCAATTATCACAAGAGGAAAACAAAAGAGCCTGGAAATTTCCATCTCTTTACTAAGCAGAGACATGGTAACTGGGCTTAAGAGTACAAACCCATTTGTAAAATCTTAGGGAGGAAAATGGTGAAAGATTATACATGTATCATCTCTTAAAACAGTGAGAAGTGGGGGAGGGTAAAAATCAGTTTCTGGAAAGATGATGAGCGAACCAATCATTTCAGATCACTTTAAAAGTATTTGAAGATGAACCTGAAATGGCAACAAATGTGACAAAAGATCTGTCCAGACTTCTATTTGATTAAAAAAGTTATTTGAATGTAAGCCACCACATCCAGACCCTAATGTAATAGTCCCCTATGTGCTATATGAGGAAGTAAAAATGATATTAAAGAAACACTGCAGTGGAAAGAGCAGTTTAGACTAGACAAAGTGTTTACAATGGAGGTTTATGCTGGAGGTGACACAATTTTGAAGATGTTAGGTGACTTGATTCTCAAAGAAATCTGAGAAAGGAGACCACATGTTTGTTTCGAAACAAGCACCACCACCACTACCACAACAACAAAGCTGCCAAACGATATGCCTACTTTTCCATCTTGCAAAAATCTTTATGAAAACAATCTAAATGCAAATCAAAGACAACCCTTCTAAAAATATGAAATGCATTTAACCTTCACATAATCCAAAGCTTATAATGAAAATACGAAGATCATCATCTTAATTAAAAGCCTGGTAGAATCACTGACAGTCCTAGTTGTTCCCATTATGTTTGACTTTTAAAAACTGCTCTATTATTGCATTCGGTTTAATTTAACACATCACTCCCCTGAACACAGCCTTTCATAAAAAAAGGGGCAAAAACAAGAGGGTGCCTTTCACATATGGTATTTTGTAGCAGACTGAATGTTTCTAAGTCAGATAAGAGAAAACAGAAGATCTTATGTGCTTAATTTTTAAAAAATGATTTGAAAAGTAAAAGGCCGACTTAAAGGGTCTTTTCCAACAAAGTGCCTCCCACAAATATCTTACGGCCATAAAATACTTCTTGAGAAATGCAATTAGAGATAACTTTGATGAGTCTATTATTAGTATGAAGTGAAGGAAAAAAACAGGGAGGAATCTACTTCCCAAAGGCATCTGACTGACACTATAGTGGAAGATATTTAGTCCCAAGTCCAAATGAAAGAGACATTTCATATAGATCATGGGGTCCTCTACACTGCTCCTATTTTCAGATGATACTATATAGACTGTGTCAAGTTCTGGTATGATGCAGAGGCTCCTAAATGAAAGTCACAATCGTTTGCAGTGGTTCTCAACCTTCCTAATGCCGTGACCCTTTAATACAGTTCCTCATTTTGTGGTGACCCCCAACTATACAATTATTTTTGTTGCTATTTCGTAACTGTAATTTTGCTACTGTTATGAATCTATCTGATATGCAGGATGTATTTTCATTGTTACAAATTGAACATAACCCACAGGTTGAGAATTGCTGGTTTAGAGGTTGATGTAAATATCTACAGAAGAAAATTCAAGTGGGTGAAGAATATCTACTCTAAGACCATGATATGCAGTTTAACAGACAGCCCATAAAGCTGAGGGAGATGTCACATATGTTTATCAGATACTGTGCGTAGACAATGAACCGGGCCCAGGATTGAATAGCAGTGGACTAGACTGCACTGGAAAATTGTGCAATGCTTTTAGTGACCCCAAGCTTTTCCCTGAAATGAAGGCACATAATAATAAATTTTTTTTTAAAAAAAAGCAATGTGCTTCCAGTGACTCTCCATAGCTACAAAGGATGAAATATCACATGAAATGTCAAGAGATCCAAAGAAAGTTCTATAGTATGGTAAGTGAACCTACTGTGAAGGTTTTATAGAAGGTCACGAATAAGACTTGTACAGAATGAAAAGATGTGGAGAGTTTCTGATTTGCATTACTGAAGTATGTACACATGCTGTAAGATTTAATTACTGAATTTTTAAAAGGTTTTATTTTTAAAACTACCCTTAAATTCAAGAAAGTAAAATGTTTAATTGATTTTAAAATTTATCATAACTTAACATTTTAATATTTCTGAATCAAGCTTCTCTTTAGAGTTACTACTGTGCAGACAAACAGGTTAATATGAAAATTAGGTTAGTTTCTGTATATAGGCTTTAACATACAAATTAGCAACTAGATTTTTAAAAAAAGTTGGAAAAAAAACTAATAGATTTTGGAGTAAAGCTAAACTTTTGTCCCCAGATAAAACTGTGTCATGAGTGAATGGCAAAATAATATTAAGTTTTTTTTCCCCACTAAAACTGTTTCTGCATGTACAGTCCCCATGTTTATACCATAGAATCATGTAAAAAGAATATTAAGGACACTCTGATTCTCTACTTCTCAATAATAAAATACTCTCAGCAACATGTAAATTTCATTTAAAATTGAATTATTGTGTTTAATTTAAAATGCAAAATTAAAAAAAATTTACCTCATCTTTTATTATTTTCATGAAAGGAAAAATGACTCTCACATTAGTTGCTGTCCTTAAAAGTTGGTAGCATTGGTCTACAAAAACTTGCTTTGAAGGATTAGATTTAAGTTGCAGTTTACTCCATATGAAAATCAAGTCCCTGTAAAAGAGAAAAATTTTAAAAAAAATACTATTTAGTTTAGTATTATCTATGTTATCCTATTCTGTAGTAGGCTGGATATAAGTAGAAATGGTACATAATCTGAGAGTTGTAAGGGACCTCAGAAATCATCTAGTCTAACCCATTACATGAAAGGAATCACCACTTAAGATATCTGACAAGTGGCTGTGATTATTCATATCAGTCTCCACCTTGTTTTCACCATCAGATATGAGAGGTAGAAGCTGTAAAAAAGGAAAAAAAGAAAGCAATGGCTGTCAGGTGGTAGCAGGACACCAAGCTAGATCAGATGCTGGCAAATATAACCATATGGCTGTAGACACTTATACATTTTGATACTTAGTAAGAGATCTTTGATGTATATATGGAAAAATATTTCAAATGAGGTTCTCTTGAAGCTGCTCAGTAATTCTATACTACCCTTGAGCCTCTCTATTTCACTTCATTACAGCTATTTCAAACTTTTTCTTTTCTCATCTTGCCACCAAAGAAAATACCACCCTCCAAAAAAACACAGTATTAGACTTTGCCTTCTACTATAATGAGAAGCCAGAGTACAGCCAAAGTGAACTTACTTAGTATCCATCCTCATTTTCTCAAACTATCTCAATATGAACCCTTCCTTCCTTCCTTCCTTCCAGGCACAAAAAAGATATCCTACTAATCATAAAGATTCATAACCCCTGTGTTCTCAATTCCTCTTCCTTTAACACTTAAGTTGAAATATATCCTTTCTTTTTAATATATTTTTCATCTCTAGATCACCACTAGATTCTTTTTCAAACACAATATAGTTTTCCCAATGCTCAAAAATGATTTCTTTGACTTTTCTATGTCCTCTCCCTCAATGTCAAAATTTTGGGGGAAAATCTGTCCAAAACCAGTCACTGTACTGACTCATTATCCACTTTCTCCTTGGCCTATTGGAATCAAACTTCTGCCCCCAACATTCTATTGGAACTGCTTGAAGATCATCACATCAGTGATGTACTAATTGCCAAATCCAATTTATAACCCCCCCTCCCCCGCTCCCAAGATTGTGGCTTTTTGCAATTCTTGACCATCTCTTCCTACAGTATGCTCTCATCTCCCTCTACTGTTAGAAACACCACACTCATTCTGCCCTCTGACTGATGGATGAATCCATCTATGAATCCATCACTTAGATAGATTGAGAGATGATCTCTAGCCTCCTCTGGCAAGAGGAGAAGTTCCTTGCATTGAGTGATGCCCCAGTCACACCCTACACACCCAAGTTATTTTAAATACCTGTAGGTCATGATCCAAACTCCATACTGCAACCCCCACCAACTGACTCCTTATTCCCAATCCTTTCAAACTCTTCCATGGCAAAGATCCAATCAAACTCCACATACTCTTTCAACTGTGATCCATGGAATACCTGTTCCAAAGGCAATAAACCCTTTTATCCTAAATTTTTTTTCCTCTCCCATTCTTGCCATTTACTAGCTACTATTGAAAGCTGGCTCCACATTGATGACATAGCTTTCCTGACTACCCTTTCCAGTACTGGCTGCATTTTCACTCAATTCCCTCAGCTCACTGGACAAAGTGGGAGTGTTGGTTCACTCCTTTTTCCTCATTGTTACATCTAGTTTCTCTCCTGTCCTCTATCCCTGAATATCCTCTCCTCCTTTAAGGTACATGCCATTCATATCTACCGCTCAATCAAAAATTTGGTAGCTATTATCTACAGACCTCTGAGTAATTCCCCATTCTTCCTCAGTAAGTTCAGTGCATGATTCAACATTTTTCTCTCCTGCCCATCTGGTGTCCTCCTACTTAGGCACTTCACCATACATACTGACTGTCTCTCAAACACCCTAACCAGTTCCTCGATGTGTTTACTTCCCATAATTTATTCCTCTACCCCACTTTAGCCACATACAAAGATAGTCATAGCCTTAATCCTTCCACCACCAACAAATGAACCACTTTCACAATCAATAATTCTGTAATTCCCTTCTCTGACCATAATTAACTGGCTTTTCACATCTCCCTCTATATCTTGACCCTTCAGTTCTCTCCCAGACCATCTTTCTTGCATTAACTACTTTCTTCTCTTTTCCCCATCTTGACCCCTTGGTGAAGCAATTCAACTCGACATCATCCTCTTCTCTTGAGGTCTAGTCCCATTATCATTTCACTGATTTTGAACTGCTAAGCTTCAGACTTGTATTATTACTACTGTTTACCGCCTTTATCCCTGCACATGTGCTGCTAAACAATGGTGGGGAAAAAAAATCATAAAAATGTTCTAACTGGATCCATTAAAATATTATATTATACAATGTCAACTGTGCCCTCAATTCTGTTAGGCACTCCTACTATACCTCACTTCTCAATTCACTCTCCTGCTCTCCAGAGGCTCTTTCAAACCTTTTCATCCCTCATCAAACCTCATATGGTTACCCCTCTCGTATTCTCTCAGCAGAGAATCTTGTCTCATTTAAGAGAAAATATTAAGGTCATTCACTGTGAGCTCTCTTTTGTCCCCTCTTCTACATCTCTTATCACTCAGATGCCTTCTGCCACTATTTTCTCCATCTTTGATGAGGTAGATGCCATTACTCCTTAACAAGGTGTAATGATACTGAGATTTGAAGATCTTCCATGCCCCTTGAACTTGCTGACACAGAAGGAAGGGGTGGAGCAAGAGAACACCAGAACCAAGCTACCCTCTGTGCTGGTGATTGGAGGCAGTGGCAGCAGCAGTGGCGGCAGCGGCGTGAACTCCTTTTTCTTGGAGCCAGTCAGAATCTCTGCTAAGGACTCTTGCTGAGGACTGCCAGGGAGGAGAACTGCAGAGGGGGCAGAGCTGCTGGGAGCAAGGCTGCCTGGACGCTGAGCAGTTGCTGTGAGTGAGGAGAGGAGGATCTTTGCCTGAGGTTGCCTGTCCTGTTTTGAAGGCTTGAGAATGTGGGTATTTACTACTTTAACTACATGTGCCAACATCATAACTACTGTGCTGCATTGACTTTCTGGTTTTGGGACTCAGTCTTCTGGTACTTGAATAAATGCTCTGACTATATTTCTCATATAGAGAGTCTGTTCCATTTTGTGATTAGTAACCATATCAGCATACTTATAGTTACTGTAGGCATTGTGAATGCTGCTTTGCTGATACATTTGGCGACGAGGGTGGGATCACAAAATGTCAGGCCTCTATTTGGAAGCAGGAGGGCTATAGAGGGAGAAATGGCTATCTCAGGATGGGATGATTTGCCTTAGTCTTCTCTAGACAGAGAATGGGCCAAAAGCACAGGGCCCTGTGAAAACTGGGAACCAAGGCTGAAAGGGGGAGAACCCAGAGATTTGGAAAGATGTTTGCAAGGAATAGAACCAGGCAAAGAACTGGAAGGAGTTTGCAGGAGAGGCTGGGTCCTGCTCACAAGTTATCGCCTTATGTGTAAAAGTAGACATAAGCTGCTAGAGGAAAAAGCTCAGATGGCTAGGGTGTCTGCTGGTTTGCCTGACAATTCTTCTGTGCCACAGCATTCAGAAGAGCAAACTGCAGGGTCTCAGGTGGAAGAGCAAGCTACTGTTCATGTAGCTAAAAGGAAGCAAAAAGCTAGCAGAAGGAATGTGCATGCAGCTTTTGTTCAGGCTGGACAGAGTTGCCCATTCAGTTGCCAGGGGAATGTGTGTGAGGAAAATGGAACAGGGTTAGCTGAAGAGTCTTCTAATGTAGAACCTCTCCCCATACGAAGAAGAAGACAGGAGAACCACCAGGACCAGAGTCCAGGGAGATAACTGAGGATTTCACTCAACAAGAGATTACTGATATATTGAGTAGATTCACCCAAAGAATGGGAGAGTCTTTGGTGTCTTGGATGGTAAGAATCACAGATGAAGGCACAGGAGGAATAACACTGTGGACTGCTTAAAATTCATAAGCATCAATCAGAATCCCTTTGTACACCAAGCTTTTAGGGATCACCATACGTGAGGAGGCATCCACAGAACTACTTTGTTAGCTTTAGATGCAGAGGGATGCAAAAAGCAATATCCTACTGACTCTATGTGGCCTGGTGGGACAGACCCTGGTATTCACTTAGAGACTGTATGACAAAGCTAAAGGAAGAGGTAATGAAAACTGCTATCATGCTTGGAGGTGGAAATACATATTATGAAACCCCCCTAGGAGTTACTCACAGAAATATTATAGTGAAGACAGCTCCTCCTGCTTACAAGCACGTAGTCCTGACTCTATTAATTGGGGAAGTATGACACCTTCTTTCGAAGGTGCTGGATAAGATTTCACAATTGAGTGACTTAGGAGAATGGGGAAGAGATAAATATCCTCGAGAAAGAAGAGTAAATAGCCAGAGGATTCAAAGACAAAATGAATTGACAAGAAGGGAACTATTTACTGCTCTACTGAGAGCAGGGGTGGATTTTAGAAGAATAGATGGTATTCCAACTGTAGAAGAAGTATACAAGGGAGACTGCAGACCCCATATTGGTTTAACAATATACTGGAAGAATGGATCAACTACTGTAACTAGGGCATTGCTTGATACCGGGGCTGAGGCCACACTTATCTATAGAAATCCTGATAAGTTTAAACATGGAACTCCTATTACCATCACAGAGCTTGGAGGGGCTGAAATATCAGCCAGACAAGTTAAAGTAACAGTGAAAATTGGGCAGTTACCTAAGAAAGGATATACTGTGGTTGTTGTACCTATTCCTGAATACATCATTGGAACAGATATATTGAGAGGCATGACTCTGAATTTACCTGAAGGAAGATACCAATTTGCTGTAAGGAAGATAGGAATTAGTACAGTTTTAGTGGGAAAAGTAAAAATGGACCCAATCACTTTACCTGAACCTTCTGAAGTAATTACTTTAAAGCAGTATCGTGTGCCAGGTGGGCAAGATAAAATTACCCACTACTATAAAGGAATATGTTGAAGCAGCAGTGTTAGTCCCTACAACCACACGATGGAATAATCCTGTCTGGCCAGTACAAAAATCAGATGGAACGTAGAGAATGACTGTGGATTATAGACAATTGAATAAGGTTGACTTCTCCTTTGTATGCTGCTGTTCCAGATACTGTTACCTTAATATAAAGGATCCAGAAATATGATGGGACTTGGTATGCAGTTATTGACTTGGCAAATGCCTTCTTCACCCTCCCAATAGACCCTAAACAATGGGACCAGTTCGCTTTCACTTGGCAGGATAGACAATATACTTTTACCCGCTTGCCACAAGGATACTTGCATAGCCCCACTATTTGTCACAGGATTGTGGCTGAATTGAAGTTACCTGGTGTACAACTTACCCACTATATTGATGATATTATGATACAGGGAAAAGATGCAAACAAAGTGGAAAGGAGTTTGACCCTTCTAATTAGGCATATGAAAAGTAAAGGGTGGGAAATTAACTCTGCAAAGGTACAAAGATCAGCTCAAAATGTAAGATTTTGGGGTATACAATGGAACAAGCGATTACGAGAGATTCTCCCACAAGCCCGACAAAAGATTCAGGATTTTCCCACCCCTACTAATTTAAGAAGGAGGCCCCAAAATTCATAGGATTGTCTGGATACTGGAAGCACCACATTCCACACTTGGGACAGATTTTGAAACCTTTATATAAAGTCACTCAGAAGAAATATGAATTTGATTGGGGATTTGAGCAGACTAAAACTTTTGAAGAAGCCGAGGCTGCCATACAATTGGCCCTAGATTTATGGCCAATGCAAAACGGTCCAGTGGAATTACATGTGACTGTACAGGATGATTATGCAAACTGGAGTTTATGGCAAAAACAACAAAGCAGAAATGTACCCTTGGGATTTTGGTGTAGGAAACTCCCTTCATCTGGAGTCCAGTATACACCTTTTGAAAAGCAGTTGTTAGCTGCATATTGGGCTTTGGTGGAGACTGAACAACTGACTCTGGGCCATGAATTGATATTAAGACCTGGAATCCCAATTATGACCTGGGTAATGAGTACCCCGGCTTCTCACAGAATTGGAGATGCCCAAGAGGCTAGCATCATCAAATGGAAGTGGTATATTCAAAATAGAGCAAAAACAGGCAAAAGCAGAGTCTCTGCTCTTCATGAATCTGTGCCAAGCATAGAAACTGAGGGGAATGACACATCCCCTGAGCCAAAGCAACAGTTGGTACAATCCTCTGTTAAATGGAATGAGGGATATGATGGATTAACTGAAGAACAAAAGAGAAAGGCATGGTTTACTGATGGGACAGCGAAACATTTGGGCCAAAAAAGACATTGGAAAGAAGTAGCCTATAACCCATGTACTAGAAGGACTTTGGAAAGTACTGGGATAGGTGGAAGAGGTCAATATGCTGAACTTATGGCAGTACATCAAGCCATCAAAACAGAACAAGGAGGACAACGTCATATATTCACTGATTCATGGGCGGTAGCTAATGGGTTAGCTACATGGATGTGGAAAAAACAACTGATGATCCGGTATTAGCAAAATGGGTCCACCAAACACTAGGCCATTTGGGGGTCCAGGCCACACAATGGTGGGCACAAGATAGAGGTATTAGTATCTCTCATTCACTGTTAAAACAGATAGCAGAAGAATGCCATATATGTCAGTTGGAAAAGGAACGAACTGTTCCTCGGGTAGTAACTAGGGAGATAGCAAGAGGAAAAGTCCCAGCCCAAATATGGCAAATAGATTATATTGGTCCACTACCACAAGATAAAGGATGCAGATTTATATGTACTTATGTTGACACCTATTCAGGTGTACTAGTGGCTTGTCCTTATAAGAATGTAACCTAGAAAAACACCTGTAAAACTCTAGATCTCATAAGTCTATATTATAGAACCCCAATGCAGATTCAGAGCGACAATGGGTCACATTTCAAAGGTAATGAAATGAAGAGGTACTGTATACTAAATAATATAGAATGGATAAATCTTATTCCATATTATCCACAAGCATCTGGGTTAATTGAAAGAATGAATGGATTGTTGAAAGAACAGTTAAGAAAGTTAAATTCCAATAACTCGTATCAACATTGGAAAGATAATTTGTTCATGGCTTTACGTAATTTGAATAATAGACCATTGGGGGGAAGTATACCTCTAGCCAGAATGATGACCCCAAATCTGCAAATCAGAAAACAGCAAACACATAAGATCCCAAATACTGAGTATTAGATTTTGAGGTACTTAATGGTAAACCATAAAAATGAAGGAGCCCAAAGAGGGTTAGGGCTGCCTGAGACCCCATACATGCCTGGTCCTGTGGAAAGAATTCCAGTCAAGTCTTCTCAGCCAAGGAAAAAGTAAAATTTATTGAAATATATGGGGTAGACTCTTACAGAGTAAGTGTCTGCTAAGCTATTCCATGGCGCTCTCACAGAGCAAGTCTATGCCAAGCTATTCCATGGTGCTCTCTCACAGAACAAGTCTGTGCTAGAAAATTCTATGGCGCTCTTCATGGCTTTATGTAATTTGAATAATAGACCATTGGGGGGAAGTATACCTCTAGCCAGAATGATGACCCCAAATCTGCAAATTAGAAAACAGCAAACACATAAGATCCCAAATACTGAGTATTAGACTTTGAGGCCAGATGTCCCAGCACCATACTCTGGAACACCTGGTTCGGTGGGGTATGATTTACATTGTTTAGAGGATTTTTGATTGAACAGAAAAGAAATAAGAAAAATCTCTGCTGGAATATGCATAAGAATCCCTAAAAATCACTTTGGACAGATTTTGCCCAAATCAGGATTAGAAGCTCAAGGAATACATGTATTGGGCGGAGTAATAGATTCTAATTATCAAGGAGAAACTGTTGTGACATTCCATAATTTAGGTGAAGGGCCCATACAGATTCGAAAAAATGATAGGATAGTTCAAGTGATTATTGTTTCTTGTAAAACAGTACCACTTGTAAAAACTGACCCTCCTTCCAAAATAACTATCAGAGGAACTGAAGGATTTGGTTCTACTGATAGAATAAAATTGGGAGCTAAAGTATGGGTAAAACGGAAGCCAGATGATGTTCCAAAGGCTG
>CM053600.1:54163690-54188003 GCA_028646575.1 Pseudocheirus occidentalis
GTGACTAGGCAATGGGAGCAATGAATTCAAGAGGAAAAGATGGTGTAGAATTGGGTTACTTCACTAAAGTAATAGGGAAGCGATGAGAGTAAAGCCAGTGTAGGGGTGAAGTTCCCTAGTGTGAGGCCAGGAGAAAAGAGGGGAGGAATAATGTGAACCAAGCACTAAACTGAGAACTCTTCAAGGAAGGACAATGGCCTTCAGGTCATTGGGAAACAGCCACTAAGGATCTAGATTAACTCATGACTGTATAAGTATTTTCAATTTTTAAAAAAGATCAGAAGTCATGGAACATTGTGCATCCTAAATATCACAAAAATGAAATGTTATATCTTAATACATAGAAATGACTGTTTTACTGATAGGTGATTTCTTTATCAGTGTGTGCAATCAGACCACCAACTTGTTAAAGGTCAAAATCAGTACTAAATTAGAAGAAATGATTAAGTTCAGAAAACAGTAGAATAATCCCAAACTGACAATGATAAATAGGAACTGGGACATCATAAGGAAAGAACTTCACATTTCTATCATTTCTTATGTAATTTTAACCAGTATAAAGCAATAGCCATAAAAAACAAAGAAACTTCCTCAACCACGTGATTTCCTTTGTGATAGCAAAAAATTGGAAATAAAATACCCATTGATTGGGGAAAGACTACACAAATTGTGGTACATGAATTATAATTATTACACATAATAATTTTCCTTTTTCTGTCTTTAAAAAATACAGTTTGGCATATGAGAGAGAAGACACCAAGAAATTGTTATAAAAAAATCAACAAAAATTATTTTCTTTAAAAATAAATCCATTAAATGAGCAATTTAATATATGTCAGACCTGCTCATTACAATTCTTTTTTGTTTTACTGACCAAATTCACATTAAAAATTGCTTCAAGTCATGCCAAAATGATACTTGATAGTAGTCAATATAGTCAATATACTGGCGAATTTTAAGTGGCTATTTCTATCCTTATAATAGTTTATAGTCCTATAAAAAGTTTTATTTTTAGCTTCTTATCTGAAAGTAGATCCTGTGATAGGCAGTGGGCTAAAATATTGGATATGCAAAAAAGTGGGGAAAAAACCCAACAAATCCTTCTCTCATGGTACTTATTCCTTTGTTCTGATATCAGAGATGGCAGATTACTACAAACTAGGGAGAGTGAGGCAGGAACTACATTAAAATGTAATTGGGAAATATTTAACCAAATAAATAAAAATAAAATACAACATAATTTGTGGTTTTCTAAGTCAGTTATCCAAATTCACTGGATAAGCAAGATAGTGCCAGAAAAGCATCTACATCTGCTTCATTGACTACACCGAGGCCTTTGACCTTGTGGATCACAACAAAATGTGTCAAGTCATCAAAAAGATGAGAATACCAGATTATCTTACTTGTCTTCTGAGGAACCTATTTACAGGCCAAGAAGCAACAATTAAATAGAACTGAACATGAAACAACTGATTAGTTTAAGAATGGAAAAGGAGTACAAGGCTGTTAAGTGTCATCTAAATATACAGAGTATATCACACAAAATGCCAGACTGCATGATCAAAAGTCAGAATTCAGGTTGCCAGGAGAAATATAAAAATTTCCAGTTTGCACATGATACTGCTCTGATGACAGAAAGTGAAAAAAAGAATTAAAAAGCCTCTTGTTGAAGGTGAAAGAAAGCATTAAAAAAAACCAACCTAAGATGCTGGCAGCTTGTCCCATCACTTCTTGCAGCTTGAGGGAGAAGAAATGGAAGCTGTTCCAGATTTTGTATTCTTGGGCTCAAAGATCACTGTAGACAGCAACTGCAGCCATGAAATTAAAAATTGCTTGCTCCTTGGAAGGAACAGTGTGGCAAATCTGGGCAGCATACTAAAAAGCAGGGAAAACACCTTGCCAGTAAACATCTATATAGTGAAAGCTGTGGTTTTTCCAATTCTAAACGTATGAATTGGACTACAATACTTTCAAATTGTGGTGCTAGAGAAGACCTTTAAGAGTTCCTTGGACAGCAAGACAGTCAAAACAGTCAATACTTAAAGAAATTAATTCAGGCTATTCACTGACGCTGAAGTTTAAATAGTTTTGACCACATAATGAGAAGATGGCACTCATGGGACAAATTGAAGGGGAAAGGAAAAGGGGACAACAGGTTAGATGGATAGGCAACGTCATAGAAACAATGAACATAAACTTAGACTTCAAGAGATAGTGGAGGGTAGAAGATTGAACAGCAACAAAAGTCAATTTGGGGCTGTTTCTAATTGAATTTGACACTTTGGTTCTGTGTGTCTCACTTTGTCATTACCAAGGTAAAATAAACAAACATTAACACTTTACATTGTTTCTTCATTATACAATTACTCTTCATGATACCAATATCTTAGTGAGTAGAATTTAAAATTTAAGATAGTATAATGGTGTTGATTTTAGCTGTTACAAAGATGTTAGTTAATTGCTCTATGATGTTTTTGCTTATATGAGTTGCTCTCCAAAGCATATTCTGTGTGCTCATTCTTAATTTTCTGCATTATCAGAAGACATTATTGGAAAGTGACTTATGGAAGACTTTTAGCTATACTTTTTTTAAACATCCCCCTTTGAAAGATTGTGTTCTAATTGACTTCTCCCCACACTATATTTTCATTTCAGTGCACTCTGAAAGAGGTGTTCTACATTACTGAATTGTAAATTAGCAGTGACTTTCTGGAGTGGTTAAGATGAAGCTCTGATTGTTTTGCTGTAGAAATTTCAAAAGAATTGAGCAAATCAGATGTTTCTGGATAGTAGGTTGAAATAAGATTCTAGACTCAATTTGTTCTGTCTAATGAAATGCTTAGAGTTAACTACTTGTTTAAGGAGCCAGTTCTTATTTTGTAAAGAAAAATAAAAATTCAACGGGGTAAAAATACCAGTGCAAGAATTTCTGGTATGACATTAATTTTTATTAATTACATCAGACCTTTAATACTAAGAATTGGGAATTTTATTCCATTTTCTAGTCAGTTATTTATTGATTACAATTGTACTCACAAAACCTAATAAGAATCTTTTAATTCTGTAGAACACATCAAATCCATTAAGGATGAATTGTACAGACTCACTATGCTGTGTACTGAACCTTAACATCTATTAGATGTTTTAGGGTTCACATACTTAAGCTGCAAAAGCTTATAAGTGAACTAAAACTTTTGGGACACACTGACATGCTATATATATAGCTTTTATATGCTTGACTAAGACACTTGTGGCATTGGAGTTCCAAGTTAACTTTCAGTTTAATTTTAAAAATAATTTTAAACCTGGTATTTTTTATGTATACTGAATGAACTTCCTATAATTCCCTTTTTCCTGTCTTCCCAATTGAGGAGGGAGATTAACTGTTTCTTCTGTTCAGAAAGAGAATCAGCATTACTTTAGATTTTCAATTTTTTTTTCTTTTCTCACTACACTTCTATTTGTTAAGTATTTCCCAAATGCATATAAAAGTGTTCAACATTGATTTTTCTAAAAATTTTGAGTCTCAAATTCTATCTTTTTTGCCCCTCCCCCAACTCATTGAGAAGGCAAGCAATTTGATATCAGTTATACATGTGAAGTCATGAAAAAACATTTCCATATTAGCTATGTTGCAAAAGAACACACAGACAAAAACTGGGTTCATAAAAGTCTCTCCAGCTTTTTTTCTGAAACCATTCTGATCATCATTTCTTATAGCATAATAGTATTCCATCACAATCATATACCACAACATATTGAACCATTCCCCAGTTGATGGGCATCCCCTCAATTTCCAAGTCTTTTCCACTACAAAAGGAGCTGCTATAAATATTTTTTCCACACAAATAATTCATTTTTCCTTTTCCTTAATCTCTTTGAGATACAGACTTAATAGCAGCATTTCTAATAGCAGTCAAATGGTATGCACAGTCTTATAGCCTTTGGGTTGTAGTTCCAACTTGTTCTCCAGTTTCCCAAATTTTCCACATCCCCTCTGGCATTTGTCATTTTCCTTTTCTGTCATGTTAGCCAATATAAGAGGTATGAGGTGGCATGTAATGAAAAGCATCCATTTTTCTTTCTGTGATCCTCCCTATCTCTTGTCTGCTCATAAACAATTCTTTTATCTATAGATTTGACAGGTCAGTTATTCCATGTTCCCCTAATTTGCTTATGATATCACCCTTTATGTCTAAATCATGTGCCCATTTTAACCTTATCTTGGCATGCAGTCTACCATGTTGGTATGTACCTAGTTTCAGCCAAACTTTTCTCCAGTTTTCCCAGCAATTTTTTGTCTAATTATGAGTTCCTGACCCCCAAAACCCAGATTCTGGAGTTTATCAAATACTAGATTCCAGTAATCATTTACTACTGTGTATTGTGTACTTAATCTATTCTACTGATCTACCACTCTATTTCTTAGACAGTAACAGATTGTTTTCATGATTACTGCTTTGTAATATGGTTTGAAACCCTTTACTGTTAGGCCACCTCCCTTTACTTTATCCCCCACTGATTCTCTTGATATTCTTTTTTTTTTAATTAACTTTTCTTTATCTTTAGTTTACATCATTCATTTCCACAAGATTTTGAGTTACAAATCTTACCCCTACACACCACCCCAAAACAGCAATCCCACTGTTTACCCCCTCCCCCAATCTGCTCTCTCCTATATTCTCCCCCATTACCCCTCTGACTTTCCATTTGGACAAGATGGATCTCCCTACCCCAGTGCCAGTACATCTTATATCCCCGTTGCATGTAAACAACAACAGCAACAACAACAATAATAATATATTTTTTAAGTATTTGATTTTAAAACTTTAAATTCCAGATTATTTCCCTTCTTCCCTCGTCACCCACCCTTACTGGGAAGATAAGCAATTCAATATAGGTTGTATAAGTGTAGTTATTCAAAACATTTCTGTAATGGATATATTGTGAAAGACTGACTACGTTGCCCTCCAAACTATCCCGCTCCCCACTTGTTCTATTCTCTGCTTTGTCCCTTTGCCTTTACAAAAGTGTGTGCTTCTAACTACCCTACTCCCTAACCTCCCCTCCCCACCATCATACCCCCTCTCATCCCCTTCCTCCCTACACTCCTGTAGGGCAAGATACCCAATATAGAGTGTATGTCATTTCCTCCCAAGCCAAGTTCAATGAGAGTAAGGTTGACCTATTCCCTTTTGCTTTCCTGTTCTTCCCCTCCATTTTAATAGTTATCCCTTGCCTCTTTGATATGAGATAATTTACCCCATTCTGTCTCTCCACATCTCCTCTCATTATATTCCTCTCTCACCTCTCAATTTCACCTTTTAAATATCACCCCTTCCTATTCAATTGATCCTGTGCCCTCTGTCTTTGTATATCTGTACACATATATACACACACTCACATATTTATTCATATGCATATATATTCTCCTATATAGACATATGTATGTATACATATATATGTATATACATTTATATTCCCTTCACCTATCCTCATACTGAGAAAAGTTTCATAAGTTATAATTATTATTTTTCCATGTAGGCATATAAATAGTTCAACTTTCATAAGTTCGTTATGATTTCTTTTCCCTGTTTACCTTCTCAGGTTTCTTGTATTTGAATGTCAAATTTTCTGTTCACCTCTGTTTTTTTCATCAAGAATGCTTGAAAGTCAGGGGTGGCTAGGTGGTGCAGTGAGTAGAGCACTAGCCTTGGAGTCAGGAGGACCTGAGTTAAAATCTGGCCTCAAACACTTGAAACACTAACTAGCCCTGTGACTTTGGACAAGTCACTTAACCCCAGTTGCCCTCCAAAAAAAACCAAAAAGAATGCTTGAAAGTCTTCCACTTCATTGAATGACCATATTTTCCCCTGAAACATTATACTCAGTTTTTCTGGGTAGGTGATTTCTTCATTTTAATCATAGCTCTTTTGATCTCTGGAATGGCATATTCCAGGCCCTTCAGTCCCTTAATGTAGAAGCTGCTAGATCCTGTATTGTCCTGATTGTGTTTCTACAATATTCAAATTGTTTCTTCTTGGCTGCTTGTAATATTTTCTCCTTAATCTGGGAACTCTGGAACCTGGCTGTAACATTCCTAGGAGTTTTCTTTTGGGGATCTTTTTAAAGAGATGATTGGTGAATTCTTTCAAATTCTATTTTTGCCCTCTGGTTCTAAAATATCAGGGAAATTTTTCTTAAAATTTCTTGAAGAATGATTTCTAGGTTCTTTTTTTGATCATGGCTTGCAGGTAGTCCAATAATTTTTAAATTGTCTCTCCTGTATCTATTTTCCAGGTCAGTGGTTTTTCCAGTGAGATATTTCACATTCTCTTCTATTTTTTTTCATTTGTTTGGATCTGTTTAATAGTGTCTTGATTTCTCATAAAGTCATTTGCTTCCATTTGCTCCATTCTAATTCTGAAGGAATTATTCTCTTAAGTGAGCTTGTAAAATTCTTTTTCCATCTAAGCAAATTTGGCTTTTTAAGTCATTCCTCTCCTCACTGGCTTTTTGGACCTCTTGCCATTTGAGTTAGTCAATTTTTTAAGGTGTTATTTTCTTCAGTCAGGTTGTTGACTCTTTTTGTGATTTTCTTGAATCATTCACATTTCTCTTCCAAATTTTTCCTCCACTTCTCAAACTCCTTTAACTCTTCCATGGCCTGTAACCAGTTCATATTTTTCTTGGAAGCTTTTGGTGCAGGAATTCTGACTGTGTTGTCTTCCTCCTGTTCCATGTTTTGGTCCTTTTTGTCCCTAAAAAAGGAATCTAAAATTGGATGGCTGTACTTGCTTTGCTTCCTTTGTTTGCTCATTTTGCCAGTCAATTACTTGACTCTTGAGCTCTTTGCTACAGTAGAACTGTGCTCCCAGAGGGAGGAGCTATGTCCCAAATCACTAGGGTTTTCTCAGCTGCCAGAGCTATTAGGAGGGTACTATTTCTACAGCCCCCACCACTTTTAGCTTACTGGTCAACACCTCAGCACCACCACCACCCAGGACCATGATTCAGATCCAGGCAGGGTAAGGCAAGAGCACTTAGCATCTGAATGATAGCTTGGTACTCCTATGATCTGCAGGCCAAGAGCTCTGAAGCAGCCACATTGAGGTGGCTGTAGGGCTGGTGCTTCTGCCACTTCTTGCTCCAGGGGCAGAAAGTCAGAACTGCTCCTCTGTCCTGCTGAGATCCAGCTAAATTCCATTGACCTTTTACTTTGTCTTTGGCATTTATGGGTTGATAATTCTGGAAATCATCAAAGCTGCTGGTGATAAGCTCTCCAGAATGCTCCAGCCACAGCTGGTGGGGGCCACCCTGGGTCTAAAACCGCAGGCTTACATGGGGCTGGGCTCTGCCCCCAGCGTGCTGCAATGGACCCTTCTTGCTAGCCTGCTGGGCTTACTTCAGCGGGAGATTTGTTTCTCTCTTGTTGCTTTTGGGTTCTGTAGCTCTAAAATTTGTTTAGAGTCATATTTTATAGGTATTTGAGGTGGTTATGGGGGGAGCCACAGTGTTTTCCTGCTTGTATGCCGCCATCTTGAGTCCACCCCATTTTAAAATTCTTAATCGGAAAAATTGTTTTAAAAATGCATACCTTAAAAGAATTTTTGCCAGCAATTTTTCTGATGAAGACCCCATTTCTAAAATGTACAGAGAACTGAGTCAAATTTATAGGAATACATGTCATTCCCCAGTTGATAAATGGTCAAAGGATATAAACGGGCAGTTTTCAGAGGATGAAATTAAAGATATTTATAATCATATGAAAAAAATTATCTAAATCACTATTGATTAGAGAAGTGCAAATCAGAAAAACTCTGAGATACCACATCTCACCAGTCCGATTGACTAACATTACAAAACAGGAAAATGATAAGTGCTGGAGAAGATAGGAAAAATTGGGACACTCATGCCTTTTTGGTAGAGTAGTGAACTGATCCAACCATTCTGGAGAGCAGTTTAGAATTATGCCCAAAGAGCTATAAAACTACATACTTGTTCACCCAGTAATTCCTCTTCTAGAACTATATCCCAAAGAGATCATAAAAGTGGAAAAAGGACCAGTATGTACAAAAATATTTATAGCAACTCCTGTAGTGGTGGCAAAGAATTGGAAATCAGGGGATGTCCATCAATTGGGGAATGGCGAAACAAATTGTGGTATATGAATGTAATGGAATACAATTGTGCTCAAAAGAAATGAAGAACCGATGAACTTCATAATAACCTGGAAAGACTTATATTAATTGATGCTGAGTGAGGAGAGCAGAACCAGAACTTTGTACGCAATTACAGACACATCATATCTCTGATGACTCACTTTGATAGACTGGGATCCTCTTAGCAATGCAGTTACAAAAGAATCATCTAAGACAGTTACAAAAGAATCGTGATGGAAAGGGCTGTCCACATTCAGAGAAAGTGGTTGTAATCCTTCTTTATAGTTTAGCTAATGTGTAGTTTGAAGTTATTTGTAGAACCTATATTGGATTGCAAGCCGCCATCAGGGGAGAGGGAGGAGAAGAGGGAGATGGAGCAAATTTGTAACTCAAAAGCTGATGGAACTAAATGTTGTAAACTAAAAGTAAATACAAATTTTTTAAAGATACATTACTTTATAAGTTCACTATTGTCATTTAATTTTGGATTGTCATTGCTTGTATTGCTCAATTATGTCCCATTTGCCAGGAGGATTTTGACCGTTTTGAGGAACAAGGTGTAAGTGCCAACACAATCTTTACAGCATCATCTGTGACTGTAAATATGTTGTCAAAGTTCTCAATCACAAAATTTAACAGACTCCCCATATAGAGGACAGAGACGAAACATTTATTCAGACACTAGAATACCAAATCTCACCACCAGGAAACCAAATCCATCATAGCAACATAGAAGTTAGCACACCACAGTGGAGCAGATAGCCTCACCATTCTTTAGCCTTCTCACAACCAAATGCTTACTAACAAGCCTGGCTGTCTGCCTGAGTGCGTCTTCTCTTCCCTCTAGCTCTAACTGTTTTGCCAGCTTCCTGTGGGCTCAGCTCCACTCTTCAGCAAACTCCTCCCACCACAGGCTTCCTGTGATTACATTCAGCCTATTGCAGGCAGAGGAAATATTCAAATAAGAGAAGATCTTCAGATTCCCTTAGGCATATTATGGGACAGGGAAGATCTTCAAATTCCCATTACCATTACATTTATCTTTCATGTCCTTCCTTACATAGCAAAAATACATTAACAATACATTTCATTACATAGGTTAATGGGAGTTTAGGGGTAACTGGTGGGACAGCTGGTATCAGCAGAACTTTATAATAACAAGAGGGATAACAGAAAATAAGGAAATAAAACAATATTTTAGGGTAGGGACTTGGACACAAACACCTAATTTCCCCCTTAAACAAATGGGGCTCCAAATCTTGGGGTAAGGGGTGAAAGTCTCTTTTCCCATAGCTACTTCCTACTGAAACTGGATGTTGAGCTGTCCCTAATTGAGAGGCCATTTCTTTAACTGGCATCCAGAACTTGGTTGATACCAGATCTAATAGGTCCCAGTCAAAAGGACAGCTCTTTGGCTGGCATCCAGAGCTCAGGCGATGCCAGGCCCAGGGGTGACACATTACAATCATGGAAAAGAGTGACATCTGACATAAGTGATCAGGCACCTACAGGTGGAGGGTACTAAGCCAGCAGGAAACAAATCTCACAAAAACAAGTTTAACAGCCAAAAAAGCCAAAGGGGAACAGATACAGGGTCAGTCATGCTTTTGGAGTCTATTACCTCACAATCGTATCCTCATTCATGGTAGAATATATGACACTGACGTCCTTGCTCTATTTCAATGGATTGATGTACTGCTATAAGTTCAGCATATTGACTGCTTCCACCTGTCCCAGTGCTTTTTTTTAATCTTGAGTTTCTTTGAAGGTGTGACAAACTTGGATAAAATGGTTCAGGAAGATCTGTAGGGGCAGTCCTCACTTCTCAATTCCATCTAAAATCAAGGCCCTTATCTTGATAATATATAATACAGTAACCTGTTAGTAAAACCCAGCCTCTTCTACACACCTCTTCCAGTTCTCTCCCTGGTTTTATTAGTATTCTTCGCAAACATGTTTCTAAATCTCTAGATTTTCCCTCCTGTAGCCTCAGTTCCCAGTTTTCACAGAGCCCTCTACTTTTAGCCCACTTTCTTGCTTGGGAGGAATAAAGCAAATCCTCCTATCCTGGGATATCCATTTCTTCTTCTAAGTTCCTTCTTCCTCCAAATAGAAGTCCTATATTTCATGATTCCCATCCTCATGGCCAAATGTAGGACCAACACAATATTCACAGTCCGATGGCAACTATAAATATGCCGGCATAGTGTTCAATCACAAAATGTAATAGATTTTCCATATAAGAAACAGAAGCAAAACATATATTCAGGTACCAGAAAACCTAATCCCCAAATCAGAAAGCCAAATCCATCATAGTAACAAAGGAGTCAATAAACTATATAACAGCATAGAAAGGCACACTATCCTTTAGCCTTCCCACAAACAAACATTTGCCCACAAGCCTAGTTGTCTGCGTGGGTCTGTCCTCTCTTCCTTCCAGCTCTAACTTCTCTCCCAGTTTTCCATGGGCTCTGCTCCACTCTTCAGCAAGGTCCTCACACCACAGACTCCCTGTGATTACATTTGGCCTATTAGGGGTCAAGAAAGATCTTCAAATTAGGACAGGTCTTCAAATTCCCTTAGCCTCATTTTAAGAGCCACAGAAGATCTTCAAATTACCGTTTACAGGTCTCAGCACATAGTCAGAGAAGTAGAATTTTGTACATAAATGTGGGTCTCTGTAAATGGTCATATCTATTTTCTTGTCTTTGTAGGTACACTTGATCTAATTCTTTACTGGCAGTTTTGATAACGGTTAAATGACAAATAGAAATTGTCCTTGGTAACTTTTATAAAGTTAGGAAACAGTTCCTCATAAATGAAACCATTCTTTTCTGCATTTTGGATTTACTTCCTTTTGTTATGATTTCGGAAGTAGGATGCTGCCAGTTATTCTCTTTGTTCACTTATTCTATATTTAAATTTAAATTTTAAACTATTTCTCAGACTGGTCTTGTGACTTCAAAAAATTATTTGAATTATCTTTCTCATTTTGGTCATAAATGTGTACTTTGTGCTTCCTGTAAACACATGACTGAGACTATATTTGCCATGATTAATACATGTTAAAAATTCAAATGTAAGATTTCATCAATATATTAAGGAACAGTTGATAGTTTCAGTTACCTGGCTTACTGTAAGATTAAGTGACTTGCTTGTCATCACTTAGTATGTATGTATCAGGGTCTTTCCTTGAACCACGGTCTACTCCAAGACCTTGTTTCTATCTTCTGTACCACATTGTCTCTCATCATCAGTGTATATAAATAACTACTAAGTCTCAAAACTCTCTTAACCTCCTAATTTCTATTATAAAGCTGTGTAGTAGAAAGAATATTCAATTTAATACAACCATGGGTTGATCTTGGGCACATCACTTAACCTTACTTGGCCTTAGTTTTTCCTCTGTTGAAAAACATTATGCCACATCTGGTAAGAGGAAATTTAATATAAATAAATGTTAGTTCAAATTAGATTATTTTAGAAATCAGCTTCACAAGTTCAGGGTTAAGGAGATTTGGCCAGCTCATTTATGTGGAGAGGTACAGGGGGATTTAGTGTACTGAAAGCTCAGTGTGAGTCACTTAGTGTGACTCAACCAAAAAGGCTAACATCATCTTAAGATGCCTAAAGAGAGTAATGATGTCAAAGAGAAACCAAGAAAATGTGAAGTTATAATTAATAGCATTCTGACCCGGTCAGATCATGTCTAGAGGACAGTGTTCAGTCCTTGGAAACCTATCTTAAATGTGTTCTTTCAAGTTCAATGGCTTAGCAAACAAGTATGATTACTATCTTAACTTATTTGAAAAGCTATCTTGTAGAAGATTCATTTTTTACTAGTCAGTCCTAGAGGACTAAAAGCAATAGGCGGAAGTTGCAGAGATGCTAGTTTTAGCTTAATGTAAAGAAAGACTAACTTGGAACTATTTAAAGGTAGAAATGAATTACAGATTTCCCCTTGAAGTAAAAAAAGTGGATGACCATTTATCTCTCTACAAGTTTGTGTTGGACTGGATGATATGTGAGATTTTGTGTTATTCCTTGAGGTAATTAAAATAGATCATGGGTTATTAAAACTTTTTGTGTTTCAGACACCATTGGCAGACTTATGAAGCCCATGGACTCCTTCTCAGAACAATATTTTTAAGAGCATAAAATAAAACACATAGAATTGCAAAGGAAAAGTTATTTTAAAATGGAATTATTAAAATATTAAATTTTTAATTATTAAAACTTGTTCACAGACTTCACAAAGAACCTCTGAACTAGTTGATTTCTGTAGCAATAGGAGGAGGTGGCTTTTAAAATTGGGGGCTAAGCTGGATCCAGGGGTGAGTTAAGTACTTTAGATCTCTCCTTTCTTGTTTTATTATCTTGTTTAAATGCTATATGATGGATGGTAATAAGAGGATAACATTTTTTTTTAACATAAAAAGAATTTCTTCAGAAATTGTCACTCTTTTTGTATGTTAAAATCTACCTTTTTGGATCATTTCCCCATTGTAGGTGGTTGAAGATTATGCTGGAAGATGGCAGGTTCCTTTGCCACAGCTTCAGGTTCTTCAGACAGCACTTTGTTGTTTCACAACGGCCAGTGTATCGTTCCCAACTGAATGTGAGCACGTACAGTATGTTTTGAGTAGCCTAGCTTTGTAAGTATTATTTTCTTTCCTTATTAAAATGATGTCTTTGTCATTGTATTTTCCATATATTGGTTTCCAGTTACTCCTTTTCTAAGGAAGAAATCTCTCCCCTAATCTACTAAACATAGAAAATGTTTGTTATAATTTTGCCTATAGTTCTAGTATCAAATTGGCACTATAAGATACATAAGGATCAAATGAGACAATAATTGTATAGCATTTTAGTATAGTGCCTGGCATATTGTAAGCACTATGTAAATGTTAACCATTATTATTTTTCTGTGTTTTTGTTATACAACTAGAATTAGATTTCCAGGAATTTAGTAGATAGAGCTCTGAATTTTGAGTCAGTCACGTGTCAAAATTATGCCTCAAGTATTTATTAGCCATTTGACTGAGCACTAATTTTTCTGTCTTAGTTTCTTCATCTGTAAAATGGGAATGAACAAATGAGATAACACATATAAAACTTTCTGAAAACCTTAAAGCACTGTATAAGTGCTAGTTGTTTTTATTTTAATGGCTTGTTATTATTTTTCCTCCAATTGAAGAAGCTACTAGCTAACTACAGTTTTGCTATGGTGCCCCGGAATTAAATATTCCAGGGTGTCATAGTTATTAAAATAATTTTTTAAGGAACATACACAGTACTGGACCAGAAGGTGGTCAGTAGAATCCCCAGGTTAAAGAATTCTTACAATGGTGTGAGCATATAAAAATATCTAAACATATGCTTGTGTGTGTGTGTGTGTTTATAAATATCTTAAAGTGCATGTATATATGATAATTTCATAATGCTTTATAACTTGGGTTTTTTCTTAGAAGGGAATTTGTTAAGCACATGAATCAATTACCAGTGAGCTTGGCATGGAGTACAAATCATGGTAGGTGCTAAAATAATTGTTTTAGCAAGTTGCAGGGGCAGCTAGATGGCACAGTGAATAGAGTGTCAGATTCAAGAAGACGTAGTTCTGATCTAGCCGCAGATACTTACTATGTGATCCTGGGCAAGTCACTTTACCCTGTTTGCCTCAGTTTCCTCACCTGTAAAATGGGATGGAAAAGGAAATAGCAAACCACTCAAGTGTCTTTGCCAAAAAATCCCTAAATGGGATCACAGAGAATCAGAGCTGAAATGACTAAACAACATCACACTGAGTAGGGGCAGAGCCAAGATGGCAGCGTGGAAGCAGGAGAACTCCATGAGCTCCCCCCATAACCACCTCAAACATCTATAAATTATTACTCTAAACAAACTTTAGAGCTACAGAAGCTACAAAGTGACAGAGAGAAACAAATCTGCTGCTGAAGGCAGGCCAACAAGAACATTGCAGCAGGCTTGGAGCTGAGCCCTGCTCTGTTTGAGCCTGCAGTTTTAGCCCTAGGGTGGTTCTGACCAGCAGTGGCTGGAAAGGACTGCTGCATTACCAGCAGCTGTGGTGGTTTCTAGAATTATCAACCTATAAATGCCAAAGGCAAAGTAAAAGATCAGTGTGGACTTTGAGGGAACAGGGGGAATGAAAGCAGTCTAGCCTTTGCTCCCAGGGTGAGAAGGTAAGAAGCAATGGAGGCCAGGCAGACCTGCACCCATATCTGCTTCAGAGTTCCTGACCTGCAGATCATAGAGGGACCAAGTAACCATTCAGAGGGATAATTGTTCTTGCTTTAACCTGCCTGGATCTGGATCACTGTCTTGGGTGGAGATTTTGGGGTGTGTGACCAGGTGCCAGAGCTTGTGGAGGCTTCAGAGAGGGCACCCAACTAATAGCTCTGGCAGCTGCAAAAACGCCAGTGATTTGGAACAAAGCTCTCCTCTCTGGAAGCAGAGTCCTATTGTGGCAGAAAGCTCAAAAGTCAAGTAATTGAGTGGCAACCTGAGCAAGCAGAGGAAGCAAAGCAAGCACAGCAGTCAAACCTTAGATTCATTTTTTGGAGACAAAAAGGATCAAAGCGTGGAACAGGAGGAAGACAACACGGTCAGAATTCCTGCACCAAAAGCTTCCAAGAAAAATATGAACTGGTTATAGGCCATAGAGGACCTCAAGAAGGATTTTGAAAATCAAGTAAAAGGAGTGGAGGAAAAATTGGGAAGAAAAATTGAATGATATAAGAAAATCATGAAAAGAGAGTCAACAACCTGACTGAAGAAAATAACACCTTAAAAAAACTGACTAAGTCAAATGGCAAGAGAGTCCCAAGAAGCCAGTAAGGAGAAGAATGCCTTAAAAAGCCAAATTTGCCAGATGGAAAAAGAATTTCAAAAGCTCACTGAAGAGACTAATTCCTTCAAAATTAGATTGGAGCAAATGGAAGCAAATGACTTTATGAGAAATCAAAATACTATTAAACAGATCCAAACAAATGAAAAAATAGAAGGCATTGGAAAAACCACTGACCTGGAAAATTGATCCAGGAGTGATAATTTTAAAATGATTGGACTACCTGAGAGCCACAATCAAAAAAAGAGCCTAGACACCATCTTTAAGAAATTCTCAAGGAAAAATGCCCTGATATTCTAGAACCAGAGGGCCAAATAGGACTTGAAAGAATTCACCGATCACCTCTTCAAAAAGATCCCCAAAAGAAAACTCCTAGGAATATTATAGTGGGGTTCTGGAGTCCCCAGATCAAGGAGAAAATATTACAAGCAGCCAAGAAAAAAATAGTTTCAATATTGTGGAAACACGGGATCTAGCAGCTTCTACATCAAGGGATCAAAGGGCTTGGAATATAATATTCCAGAGATCAAAGGAGCTATGATTAAAACCAAGAATCCCCTACACAGCAAAACTGAGTATAATACTTCAGAGGAAAATATGGTCATTCAGTGATATAGGGGACTTTCAAGCATTCTTGAAAAAACCAGAGTTGAATAGAAAATTTGACATTCACATACAAGAAGCATGAGAAGGTAAACAGGGAAAAGAAATCATAAGGAACTTATCAAAGTTCAACTATTTACATGCCTACTTGGAAAAACAATAATTGTAACTTATGAAACTTTTCTCAGCATATGAGGATAGTTGAAGGAAGTAGAAATGTGTGTGTATAGATACATATATGTCTATATAGGAGGGCATATGTACATATGAATACATATGTGAATGTGTATATATGTGTACAGGTATACATAGAGGGCACAGGATCAGTTGAATAGGAAGGCATGATACTTAACAAATAAAATTAAGAGGTGAGAGGGATATAATGAGAGGAAATAGGGAGAGACAGAATTGGGTAAATTATACAAAAGAGGCAAGGGAAAACTGTTAAAAATATAGGGGAAGAACAGAAAGGCAAAAGCGAATGGGTCAACCTTATTCTCATTGAATTTGGTTTAAGGAGGGAATAACACACATACTAAATTGTGTCTCTTACCCTACAGGAAAGTAGGGGGGAAGGGGATAAGAGGGGCTTGATAGAAGGGAGGACACATTGTGGGGGAGGGTAGTTAGGAGCACACACTTTTGAAAAGGGACAGGGTCAAAGTAGAAAACAGAACAAGTTAGGGGCAGGAACAAGTTAGGATGGAGGGAAATATAGTCAGTCTTCTACAGTACATCAACTATGGAAATGTTTTGCATAACTACACATGTACAACCAATATTGAATTGCTTGTCTTCCCAGTAAGGGTGGGTGATGAGGGAAGAAGGGAAAGAGTCTGGAATTCAAAATTTTAAAATCAAATGTTTAAAAAAAATTGTTATCATTATTATTATTATTTTACATGCACTGGAAAATTTTATATATATGTGTATATGTATATAGGTATGTGTGTGTGTGTGTATATATATATATATATATATATATATATATATAGGCAGTGGGGTGTGGAGGGCCATCTTGCCCTACTGGAAAATTGGAGGGGGAATGAGGGAGGATATTGGAGAGAGCAGATTGGGGGAGGGAGTATTCATTAGGATTGATGTTCTGGGGTGGTGGGTAGGGGAAAGACAGGGAGAAAATTTGTAACTTAAAACCTTGAAATGAATGTTGTAAACTAAAAATAAACATAATATTTTTTAAAAGCATCATACTAATTAACAAATTCAAAAATGAATTAGTTCTGTTATCTTGTTTTTAAGTTATATTTTTATGATGCAGCAACCTATTTTATGTCATGACTAGGAATGAATATTTCTAAATGTTTATAGTTTAAAGACTACTAAAACGCTGTCAGATTATTCACTGTGAATTTTTTCAAGAAGGAAAGAAATAGGTTGGTTTTTTTTTTTAATAGATGGCTTATAAAGAATAAGAAATAGTCTTGGTTGAACCCTTTAGTTTGGCCTTAACCTGTGATGTTTTGTGTGTGTGTGTTTTTTTTTACTTGTATGCCTTTTATCAACTGTATCCTAACACATGATCTTTAGCCTTTAATCACATGAAACAGGCTCTTAATACTTGTTTGTTTTTTAAACAACTGTCAGTAACTATTTTTATACAACAGAATTTGTTTTATTTCTTGCTTTTCCTATCCCTTACAATTATCTGGTTGGTATGTGTTAAATAGAAGCCAAACTTATTCAAGGTTTCCTGGCCAAAATGGAATGGTCCCAGTAAATGTGAAGAAGCAGGTGAAAAAATATTATCTTCAGTAGCTTCTGGCATAATTTTTTTTCTGCAGTTCTATAATCTTTTGGAATTTTTATTATTCCTGCTATAGGAAGTCTAGGGTAAGTTTTAGGTGCATACTTAAGTATAGAAAAATAATGAAGCCAATATTTTGAATAGTCTGGCTTTAAAGGTAAATACTCTTTTTCTTTCTTTATTAAAGTATCATTTTTGCTATTGTATTATCCATGCAGTTGATTCAAATGAACCCTTTCCCAAAGAAATGATCTATGTCTGCTGTGATAGTGTTAAACTTTGTAACAGTCTTGAACATGGATTAAGAAAATCTTTGAACTGGCCTCTATAATTGCTTCCCCTTTTGCCTGTCCCTGGAATGCTCTGGACCCCTCCCACCCCCATTTCTCTCCTTTAAAAACCCTAGTCAAATGCCACTCCAATAGGAAACCTTTCCTGATTTCTTCTTCCTTTCTATTTCCAAGTCAGTTATAGTTGTCGTCCCTCCAGTAATGCTATATTTTCTACTCATTTTTATGCACATTATTTTATTTTATAATTATTTGTATCATAACTGGACTTGGAATCAGAAATCCAGACCTTGAATTGTGGCTACATTGTGACTTAATGTCTACTTTGGAAAAGTTGCTTGACCTCTGAGTAAGGAATAGGCCTTTTCTCACTCTGATTACTATATCCTATTATCTTATGAAACCTGTAAGCTTCATGAGAACCAGAACTGTATCAGTGAGTCAGGCAATATACATTTATTTAAACCTACTATGTGCAAGGAACTGTGCAAAGCTAAGCATTAAGATACCAGGAAAGAAAAAAGGCAATGCTGGCCAAGGGTGGGGCATATAAATAAGGGAAAAAAGAAAACAGGGACAAATTGGAAATAATACAAGGAAGGAAAGCTTTAAAATTAATAAGCATTGGAAAAGATTTCCTATAGAAGATGAGGTTTTAGCCAGGGAAACCAGGAGGTAGAGATGAGAAAAGAGCCTATTCCAAACAGAGAGTGTAGCCAGGAAAAATGACCACAGTTGGGAAATAAAGTATCTTGTTCAAGGAATTTGAAAAATTCTGTGTCATCAGATTACACAGTATGTGGTGAGGTGTGATAGGAAGGGGTCAGGTTTTAAAGGGTTTTGAACTCCAAACAGGATTTTATATTTAAAGATTTTTTTAAATAATTTTTTTTCAGTTACATGTTAAAAAAATTTTTTTAAACTTTATATTTTAAGTGTTGAGTTCCACATTCTGCCTTTTCCTTCCATCCCTTCCTTATTCTCTTCCCTCTTTGAGATGATATATTTAATTATGAAGATAATTGAGATCCACTGGAGTTTAAGTGGGTCTGTGAATGGATACAGTCAGACTTGTACTTTTGGAAGATCACTTTCACAAGTGAGTGAAGAATAGACTGGGATTGAGAGACTTGAGGCAAGGAGACCAACCAATAGGTTATTATAATAGCCCAAGCATAAGGTGGATGAGAGCATGACTCTCTTTCTTAAACTTAAAAGTGATGGTAGTGTCAGAGGAGAGAAGGGCATATATTCCAGAGATGTTACAAAGGTAGAATCAACAGGTCTTGACAAATGATCCAGTATGAGGTTGGGGGAGGAAGAGAGAATGAGGAGTTAGAATGACACCTATGTAGTGAAATTTGAGTGATTAGGAATATTGCTGTTTTGGAGTTGGGGTCTGGGAAAGACGGGAGAAAATTTGTAATTCAAAAATCTCATGAAAATGAATGATGTAAACAAGAAAACAAAAATTTTATTTAAAAAAAAAAAGAAAATTAAGAGATCATTAGTAACTGGAGAGAGCAGTTTTAGTTGATTGATGGTGTCAGAAGCCAGACAGTAAAGAATTAAAAAGACAGTGAGAGGAGAGGAAGTAGAGGCATCTGTTGTAGATGGCTTTCTTGTTAGTTGCACCACAAAAGCTATGGAATAATAGTTATGAAGAATGGATGGATCAAATGAGGGTTTTTTGAGGATGGGGGGGAGTGATGTGAGCATGTTTATAATGAGCCAGTAGAAAGGGAAGATAAGTGAAAAGGAGGAGGTGATAGAGGGGACCGTCTGCTTGACAAGAGGGAATGAAATGTGATCATTTGTGCATTTAGAGAGGTTAGCCTTGGTGGAAAGAAAGACTACTTCATGTGAGACAGGGTTGAAGGAGGAGATAGTAGCAAAAAATGATATGTTATAAGATGAGGAAGAAAGGAAAAGATGGAGTTCTAGGTGAATGGCTTCAGTTTTTTCAATAAAATATGAGGCAGGGTTCTCAACCTAGAAGTTTGAGAGGGGAAGCCATAGGAGATAAAGAGAGCTAAAAAAATTTGGAAGAGCTGAACTAAGTGGGCTAGTGAGTTAATTAATGAGATATAAAAAGATTGCTTAGCAGCAGTGAGGACCCAGTTGTGTGACATAAATTTGTGGTGGATCCAATCAGCTCAGTTTAGAATTAAAGATTTTCTCCAGATTTGTTCTGCCATACATATAGACATGAAAGCATCAGGAATTGGGAGTGATTGTTAACAGTCCCGTGAACTTGTCTTTTTGAGTTGCCATATTTTACAGAAATACAAGACCTAGAGTATATAAGAAGTCCAGAATGTTTAAAGGACAAAGGTTCACCCTCCTCCCTACACCCCAGCTGACATGATTTGTTGTTTGTACCCCACGCTGGACTTTCTGTGTGTCCTTGGGAATCAAGACAGGCACCAGTCAGTCTGTACTAGACTGGGAAACTGCTTATGCAGCTAAGACCCTTGTACATAAGCAGACCATCATAACTTCATGGTCTAGCAGTTCCCAAGGGAAAAGAATGATGCTTTTGCCATTTTAATTATTCGTGATTTTTCCTCTTCTGCCACTCCCATTTAAGTGGAAATTTCTGTTTTTCTTCCTCTCTTTGTTGCAGTTTCAGAAATATGCAAACTGCTTTTAGATTGTGAATTCTTTGTGCTTGCATAGGTTTCCACATGCATGTTCATTTCTCTTGTAGTGTATATCTAGTTGCAACACAATGTCTCGTGCACTTATGGTATTGTTTTTGGTTAAGTAGTAATAGTGGCAGCATTTAGGCTTTTGGACTTGTGATATTATTTTTAGTTAATATGATTGAGGACTGAGGCTTTCCAGGGCAAGATGGATGATAGGATAAGGAGTGAACAAGAGACTCGAGGACAATGCAGAATTGGAGTGGTGTAGATCAGTGGTTTTCAACCTTCCTAATGCCCAGACCCTTTAATACTCCTGTGTGGGCGTATATGCATATAGGTGGACCCGCCTGGAGACTGATAGAGGAGTGGTATCTCAGTTCCTAAGATCATTGGAAATATGTGTTTTCTGATGGTCTTAGGTGACACCTGTGAAAGGGTCGTTTGACAACCCCCCCCCCAAAAAAGGGAGTGGTTGCGACCCACAGGTTGAGAACTGCTGATGTAGATGAAGAGCAAGATTTGGGGTTAGAAGGCAGAAGTGGAAAGCCAGTAGACCGTAATCAGATAAGGGAATTAAAGAGTTCATAAACATGATAATGGTGTATTTGTGGGTGATGGCTGATCAAGGTTATGACCATTTTTGTATGTGATTGAGGTGAGGTGGAAGAGTAGGTCATGGAAAATTATTTAATTTGAATTAGGAAGTTAGGGTGTTTTAAGGAGTAGCGATAAGTATGTTGAAACCCCCTAACTAGGACAGCAGAAGTAGGAGAGGAAAAGAAGGGGAATATCTTAGAGATTGGGAGGTAACAGATTCCAGAATTTTGAATGGATAGTAAATATGGATTGAATGAACCGCAAAGGAAAAAAAGGTTATTGAGTGATTGTGATAGGAAGAACTTGTAGATGGCAGTGGGGAGCAAAGAGTATTGCAACTTCTTATTGAAAAGTGTCTTACTGAAAATTTGACATAGTCCCTAACAGTGTATCATACTAAGTAAAATAATCGTTTTTTAATGTAAAAAAAATCAGTATTTTATGGAATTACAAAGTTTTTAACATCCATTTCCTGAATTGATGAATTTAAAGGTTTATTGCATGTAGAATTGTTTTATCAAATCATAAAATTACAGACTTAGAAGGGAGCACAGAGATAATAACTAGTTTGCTAAATTAAAAAATTCCATTTTATAATAACAAGTGATCATCACATCTCCACATTACTTCTGACCAGGAACACTATTCTCTGAGGTGGTTCATTCCGTTTTTTTATAGCTTTAATGATTATGCAGTTTTTTGGGTTTTGTTTGGCTGAAATCTACTCTGTAGCTTCTTCACCTTGGTCTTTGTTTTGTCCCCAGAGGCCAAGCAGAGAAAGTCTTATATTTCTTCTTTGAAAACCCAACAGTCCTTCAGATTTTGAAGGTAGCAATTATTTCTGCCCTCAACACTCTCTCTACCCCATCTAGCCAATAAAGAAATTTCTTTACTTGTTTTCCCCTGCTAAACATACCTAATGCCTTCAGCAGATTTTTTAGTGTAAGTAGCCCTGTCCTCCCAGCTTTCATTTTATCAGCAGCTTTCCTGAGACCTCAACCAATTAATTAATGAGCAAGTATTTGTTTAGAACCTACTGTGTGCTAAGTGTTGGGGATACAAAGAGTAAGACCATCTCTTAGGGAATTTGAAGAAGCCAAACACATATATAAATATATTTTGAATAAATGTTAACAGAATAAATACAAATAAACACACAATAGTTAAATGCAATGTAGCTAATTAGAGCTATTAAGGAAGCAGAATGCTAACAGTTTTGTTGTTGTTTTCTTTGAGGGGGAGATCAGGAGAGGGGATGGTATTTGAACTTGCATTTTAAATGAAGAGAGGAATTCTATGAGGAGGGGATGAATAAGTGCATCCTTAACTTGGGGATGGCCAGTGGAAGGGCATGGAGATGAGAGGTGGAGTGCCATTTATGAATAACAGAGATAAGGCTAGATTACCTAGATTAAGAAATGTAATAGAATGTGATGAACCTGCAAGGATAGATTGAATAGAGATTATGAAGAGCTTTAAAAGCTATAGTGTGGAGGGCAGCTAGGTGGTGCAATGAATAGCACATTGGTCCTAGAGGCAGGAGGGCCTGAGTTCAAATCTGGCCTCAGACACTTATTAGCTAGCTGTGTGATGCTGGGTAAGTCACTTAATTCTGATTGCCTCCAAATCAAAAAATAAATAAATAAAACTAAGACAAGGTATTTATAATCTAGATGCAGTGGGAAGTCACTGGAATTTATCGAATAGATGAGTGACATTGCTAGATCTTACTGAAAGGAATATTACTTTGGCAGCAATGTAGTAAGAGTAGGAAAAGATCTGAGGCAGAGTGACCAGTTAGGAAGCCATTGCAATAATCTAGGCAAGAGGTAATAAGGATCTTAACTAGGCCAGTGGTTGTGTGAATAAAGAGAATGGATGAGGCGGAGATGTTGTGAGGATAGAAATGTTGGGTTTTTTTTGTTTTTGTTTTTGCTCTTTGGAGGGGGGAAGGTAGGGCAAGTGGGGTTAAGTGACTTGTCCAAGGTCACATGAGTAGTTTTTTGTGTTTGGTGTCTGAGGCCAGGTTTGAACTCAGGTCCTCCTGATTCCAGGGCCAGTGCTCTACTCACTGTGCCACCTAGCCACCCCAGAAATGTTACTTTTTAACAGCTGATTAGCTATATGGAATGAGGCAGAGTGAGAGTAAACATTAGTGGTTATCTTATGAACCTGAGATTAGAAAAATGGTGGTACCTTTGGAGGAGTGGTAGGTTTTGGAGGAAAAGTGATAAATTCTTTTATGGACATGTTGAGTTTTAGATGTCTTCGAGACATCCATTTTGGAATATCCAATAGTTGGTGATGTGGGACTGGAGAATAGAGGAGAGACTAGGTCGATAAATAAAGATTAAGTCATCTGTATAGAGATGACAAATTAGCCCATGTTAGTTGATCACTTAAAAAGAGGGTATAGAGAAGAAGAAAGGCCCCATAACAGGCCTTGGAGAACACCCACCTATAGAGGATGTGATATAGATGATGAACCAGCAAAGAAGGTTAAGGAGTAGGCAGGTAAAAATGAACCAGTATAGAGCAATGTCATGAAAACTCAGGGAGGAGATAGTGTCCAGGTGGAGTAGGTTGTTACTACTGTCAAGTACAGCAGGGTGAGGAGTGAGAAAAGACCATCAAACTCAGTGATTAAGAGACCATTAATAACTTTATATGGGAGCAGTTTCAGTTGAGGAATGAAATCTGATTACAAAGGGTTGAGGAGTAGAGAAGTTTGGAGGTAACAAGTATAGCTATTTGTAGTAATTTGGCTGAGAAAAGTAGGAAAGACTTAGAACTATATGTGGTTGAAGGAGATGATAAGGTCTAGTAACGGACTTTTCAGGAAGTGAGTGGGGAAGGGTTAGGCTTGTTTAAAGGTGATATAGAAGGAACCAATTCCTAGGAGGATGTTGAAGATTAGGGAGAGGAATCATTCAGGGGTCAGTCTGAACAATGTAGGAGGAAATGAAACTGAAGGCATATGTAGAATTGGCTTTGACAAGAAAAAGGAACAGTTCTTATCAGAGACAAGGGAAGAAGAGAGTGGGGACAAAAAGGATCAAAGCATGGAACAGGAGGAAGACAACACAGTCAGAACTCCCACACCAAATGCGTCCAAGATACTCAAAGATTGCCTACAAGCTATAGATCAACTGAAAAAGGACTTTGAAAACCAAATAAGAAAAATGGAGGAAAAATTGGGAAGAGAAATGAGAATGATGCAAGAAAATCATGAAAAGAAGAGTCAACAACCTGACTGAAGAACACAACACTTTTAAAAAAATAGATTAACTCAAATGGCAAAAGAGGCCCAGAAAGCCAATGAGGAGAAGAATGCCTTAAAAAGTCAAATTTGCCAGATGGAAAAAGAATCTCAAAAGCATTCT
>CM053600.1:54188503-54211715 GCA_028646575.1 Pseudocheirus occidentalis
GAAATGAAAAAATAGAAAGCAATGTGGAATATCTCCTTGAAAATATCTTCCACTGACTTGGAAAATAGATCCAGGAGAGACAATTTGAAAATTATTGGTCTACCTGAAACCCATGATCAAAAAATAACTTGGAAAGCATCCTTCAAGAAATCCTCAAAGAAAATTGCCCTGATGTTTTAGAATCAGAGGGCAAAATAGAACTTGAAAGAATTCACCAATCACCTCTTCAAAAAGATCCCCAAAAGAAAACTCCTAGAAATGTTATTGCCAGGTTCCAGAATACCCAGTTAAAGGAGAAAATATTACAGGCTGCGAAGAGAAAACCATTTGAGTACTGCAGAAGCACTATTAGGCTAACCCAGGATCTGGTAGCTTCTATACTGAGGAGGGCTCAAAGCGCCTGGAATATGATATTTTGAAGATCAAGGGAGCTAGGATTAAAGCCAAGAATCAACTACCCAGCAAAACTGATCATATTATTGCAGGGGAAAATATGGTCATTTAATGAGGTGGAGGAATTTCAAGCATTCTTACTGAAAAAACCATAACTGAACATAAAAATTTGACAACCAAACTCAAGAAGCATGAGAAGGTAAACATGGGAAAGAAATCATAAGGAACTTATCAAATTTGAATTATTTACATGCCAATATGGACAAACAATAATAGTAACTTCTGAAACTTTTCTTAGTATGAGGATAGTTGAAGGGAATACAAATAAATAAATTTATATGTATATATACATATATATGTATGTATGTATGCATACTTACACATATGTCTATATAGGAGGCTCTATATGCATATGAATACATATCTGAACATGTGTGTATATGTGTATATAGAGGGTATAGGATAAATTGAATATGAACGTATGATACTTTAAAATGGGAAATTCTGAGGTGGGACAGGACTAGAATGAGAGGAGACAGGGAGAGACAAAATAGGGTTAATCATCCCATATAGAAGAGGCAAGGGATAACTGTTACAACTTTACTTTCCATTACTCTCATTGAATTTGGCTTAGGGAAGAAATGGCATAAACTCTAAACTGGGCATCATGCCACACAGGAGAGTAGGGGGCATGGGGATGAGAGGCAGGATGACAGAGGGGAGGGCAGGGTCTGGGGGAGAGATGCTGGAAGCACACACTTCAGTAAAGGGACAGGGACAGAGTAGAGAACAGAACAAGGTAGGGAGGAATAGGAAGGAGGGACATATGATCACTGTAACAATATGCCTGCTATGAAGATGGCCTGTACAATTACACATCCACAGCCTGTATTGAATTGCTTGTCCTTCCAGCGGGAGTGGTTGACAGGGGAGGAACTGAAAGAATCTAGAATTTAAAGCTCTGCAATTCATGCAACTAGGAATTAATATATACAGGGGCTGGGGTAGGGAGACCCTCCCTGCCCTACCAGAAAGTTAGAGAGCAGATCAGGGAAGGGTCTTTACAGTGGGATAGCTGTTTTGGGGTTGTGGTATGGGAAAGATGGGGAAAAAATTTGTAATTCAAAAGTCTCATGAAAATGAATGATGTAAACATGAAAATAAATAAAGAATTCATTTTAAAAAATAAAAAAATAATGTAACAAACTACTTTAAAAAAATAAAATAAAATATCATCCCTTCCTATTAAATTGATCCTGTACCCTCTGTCTCTGTACACATATATACACACTCACATATGTATTCATATGCATATATATATATACCCTCTTATATAGACATATGTATATGTGTATATATATATACACATATACATTTATATTCCCTTCACCTATCCTCATACTGAGAAAAGTTTCATAAGTTACAATTATTGTTTTTCCACGTTAGCATGCAAATAGTTCACCTTTGAGAAGTTCCTTATGATCTCTTTTCCATGTTTACCTTCCCATGCTTCTTGTATTTGAATGTCAAATTGTCTATTCAGTTCTGGTTTTTTTTTCAGCAAGAATGCTTGAAAGTCCTCCACCTCATTAAATGACCATATTTTCCTCTGAAACATTGTACTCAATTTTGCTTTGCAGGTGATTCTTGACTTTAATCCTAGCTCCCTTGATCTCTGGAATATCATATTCCAGTTCCTTTGATCCCTTAATACAGAAGCTGCTAGATCATGGGTTATCCTGATTGTGTTTACACAGTATTCAAATTGTTTCTTCTTGGCAGCTTGAAGTATCTCTTTTAATAATAGCTCCAAAATGCAAACTAAGGAAATGACTACCTGTTAAGGATCAGCCAAACAGATTATCACATTATGCATGTAAGAAAATGTTTTTGTGCCATAGAAAATTATTCCCCTCCTGAAAAATAAACGAATAACAGTTTCGAAGGAAAACTGGAATCTCTCTGTGAGATGACAGAGCAAATTAATCATAACTAGGAGAAAAATTTATGCAATTATAGTAACTTTATAGAGAAGCACAACTTTGAAAGACATATATGTGTACATAGAAGGTTCAGGATCAATTGATTAGGAAGAGATGATACTTCAAAAGGTGAAATTCTGAAGTGGGAGAGGACTTGAATGAAAGGAGACAGGGAGAGACAAAATGGGGTTAATCATCCCATATAAAAGAGGCAAGGGATAACCGTTACAACTTTATTTTCATTTAGTCTCATTAAATTTGGCTTAGGGAAGGAATGACATAAACTCTAAACTGATTATCTTGCCACACAGGAGAGTAGGAGGGATGGGGATGAGAGTGGGGATGATGGAGGGAAGGTCTGGGTGGGGGGGAAGGTTGCAGGAAGCACACACCTCAGTAAAGAGACAGGGACAGGGTAGAGAACAAAACAAGAAGGGGTGCAGGATAGGAAGGAGGGATATACAATCAGCCTCTCATAATATGCCCACCATGGAGATGTCCTGCGTAATTACACATGTACACCTGTATTGAATTGCTGCTCCTTCCAGTGGGAGTGGGTGACAAGGGAGGAATTGCAAGAATCTAGAATTTAAAGCTATAGAATTCTGATTAATGCAATGAAAAATCATGAGTCTATAGAAGTGAAGATGAAGCATTATACTTACCTCCTTTCAGAAAGGAGATAGACTGAAACTTTAAAATGAGGCAGACTTATTGGGACAGGACAAATGTGGAAATTTGTTTTGTTCAACTGTGCATATTGGTGGTCAGGTTTCTTTAAATTGTTCATTTGGGAAAGGGAGAAACAGGAAGGCAAATATGCAAAAATAAGAAAAATGTAAAAAAAATTGAAAATAAATAAAAGGAAGGGGAGCTGTTCTGCCTCCTCTAAAGTCAAAGGTGATTACTTGAGCTAGGTGACTAAAATCCCTTGCTTGTCCTCCACTAATATTTTACTTTTAGAGTCAGTTGATGAGAGGTTACACAAAACCGGGAGCATATGTTAGATGCAATCATTCCATCACCACCACAGCCCATCTCCTTAGAATCATTTAGCTATATGGCCAGGTATTCTGGATGCAGGTTGCCTTAAATATGTTCTTCACTGTATCACTAAGGAAATGAAGGAAAAGAGGTCCATTGATCTATGTAACACCACCTAACTAATATCCACTGCTATAGCATATTACAGGAAGTACACACACACACACACGCACACACACTATTTATAGGGAACACAAAGAAGTTAAATACTGGACTTTTGGAAGAGATTCAGTCATATCTTGTCATTATTTCTAATACCTCTGCACTTAAAATACATTATATCTATGAAGAAGCCTACATAAACTTCCTAAATTACACAAAATTATCATAGAAACTTAGGAAAGACTCAAAGAGATAATTTAGTTCCACTCCCTATAACTGGACAGTGAAGTAGTAGTAACGGTCATGTCAAAAATAGACTTTAAAAGATAATTTGGTGTTTAGATAGTTCTGTGATCTAATTGGCATGGGTATTCCCACCAGCTGTACAAAGTGTAATCCACCTATACCTATCAACTTATTTTACTCACCTTGGAGCCTTCCCTAAAGGCTACACAGAGGATTCACTCAAAATCAACAAGCTGGTACTTTTCCTCTTTTTGCTCTATTAATATCTATTAAATGGGGGAAAATCTATAAGAAAACTGCAACTTATGTTGCTAATTAAATGAAGCCTCAATACAATTAGAGTGTCCCAACTGAGATTAATAACATCTTGAAAGAGTTTGGCTTAATAGTCACACAAAAGCCAGTATATGAAGGAAATCTTAAGTCCAGTTTTTGATGTGTTGCTAGGTGTGCAATATAGAAAGCTGGCCCATTAGTACTTCTCCTAAAAATAATTATCAATATACAAATGTTTCTTTTAATGAAAATGTAATATTCATGACCACAGTCTTTATTTCCTTAAAAAAATACTATCATTATGATCCAATATAACCTTACTTAGAACCAATTTGGACAGAAGATAAATTGTACCCAAGGACAAAATTCTATGATCCTGTTCGTTTATACTGTTGCCCCCAGTGTCATATTCTAAGGAAACCAGTGCAATTTATCATGTCATAACTTCTCAGTATTTGTTCAGAACTCTTGTCTTCAATGTGAATTTTCCATAATAGTCTATTAGATTTATTATTTCATTCACATTTAGACTTATATTGAATCTTACCTTTTCTTTAAAAACATAAACTTGAACCTTGATATACAAAGAATGGGGACAAAATACTGATGTATAGCATATAGTATCTCTCTTCCCAGTTCAAATACTTTGCTCCATTTTTACTCTATCTATTGGCTCTGTCCCTATCTCAGTGAAGACTGTCCTCTCTCTTCCTTCCTTCTTCCTTCCTTTCCCTACTTAAGAATTAATTACCAGTGTCTTCTCGCAGCCAAGATTGCAGAGTAAGCAAAGAATTGGAAATTGGGGGGATTCTCATCAGTTGAGGAATGTCTGAACAAGTTGTGGTATATCAAGGTAATGGAATACAGGTAGACTTCAGAAACACCTGGAAAGACTTTGATGAACTGATACTGAGTGAAGTCACCAGAACCAAGAGAATATTTTACACAGTAAACACTGTGTGATGAACAATTTTGAGAAACAGCAGGAGAATGAGATAAAGAAAAAAATAGACATGATGACTAAAACAAGGCAAGTCATTAGAGAAAAGATGATTGATTGATGATAATGATGATGATGATGATGATGATGATGATGATGATGATGATGATGATGATTTTTGGATTTCAAGGATAGCTCAGAAGGTTAAAATTGAATATAGTAAAAATGACTACTTTCTCAAATAACTCATAAATTACATTAGATTGTTTTAGTACATTAGTACTGTAAAAATTGAGTATATTAATACCTTACATTCACTACAGCACATTATTTTGGGTGTCAACCTTTCTGTGGACCTGCCTATTTCTTCCCCCTCTGGAGGAAGCAGAGAAGAAGAGTAATGAAGAGAAAGGCAACAGCAACAGAGTTTGGGAGCAGCTAAGCAAGGCCCAACATTAGTCATTTTCTTTCCATTTCCACCATCCATTTTTTCTCCTTCTCATCTTGTCATGTGGATAATATAATAATGATAATAATAGTAATAATAAGCAACTTTTAGATAGTGCTTTAAGATTTGTGAAGATAGATAGATAGATGATAGATAGACAGATAGATAGATAGATGATAGATAGTTTTATAGATATAGACATATAAAATCTCATTTGACCCTTATAGCCACCTTACAAGGTAGGTGTTGTTATCATTCCCATTTTACAGATGATGAAACTGAGGGTAAGAGATGTTGAGTAACTTGTCCAGAGTCACACAGTCACAGCAACTGACAACAGCTGCTACCTCTTGTGCTCTTTTCTCTAATTCATCCTTCATACTATAGCCAAGGTATTCTTCATAAAACACCATTTTTCTGAAACAGTTATCTGTGTCTCCTACCCTTTACAATTCCAAGAAGACAAGGATAAAAATGATTTAATTTGTAGTTTTTTCCTTCTCTAGCTCTTAAAGTAGTATATATGGTATCTACTTAACAAATATTGGTGGGACTGAAAAAAATGGTAAGAATAAGGCTTTAGCTCAACAAGATTCTATATGTTTTTTCTCCAAACCAAGACTATTCATTGCATTTCACCTAAATTTCTTTTCATTTATGTGGCTATATTCATTGTGTATATTGTTCTCTTGGTTCCAATTTCTTCACTCAATATCTATTGATATCAATTTCTGTTTCTTTTTATTCTTTATATTCATAATTTCATACAGTACATTTACTTTCACATATCACACATCAATCATATGGAAGCCCATTTTTTCAGAGCTTTGTTTTGTTTTTCTACCACAAAGAATGTTGCTATCAATATTTGGTACTTAATGCATCTACCTTGATGACTTTCTGTCATTAACCTCCTTTTTTTAGTGAAGTTGTTGGGTCAGAAGTTATAAAGAGTTTAGTGATTTTAATTATACAATTCTAATTTGTTTTCAGAATGGTTTGAACATTACACATATCTACAAACAACTTATAAGTACTCTTGACTTTCCATAGCCCCTCCAGTACTGACTGTTTCCTTGTTTCTTAAACTTTTCATTATTTCAACATATCAGTCATCTATAAAATATCATCATGACATGATGTGATTGATTTTCTTTTTTTTGTTGTTTTTTTTGGAGGGCAATTTGGGTTAAGTGACTTGCCCAAGGTCACACAGCTAGGTTTTTTTGTGTGTGTATGTTAAGTGTCTGAGGCTGGATTTGAACTCAGGGACTCCTGACTCCAGGGCCAGTGCTCTATTCGCTGTGCCGATGTGATTGATTTTCCTTGTGTGTAGATTTGTAAAGAAGAGAAAGGCAAAATTTTGCAGTAAAAACGTGGGGAGAAAGTTTTAAAATAACTTTTGGAATCTAAATTTCTTAATTTCTATATGTAGAACAGATGATGTCACCCTTTTCCAAGGTCACACAGCTAGCAAGTGTTAAGTGTCTGTGGCCAGATTTGAACTCAGGTCTTCCTGACTCCGGGGCTGGTGCTCTATTCACTGTATCCCCTAGTGGCTCCACTAATTTCTTAATTTACAGACAAGTTAAAATTTATCTTAGTTACCTGAGGTTTAAATAGAAACTGAATTCCCATGTTAATGAACTGATTTCAATTCATCCTTAAAAATATTATTTTTGTTTAACCAGAACTGTAACTTCATCTACATAGGCAACTCCCTGTGAACTACTCTCTATACAACCAATACAGACTGGTACTTCCTTTGAAACTTACCGTCTGAAGAGAGCTGCTTGGGGTATTGAGAGATTAAATGTCTTGCCAAGGATCACCATTCAGTTCATGTCATAGGTGAGATCTGAACCCAGGTATGTTTTTCTGATTCTGAGGCCAGCCTTCTATTCACCATAATGTTCTCCTCCAAATATGTAAAATTCTTTAAAAAGTAGGCAATAGCCACATTTCCATGTAGAGCACTGCAATCTAAAGTGACTCTTTTTAGTCACATGTAGTTTTCCTTAAATCACAATACCAATCAATTAACCTATTATATGCGAGTACTTTGTTAGATGTCAGAGACAGTAATACAAAAGGGAATCCCTCCCTGGTACCTTCTTCCGTGGAGGGTATATAACATATTACTGGATATATAAATACTCTGTGTTTCTCTCTCTCTTTCTCTCTGTCTCTCTTTCTGTGTATTACAAAATTATTTGAGGGAAAGGAACACACGAATTGAAACTTGAAACTTGGATTGAAACTTGGATTGAAAAGAAATAAGACTCTTAAAAAGCAGAGGTGAAGTTGGAAAGCAATACAAGCATGTGTGACAATCTGTGCATGGAGACAAGAAATGGAATATCTTGTACAAGAAAGATCAAATAGACAATTTGGCTGGAATGTTGAGTATATGAAGAGGAATAATAGGAAATTAAGCTGGAAAGACAGACTAGAACCAGATTGTGAAGGACCTTAAATGCCTAGCTGAAGAGTTCGTATTTTATTTATATCAAACCAAAAGATAATTAAATTGAGTAGAAGATTTGGCTGAGGAAAATTGTTTAGTCTCTAAAACAAATATTTAACAGAGATGAATTTAAATGAATAGCTCTAACACATTCCTGCAAAGTTGTTTGTTGTTGTTCTTTCCAAAGTAGAAAAATGCTAATCTCTTCTCCATATCTGTGGACTTGGAAACAGATAAACATTCCTATTTTTTTTATGTTATTGATGACCAGCTGAGAGTAAATAGATGTATTGAGAAGTGTCTAAGGCTAGACTATAGAAAACAGAAAAGATTTTTTAAGAGAGGAAAGGGGTGGGGGTAGGAAAGACCCTCTGGAAATAGAATTGCTCTGATCTCATTTTACATTCACATTGTTGAGCAATTTCAAAAGTTTGGTTAAAAGAGACAAACAGTTATATACAATTATTTCATTTTATTCCCTTAAGCTAGAAAACTTGTACAAGGAGTGCAGGAGCTGAGTCCTGGCTAGTGAACAAAACATGAGAGAACTTAAGTACATTTTAGGACCACCCCAATTCAGGGTGGCTATGTCACAAAAATTTATGAACCCCATAAATGTTTAATCATTGTATTAGAAAGGAACTTTCTTTGTGGAATAAATGATAAATACAATAAAACAAGAGAGTTGACAAGTGTCAATTAAAATTACGATACAGGATATCTGTGTTTTCTTTACCATTAACAATCCATAATATAGTATATATCCAGAAAATATTAAGATAAGAAAAAGTCCCATCACTCAAGTTAATGCCCCAAGTTGAGGGTCTCATGCTTAAGGGCCTTAAGGTAAGTCCCATCTGATTTGTCTATATAACAAGAGGTATTCTCCAAGCTCACTCAGAGAGCAAAAACAAAGCTGGCTCTGTTTGGAATTTATGATCTCAGGATGCCTGTTTTAAATCCTATTTCCAGCCTTATCTGGTCTCTGGAGTTGCTGACACAGAAAAAGCTATTTTTAAGTCAAGCAAAGCAGTTTGTTTGATTAATTCAGACTTTGGCCAAAATATGATATTTGATGATTATCAAGGTCAAATTTTTACCTTGCAGAAATTTTCATTTAGGTCGTAGATAAGAATACATTTTACCTTTCATATCAGATCTACTTCTCTCTAGGTCTAAGATGAAATTTTCACATTTTCATGAACACTTGGATTCTGTATATGAATTTGGACTAACAGCCAGAAGTTGTATCTTTGCTTAAAAGGTATGCATTCTAAACCAAGGAATGTGTTGTCCAAGCAATTCTTTTTTCTTAGAGACACTGTCTGTAACTGAAACCCAGAAATACATACTTAAGATAAAAGGAAAGTAACTGTGCCCTTCCAGTGGCTACTGCCTCCTCCCTTTGAATACTTATTTGTGTATACAAAAGCAATGGATGCTGTCATAATAGAATCTATTTTGTTAGTTCAGCATGAGGAAGTGATCGTGAGCTATCCCTTATTACCAATACCTCATTTTACGAATAATAAGTTAAAAAAGAAACACTGTTCTTGCCCTTTGTGAACATCCAGCCTAAACAAAACAAATTCTATTATCCATCAGATTTCCAACTATACTGAATTCAATTCAATAAGCAGATAGCAGGTGCCAGACACTGACTGTGAGAAACCAAGAATACAAAAACAAAAAAACAAAAACAAATTCTTGCACATAATGAATTTATATTTTACTGGGTCATTAATTCTACACAGTGCCACTTGTCTGCATTGTTCCTAGATATAAATAAGTGATTTCACATACAGAAACATTAAATGAAATTACAGCAAATTTGGATTTGACATCATTCTTGCCATCTATACAAACTGTGATGACCAGGAGCAACATAAATGGAAAGATAACAGTTAATTCAGCATATATTTCTTAAATGTCTACTATATGTCAAGCATTTTGTTTTAATTTCTGAGATGTTTTTCACATTAGTCTGATGTTTCAAACATTTTTATCAATCTATGCGACCCTAGAAAATTCATTTGATTTCTAGGGACCTAGATTTCTTTGTTTCTAATGTGACAGGATTGATCGCCTCTAGATGACCTCTTCCAACCATGACCTTTGAAGTAGAAATGGGACCCCAATTGACACCAAGTGTATTATGAATTTCTTAACCCCTGATGACAGTTACAAACTTTTAAAAATTTTCTAAATGTGTTAATATTAAATTAGGATCTCAAGGAAGGGTTACTAAAAACCTGATAGTGAATCTACAGCAGAGTAATTCGTTTCAATTTCATAAAATATTAAGTGCCTACAATACGGCAGCACTGTGCTAAGAGAATAAAAAATAAGAAAAAGGACAGTCCCTGCCCTCAAGGAGCTTACATTCTTATAGCAGAAGACAATGCACAAAAGGAAGCTGAAAAACTTTGGGTTGTTTGATGGGGGTTGGGGGTAAGAGAGAGTAATTGCTTCCCAACAGAGATGCTGATGCAAAATAGAGAATTACTTATAAGGTTCAGAAAGTTCTGAGTCATCTATAAAGAAAGACTTTGATAGGAGTTCAATGCTGTACCCTCCAGCAGTCCAATGAGAGGAGAGACAAATGAAAGGTTTGAGAAGGTGTTGAATATCAAGAACTGATTTAATCTTCATAGTGATGAGATTTCAGGTTATCAGTTTATCCTGGGGAATGCAATATAGTCCCTGGAGTTTAAATTAAGCTAAGCTGTTGATGGAAAATAGTTTCATGAGAATGGAAAAAATATACAGAAGAAAGTTCTATACTGTGATGAGAAGATAAGAAAGGCAAGTTAGGTGCTCAGAAATGAGAAGTACAAATGCTAGTGTAATAGACTTTACAGGCAGCATTACTCAGTAATGTTGATAACAACTCCACAGTTACAACTTCTGCAAAGTGAGAATAATGCATTAGGTATCATTCTTCTGATTCTAAGATAATAGTAGTTATTTTAAGGTGCAAAGGTTTAGTTATGAATTAGGAGAAAAATGAAAAAATTCCAATGATACCTATTTTCAAGAAAGAGTAGACCATAGACAAAATCATCTTGCAGAATACATTCTTGTTGTCATAGTTAATAAAATGATTTGATTATCTACTCAGGTGCACATACTGTGTTACAAAAGCAGCTCATCAGTTTCCCATTTCATCTGTCATTCATTCATTATTTTTTAGTGTCAGAACCCCCAAATTCTCCATATGATAATTATATTCAGGTAATTTATTTTTAATATCTTCCAGCTGGCTTTCTGAAATTTTAAAATGTATTGTAGCATTAGCTAGAAATGCAACTCTATTTTTTACTCTTACTTATCTACAGAAAGACTATTCTTTATGACACATAGCATACCAGCAAGAATTTTCTGAAAGACTAATATGCATTAAGATTACACTTATAGACCAAATTATTAGAGTCTCTAAAATATGTACTTGAACTGTTCTATTATGATAATACATGGTGTTTACTTCTCCTTTAAGATTTACAAATTGTATTTCATGCTCTCTAAGGTCATCCTCATGGCAATTCTATGAGGGAGGCAGTACAACTATTATGATCTACATTTTACAGATTAAGAAACTGAGGCTCAGAGATTTTTAAATGACTCTCCAAAAATAGTCACACTGTCTTTAAACAGAATTATCTGAGAATGAGATATTCCACTTACTATCCAAATATTAGAAAAAAAACCTGTGTGCCCATCAGCATGGATATTGCCCCTCTAACTACAACCCACCTGCCCAAATTGAACAACTCTTGATCAGGTTCTCTAATTAGTTCATCAGAAAAAGTCTGCCCTATGATGTACTGGTCCGTTTTTTGTATTGCAAAAATGACAATGGAGATCCAAAGTCTATCCCTTGCAATATGACCAATCCATCTTTTTTAATTAATTCATCTCTCTGATGACATTCTTTCCTCTAGTTTTTTTCATCATTTCTTATCTGTTATAGGAAACAGCCTGCTCACACCTAGCATGTGCCTCTGAGTGATAATAAATTATAATTCTTCAGAGATTATAGTTTTTCATGACTCTTAATGAAACAAGATATTCCATATAAACTAACTTTCCAGATGGGCTAAGTACGGCAAAGAGTCTTTTAATAATAAAACTTGCTTTATATTAGCCATTTCAATGAAAATATTTCCAAAATGCATTAAAAGTGCCCTGGCCTTCTTACAGAAGTATATGCTACATGATCTGTCCTTATCTTAAATACACAGGTGTATAATAAATATTTATTGAATTGCTTTCATTTGGATTGATTCATCACAAGCATCAATTATTTAATAAAATTGATGTTGTAGAAAGAACATTGCACTTGAAATCAGAAAGACCAAACTTGTATTTCATCTCTGTCGCTCACTAGTGTAACATTATGTTCTGTCATCTGTTAAAGGACCACGTTTGATCAGATGATCTTTTAGATCTATTCTTACACTAACATCACTTGTTGGCACCATTCTGTATTGTAAAGTAATATGATAACACCATCAAGGGCTATTGAAGTGTGAAGAGTTTATCCTTACACACAATGGTTCCAAATAGCCATGCTAAATAATTGGGAAACACAGAAGAAATCACATTCTTTTTATAGTTCTCCATTCTTTCTGCTGTCAATATCTTACTTTTCCCTATTGTCTGTGTGCCCTGCCACTATACTCTAATATCCCAGTTTATACAAGTTTTCTGGCCTGAGGATGACTGCCTCTCCTAGAGTTAAGTGCACACTGACTGTGTGTAACAGTTATTTGCCCCCTCCAAGGTCTTTTACCTTGATAGTTGATAGCTGCATTCCAGATGGTTGAGATTGCTGGAAGTCTGACCTCCAGACATGTGGGAAATTATTGTTGATAGCAATTTAATTAACTCTCAGAGTGAAAAATCTAATCACTAACTTTATCCCTAATCCTAGTAGATTTGATTAGGTTATAGGTGGCAGTGAGCCAGTGGTATTAGGCAGGACACAAAGGTCAGGGTGCTGATGAATTAGAAGCCAGATAGGGGAGAGAAACCAAAAATACACAAATGTAAGTCAGTAAACTAAAAGTCATTTGCCAGTACACAACCAGGTAGGACCACTAGAGCCAAAAGGATAGAGCAGGCAGGAGAACAGGTAAATGTAGCAAAATCCTAGAAGGAAAAATGCTGATAATGAGGTAACCACATTTGCCAACATATACGTCTCACCTGGTGAAAGGTAATACTGAGCAAGCATAGTCTGGGGATGCATTGAATAATGAAACTTGGGAAGTCATTCTAGTTGTTCTCAACTAGATGAAAGTTTATTTTTTTCTGCTTGAGTTCAGGAACAGTCAATCAAAACTAACAATGGAAATATTCAAGCAAAGATTGCATGACCACTTCCTGGGGATACTATAATACAGCAGTTATCCCTCTATAGATACAATTTGGATTAGATGGTCTCTGTGATCCCTTCTAATTGATATTACATGAGACTTGCTGAATGTCAGAAATCTTAATAACTATCTTGGTAAGTAATGATTTTGAAGATAATGAATTCAATTTTCCATATATATTGGAATATAAGTTGTAATTATCTATGTCAATGATATTAAATGAAAAAATGGAGATCACTAATCTATGCATAAGGAGCCCTAGTTTTAAAATATAACATAATATTATATTAAAATATAACTCTTTCTCATCTGGCTTCAGTCTCCAAGATTCGTCCTCCACCAGGAGCCAGCCAGGAGGAAAATTCTTGATTCTGATTCTCTGCCCCTGGAACTCTTTTTACACACACACACACACACACACACACACACACACACATACACACACACACATACACACACACACACACACACACACATTTGCTTTCTGTCTCAGCCAACCCCCTCCTGCCATATTAGCAACAGTAGACAGAGTTCTTGCCCTCTGTCTTTTTCACACAGGATACAGAGTTCACACCCTCTGCCTCTTTCAGAGAAGTACTTAGCTCTTAGTTGCTAAGGACTAGTACCTACTAAATTAATTACCATTACAATGCTTTATTGTAGTTTTTAGTGATTTTAAGTATTTTCCAATTACATTTTAATCGGTTTCAAGTCTTATATGTGTGTGTGCTGATACACACACACATAATACCATTTGTTCATTGTTAATAGTGTGGATTAACCTTGTGTTGATTGCATCAAGCCTTGCTATCAGAGACTCCTTAAAGAGAACCTTAATGACACAAGTTAGACTTGGCAATCCATCCACATTAGAAAGACTAAGAGGACTAACGATGTTTATTATCCAGATTTCAACATGCATTTAGGCAGATGCTCTGTAGACTTTCACCAATAGTATCTAAGACAGACAGTACAAATGGACAATGAGCTGCTCCTAGACATTAAAATGAGGAGGGTGGATTGGATTGCTTTGGGGAAATTGCAAAGGTCTCTTGCTGACCTCAACCTTTACATATAAGCAAAGAGTCATCTTTTCAATATTAACATTTTACTGACCATGAGGTATACAATGCCACTGCCTCCAAGGAATTAAAGATGAGTGATCACACAAGAGAAGTGAATTTGAGCACATTACATTAGCCTTTGATTGTTATCCAATCCATCTTGGAAAAGACCCAGGGAATACTAGAAGTACTGGAGACATCTGTACTACTTTTTACCTGCAACCAAAATTGCTGGGTTCCCTACAATGTTTTACTTAGCCCTCCTGTAAACCTGAATCTATAGCCTATGTACAGATTTCCAACTAAACCTGAGTCTTTTGTGATAATAACTAAACTGAAAATATCTTTTTATGAATCACCAATTCAACAAGTATTTGTTGAGTACACTAGGCAATAAAAAAATTGAAATTAATCTCTAGCTGAAGGGAGAAATAACACATATGCAGATAAACATACGAAAGTTAATGTAGGGTGGCTAGGTGGCACAGTGAATAGAGCACCTGCCCTGGAATCAGGAGGACCTGAGTTCAAAGCCGGCCTCAGACACTTAACACAAAAACTAGCTGTGTGACCTTGGGCAAGTCAATTAACCCCAAGTGCCCTCCAAAAAAAAAGTTAATGTAGAGGAAATACAAAGTAATTGTTGAGGTGGTAAAAGGACTAATTACTGAAGGAATCAGAAATTAACTCACGTATATGATGCCACCTGAGTTGCTCTTTGAAAGAACCTAGCAATTCTATAAGGTAGGAAAGAAGAGGAACAACACTTGAGACATAGGAGATAGCCTGTGCAGAAGCATGAATGCAGATGCAGCACCACATGAAGGAAGCAAGAAGTTGGCCACGGTGACTTTAACAGAGTTCATGGGAAGAAGTAATGTGCAATCAGTCTAAAAAGATAAGCTGGAGCCATATTGTGAACTATTTTAAATGCCAAACAGAAAAGCTTATTTTTTTCCCTGGAGGGAAGGAGGGAGTCTCTGAAACTTACTGAACAGGTGTATGATATAGCCATATTTTTTGCTTTATGAATATCAATTTGGAAACTATGAGGATCACAGATTGTAGAAGAAAGAGAATAGAGGCAGGAATGCCAGTTAGGAATATATTATAATAGTTCAGGTGAAAGATAATGACCTGAATTATAGTGGTAGATATGTGAGTATAGAGAATGGAATAACTTCAAGAGATCTTGCAAACGTAGAATCCATAGAACCTGTTGACTAATAAGTAAGAAGCAGATGAAAAGTCAACAATAATCTGAGGTTACAAACCTGAGAGACTAGGAAAATAGCATCTTTCAAAAAAATGGAAAAGCTAAGAGAGGTGGTAAGTTTGGAAAGGAAAAATTACAGGGACCTTGCATCACTGAGAGTTATTTTCCAACTGACTGATTTTTACAATCCTCTATTTAAAAATAAAAAGATGAAATTTGTTTCTATTCCAGGTTTTTAGTGATTTTAAGGGAATCTGAGTGATCTCTTTACTTACTTTGAAGACAGATGGGAGAGGAAAACAAGATTTTATTAAGCACCCATTTTGTTCCAGGTACTGTGTGTGCTAAGTGTTTTATAGATATTATTTCACTTAATTCCCACATATATCTGAGATAGATGCTTTTGTGATCCCCACTTTACAGGTTAGGATATTGAATCATGCAGAGGTTAGATAACAAGGCTAGTAAGTGCCTGAGGTCAGATAAAACTTATGAATGCAGATGATACAGAACCATAACAACAGGATGGAGAAGGCATTAAAGAGATTATAGAAAAACATGGGTAGACCTAAAGAAATCTGTGTCTCAGAAAGTTGCCACAAAAATTCCAGTATGACTATGCCCAAAGGGCTATAAAAATGTGCATACCATTTCTAAGTCTGTATTTCAAAAAAAAATCTTAAAAATGGGGAAAAGACTCACCTGTACAAAAGTATTTATAATGGCTCTTTATGTGGTGGCAAAGAATTGGAAAATGATGGGTTGCCCATCAGTTGAGAATGACTGAAAAAGTTGTGGTACATGAATATAATGGGATATTATTGTGTTATAAGAAATGATGAGCAGGCAGATTTCAGAAAAACCTGGAAATATTTACATGAACTTATGTTCAGTGAAGTGAGCAGAACCAGGATAACATTGTACAGAATAACAATCACATTGTAAGATGATTAACTTTGAAAAACTTATCTCTTCTGAGCAATGCAAGAATCTAAGACATCTCCAAAAGACTCAAAATGCTGTCCACATCCAGAAAAAGACCTATGAACTCTGAGTGCAGATCAAGGCATATTATTTTCTCTCTCTCTCTTTTCTTTGTTTCTTCTTTCTTGTGGTTTCTCTCATTTCATTCTAATTCTTCTTTACAACATGACTAATGTGAAAATAGATTTAATTTGAATGTGTATGTAAAGTCTATATAAACTATAAACTCTTGGGGTTGGGAGAAAGGAGAGATGTGGAGAAGATTTGGAACTTAAAATCTTATGAAAGTATATGTTGTAAACAAAAAGAAATTTATATAAAAAGAAATGCCACTTTGAGCCACAGAAAAAATAATCCTAGTTCAGTATATCCTATGCATATGATCTCAGCAAGAAATAATTTTAAACTCTAGAGCTAAGCAAAAAGTTATTATTAATATTGTGGAAACAAAGAAAGATTCAAGGAAACCAAGATTTTTTAGAATATTAAATTAATTTTAGTATATTAAAAATGTTATTGTGAAAATGTTTGCAAATTTTAATTTTTATTAGAGACAAATGTATTTTCCTTCCCTTCCTAAAATAGGAACAGAGACTATTTATGAATTAGAAATTATTTTTCCTGTGAAACAAAATTCCTTTTAAAAAATACAATTTGGTAGGTGCATAGATTAGTTTCTGACTCTGACACAATTAGGATTTCTTACTCTTAATAAGCATCAGATGAAAGATATTCATTCTGTGTTCAGATCAACAAAAGAAAGCAAAAGAAGTGATGAGGGGAAAAGTTTACTATACATTCAGGGGGAAAATGAAAAAAAACACATGATTTTTTTTTACTTGATTTAGTATCCAAAATTCCAACTATTAGGGCTGTTTTCAATTAAATATATATCATTATAATCCCATAAAGGACTCCTATCAAAACAAATCTCTGTCCATCTCATGTACTGAATAAAGTCATAGAAAACTTGCCAGCTACAAAAATAACACATAAGGCAACCTACTTTTAATTTTTACGTTCTTCTCAATAGCATGTCAGTTCTACAGATTTGTTCCATCATAGAATTTATGATTTTCCTCTTCCTAATGTTCAGCAGAAGAAACAAATGCTTATCATATCCATTTCCTGACCGAAACATGTTTATTCCCTCTTTGCATTCTTGTGTAAGTTGATGTATCTGATAAATGCAAAACCTTGCAGCCACCTAAGTCCTGGTTGTTGGCCAATCAATAAGCATTTGTTAAGTACCTACTATGTTCCAGGCTAAGCAGTGGAAAAACCAAGAAAGAGAAAAGATAGGTCCGGTTCTCACAGAGCTCATAGTCTAATGGGAGAGTCAACTATGTGCCAATATATATAAATTATATACAGGACCAATGAGAGGTAACCAAACCAGTTATTTATTAGGCACCTACAATGTACCATACACTATCCTAAACACTGGGGACATAAATACCATAAAGAAAGAGAATCTTTGCCTTCAGGAGTTTAAAATCTAATACAGAAGATAATAAATAAAAGGAAGCTAAAAAGGAGAGGGAGGTGAGGAAAGAAGAAAGGCACCCAAAGTGAGGACATGATGGAGTCCAGTTCAAAGAAGTGCAGTTGTATGGGAAAGGAAAATATAGGGAATCTGGGGACCCTCTTTAAATTGAGGCTTTGAGAAGAGTTCTTTTCTCTACTCTCCAGTCCTCCAGTAAGAGGGGAAAAGGATTCCTAAAGATATTGATGATGTGTGAGTGCTAAAGGTAGTGCAATTTCAAAAGATGATGATTTTCATGATGATAATCCTAAGGACATGATGCAGTCTAGCCCCAAAGAATGCAGTTAGATGGGAAATGAAATTATCTCAACATAAGGACATTATGATTCAGGAAAGAGAAAGGCTTCTTACAAAAAGGTGAGAATTTTAACTAGTACTTGATTAATGCCCACGCCTTGGAAAAGATTTGGGAAGAAGACCTTGATCCTTTAAAAAGACCTGAGTCTACACTGACTTTTCCATAGATATTGACATTTAGCATGAGACAGTTTGGTTCCAGTTTACCATAACTGTTAACAAGCTGAGGATTTTCTGAGCACCTTTACAGGTATGTGGTTCAATTATATACCTCATATTTTCCTGTGCAAACTTCACCCCAACTTTGTTGGGAAGGGAAAGGGAAGAAGCATTTATATAGCACCTATTATGTGCCAGGCATTTATTAATATGATCTCATTTTATCCTCACAACAAGCCTATGAAGTAGGTAATATCTCAGTTTTACATATGAGGAAATTGAGGCAGAAAGAAGTTGAGTGGTTTAAGAAGTTAAGATAAGCCAGGGTTATACAGGTAGTAAATACTTGAGGCCAAATTTGAACTCAAGGCTTTCTAATTCTGTCTAACTCTCTATCCACTGAACTGCCTAGTTATTATTGTTATAATTTACCTTTCTATATTCTACTGTTCATAATAGAAGTGGGATTTCATGAACTTGACAGGTGGGAGCTTACAGTAGTGTTATTATCTCTCCCACCAAAAATAAACTGATTCCTCTGCTACATTAGCAATTTCTCCTTCTTCAAATTATTTTATGAGTATTAATTTTTTTTTTGCTTTTTTTTGGAGGGCAGTTGGGGTTAAGTGACTTGCCCAAGGTCACATGGCTAGTTTTTATGTTAAGTGTCTGAGGCCAGATTTGAACTCAGGTCCTCCTGACTCCAGAGCCGGTGCTCTATTCACTGTGCCACCTAGCCGCCCCATATGAGTATTCATTTTTATATGTCAATAAATATTTGTTAAGGACCTACTGTGTGCCAGGCATTATATTAGAAGTGTATAATCACCTTAAAGGCAGGAGATGCTCATCAGCTTTTCTTTGTATCTCCTCAGCATAGTACTGTGACTCTTTTATAGCAGGTGTTTAGAAATGCTTATGGAATTTATTTGTGTTATTAGCTCAATATTTAATATTAATTTAAACAACACTTAAGATGAATGTAACTGCTCTCTTAAGCAAGCACCATAATTTCAGTTCTGTTAAGCTTTAGGTATCTGGCAAACAAGGCTTCTCTGTATCACTGAAAGCTTTAAAAATTAGTGTTATAATGTGCTATACTGAAGTGTCCCAAAAGTCTTAGTGCTGTTTTAGCACTGAAGCTTAAACCAGCTCTAAGACTCTAAGCATACTATATATTAGATGAGACAATTTGTTTTTTGTTTTAAATACAAATCTTTACAATTATATACACTCATATAGCAGCTTCAAATGCTACTTCTTAACAGTATGTTTCATAAAATAAATGTTACCTTTATCTCAGAAGCTTTGTTAAAGTTTTTATTTTCAAGCATATTTATATCTAGAAAGTATAGTAAAAAAAACCTTTCTTTCTTATCACGACTTGTTACTTAGATTCCTTTAAAGAGAAAGGGAAAAAGAGAGGAAAGACATTCTAAACCATTTTACTTTTCAACTGAATTTTCTGCCTTGATATCCTTGCCTCCAGGTTTTTTTTTTCTTTCGCAATTTGAACCAACTTAAGATTGATATTTTAGGTCATTTTACCCTAAATGTAGAAAAAAAATTGGACAAATGGAAGTGATAATTTGCTAAGGAATTTTTCTAATCAGACTTCCTGAGGATATTCGCTGACTGAAGTTACTTCTTTTAAGAATGGTTACAACATTGGCAGGCATCTGCTAATTCTTGATTGTTCATACCTCAGAGATTAGAGGGGGGGTGAGAGTAGATTTTTGGCAGCTTTTAAATGCTTAGCTACTGAGCCATTCTGAGGTTTAGCAAAAAGGCATGCGAAAAGACAATTTTACTATTGTAGTTAGCAGGAGGAACTATCAGCAAAAGTCATGAAAAACACAGAATTTCAATTGAATCATGTAAGGTGAGTGAAGGATTTCTTCTGGTGTCTTGCAGAGAATATGGCATGCTTGTGTTGTTGCTTCAGGCTATCAGCAAATATGTGTGGACTAATTACAAATTAACATCCCTGTTAGAAGAGAGGAGAAAAGGAAGGATGAAAGGTAAACATAATAAAATTCTCTCTTTTCACTTTATGAACCAATCAATTAATAAACATTCATGAAGCACCCACTATGTGCCAGGAGCTATGCTAAATCTGAAAAATACAAATTTTTAAATGAGTAGTCCTTGCCGTCAAGGAGCTTACATTTCACTAGTCGAGAGATGAAATACATAACCATATCTGGGAGTGGTTTCCAGGGAAGAATCTTTCTAAAGCCATCACAGAGATTGTAAGTGGATTGGCATGAAACAGAAAGAAACCCTAGCTATAGAAATATTTATTTGTTCCCTCAATAAGAGATGAAAAGGGGTAAAGGACTACATGGTAGGATGTCAAAATAACCACACTGGTTAGATCTTGTGTTCTGGCAGATGCTAGAAATGATGAAGCATGGTCTTAGAGATGTCCTCATACCCATCATCCAAAGAAGCAACTCCTGTGGAGAAGGAACCAGCCATCCCAACCAACTGTAAACCAAAGAAAGGCAGCCTAGCTGAAATAACAAGGCACCCTGAGGAAAGTCAAACTGCCACCACCACTTTGGCCGTCATCTCCCCTCAGACTCTGATGGAGACAATTCAGTATCCTCAACCCAAGAGTTTTGTGAGCAGCAATAATTTCTGCCTAGTGCTCTCAGTCTTAATCCTTGGAATCAATGCCTATCAAGATGTTGTCAACCTGACAACTACCCTTGGAGGTGCTACACCTACAGCTATTAAAGACCCAGAAAGGGAAGTTTTTACCACCACAGTCCCAAGTATGGTCAAATAATTCAACATCAGAAACTGATAGGATTTTATCATTGGAAATGACGTTAAAGAAGAAACATTAATATCTGCTTTGCCACTCTATCTGGTGACCGTGGGATTTTTCCATCTAGCTTGGAGCATAATCTGAAGTGTATGTTGTCTCCCCTATTTGACTATATTCTCCAAACTAAATACAGTCCTTTGCACATAGTAAGAACTTAATGTTATTCATGCATCTAATTCATTGGGGATCTTGGTCCAACTATATATAGGGTGCTAGAGTACGGCTTAATTAACCCTCTAGCCAAGTTTCAAAGGTGAATAAATTTACTCTCCCTTGGTGATAGTGGTGATTACTGATAAGAAGGCTACTGGTAGTCAGCAAGAGAGATGACAAGATTAGATCCTAAAATTGAGCAAATTAAGTACCTGCTGTGGGGAAGGGGAAACAACCTCTTTATCAAGAAGGATTGGAGCAGGTAGGTCACACAGTGAATAGAGCACCAGCCCTGAAGTCAGGAGCACCTGAGTTCAAATCCAGCCTCAGACACTTGACACTTATCTAGCTGTGTGACGTTGGGCAAGTCATTTACTACCAATTTTCTTGCCTTTCTACCTCAAAAAAAAAGATGAAATGATCTCCATATGTTCCCAAACAGATAAATTCCAAAAGTACTAGGGAATGAGAAGGTTCTAAAGATACAAAGAGGAATCACAACCAAAAGAAAATGAGTTAAGAGGTGAAAAAAAATCATAGCATCCGCTAACATTTATTTAGTACAATAGGATTTGCAAACTACTCTACAAACATACCTTTCGATGATCCTCATGACAATCCTGTGTGATTATCGCTATTATTACCATTTTTCAAATGAGGAAATTGAAACTTAAAGAGGTTAAATGACAGCCCTGGGTCACATTACCATCAGTCAGAGGAGACAGGGTTTAGACAAAGGAGACAGGATTTTAATTTAGTTATTACCTGATTGGCCCAGGATTCCACATAAGTGGAAGAAGAAAGGATGAGAAGTTGAAGCCATATAATAGATATGAAGCTCTTTGCATGAGTCTGAAATTCTAAAAAGGAAATAACACTTTCTGCTTTATGCAAGGATAAATGAGATCTGTAGATGCTACCAAAAATAATCCATTTGTTATTGCCCCCAGGAACAAGACCTTCTATGGTCAAAGAAGATTTTCTGTTGAGAGATAAAGAAACAGATATATGTTGGACTGGATGATAAAGAAGTGTGCTGGCTCTCAAACTCACAAAAATACAGAAAACACACCTCTAGCTGAAGGCAGCTGAGCAGAAGGGGATCATTGCAGCAGGACAGGAGCTGAGGCCAGCCTAGCCTAAAAGCAAAACACGGCCAGGCCCCAGGGCCATTGGGAGGAGCCAAGCTGAGCTGCAGCCAGTCTACAAGAGAGAAGATCTATACCACCTCCAGCAACTCCACATCTAGCAAGGTGTGAAAAACAAAGATTAGAGAAAGGCAACTCAGAAAGAGGGGCTCGTCACCGGCAGGCCGGGAGCTGAGACCAACCCAGCACAAACTGCAACCCTGGCCAGGCCTCAGGGTAACTCAGGGGAATCATTGAGAGTCTTGGTCTTGGCCTCAGGCTACACATGCAAAGCCTGCAGATACCAAACCCCTACCTCCCAGCCTGAGAAGCTCAACACTTTGTCATCCTAGAAGAGGATATTCACTCTAAAAATCCAGGACACAGGTGCTTACAATGGGGAAGACGGAAACTGTAAAGGCTAGGTCCATCAAATCTTTTTATACTGAGCAAGAACAAACAAATTCAGAAGGCAACCCAGACTTTATACTCATACTGGAGACCACAGAAGGAAATGTGAATTGGTCTCAAGCCTAAAGAGCCTTCTTGGAAGA
>CM053600.1:54212215-54237098 GCA_028646575.1 Pseudocheirus occidentalis
CCCCCCCAGCTTTGTCTCACTGAAAGCACACCCCAGGGCCACCAATCGAGACCACGATCCAGATCCAGCCTGCTCAATGCAAGAGGCCTTGGCAGTGATAAATCACCTCAGCCCCCCTGCTATCTGCAGGGCGAGGGCTCTGAAACAGCCCAGTGGAGGCCACTGCTGCTCTCAGGTGTTCCTGCTGCTACAGCCGCCTCCCACTGCTTCCTTGCCCTGGGAGCAGTTTGGCCAGACCCGCTCTTCACCAAATTTAGCAAAATCCACTGACATTTCTCTTAGCCTTTTTTTTTCTTCTGGCCTGATAAATGTGGTAACTGTGCCTCCAATGCAGGCAATCTGCTCTCCTATAGACTGGACTCTGCCTGATGCCCTGGGGCCTGGCTGGGCCGTGGTTATGGCTGCGGCTCCCAGACTGCTGTGAAGAGCCCCACCTGTTGAGCTGCCTGTTGAAGCAGATGTGTTTTCTGTCTTTTGGAGAGTTTTGGAGCTTGAAAATCTGTTTTAGAGTCCCATTTTATGAGTTTTTAGCATGTTTGTGTGGGAGCTGCGGTGCTTTGCTGCTTCTACGCCACCATCTTGACTCTGCCCCCTCTAATCTAAGAATTATTATTCTACCAGAAAATCATGATGAAAAAATGAGCCTGGACAACATCTTCCAAGAGCTCATCAAGGAAAACTGCCCTGATATCCTAGAACCAGAGAGTAAAATAGAAATTGGGTGAATACACCAGATATCCCTGAAAGAGATTCCAAATTGAAGTCTGTGAAATGTTGTGGCTGAATTCCTGAACTATCAGGTAAAGGCAAAAATACTACAAGCAGCCAGAAAGAAAGAATTCAAATATCGTAGAACCATGGTGAGGATTGCACAGGATCTGGCAGCTTCTACACTGAGAGACTGCGTGAAGTGGAATATGATTTTTTGCAAGGCCAAAGAGCTTAGGTTACAACCAAGGATCACCTATTCAGTAAAACTGAGCATAATCTTCCAGGTAAGAAGATGGACATTCAATGATATAACCGATTTTCAGACCTTCTGATGAAAAAGCCAGAGCTCAATGGAAAATTCAAGTTCCAATTACAAGACTGAAGAGAGACATAGAAAGGTAAATAGAGAAACACAGAAACACACACATTATTTAATAAGAGCAAACTGTTTACATCCCTATATAGGAAGCTGATACCTGTCAATATTATGAATTATATACCTAAGGTGACATCTAAAAGGGATATAGATAGATGGGGTGGGCATAAATTACACAAAATGTTGATAAAAAAAAAACTTTATTAAGGGCAGCAAAGGGACTGCAGTGGAAGAAGAGGAAATAATGAAGCAGAAAAGGGTAAATTATGCCACACAAAGAGGCATAAAAACATAGTAGAGGGAAAGAAGGGAGAGAGATGAGCATTATATGAGCTTTTCCCTCATTGGTTCTGGTGCAAGAAAGGAATAACATAATCAGTTAAGTATAGGACTCTATCAAGAAGAGACACAAACCTTACCACAATAGAAGGAAAGGGGAGGGAGCATTACATGAGATCAATTCTCATTCATCTTCCTTCAAGGAAGAAATAAAGTAGTACATTAAGTATAAAAATCTAACATGCCCTATAGGCAGTGTGGGGGCGGGGGAAGGTTATGAAGGGGAGGTGGTTAGAAGGGAGTGAAGAAGAAGTAAGGGGGAAGGGAAGGTTAAGGGAAGAGGGCTGATAAGAAGGGAATACTGAGGAAAGCAGCAGTCAAAAGGAAAACTCTTAAGGAGGGAAGGGAGAAGGGGGAAAATAAAAGCATAAACAGGGGAGGATATAGGATAGAGGGAAAGACAGAGATAGTAATAATAACAGTGAATGTGAATGGGACAAACTCTCCCATAAAATGGAAGTGGATAACAGAATGGATTAAAAATCATAATCCTACAATATGCTGTTTACAAGAAACACATCTGAAACAGGGGAATACACACAGGGTAAAGGTAAAAGGTGGGAGTAAAATATATCATGCCTCAGGTAAAGTAAAGGGGAGGGGTAGTCATCCTTATCTCAGGCAAGGCAAAAGCAAAAATAGATCTAATTAAAAGAGATAAGCAAGGGAATTATTTCCTGCTCAAATGCACCATCGAAAATGAAGCAATATCATTGTTAAAGATTTATGCACCAAGTGGTACAGCATACAGATTCCTAAAGGGAAAGCTAAGGATGTTAGAGGAAGAAATAGGAAGCAAAGATATACTAGTGTGGGACTTCAGTCTCCTCTCTGAGCTTGACAAATCTAATCTCAAGACACACAAGAAAGAAGTAAAGGAGGTAAATAGAATCTTAGAGAAGACTGATATGGTAGACCTCTGGAGAAAACTGAATGGGGATAAAAAGGAATAAGCCTTCCTCTCAGCAGCACATGGCACATATACAAAAATTGACCATGTACTAGGGCATAAAGTCCTCACAATTAACTGCAGAAAGGCAAAAATATTAAATGCATCCTTCTCAGATCATGATGCAATAAAAATTATATTCAGTAAAGGGCCATGGAAGGATAGACCAAAAACTAATTGGAAACTAAATAACTTAATCCTAAAGAATGAGTGGGTCGGGCAGCTAGGTGGCACAGTGAATAGAGAGCACCAGGCCTGGAGTCAGGAGTACCTGAGTTCAAATCTGGCCTCTGACACTTAACACAAAAACTAGCCATGTGACCTTGGGCAAGTCACTTAACCCCAACTGCCCTCTAAAAAAAAAAGAATGAGTGGGTCAAACAAGAAATGATAGAAACAATAAATAACTTCATTCAAGAAAATGACAATAATGAAACAACATACCAAAATTTGTGGAATGCAGGAAAAGTAGTTTTTAGGGGAAGTTTTATATCCCTGAATGCATACATATGTAAAATAGAGAAATTGAAGGTCAATAAATTGGGCATGCAACAGAAAAAGCTAGAAAAAGAACAAATTGAAAATCTCCAATTAAATACTAAATTAGAAATAATGAAAACCAAAGGAGAGATTAATAAAAAACTGAATTTGAGAAAATTATTGAATTAATAAATAAAACTGAGAACTAGTATTATGAAAAAACCAATAAAATTGATAGACCTTTAGCCAATATGATAAAATGAAAGGAAAGAAGAAAATCAAATTTCTAGTATCAAAAATGAAAAGGATAAACCTACCTCCAATGAAGAGGGAATTAATATAATAATTAGGAATTATTTTACCCAATTGTATACACATAAATATGACAATCTTAGTGAAATGTATGAATATTTACAAGAAATATAAGTAGCCCAAACTATCTGAAAAGGAAGTAAACTACTTAAATAAACCCATCTCAGAAAAAAGAAATTGAACAAGCCATCAATGAATTCCCTAGGAAAAAAATCTCCAGAGCCAGATGCCTTTACTAGTGAATTCTACCAAACATTTAAAGAACAATTGACTCCAGTACTATAGAAACTATTTAGGAAAATTGGAGGAAAAGGAGTCTTATCAAATTATTCTTATGACCAAATATGGTACTGATACCTAAATTGGGAAGAGACAAAACAGAAAGAAAATTACAAACCAATTTCCCTTATGAATATAAATGCAAAAATTCTACATAAAATAATAGAAAAAGACTACAGCAACTCATCACTAGAATAATACTCTCTGATCACATAGGATTTATTCCAGGAATCCAAGGTGGTTCAATATCAGGAAAATTATCAGTATACTTGATCAAATCAGCAACAAAACTATCAGAAACCATGTGATGAAGAAAATAGATGAAGAAAAGGCTTTAGGCCAAATACAGCATCCATTCCAATTAAAAACACTAGAAAGTATAGGAATAAATGGAATCTTCCTTAAAATAATGAGTAGCAGCTATCTAAAACCATCAGCAAGTATTATACGTAATGGGGATAAGCTAGAAGCATTTCCAGTAAGGTCCGGGATGAAACAAGGATGCCCATTATCACTTCTCTTATTCAATTTGGTACTAGGAATGTTAGCAGTAGCAATAAGAGAAGAAAAAGAAATTGAAGGAATCAAATTAGCCAAAGAAGAGACTAAGCTATCACTCTTTGCAGATGATATGATGATATACTCAGAGAATCAAGTAAAAAACTACTTGAGATAATAAACAAATTTGGCAAAGTTGCAGGATATAAAATAAACCCACATAAGTCCTCAGCATTCCTATATATCTCTAATGAAGTCCAGCAAAAAGAGATATAAAGAGAAATCCCATTTAAATTTACTGTAGATATAAAATATTTGGGAATCTACTTGCCAAAACAAACCCAGGACTTATATGAACAAAAAACACTTTTCATGCAAATAAAGTCAGATCTAATTAATTGGAAAAAACATCATTTGCTCATGACTAGGTCAAGCTAATGTTATAAAAAATGACAATTTTACCTAAATTAAATTACATATTTAATACCATACCAATCAATCTACTAAAACTTACTTTGTAGAGCTAGAAAAAATAGCAAAATTCATTTGGAAGAATAAAAGGTTCAGAGTATCAAGGCAATTAATGAAAAAATTTACTATGGAAGATAGCATAGTCATACCAGATTTTAATCTGTATTATAAAGCATCAGTCATCAAAACTACTTGGTACTGGCTGAGTAATAGGGTAGTGGATCAATGGAATAGATTGGGTACATGAGACTCAGCAGACAATGACTATAGTAATTGTAATGGTAATGGAATTTGGAGATGACCCTGTATTGGCTTAGTTTTGGGGTTAAGTGTTAAAACCCAGAGTTTATGAATTCCACTTGTGGGATAGACTTGTTGATGTGAAGAGAGAGGGCTGAAATGGGAGGAACTGTGAATTGGGAGAGAATCCCAAGCCCAGAGAAGGCCAGAAGGACTTTTGGGAGAGCAGTATGCAGTATCATGTAGCCTGAGTTGCTGAGAGAAAGGCTGCTGAGAGCCCATTGGAGCGGTCCAGGGCTTTTGAGAATTGCCACCTGGTGCTGCTAAGAACTGAGGAGGCATGGCTGTAATACCTGTATTTTGTCTGTCTGTTTTGATGTTGTTTTTCCAGATTCACCTGATGGTGAAGGACACTGCTGCTATTGTAAAGGTCCTGGAACCTAGCTGTTGGTTCAGATGCCCTGAAGAAGAATTTTATTGTGGTACCTTCACAGAAATCCTGGAAGAGGGCCTTGCTGATGTTTTCAGGCGTTCTGGGACTGTTCTACAGACAGAGAGTGACTTGATGAGGACACTGGCTATGGCTTTGTTGAGCCTTCTCTCCTCAGGAACTGAGATTGCTGAGGGATTGCCTCAAGTGAAGATGAAAGAAGGGCCTTTCCTTGGGTTTTCAATGTAGAGATGATATCTTGACCTTGTTATAGCTAAAGGGTAGATGGCCTTTTGTGCTCTCCTGCTCCCTTTTGAGAAAGTACTTGAAGTAAATGAATAGTATTGTAATTACTTTGTGTCCAGTGGTGGGAAACCTTTGGCCTTTTTGTGCTCTGTTATTGACCAAATGAATGTACTTTGTTTATGATTGTAAACTGATCTCCATTTGAGGAAAGACTTTGACTGACTAAATGAATGTACTGTCTAGGGGTGGAGTAGTACCTGGATTGAATTGAGAAATTACTTGCTAAATGAATGAATTATACTGTATTTTTACTTTCTCTGTTCTGTGAATGTTTGCTGAATAAATGGGGTTTGTTATACTGGTAATCCAAACCTTGGGAGTTGCCTTTGCTTGGCATTACAGTAATCTACTGTTTGGTAAACTCAAAGACCCCAGTTTGGGGGATAAGAACATACTATTTGACAAAAACTGCTGTGAAAACTGGAACACAGTATGGCAGAAATTGGGCATAGAACAATATCTAACACTGTACACCAAAACAAAGTTGAAATGGGTGCATGATTTAGGTATAAAGGCTGATACTATAAACAATCTGGGAGAGCAAGTCATAGTTTACCTGTCAGATGTATGGAGAGGGGAAGATTTCATGATGAAAAAAGACTTAGAGAGCATTATAAAATGCAAAATGGATAATCTTTATTGCATTAAATTGAAAAGTTTCTGTATGAATAAAGCCAATGTAACCAAGATTAAGAGGGAAGTGGAAAATTGGGAAAGAATTTTTTTAACCAGTATCTCTGATAAAAGGCTCATTTCTAAAATATACGAAGAACTGAATCAAATCTACCAGAATAGAAACCACTCCCTAAATGATAAATGGTCAAAGGCTATGAATAGGCAGTTTTCAGAAGATGAAATTAAATATATCTATAAGCATATGAAAAAATGTTTTGAATCACTAGTGATTAGTGAAATACAAATCAAAACAACTATGAGGTACCACATGTCACTGGCTGGATTGGCTAAAATGACAAAACAGGAAAATGATCAATGCTGGAGAGGATGTGGGAAAATTGGAACACTATTGCATTGTTGGTGGAGCTGTGAACTGATCCATCCACTCTGGAGAGCAATCTGGAACTATGCCAAAAGGGCTATAAATAAGTGCATACCCTTTGATCAAGCAATACTATTTCTAGGGTTATATCCAAAAGAGATCAGAGAAGTGGGAGGAGGATCTGTATGTATAAAAATATTTATAGCAGCTCTTTTTGTGGTGGCAAAGAACTGGAAATCAAGGGGATGCCCACCAATCGGGGAATGGCTGAACAAGTTGTGGTATATGAATGCAATGGAATACTACTATGCTATAAGAAATGAGGAGAAGACAGACTTCATAATAACCTGGAGAGACTTACGTAAACTGATGCTGAGTGAGAAGAGCAGGACCAGGAGAAATTTTGTACATAGTCACAGAGACAACATATGTGTGACGACTAACTTTAATAGACTGGGCTTCTCTCAGCAATGTAAGGTTATAAGACAACTCCAAAAGACTCATGATCAAAAGAGATATTCACATCCAGGGAAAGAGATGCAGAGTTTGAATGCATATTGAAACAAACTTCTTGCTGTGTTTCTTTTTCTTATTTTGTTTTGTTTCCTCTTCCCCACTAATCATTCCATCAGCTACAATCCTTCTTTACAACCTGACTAATGATAAATGTGAAGATACTTGTAGATCCTCTAATCGAGCGCATGTCACCGTGATGTGGGGGGGAGGAGAAGGAGGGCGAGAAAATTTGAAACTCAAGGGACTTTGGAACTGAATGTTGTAAACGAAAAGTAAATAAACAAACTAATTTAATTAAAAAAGAAACAAAAACAAAAAGCAAACCAAAAAAAAAACCCAACCAAAGTTCAAAAGCATCCTATTTAACCAGAACTCAGTCTTCCTACTTCTACTTTGATTCTGGGGAAAGTAGAATATAACTTAAAGTGGCTACCACAAAGTTTTTGCCCTACCAAGATTCCCTTCTACATGAGGCTTAGCTATTGGATAACAGCTTCCTTGCTTCCAGGGCATGATATCTCAGCTAAAAGGCAGATCCACTGCTGGGAGGGAAAAGCAATTTGCTTCTCAAGGCTGGCTCCTTCTTCAATCTGCCTGCTAGATCTATGATGTGAGCTCTATTCCTTGGACTTCTGGTGGCCTTTTTAATCTTTCAAAGTTATTGAGGTTATAGCCTATGTCTTTTATATCTAACACCCAGTTACTTAAGAGTAGAAAGACAAACACAAAAAGACATCAGGTGGGTCATTTGTTCATGGGATTTACAGTGGCCCCAGTTATGATATATTTCATATCAAAAATTATATAGGTTTCTATGCACTCCTTGAACTTTCAAGCTTTTAGGTCAGGTCTCCTAAGGTGATACATTAATTATCCCAGTAAAATGGAACATAAAAGTCCAAGGCCTCTGTTTCCAACCAGAGTCTCAAAGCATATATCTCCTCAATCATCACTGAGAAAAAGAAAAGTATTTGACTAGTTACTACCTTTTACATGCACTCGCATTTCTGGCTCAGAAGTCAATCAAAAGCATTTTCTTTACCATTCAGTTAGGGGGCAAGAAATAGTCAAGGAACATCCATATTTGTTCTGAACTGGGGTGTAGAGCCTCTCCATTATTTATTATCATATACTTCCAGAAACAGGCTCCTCAAACACCCAGGTGAGCTGGCAGAAGGCAGTCCATTGATATGCTCCTAGGACCGGGCTTTCATTCATCAATCTAATGGGTACAGAGGACATCCTTGATGGGGGAACAAGAAGTTGATTTCAACTGATATTCAAGAGTACCCTATATTTTTATGACCTCATATGTAATGGAAAGTAGCAGCAGCATTTATATCAAATTATTCTATTTCCTCATAGATTATTTTTATGTGCTTCAGCATAAAACATTCACCAAATGAGAAGGAAAAGCATGAATAATCAAAACATATCATAGTTCACTCATCAACCAGAGCTGTATGATGTAAGGGGTAGAATAGGAAAACACATGTAATAATCTAGCAAGAATGTTCCTAAGCAGAGAGGCAAATGGGTGGGGAATTTCCTATGTCTAGGGTAATTTATAATGCTGTACTGCTGGCCTTGTCCTTGTCCCTTAAGGAACACTATCCATCACAACAAACTGCTTTTCTTGTTCCTTAGTATTATTCTTGGCAAAGTCATTCTTTTTTCTCTTGACCTAATGAAGCAGAGATAAGCTCTTTTTATTCACAGCCACCCTTAACAGGATGCTGAAGAAAATGTTACTCCCTTTCAGTGACAAGTAGTTCCCTAGAGCTGTCCAGCTCTTCAGATCTGTAAATAACAGGGGACTGTGCTTTGCCTAATTATCTGCAAGTTTCATCTTTCTGTGAAGTACAACAGAACAATGCAAAGCTTGTCCCAACAATGCAAAGCTTGTCCTGTCAATGCCTTTATCTGAGGGTCACTCTTCACATTTTATTGGTGAGAATTTCTTCACAAGTGGAGTTTTAATCACTTTTCCTTAAACAAATGTTTTTGTTTTTGGTACGTTTTGTTTTTGCCATTTATATCAATCAAACTATTCACATATGAGTGAGACAATATTTCTCAATGTATTAGGAAACACCTTGTTTTCCAAAACTAAGGCCCAGCAAGCAAGTTGTGCCCTAAGATTTGTATAACAACAATTCTTTGCACTCATCATTTGGATGAGTTCACCCTCTGGCAAAATCATGTAATTGTTGTATTCCTTTGATCAGCACCAGGTGTCCTCTGAGCTTGGACAAGCAACAGACAGATACCCATTTTCTGATCATGAAGCTCTACTATGAAATCAAATTTGTCTCATTGTTGCTGTTAAACCTCATTGTCAGGGCTACAGCTCACTGTGTAGCCTCTGGTATAAGTATTGAAATCTCCTCACAGTGCCTTGGGTGTCACCTATCTAGGTCCCCTCCTTGCTTGCAAGCCAAGACTGCAGATGCTTGCTCCTAGCAGTTCTGGCCTCTCTCAGCTTGGGCTTGTCCTTATATATGGTATTGGCTCCTCCTTGTTCTGTCCCTTCCTGTTACATCAACAAGTTCATCCCACTGTGGTATTCAAAAGTTCTGGTCTTAATACTTGACACAATTGTGAACTTGAAACAAGGTGCTAAGGACCTGTTTGCTTGCCAATACAAGGGGCATGGAAGATCTTCAAATTCCATTACTATTACACAAAACTAAAAAAAAAAGCACATAAGTGTAGACAAACAAAACATCCACACATTGTTCATGTATAAAAAGATATTGTTCTCCATATTAATTAAACCTTTATCATGAGGTGGGAAATATTCTTCCTTATTCAGTCCTTTGGAATCATGGTTGATTTATTGACTATAAAAAAGTATTTGATTCAATTAAACGAAATGACATTTTCTAGACTTTTTTACATCACAGTGTCTCCCATCCTTATATCAAGGTCTTTCCAGATTCCTTGGAAGATGTAATAAGAAAAATAACACTGTTCAGTAGTCCTCTGCATAATAAACATCAGGTGAATTACAAAAAAGGGGGATGAACTATTATTAGTTGCTTTGATGGAGATTCATAGAAGAATTTAGATGAGGAGGGATTCCCTATGGATGGTGAGATCTTCCAAATGTTCCTGTTTGTAGACTACATTTTGTTCATTACATCGAACTAAAATATTCCAGAGATATCCAAGACAAATTCAAAGACATTTGTTTAATTCATCCATTCAAGAAAGACCAAATAGTTGAAGAATGTCTGTTGATCTGATTTCAGTATGTTTCCAAATGACACTCAATAGTCATTGTCCAACATTATGTATATCTGGCACAGACAATACAGATAGACAATGAGGCAAATTTAGAACTAAAAAGAAGAGGAGAAGGGCATATTACTTTTAATTTTTTAAGTTAATTTTTAATTTATGGAATAAACAATTATATCCACAATATAGAGCAATTACTATAAATAAAACTGCAAATCTACTATTGAACAACTTCCTATTCTTTTCAAATATTGACAAAATTATCATGTCAATTTCTTTTTTCCTTCTGTCCCTAAAGATGGCTACAATTAAACAAAATAAATGTAAAATTGTTCTATACATACTCCTATTTATCACTTCTTTCTCTGGATGCAGATAATATCTTTCTTCACACGTCCTTTATGTTTATTTTGGGTAATTATAATAGAAAATACTCATTTGCTCAAAGTCAATGACAAAATAATATTGTTGTTACTATGTAAGATATTTTATTATTTCTGCTCATTCCATCCTTCATTATTTCATGCATGTCTTTCCACATTTTTCTAAAACCATTGATCTCATAATTACTTATAGCACAGTAGTATTCCATCACAATCATATGCCACAGCTTGTTTATGCATTTTCCAATTGATGGGTATCCTTGAATTTATCAGCTTCCCATAAAATCAAAGGCCCATATTTTCAATACAAACTTTTTTTCCACCAGTATTCCAATGCTGTTGTATGACAGCTATATATAGAACACTACTTCCTCTGAAGAACTAAAGGTTGACTTCCCACAGAGGGGAGTGGATAGATACATGCTACATGTGGGCAAGTTATAATGCATAGTCAACAAAAAACTTTGAGGAAGAACAGGAGTAAAGGATGTCATCGAGGTACTGTAGGCCTCCTCCAGCAATTGAAACTCCCCATGCTTCAGTGCAACCCTAGTGGGGAGGCATACTCCAGCAGCTTACATTCACATGCTTCAGTACATCTCTGGGTTTGAAGACATCTTCCAGCAGCTGAATCCCTCACATGCTTCAGTGAAGCCACAGGTGATCAGGTGCTTTCCAGTGATCAGATCCCATATTCCCACCTTAAGCTTCAGTGCAACCTTGAGAAAACACAGAAAAATGCTTATGGACTCAGCATATGCAACATACCACCACTAGGACCCCAACTCAGCCCCGTGTAAGCTGCCAGACCACTAAAGCTTTCACCTGCCAGCACCTGAAGTCCCAAAACACAAAGTCAAGCACAAGAAGCTTGGGGACAGTGCCTCCCATGCTCTAGCAGAGAGTTCAACTTTAAAAATCAGGAATTAGGCAAACAGCATCAGCAAAAAGCAGAAATGGACACTGACTGTACAATCTTTCTGCTGGGACATGAAATGTCAAAACTCAAATTCAGAAGACAATATTATCAATATACCTACATTTGAAAACTCAAAGGAGAATATGAAATAGTCTCAAACCCAAAAAGCCATCTTCGAAGTGTTCAAGGAGAATTTTAAGAGTCAAATGAGAGAGGTAGAAGAAAAATTTGGAAAAGGAATGAGAGGTATGCAAGAGAAAGTCAACAGACTGAAAGAGAAAGGACAAAAATTGAATGTAGAAAACAATTCTTTTAAAAATATAACTGGTCAGACAGGCCCCAGCGACCCAGTGCAGCAGCACAACAGACTAGACAGGCCCCAAAGACCCAGCAGAGAACTGAGAGGCCACTGGAGGAGGTATGCTGATCCACCAACCACAAGGACCACTCCTAAGGCCTATCATCACAGGGCAGGGAACCAGCAGGAATCTGACAGAGCTGGGTAAGATACAAAGGTTGGACCCGGGGCAGGGGCAGCAACTACACCTGGGACTACCCATTCACAGCCTAGAAATTTAAAAATCCCCTATCTGAACTTCCAGGGACCAAGATGACAATATGAACCCTGGCTGCTCCAATCCCACCCTCTAACTCCAAAACACAGTAATTATTGTCCCAGAGGAAAATTTTAAGCAGTAAAGTAAAGTAAAATTTAAAGCAGTTTTAGAAACCCCAGAGGAAGGGCGTGGTTAAGGTCCTGCCTGCCTCAAAATGGAAAGTAAGCAGGCTACAAAGACAAAGATTGTGGAATCCTATTATGGTGAGAGGGAGAAATCAAACTCAGAAGGAGAGAATATTGATTCATTGCAGCTCTCTTTATGGTGGCAAAAAACTGGAAATTTGGGGGATGCCCATCAATTGGGGAATGGTTGAACAAGTTATGGTATATGAAGGTAATGGAATACTATTGTGCTATAAGAAATGGGAAGGAGATGGACTTCATAATTACCTGGATAGGCTTATACAAATTGATGCTAAGTGAGAAGAGCAGAACTAGGAAAAATTTATATGCAGTCACAGATACATCATATGTGTGATAACCAACCTTGAAAAACTGGACTCTTCTCAGCAATGCATAGTTAAAAGACAACTCTACAAGTCGCAGAATGGAAGGAGATACGTACACTCAGAGAAAGATCTAGAAAGACCAGAGTTTAAATGGAGACCAAAGCAACACATGTTATTGTTCTCTTCCATGTTTGGTTTTGCTTCTTTTTTGTCTCTTTTCACATTATTTGCTACATTGGTTACAATGCTTCTATACAACTAGACTATTGTACAATGTGAAAGTGTTTGCAGGTCCCATACATGACTGTATGCCACCATGTGGGAGGGGGAAGAGAGAGGTGAAAGTCTGAAACTCACATGATTCTGTAAATGAATCTTGTAAACTAAAAGTAAGTAAACAAGTCAATACATTAAAAAAGAGAGAGAGAATATTGACTCCACACCCACAGCTGAAGCCTTAACAGGGACTATGACCTGTCTTAGGCACATAAAGCATTCCTAGATGAGCTCAAAAAGAACTTTGAAATCCAGCTTAGAGAGGTAGAAGATAAAATCAACATCTCTTATAAAAACAAAATGGTAAAATCAGAAAAAAAACCATTACAATGAAGAGAAGAGCTCCTTAAAAAGTTATGTGTGAACTAAAAATTAAATCTGAGCATATGGAAAAGAAGCTTCAAAAACTGAGGACAATAATAATTTGCTAAAAACCAGAATCAACCTAATTGAAGCCAATGACTCTATGAGGAACCAACAATCAGTCAAAGAAAATATCAAGACCGAAAAATTATAAAACGAGGTAAAATATCTCAATGAAAAAAATAACTGACCTGGAAAACGGATTCAGGAGAGACAATCTGAGAATCATTGGTCTACCAGAAAAACATGACAAAAAATTAATCTGGACAATATCTTCCAGGAGCTCATCAGGGAAAACTGCCCTGAGATCCTAGAACCAGAGGGTAAAATAGAAATCAAGAGAATCCACTGGACACCTCCTGAAAGAGATCCCAAATTGAAAAGTCCACAAAATGTTGTGGCCAAACTCCAGAACTATCAGGTAAAGGAGAAAATACTACAAGTGACCAGAAAGAAACAATTCAGATACTGTGGAACCACAGTGAGGATCACACAGGATCTGGCAGCCTTGGCATTGAAAGATCAGAGGAACTGGAATATGATTTTTTGCAAGACAAAAGAGCTTGGGCTCACTTATCTGGAGAGACAGAGCATAATCTACCAGGTAACGATGTGGACATTCAGTGACATAACAGAATTCCAGACCTTCCTGATGAAAAAAACACAGCTCAATGGAAAATTCAACCTCCAGTTACAAGACCCAGGAAGGACACAGAAAGGCAAATAAGGAAACACACACACACACACACACACACACACACACACACACACACACTTTTTTTTTTTGCTTTTTTTTGGAGGGCAATTGGGGTTAAGTGACTTCCTTAGGTCACACAGCTAGGTTTTTGTGTTAAGTGTCTGAGGCCAGATTTGAACTCAGGTCCTCCTAACTCCAGGGCCAGTGTTCTATTCACTGTGCCACTTAGCTGTGCTCCACCCCCCCACACACACATAACTTGTTATTTAACAAAAGCAAACTGTTACATACCTATATGGGAAGCTGATGCCTGTTAATATTGTGAACTCTATACTTATGACAATATCTAAAAGGGATATAGTCAAACAGAGGATGTGGGTATAAACTATGCAAAATGATGATAAAAAATCCTTATTAAGGGATTGCAATGGAAGAGGAAAGAATGAAGCATAAAAGAGTAAATTGTGCCACACAAAGAGGCATAAAACATAGGAGAGAGAAAGAAGGATGGGAGGTGACCATTATATGAGCTTTTCCTTCAGTGGTTCTGGTGCAAGGAGGGAATAACAAAAGCAGTTAAATAAAGGACTCTATCAAGAAGAGACATAAACCTTATCATACTAGAGGGAAAGAGGGGAGGGAGAGGAGCACTACATGAGATCTATTCTTGTCAAATTTGGTTCAAGGAAGAAACAACATACAACATTGAATATAAAAATCAATCATATCCTACAGGCAGTAGGAGGGGAGAAGGGTCAAAAAAGGGGTGGTGGTTTAGAAGGGAGGAAAGAAATCATAAGGGGGAAGGGTAGGAAAAGGTAGTGGGGAGGATAAGAAGGGAATACTGAGGGAGGGAACGGTCAAAAAGAAAACTCTTAAGAAAGGTTAGGGAGAAGGGCAAAAACAAAAGCATAAATGGAGGGAATAGGATGGAGGGAAAGACATAGATAGTAATCATAACTGTGAATGTGAATGGGATGAACTCTCCCATAAAATGGAGACAGATAGCAGAATGGATTAAAAACCATAATCCTACAATATACTGTTTACAAGAAACTCATCTGAAACAGGGGGATACACACAGGGTAAAGGTAAAAGGCTGAAGTAAAATATATAATGCCTTTGCTAAAGTAAAAAAAAAAAGCAGGGGTAGCAATCCTTATCTCATATAAAGCAAAAGTGAAAATAGATCTAAGTAAAAGAGATAAGGGAGGAAACTATATTCTGCTAAAAGGCACCATCAAAAATGAGGCAATGTCATTACTAAACGTTTATGCACCAAGTGGTAGAGCATCTACATTCCTAAATGAGAAATTAAGGATTCTAGAGGAAGAAATAGATAGAAAAACTATTCTAGTGGGGGACTTCAATCTCTCTCTCTCTCTCTCTGACATTGATAAATTCAACCTCAAAATAAACAAGAAAGAAGTTAAGGAGGTAAATAGAATCTCAGAGATAGATACGGTAGATCTCTGGAGATAATTGAATGGGGAATAATTTGTACACAATCACAGACACATTGTTTGTGTGATGACCAAGTCTGATAAACTGGACTTTTCTCAGCAATGCATAGCTACCAGACAACTCTACAAGTCTCAGGATGGAAGGAGATATCTACATTCAGAGAAAGATCTAGAAAGAAGAGAGTTTAAGTGGAGATTGAAGCAATCTACATTCTATTGTTCTTTTCCATGTTTGGTTTTGTTTACTTTTTCCCATTGTCCACTCCATTGGTTACCACCCTTCTGTACAACTAGACTAATGTCCAATGTGAAAGTATTTACAGATTCTATGCTTGACTGCATTCTGCCATGGGGAGAGTGCTGGGGAGAGTGAGGGGAGAAAACTTGAAACTCAAGGGACTCTGGAACTGAATCTTGTAAAGTAAAAGTAAATCAACAAATCAATTTAAATTTTATTTATATGACTGGTCAAAAGAAAAAAAAGTCAACTTAAGAAAACAATTCCTTAAAAAGTAGAATTGGCCAAAGGGAAAAGGAAATAAAAAAGTTAACTGAAGGAAAATAAATAAACAAACATCTATATCTCTATCTCTATCTCTATATCTATCTATATATCTATCTATCTATATCTATATCTATCTATCTATCTATATCTATATCTATCTATCTATCTATGTCTATATCTATATCTATCTATCTATCTATCTATCTATCTATCTATCTATCTATCTATCTATCTATCTATCTATATCTTTGCTTTTTGGAGGCAGAAGGCAGGACAATTGGGGTTAAGTGATTTGCCCAAGATCACATGGCTACTAAATATTAAGTGTCTGAGGCTGGATTTGAATTCAGGTCCTCCTGAGTCCAAGGCCAGTGCTCTATTCACTGTGCCACTTAGCCACCCCAAATAATTTGTTAAAAATTAGAATCAGTCAAGTGGAAGCTAATAACTTTATGAACCATCGAGAATCAGTTGAACAAAATCAAAAGAATGAAAAAAGTAGAAGATGTAAAATACCTCACTGGAAGAACAACTTACCTGGAAAATAGATCCAAGAGAGATATTATAATGATTATTGGTCTTCTGGAAAGCCATGATCAAAAAAAGAGTCTGGACAGCATCTTTCAAGAAATTATAAAAAAAAATTGCCCTGACATTGTAGAACCAGAGGGTAAAATAGTCATCAAAAGAATTCACAGATCACCAACTGAAAGAGACCCCAAAATGAAAATGCCAAGGAGTATTATAACCACATTCCAGTATTATCAGGTCAAGGAGAAAATACTGCAAGTAACCAGAAGGACACAATTTGAATATCATAGAACTGCAGTCAGGATTATGCAGGACCTTTCAGCTTCTACATTAAAAGATCAGAGGGCTTGATTCTATACTACAAAGAAACTTGGATTTCCACCAAGGATCAACTATGCAAAGAAATTAGGCATAATCTTTCAGAGGAAGAAATGGACATTCAGAGAAATAGGGGACTTACAAAACTTCATGATGATGAGACCATATCGGAACAAAAAAATTAATCTTCAAATATATCATCTCATGCTGTCTCCAGCATTAAACAGTGAGTTTCTTGAGAGCAGAGTTTCTCTTTTCCATTTATTTGTATTCCCAACTCTTAGTTACCTAGCACATAGTAAATGTTTAATATGTTTTTTACTGACTTACTAACTCCATCCATATTGTCTTCTAACATTAATTGTCTTCTCACCCTGGAAGATCTTCCCACCCTACAGCCTCCTCAATCTCCTGATTTTACTTTTGCTCCTTAAACTTTTCATCTCCCTTTTGTATGTTTTCCCCAGTCAGAATGTAGGCTCCCTAAGGACAGAGGCTGTCTTTCTTTTTTGCTTTTGTTTTTATTCCCATTGCTTAGAACAGTGTCTGCTACATAGTAAACATTTAATAAATATTTTCTCTATGTAGTTATGTAGCAAAATATTTTGGTTGCTACTTTGTAGTATGCCACAAAAATGACAATTAATTTTGATCAATGCCATTAAAACAGGATGAACTTTAAAATATTTTAATTCCTTGAAAAACTCTTTACCGTGGTTGCATGTCCTAGGAAAAACTGGATAAACATTCCCACGTTTACTAGGGAGTACAGTCTAGTATCCGCCAGTGGACTCAATTTTCTCATCTATAAAATGAGAGAATTGAGCTACCTCTTAATATGTGAACTTTAGACTGTGGGAAGGAGTATGTGGAGCTATTGCAAAGAGTTTTTGAGTATAGTGGACAGAGTTATTTATTTATCTAGACTATTTTGTTATTTATTGTTATTTATTTTGTTATTTATCTAGACTACCCACTCTCCACTCACTCCCCAAAACTCTGATCATCTTTTCATGTTTTAATTAAATACTCTCCAATGACTGACTTTTATCTGCCCACCTACATCCAATAAAGCCCTCATATATAGCATAACAGAAACACACACACACACACACATACACACACACACACACACACATATATATATACATATACATATGATGCATATATATGACACATCCTATATAATAAAAGTCCATGAAAACAATCAATACATCCGCTCTATATGCAAATTTCTTTCTCATTTTACACCTATAATCCTGAATACTTTGCTTCAAAGAAGTGGGGGTATGCTTTACCATCAATCCTGTGAAAACATGATTAGGCATTGCTTTGATTAGAATTATGTAATCTTTCAATATGGCTTTATTTTATGTTATCGTGGTCATTGTATATCTTGTTTCATTTTATTTTACTTCATGCTCCATTAGTTCATAAAATATTCTTGCATAAAGATTCTCTGAATTTTTCAAATTCAAGTATCATGTAATTTTCATTGTCATTATTAATGTGGTATATTTTGTTTATAGGTTTCCTAGTTCCTAATTATCTATTCCTTATCCTCTGGGATTCTTGTCATAAATGCAAACTTGTTAGTATGAACAATCTTTTGAATATATAACTTTAAACTCTTTACAAATAATGTTTCAGATTTTTTTTATTTTCCTGCTCCTGTATGTGCAAAATGGTGACTAGAAGGGAAAGTTTAAAAAGTGCTTATATTTTGCTTCTTTCACAGCCTGGTATTCTTGCCAGTTTTAATTTCTATTTCTAGTGATATATGGGCTAAGGTTTTTTTGACAGACTTATATAATATTCATTCCTTAACTCCTTATTGCCTTTACAATATGACTCCTACAACTTTAGCCTAACTCATATAAGGTTTTTTTCTCTAATCAATAAATCAATCAATTAATCAATCTGTATTTATTAAGAGCAGTGACAGTCACTGTGCTAAATGCCAGGGATACAAAAAGAGGCAAAATACAGTTATCTTCAAGGGGCTTACAATCAAATGGGGAAAACAATGTACAAGTAAATGTATAAAAATATATACATATATGCACAAATACACACACATGCAGGTATGCATGTGTATATGTGGAACCACACACGTGTGTGTGTAAAATGTATATACTCATGTGTGTACACACATGTGTATGCATAGACATATATATCATATAGAGGAAATAATTGAAAAATGGAAAGCACTGGAATTAAGAGGGCTTAGGCAGGGCTTCCTATAAAAGGTGAAATTTTAATTGGGATATAAAGGGTACAAGGGAGTGGAGTATTTAAAGTGGAGAAAGGATGGTTCTCCCTGCATAGGAGACAATCAGAAAGTGAAATTCATCCTGTTCCTCTCTTGATATATATCAATAAGCATAAATGAATATTCTTCAGAACAGCTTAAGATTTCTGGTATCAGCAATTTTATCACATTTGCTAGTTTAAGAAACAAAAATATTTCACAGGTTTCTCTCTCAAACTCAGAGAGAAGCAGGAGGTTAAAAGTGAATAAATACTCCATGATAAATTTAGCTCTCCGGGGAGCAGAAAAGGGAAGGAAAAAGGAAAGTCGTTTGTTTTTCTCTTGGCCTCTAGTTTGATATATAATATTGTATTTATTTAGTTCACACATGAATTGCATCCATGCCCTGGCTTTTCTCATTGCTGTCACTTACAACTTCCTGTCCTCTCTGTGCCCACTCATTAGAATCTCCCATTTGGGACGGCGTCCAATTGCTCCTTTCTAGTGTTTGCTTTCCTCTCCATCCTCCTATCAATAAGCTCCACTCCCAAGGTTAGGATAAGTAGTGTTCTGGATACTTTCCCCCAGGTCAATGTCAACATTTTCTGGAATTTGGGGTACACAAAGGAAAAGACTGCAGGTAGACAAGCTTTTTGCTTCCCCTTGCTCTGTGCCTTTTAAATATTTTTGTGGCATTCAAATGGTGGGTTACATCAGAAAGGTGAAAAGACTCACATCTGTGGTGTGAAACCCATAACTGCTAGAATTATACTCAGTAGAAAAAATGACATCAATAGAATTATGAACTAGAAAAATGACAAAGTCTCTTTTTATTTGTCTAGTTATTAGTTTAAAGGTGATTTTCTATAGGTTTTAGGGCACTGGAGAGCAAATCTTTTGGAAAATACAAAGTCCTCAACCTCTGTGTATGTTAGCCATTGGGAGCTATGAGTTCCCACCCTTACCTCCCATATCAGAAGAAAGAGAGAGCTGAAATCTTGGGATAATTGAGAAGTATGTGAAAGTATGCTATGATGGAAAGGGGTGGGGTGAAGAGAAAGGAAAAGAAAGGCAGAAGCAGACAGAAAGACAGAGACAGAGAAACAGAAATAAGAGTTTTCCTGGTATTGAACATCAAAGATGCATTGCAAGGATATATGTGGACAAGTCATTGCATAAAAGATTATATCTTTTAAAAATATCTTAAAAGCATTTATTATGAGACAAGAATTGTGAAAGTGTTGGAACAAAATGTTATCAATACAGCACTTTTTTTTAAAAAGAAAGAGTTAGAAGAAGGAAGGAGAGGAGAGAGAGAAAAAAAGATGAGAAGAGACAGGGCCGGCCAGCCAACTGGACAGACCCAGAGACAGACAGACAGAAATACACTTTTATATATTCCATATATGTTCATATATATGTATTTATATTCTATATATATTAATATATATTAATATTCCATATATATATTGGGTAAATGGAAAGACCCTGAAGTACTAAGAAGGCAGCAGAAGAGTCAATTGACAAACCCATAGCATCCTAAGGTTATGCCATGAGGTTGTAGTACATAGTAGCAAGGCAGATGGTAAAGCTGGTGGTCATTCACATCACTGGAAAGAATGTAGCTGGTGACTCTCATCTCATACAAGCTCTGTCAGTAATCATACAGCCTGGATTAGGTTCTAGGAAGTTCAACTTGGGGGAGGGGGAGAAGGAATAAGACAAGGAACAGAGTGCTCAATGGAAGTGGATCTTCCTATCATTCAGCCATTCTAGATGGACATGGGGATTCCCTGGGACCAGGGGAGGGGTGGGTAGAAGAGAGGAGAAATCTATCCAAGGCAATTTGAATGAAACTGGATGCTGAGTAGCAATTATAATTGGCTTTGTAGGTCAGGTGAAGAAATGTACAACCCTCATTTTCTTGTAGAGGTGAGGGATAATAAATATGAAATGTTCCATTCTTTATCAGATAGTTGATGATTTAATTTGTTTTCCTTACATGGCTTATATTTTTTGTTGTTGCTGTAACAAATTATAAACATGTATGACCAACCACCTGGATAATTCACTAACAACTAAAATTTGATATGTCCTAAAATAAGGTTATCATCTTTTCCTCTAAATGTGCTCTTCTGTATGTCATCACAATGTTTATCTATTAATATCTATTCATCATCTCCCATGTTTAAAATTTTTCTCTTTTTGATTATTCACGCTTGTACTTCTAATATCCATTTATCTTAAATTACTGTCAATTGAATCTCTATATTGTTTGTTTTTTCTTTGTTTTGTTTTGTTGCAAGACTTATGGAGAGATGGGAGGAATGGGGAAATGAGGATAGGGGGATATGTGGAAATTATTGTATATAAAAACAAAAAAAACACAAAATGTGACATAAAAACAAAAGAAATCAATACAACTTTTTAAAATGAAAGCAATGTAGAGGAAGGGATGGCAGGAGAGGGAGACATAGACTGAAAGAGAAAGAGACAGAGACTGAGAGAGAGAGAGATGGAGAAGCAGAAACAGGAAGAGAAATACAGAGAGGAAAACAAGAGACATAGACATACAGAAACAAATATATATGCATATATATGTATATGTATATATATATATACACACTGAGAGAAAGAGAGAGAGAGAGAGAGAGAGAGAGAGAGAGAGAGAGACTACATATAAAATCAGAGGCAGAATAAGCATCATTGGAGAGAGTAATATTTTTCTTACCAATATCACAGTTGTAAGGATTGAGAAAATAAATGTACAAATATATTTTTTAATTTATTAGTTTGTACAAATGTTTTCTATACTTAAATATGCTCTACAAATATATACTAGACCATCTATTTGGTAGAAGGAAACCTCCAACAGATGTGAAGATAATTGAAGTGCCCCAGAACAACCCCATACCAGCTTTGCAATCTACCTCAGAAATATATCGTTCAATAATACTTCCAGGTGTTTTGACAACTTCTTATAGCCTTCCACAACTATATCATTTGTACCTCCCTCCACCCTCTTTCTTTGCCCCTCACCCATATGCATTTCATAATACTTCAATGTTCAGATTAGTGGATTTCTACATAGGTGAATATTTTCCTAGTATGTAATGCTATCCTGCTAAACCTATTTGTTATATTCCTTTCCCAGAATACATGTATGCATCGCCATATTCCAATTGTGAGTCAATTCCAACTAATTCTCGGTGATATCAGTGAGGTCATACTTATTCTTCCAAATTAAGATATCTAACTCTCATGATTTATTGCTCTTTACCTTTATTGCATGAGTGGTCAGGCAGTGGAATCCATGAGTATTTGTCTCTTTCCTGTTGTCATTTCCTATGATTTTCTGATCACCTCTAATGCTATTCCTGAGTCTTACTTGTCCTCATTTTACAAAAGAAGAAGCCAAGACCCAGAAAAGATTAAATGATTTATTCAGGGTCTCCTAGGTAATACCTTTCATGATGATTCAAATTCATATCTTCATGTATCCAAAGTCAGCACTCAATTTACTCAACCATTTGGTTAGTGTTTTCCATCTTGTCTAAAATTTGCCATTTCTGTGCTTCATGTCATGGCTGTGATATGTTAACAACAAAGAATTGTATTGGAGAAGGAAGAGAAAGGATATTATCAAAGAGATTTGTTTTTTTTAAATTTATTGACTTGTTTATTTACTTTTAGTTTACAAGATTCAGTTACAGAATCACTTGAGTTTCAGATTTTCTCTCCTTCCTTCTTCCCCCCACTCCCGTGGTGGTGTATGGGATCTGCAAACACTTTCACATTGTACAATAGTCTAGTTGTATAAAAGTATTGTAGCCAATGGGGCAAATAATGGGAAAGAAAGAAAAGAAACAAAACCAAACATGGAAAAGAACAATAGCATGTGTTGCTTCACTCTCCATTTAAACTATGGTCTTTCTAGACCTTTCTCTTAGTGTAGGTATCTCCTTCCATTCTGAGACTTGTAGAGCTATCTTTTAACTGTGCATTGCTGAGAAGAGTCCAGTTTATCAAGGTTAGTCATCACACATATGATGTATCTGCGACTGTGGACAAATTTTTCCTGATTCTTCTCTTTTCACATAGCATCAATTCATATAAGCCTCTCCAGGTAATTATGTAGTCTATCTTCTTCCCATTTCTTAGAATACAATAGTATTCCATTACATTCATATACCATAACTTGTTCAGACATTCCCCAATTGATGGGCATCCCCTAATTTTCCAGTTTTTTGCCACCATAAAGAGAGCTCCAATAAATATTTTTGTTCCTATGGATCCTTTCCCCACTTCTATTATCTCTTTGGGGTACAACCCCAAAAGTGGTATTACTGGGTCAAAAGGTATGCAATTATTTATAGCCCTTTGGGCATAGTTCCAGATTGCCCTCTAGAATGGTTGTATCAGTTCACAGCTCCACCAACAATGCATTAGAGTTCCAATTTTTCCACATCCTCTCCAACACTTGTCATTTTCCTGTTTTGTCATCTTAGCCAATCTGACTGGTGAGATGTGGTACCTCAAAGTTGTTTTTATTTACATTTCTCAAATCAATAGTGATTTATACTATTTTCCATATGTTTAAAGATATCTTTAATTTTTGCCTCTGAAAATTGCCTGTTCATATCCTTTGCCGATTTATCAGTTGGGGAATGACTTGTATTCTTATAAATTTTACTTAATTCCCTATATATTTTAGAATTGAGGGCTTTATCTGAGATGCTGGTTGTAAATATTCTTTCCCAATTTCTGACTTCCTTCTTAATCTTGGTTACATTGGCTTTGTTTGTACAGAAACTTTTCAATTTAATGTAATCAAGATTATCCATTTTGCATTTTATAATGCTTTCCAACTCTTCTTTGGTCATAAAGTCTTCCCTACTCCATAAATCTGACAAGTAAACTATTCCTTGATTCCCCAGATTATTTACAGAATCAGCCTTGATACCCAGATCATGCACCCATTTAGACTTGACTTTGATGTATGGCATTAGATGATGATCTATGCCCAGTTTCTGCCATCCTATATTCCAATTTTCCCAGCATATTTTGTCAAATGGTGAATTCTTAACCCAGAAACTGGGGTCTTTGGGCTTATAAAATAGTATGTTACTCTAGTTGCTGACTACTGAGGCTTTTGTACCCAGTCTATTCCATTGATCCACTACTCTATTCCTTAGCCAGTACCAGGCAGTTTTGAGGACTGCTGCTTTATAATAGAGATTAAAATCTGGTACAGCTAGGCCACTTTCCCTAACATTTCTTTTTATTAACTGCCTTGATATTCTGGATTTTTTGTTCTTCCAAATGAATTTTGTCACTATTTTTTCTAGTTCTATAAAGTAATTTCTACAAAGTTCTATAAAGTAGTTTTTTGGTAGATTGATTGGTATGGCACTAAATATGTAATATAATTTAGGTAAAATTGTCATTTTTATTATATTAGCTCTACCCAGCCATGAGCAGTTGATGTTTTTCCAATTAGAAAGATTAGTAAGTGTTTTGTAGTTGTGTTCATAAAGGTACTGGCTTTGTTTTGATGGGTAGATTCCCAAATATTTTATAACGTCTACAGTAAATTTAAATGGGGTTTCTTGTACTATCTCTTGCTGTTAGACTTCATTGGAAATATATAGGAATGCTGAGGACTTATGTGGGTTTATTTTATATCCTGCATCTTTGCTAAATTTATTGTCTCAAGAAGTTTTTTTATTTGATTCTCTAGGATTCTCCAAGTATATCTTCATATCATGTGCAGAGAGTGATAGCTTAGTCTCTTCTTGGCCTAATTTGATTCCTTTGATTTCTTTTTCTTCTCTAATTGCTACTGATAACATTTCTAGTACCAGACTGAATAAGACGAGTGATAGTGGACATCCTTGTTTCACCTCTGATCTTATTGGAAATGCTTCTGGTTTATCCCCATTGCATATAATACTTGCTGATG
>CM053600.1:54237598-54270586 GCA_028646575.1 Pseudocheirus occidentalis
TATTTTTTTTGCTTTGTCAAATATTTCCTAATTATATGGCAAAAAGTACTTACAATTTTTTTTAAAATTCTGAGTTCCAAATTCTTTCCCTCTTCTCTCCCACACTACCCCTCCCTCCTCAAGAAGGCAAGCACTTTGATGTTGATTATACATGCCAAACACATTTCTTTATTACCCATGTTGCAAAAGAGTACATTACAAAATAAAACAATACAAATTGAGAAATTTAAAAAGAGGTATGCTTCAGTCTGTATTCATAGTTCATCAGTTTTCTCTCTCTGAAGGGGGAATAGCATTTTTTCATCCTGAGTCCTTTGGGATTATCTTGGATCACTGTCTTGATCATAGTAGCTAAATCTTTCACAGTTGATCATCCTTAAAATATTGCTATTACTGTGTAAAATGTGCTCTTGGCCCTGATCACTTTCTTTTGCGTGAATTCATGTAAGTCTTTCTCAATTCCTCTGTTGAGTTCTTTCTCCCAAAGCTTGGCTCTTTAGCTTTATTAAGCATTTGCTTACCATATGATAATATGATTATTATTTGCCTAATCTATTCCACTGATCCACCACTCTATTTCTTAGCCAGGTGCAAAATCAAGCATGAGCAACATTACTGAGGACTGTTGCTGTAAATAACTTTAAGGTTCTGATCACACAGAATAGGCAACTCTCTATTTATTCAGCAACAAACTACAGCAAAACATTCACAACAATATTAATAGCAATAACAACTTATTACTAAGGTGGCCACATAGTCTTAAACAAAAGATATCATACAAGAAGTCAGAAATCTCCTAAAACAATGTAAAGTACACATCTAAAGTCTTCTTTCATCTTGTTTAGGGGCTGGTTTCCAATCATCCTTAGGGGGTAGTGAAAAGTACAAAGGTCTTCCACCCCTAGGTAAAGCAAGTCATAGTCTTGTCAGTCAGCACTAAGTACCCAAGTAAAGGTCCTTTCCTCTTGACTCAAGGCTCCACAGTCCTTCTTACACCAGCTGGCTACCCCCAGCTCTTGCTTGGATTTACCCTACCTTTACTTGGATTCACAGGTAGGGCAGTTCTCTGCTGCTCTTCCATTTTGAGGCTCACAGTGACTAGACCACTCTAAATCTTTTGCGGTTTCTGTTTCTGGGAAGACAAAGCTTAACAGAGCCACAACAATATATATGCACATTAAAATTAGCAGAGTTATAACAACATTCACACACATTGCCTGAACTATCATATCAATTCACTTTCTGCCTGTAAAATCAACACAGATCAACAGACAAAGCCTCTGTCTGGGAAATCAAATACAAATTAGTAGTAAAGTCCCAGGACTTCTGAAAACAGCCACAAAGCCCTCTTTCAGAATTTCTGTAAACAGACAGCAGTAAAGCCCTCTTTCAGGGCTTCCAAACTAGCAACAAAGTCCCACAGCTTCTGTAACAATAGCAACATACTCTGTCAGCAGAAAGGATGCTTTGTTCTGACAAAGTAACATCAATACAGACAGAACAGACAGACAGAGTGCTGATATCAAAAGCATCCTTCCTCCCAGTTCTGCTTGGCCCCAGCTTCTGTTCAAGCTTTTATCTGCTTTTTTTTTGGCAAGTTCCTCCCACTGTGGGCTCCATGTGATGACATTAGACGTATGTGGCAACACAATGTATATTGTTTCTGACCTGAGACTTCCAATTTTCAAGAAAGACTTGACACAAAGATAAGGCTTCAGTTGGGTAGAATAGATTTTTATTACTGATTGAGTGTGTGTATGGTTTCCTAAAACCAATTTAGACGTGTGAGGCTCAAGCATATCCGCCCCACCCCTTTCCCTTCCATTGTAAAAAATCTTCCTTTCATGCCTCATTTATGTTATGTAATGTTCCCCATTCTTCTCTTCTCTTCCCCCTTCTCTCACTTCTCCCTTCTTTCTCATCTATTCCTTTTTTTGCTTTATCTCAATATACTCAATCCCTCATCCTCTTTCTATGTAAAATATTTCTAACTAGCCAAACAAGGATAAACTTTTATAAGATATATATATATATATCATTTTCCCATATAGAAAAGTACACAGTCTAACCTTGTTGAAGCCCTTACGATTTCTCTTTCATGTTTGTCTTTTTGTGCTTCTCTTGAGTCTTGTATTTGAAAGTGAAGTTTTCAGTTCAGCTCTAGTCTTTTCATCAGGAATACTTGAAAATCTTCTGTTCCATTAAAAATACATTTTTTTTCCTTGAAGGATTATACTCAGTTTTGCTGGGTAGGTTATTTTTGGCTGTAATCTCACCACTTTTATCTTCTATAATATCATATTCCAAGGCCTTTTTTCCTTTAATATTGTAGTTGCTAAGTCTTATGTGATCTATTATGGCTCCATGGGATTTCAATGGTTTCTTTCTGGCTCCTTTACCTGGGAGCTTTGAAATTTGGCTATAAAACTCCTGGGAGTTTTTATTTGGGGATCTTCTTCAGGTCATAATCTGAGAATTGTTTTAATTTTTATGTTACCTTCCAGTTTGAAAGTATCAAGAGAAGTTTTCCTTGATAATTTCATGAAATATGATTTCCAGGCACTTTCATTGAGCATGGTTTTCAGGTAATCTAATACTTAAATTATTTCTCCCTGCACTATTTTTAGTTCCATTGTTTTTCCAAGGAGACATGTCACATATGCTTTTTTTTCATTCTTTTGACTTCATCTTATTACATCTTGATGTCTCATGCAGTCATTAGCTTCTACTTGCATAATTTAAATTTTTAAGGAATTATTTCCTTCAGTGAGCTTTTTTAACCTCTCTTTTTTCTTTTGACTAATTCTGCTTTTTTAAGGATTTGTTTTATTCAGTGAATTTTTATACCTCTTTTTTATTTTGTCTATTCTGTTTTTAGGTATTTTTTATTAGTATTTTTGTGCCACTCAGTGGAGCTCTCCCAACATTCCAAGCTATTAATAGTCTTTTCATATTTTTTCCTTTGCTTTCATTTCTTCATGTAAAAGCACTCTGATTTTGGAAAGAATTTTAATTGCTTCTATAAATTTTTGTTGATTCACATTTTTCCTTGAAGTTTTGCTTTCTTGAAGCAGTTTTGATTTTATTATCTTCTGAGTTGTTTCTTCCTTTTCTTTGTCACCATAGTAACTTTTTTTTGGTCAGATTTTTTTTTGTTGTTGTTATTATTGTTTGCTCATTTTTTCACCCTTTTTTGTGGAACTCCATATAAATGTTTTCTCTGTTTCCAGTGTGAGGTTTGGAAGGGTTCTTTCTCAAGATTAAGTGTCTGCCTCAAGCCTGTGAAGACTTCCTCTGGTGTAATAAGCAGATAAGAACTTTTTTTTCAAAGTCCATGAAGGCAACTGAAGTAGGAATTGTGGAGAACTTAGACATAGAAGATGTCAAGATCATCCATTGCATCTCAAGTCATCACCAGTCATCTTGACTTTGTCCTACACCTGGATTGTGATGACTCTGGAAGAGAGAGTGAGGGCAATGATTTCATTCAACTCTGCCTTACTTAAATGCAATTTATGCACAAATCAGAAGACATCACCCATTCCATTTTACCATTTTTTAATCCATCTCAAAGTCATGTGGCAACAGGCAAGTGAAAAAGCAGCATGTGTGAATACACTGGGAGCTATAGTCACAATCCTATATACAAGCCATTCAGGCCACATGGCCATCTTTTCACTGGAAGCAGCAGTAGGATTTGGCAGCCCCTTGGGTGTCTTTAAGTCTTTTTAGTATCATACTGCTCACCTCCTGTAAAGTTAAGGCAATTTGAAGATCTTCCCTGCTCCTTAATATGCTTATGTGACCACATTGAGCCCATGGTGGGAGGAGCTTGCTGAAGAGTGTAATGTTAATGAAATCAGAAGATCTTCCATGTCCCTTTCTATTGGACCTAGTAAAGGCACTTAGCTCCTTACTTCAAGTTAACTCCTTGGGAGTAGTTAACACCTTAACATGAAGGGGCAGAACAGGGAAGAGCTATACTGTATATAAGGAAGAGAACCAGCAGGACAGTCAGATTTTCTCTCAGTCACCACCTGGAGACTGCACCTTATGCTGAGATCCTTCTTCTGCAGCTTTTACCGAGAACTTCCAAGGACCAGGCTGAGGAACTATTGTGAGTCTGAGAGGGATCCCTGCTTGAGGGAGCCTGTTCTGTTTGTGAAGGCTTGGGAATGTGGGTGTTCACTGCATTAACCATGTGTATCGACTTTGTGACCAGTATAATGACTTTGGCATTCTGGTTCTGGGATTTGTCCTTCTGGTTTTGGGACTCAGTGTTCTGGTTTCTGAATAAAGACCTTGGTTCTGCCCTCCATGTGGAGAGTTTGCTACATTTTGTGAATCATAACTATACCAGCATATTCATAACCACCATGGGTGTTGTGAATATTACATTATTGATACAAATGGGTGGACAAGGAAGGGTTGGAGCAGGAAGTGTGGGTGAGGCAGAGATGAGAGGCAGTGAGGCAGAGCTGGGAAAGAGAGAACAGGAGAACAGAGCAGAGAAGCTAGAGTGAGATAGGAAATGATTTTTGCCTGGGGGAACTTGTTTGTGGGGAGGCCTGATGGACGGAAGGCTTGGGATTTTTGTGCTATCCTGCACCGGTGATGTGTATGGACTTTGTCTTTAAAACAGCACTTGGGATGTCAGTGGACCTTGAATTAACAATATGTACCACCTTCTTTATTACCATGGTAGAATTGGATTCCTGGTGTTTGAATAAACATTGATTTTGTCTTTGAAGAAGAGAGTTTGCTATATCTTGTGATTCCAACCTGGAAATACACTTGTATATTTACAGCAGCCACTGTGGATATCACATTGGTGATATACCTCCTCATGTGAGGAAGAGGAGAGAAGAGGTGCCCTAAAAATTGGGTGTCTACTTACCCAATCTTGACCTGATTTCCAAGGCAAACAGGGATCCCTTCCTGTAGTCAAAACAGGAAAAAAAATGTACAAAAACTTCACATGGACTATTTGTCCCTGATCTGCGATGAAGCATTCTGAGCTCACATTGGTCTGATCAACTATAGAGAGACACATTGTAACTTGACTCTAATATAATGACATCATTTGTTCTTCAAGAACAAAGGACAACAACCAAGCAAACAAGCAATAGGAGGCACTTTGTAAACTTTTGCTCTTTTTCCCTTTAGATCAAATATTGGAATATGACTTTCCCCTACACCTTAGCACAAAAAAGGATAAAAGTTGGTACATGAATTTAAAGTTTTCTATTTCCTGAAGTAGGTAAATTATGGAATGCAATATTTTTGTAAAGCATTTAGTACAATATTTGACATAAATGCTCACTCATTTCAGTCGTGCCTCACTCCTGATGACCCCATTTGGGCTTTTCTTGGCAAAAGTATTTGAGTGATTTGTCATTTCTTTCTACAGCTTATTTTACAGATGAGGAAACTCAGGCAAAAAGGGTTACTTAATTTGCCCAGAGTCAACAGCTAGTAGGTATCTAAAGCCAGATTCAAATTGAGGTCTTCCTGACTCCAGGCCTGGTCCTGTATCCACTGTGCCACACAGCTTGGATGTTAAATGAGTGTTTGCTATCTTCCCTTGTCCCAAATCAATGTTATTCAGTGATGAGAAGGTGACTGAATAAATGAAAAAAAGCATTTGTTTAATTTGGCTATATGACAAACCTTGTGTTAAGCACTGGAGACACAATGAGAAAAGGTAAAGTTGTCTCAGCTCCTAAAGAACTCATATACTGCTTAATGGAGAGGAGACATAAAAGAAAATCGATTTGCCCAGTTGATAGAGCTAAAAGTGTTAAGAGTTTAGCTGCAGGGCAAATGGCAAAACTCATAGTTTTTAGGCTACAAATATATGTTTATAGGTTATAGTTATTATGTAGAAACTTGTTTATTAGGTTTTAATGTGAAACTTGTTGAGAAGAAAAAATAATATCATCCAACACACAGTACTAAAATTAAAAGGAAAACACTAAATGTTTGAATTAGTGGCTAAATAAAGTCCATGACCACCATAAGTCTTTACAGTGTCAGTCAGATGTTCTCATTTGTTAGTTCAGTATGAGTTCATGAATACTTTTGAACAGGATCCTAGCCTCAGTCATTGATTTCAGAGTCTGTCTGAACTTTCCTTATATACATCCAGCTCTACATCCAGGTGTCCTTTTGCTTTTGACATGTATACATCCAATTGATTGTCAAGCTATTTCTTGGTCAGTTCAGGATCTCTACCTCTAACTTGACCAATAGGTCAGATGATAGTCCAGCATGGTATCTCCCACCCCTAACACCTCCTCACTGTTCTCCTAGTGCTATACCTAGGACAACTTAACCTGATTCTTTCTCCTCTCCTCAACTGTCCTTTCTTTAATCTTCCACATGACTGTCAGTGGTAATCCCGTAGCACAAGCCATACTAATCACTTGACTGACCAATATTGACAAATTGATGGCATATTTTATATTGTCTGAAGTTATTTTAAAAGGAATTTCTCTATATCTTGTTGACTTTTGTTGAAAGTATATAGTTATGCTGAAGATTTATATGCGTTTATTTCATATCCTACAACTTTGGTGAAGGTAATGAAGATTTCAACTAAGGTTTTAGTTGATTCTTTAGTGTTCTCTAAGCAGGCCATCATATCATCTGCAAAAAGTAATAGGATTTTTTGTCCTCATAGCCCACTCTAATTCTTTTATTTCCATCTTTTTTTCTTCCACTCAATTATTTTATTTTTTCCAATTACAAGTAAAGATAGTTTTCAACATTTACTTTTATAAGATTTTGAATTCCAAATTTTTTTCTCACTCCCCCCTCCCCAAGAGAGAAAATAATCTGATAAGCTAAACATGCACAATCACATTAAACATATTTTCACATTAGTTGTGTTGTGAAAGAAAAATCAGAACAAAGGGGGAAAACCATGTGAAAGAAAAAAGAGAAAATAGTATGCTTCAATCTGCCTTTTTATTCTTCTTGATATAACTAATATTTCTACTATAATGTTTAAGCTTTTTCTGCATCTATTGAGATAATCATATGATTTTGTTCTTTTTGTTATTGTTATGGTCAATAATGCTGATAGTTTTCCTAATATTAAATCATTCTTGGTATAAGACCTGGTCATAGTGTATATAATGGTATATATAATCTTTTGATATATTGCTGTAATCTCCTTGCTATAATTTTTGCATCAATATTCATTAAGAAAATTGGTCTATGGTTTTATTTCTCTGTTTTTACTCTCTCTCTAGTTTAGGTATCAAAACCATATTTGGATCGTAAAAAGAATTGAGTAGGACCCCTCCTTTACTTATTTTTAAGTAGTTTGTATATTATTGGGATTATTTCTTAAATATTTGGTAGAATACACTTGTGAGACTCCTGGCCCTGGGAATTTTTTCTTAGGGAGCACATTGATAGCTTTTTCAATTTCTTTCTCTAAAATAGGATTACATAAGTATTCTATTTCCTCTTCTTTGAAACCAGGTGGATTATATTTTTGTCAAGATTCATCCATTTTACTCAGATTGTCAGATATCTTGGCACATAAGTGGGTAAATAGTCCCTAATAATTGCTTTAAATTTATCCTCATTGATATTGCATTCACCCTTTTGATTTTTAACACTGGTAATTTGGTTTTCTTTTCTTTGATGAGAATAGTTCAACATATGTCAGAAGGTAAGTTTTGTTCAGAGGTAGCCAGTAAGAAAGTAACAGATATCATCATCATCATCATCACAGCTATATTGTATGTAGTATTTTAAGATTTGCAAAGTCCTTTAAAATGTTACTTCATTTGTACCTCACAATAACCTGCGAAGATAGGTGTTATCATTATCCTCATTTTATTGATGAAGAAACTGAGGCACACAGAGATTAAGTGACTTTCTCAGGGTTACATGGATATTATATGAGGCTAAATTTGAACTCTCTTCTCCATGATTCTAGGCCTACCATTCTATCCTCTTTACAATCCAACTTCCCAAGTAGATAACATTTGTATGATATGTTATAGAAAACAAAGCTCTTTACTCAAAATAGATCCGTGAAATAGAAGTACAGAAATGCTTTTAGAATAATAAGACATCTCTTCAAATAGTAAAGTCAGAAACAGGCCATTAAAAATTTGAAATGTGACTGATAGTGCTTTACCTCTAGAAAACACTAGAAAAACACATATATAAATACATATGAAATTTTCTGATTTTTCTCATATTTTTTTTCCTTTTTTAGATGGAGCTCAGGTACAAATTGTCCTGTGATGAATAGTTATCACAATCTCCACTATTTCCTTGAATAACCTACTCTGGTCACTAAGTGCAGTCTTCTCAAGGACAACATGTTTGTAGTTTTTGGTGGCAATGACCTTGTCCTAAATTTTTATGAAAAACTCCTCCCTTTCTACAAGTGGCTCCTCATTATTCGGTTATTATTTTCTGCTGCTTTGTATACAAATGTTTGTTTGAGTTCCTGTGGAAGGCATCTTCATTGCATTAGACACTGGGTATTATTTTGGTGTTTTCTAGAAGATAACCACTTTCAATCACATTTAAATATTTTAATAGCTTGTTGTTGGCTTGATTATTTAAAGAAATGTCTGTTATTCTAAAATTATTTCTGTAATTTTTTTACATCTCTTCTTATTTACTCCCAAGAATCTTATTAATACTTTTTTCTCCTCTTTGGTAGATCTAAAAATAAAATTTTAACACAATATATTTGGAAGAAAAAAGGCAAAAAAAATCAAAGCAATAAATTTAAAAATATGAAGGATGGCAGCCCAGCAGTAACAGATTTTAAACTATAATAGAAAGTGGTAATTATGAAAACAGTCTGGTACTGGCTAAGAAACAGAGTGGCTAAGAGGGCATAGCTGAAATGGTGGAGTAAAACCAGGACCTCTACACAGGCTCAACTCCAACCACCTCCAATACATGTAAAAAAAATACTCTAAACAAATTTTATAGCTATAGAATCCACAAAGTGACAGAGAGAAACAAATCTGCTCAAGGCAGCCTGCAGGCCAACAGGAAGGGTCTATCAATCCATCCTGGGTGCCATGCACAGTCCCCTGTGAGCTGTATGGTTCTGGCCCCAGGGCAACCCCAAACAGTAGCAGCCAGAGCAGACTTTAGGAGAGTGAATGACCAGCAGCTGTCCTGGTTTCCAGACTTCTCAATCTATAACCACTAAGGAGCAAGTAAAAGGCCAGTGGAGAACTCTGCTGGAACTGATTGACTGAAGAGAGCTGTCCAGCCCCTGCATCTGCGGTGAGAAGTAGCAGAGGCATGGCAGCTACAGCTGCTGCCATGTGGCTGCCTCCAGAGCTCCTGGCCTGCAGATCATAGGGGGACCAAGTGACCATTCAGAGGGTAATAGTTCTTCTTTAACATGCTTAGATCTGGATTGTGGTCTATGGTGGTAGACCTGGAGTGTGTGGCCAATGTGCCAGAGCTTGTGGGGGATGTAAAGCTTAATAGCTCCAGGAGCTGCAAAAGCCTTAGCAATTTGGCACACAGCTCTCTCCATTCTGGAAGCAGAGCTCTACCATGGCAAGGAGCACAAAAGCCAAGTAATTGACTGGTAAGATGAGCAAGCTGAGGAAATGTAATCAGACCATAGATTCTTTTGGGGGGACAAAAATAATCAAAGCATAAAATGGGAGGAAGACAATGAAGTCAGAACTCCTGCATAAAAAGGTTCCAAGGAAAATATGAATGGATTACAGGCCATGGAGGAGCTCAAAAAGAATTTTGAAAATCAAGTAAGAAAAGAGGAGGAAAAATTGGGAGGAGTAATGACAGTGATTATACAAGAAAATCAGGAAAACAGAGTCAACAGTCTGCTAAAGGAAACCCAAAAAATACTGAAGAAAATAACACCTTAAAAAATAGACAAATTCAAAAGTCAAAAGAGGCCCAAAAAGTCAATGAGGAGAAGAATGCCTTAAAAAGCCAAATTTTCTAGATGGAAAATAAATTTCAAAAACTAATTGAAAAGAATAACTCCTTCAAATCTAGATTGGAGCCAATGGAAGCTAATGACTTTATGAGAAACCAAGATACTATTAAACAGATCCAAACAAATGAAGAATTAGAAGGCAATGTGAAATATATCATTAGAAAAACACTGACCTGGAAGATAGATCCAGGAGAAATAATTTAAAAATTATTGGACTGTCTGAAAGCTATGAGCCTAGCTTTCATCTTTCAAAAAGAGCCTAGACATCATCTTTCAATAAATTATCAAGGAAAAAAATGCCCTGATGTTCTAGAACCAGGGCAAAATAGAAATTGATAGAATTTACCAATTACCTCTTGAAAAAGATCCCCAAAAGAAAACTCCAAGGAATATGATAACCAAATCCCAGAGCTCTCATGTCAAGGAGAAAATATTGCAAGCTGTCAGGAAGAAACAATTTTAGTATTGTGGAAATACAATCAGGATAACACAAGACCTAGCTGCTTCTACATTACAGGATAACAAGGCTTGGAATATGATATTCTGGAGGTCAAAAGAGTGAGGATTAAAACCAAGAATCACCTACCCAGCAAAACTGAGTATAATGTTTCAGGGGAAAATGTGGTCATTCAGTGAATTAGAGGATTTTCAAGCATTCTTGATGGAAAAAAACAGATGAACAGAAAATTTGACTTTCAAATACAAAAGGAAGAGAAGCACGAGAAGGTAAACAGGAAAAACAAATAATAAGGAACTTATTAAAGTTGAACTATTTACATTCTTACATGGAAAAATGATCATTGTAACTCATAAGACTTTTCTCAGTATGAGGATAGTCAAAGGAAATATATGTGTGTGTGTGTTTGTATGTATGTGTGTATAATACACACACATACATATGTATGTATGTGTGTATAAATATATACGTGAGCATGTGCATGTGTGTATACATATATACACACATAGGTATATATGTACACATATACATGTGTGTAGGTATATACACACAAACACACACCTAGACAGAAGGCACAAGATGAGTTGAATATGAAATGATGATATCTAAAAAATAAAATTAAGAGGGGAGAGAGGAATATATTGGAAGAAGGAGAAAGGGAGAGGTAGATTAAGGTAAATTATTTCATATAAAATGGGCAAGATAAAACTGTTATAATGGAGGGGAAGAGCAAGAAGGGGAAAGGGAATGGGTCAACCTTACTCTCATTGAATTTGATTTAAGGAGGGAATAACATACATACTCAATTGGGTATCTTACCCTACAGGAAAATAGGGGGGAAGAAGATAAGAGAGGAGATGATCGAAGGGAGGGCAGAGTGAGGGAGAGGATAGTTAGAAGCAAACACTTTTGAAAAGGGACAGGGTCAAAGGAGAAAACAGAGTAAGTGGGGATGAGATAGGATGGAGGGAAATGTAGATAGTCTTCCACAATATAACTACTATGGAAATGTTTTGCTTAACTACACATGTACAACCTATATTGAATTATTTATCTTCCCAGTGGGGGTAGGTGAAGAGGGAAGAAGGGAATAAATATGGATCTCAAAGTTTTAAAAATAAGTGTTTAAAAAGAATTTTTTTTACATGCAACTGGGAAATAATATATACAGACACTGGGGTATAGAAATTCATCTTGCTCCACTAGAAAGTTGTGGGTGGAGTGGGAGAAGATATAATAGAAACAGATTGGGGGAAGGGGTATTCAATAGGTTCACTATTTTGGGGTGGGGGTAGGGAAAAGATAGAGAGAAAAATTTGTAACTCAAAATCTTGTGGAAATGAAAGTTGAAAACTAAAAATGAATAACTTTTTAAAAAGGGAAAAAATAAAAAAACAAATGTTATCATTTTTAATTTTAAAAAAGCAATAGAGTGGTTTATTGGTGGAAATATTAAGCACACAATATACAGTAGTAAATGAACGTAGTAATCTAGTGTTTGATAAACCCAAAGACACAATTTTTGGTGATAAGAACTAACCATTTACCAAAAATTCCTGGGAAAACTGGAAAGTAGTTTGACAGAAACTAGGCAAAGACTAGCATCTTATACCATATGCCTTGACATAAAGTCAAAATGGATTTAGACATAAATGGTGATATTATAAGTAAATTAGGGGAGCATTACCTGTTTAATCTATGAATAAAAGAATTAATGATCAAACAAGAGACTGAGAGGATCAAAGAAAGGAAATGGATAATTTTGATTACATGAAATTTAAAAGGATTTACGCATACAAAACTAATGTTGCCTAAATTAGAAGAAAAACAAGAATGAGGAGTGGGTGAGATCTAGAGCAAACTACTGTAATAAAAGCCTTGTTTCCCAAATATATAGGAAACTGAGCCAAATTTATAAAAATAAGAGTCATCTTACAATTTATAAATAGTCAAAGGATATGAATTTTCAGGGAATTTTGTACCTAGCTTATAGCATATGATTGTGTTAGAATACTATTGTGTTATAAGAAATGACAAAAGGATAGGCAAAGAAGAAACAAATCTATCACTGTTTGCAGATTACATGATGATATACTTAGGGAATTAAGTAAAAACCTACTTGAAATAATAAAAACTTTAGTAAAGTTTCTGGATAAAAAATAAACCTGAACAATTCAAGGGCATTTCTATATTACTTACAAGCCTAGGGAATTTTCAGAAGACAAAATTCAAGCTATCAATAGTCACAGAAAATGCCCTTAACCATGACTGATTAGAGGAATGCAAATTAAAACAATTCTGAGGTAGCAACTTATATATGTCAGATTTCTTAACATATCAGAAAAAATGATAAATGCTGGAGGGGATGTGGCAAGGAATGGTATACCTGTCAGGTTTATGAAGAAGAGAAGAATTTATCAGCAAATAAGAGATTGAAAACATTATGAAATACAAAATGTATGATTTTTATTATTTCAAACTGAAAAGGTTTTGTACAATCAAAATCAGTGCAACCAAGATTAGAAAGCTGGCAAACAATTTTTACAACCAGTATCTCTGATAAAGTCCTCATTTCTAAAATATATAGAGAACTGAGACAAACTTATAAGAATAGAAGTCATTTTCCAATCAATAAGTGGTTAAAGGATATGAATAGGCAGTTTTCAGATAAAGAAATTAAGGCTATCTATAGTCACATAAAAATGCCCTTAATCACTATTGATTAGAGAATGCAAATTAAAATAGCTCTGAGGTACCACATCACACCAATCAGATTAGCTAACATGACAAAACAGGAGAATGATAAATGTTGGAGAAGATGTGGACAAATTGGAACATCTGATGCAATGTTGGTGGAGTTGTCAAATGATCTAACCATTCTGAAGAGAAATTTGGAACTATGCTCAAAAGAGTTATAAAACTGTGCATACTCTTTCATCTAGCCATACCACTATTAGGTCTGTATGCTAAAGAGATTATTAAAAAACAAGGGGAAAGGACCCACATGTACAAAATCATTTGGAGATGCTCTTTTTATGGTGATCAAGAATTGAAAATTGATGGAATGCCTATCTATTGGCAAATGACTGAACAAGTTGTGGTATGTGAATGTGAGAAATTATGAGCAGGCTGACTTCAGAAAAACCTGGAAAGCTTACTTGAACTAATGCTGAGTGAAGTGGGCAGAACTAGAAGAATATTATACACAGTAATAACAACATTGTGCAATAACTGACTTTGATAGACTTAGCTCTTCTCAGCAATGCAAGGATGTAGGACAATTCCAAAAGGCTCATGATGGAAAATGCTATACGTATCCAGAAAAAGAACTATGGAGTCTGAATGCAGTTTGAAGCATACTCTTTGCTCTCTTTTTGTTTTGTTTTGTTTCTTCTTTCATGTGATTCTTATGATTGGTTCTAATTCTTCCCTACAACATGACTAATGCAAAAACATATTTAATATAAAAAATGAAATGACAAAGGGGATAGTTTCCAAAACGTATTAAGATTTATATGAACTGATGCGAAGTGAAAAGAACCAGGAGAACATTACACACAGTAATAGCAATATTGCTCAGATCTATTGTAACAAACTTAGCTACTCTGATCAATACAACGATCCAATTCAATTCCAAATGACTCATGCTGAACAATGCTATCCACCTCCAGGAAGAAAATTGATGAGCTCTAAATACAAATAGGATTATGTTTTCCCTTTCTTACTTTTTTCTTGTTTTTTGTTTTACATTACTAATATTGAAATATGTTTTATATGACTTTCTATGTTTAAGTGATATCATATTGCTTGTGTTCTCAATAGAAGGGGGAGGATTGGACAGTAGAAAAAGAATTTGGAGATCAAAAAAATTAAGCTAAAAATTAATTGTTTAAAATATATTAGTAACGCTCAATGAGACCAACATGCTTGCTCATAGTGGGTACCTTATGACAGAAGATTTTCGTTGGATCTCTACTGCTCAGTTTCTATCATCAGCAAATAGTTGGACTTAACATCCCATGGAACTTGCTTCCTTTCTCTACACCTGCTGCAGCCTATTACTTGCTTACAAATGAAGTAAAATATGTGGGGGAATGGTAAGAGGAATATGCTTATAAAATACAGATGAGGAAACTGAAACTTTGTGATACAGTCACATAATTAATTAATACCATAGTTTGGAGATGAGTTATTATCTTCTGCCTTCTATTCTACCATACTGGAAACAAAATGAAGCAGAAAGATTTTAAAAAGAAGATTCAGGCTCAGTTTCTAAAGAAATGAAATGACTAGTGCTGTTTGCATTATGCATAACAGTAACAATGATAGCAGTAAGTCAATATTTTTAATTGTGTTATTTAGTTAGCAATATTTAGTTTTTGATATGGATCACACCAAAAGAGATCAATATTTGTGCTAGTATTCAATATAATTGTATATGTCATCTACATAAGTATCAACACCTTTTATATACATCCCCTCCCCCAAATAGAATTAACTAGAGAGACTAAACACCATTGGAAAATAATAGATCAATCACAGACCATTCTGTCTCAGGAGATGTAAAGGCAATAAGCATTTGTATACCATCAACCATGTACCAATCATTTTGCCATGCACTTTACAAATATTTGATCATTTAATCCTCACAACAACACTGCAAGGTAGATATTATTATTATCTTCATTTTACAGTTGAAAAAACTGAGTATACAGTAGTTAAATGATTTGTCCAGAATCATAAACTAGTAAGTGCCTGAGATCAGGTTTGAACTCAGATCTTCCTGGTTCTAGGCCCAGCATTCTGTCTACTGTGTCACCTAGCTGCATAGGTGAATTGTTCTCAGCTAAGTTGTCCTAAAGAAATGCCTTCATGATCCTGACTGGCTTGTTTTTATTAGTGCACTATATCACTCCAGTTCAATCCTTAAAACACCTGGATCAATTAGAACGACTATTTGGCAGCTTATAAATAAGGCAGATTTTAGTATGTATGAGGTAGATTTTGTTAATCTTTCTTAGAGTTTAGTTTCCTAGGATCCATGGCCATAACAATCTCTATTTCCCAGACTCACGACTTGTAAACATCTCCACCACACTTGTGCAGTGTTATTTAATGATAAATAATATAAACATTTGTGTTTAAAATTGTAAATATCCATTGCAACTGAGCAGTGAGACATAACATTGAGAAAAATGTAAATTTGTGAAGCTATTGCTGGCAATATGCCTTTTTTGTCTGTTACCCTATAAATCAGGTGGGTTTTGATCAGTGAGTTAGGAACCCTTAGTGTTAAATGCACAAGCTTGAATGCTTTTTGTCCCTTGATTGGCCCCCATGAAGGCTTGGTGGGAATCTGTGTCCCCATTGAGTCTTAAGGGGATTCAGGCTAGTGCACAATTTGTGACTATTGTGATTGACTCCACTGAGCTGTAGGGGCAGTTGTCTCCCCTTTTGTAGGCCCTCCATGAGGGTGATTAGGGAATCTGTAGGAATTGGTGCTCCCATTATTAGCAATTTCTTTTGAGAAGACTAGACTAGAATAAAGTATGATTATTAACCCTTCTGAAGCTGTCTTCCTATCCTTCCTATCTTACCAGATCAAGAATGAATTTGTGCTAACATCCTTCCCGTGTGTTACCTGTCTTACATGGCTTAACTGATTAGAACAACTTAGATGACTGATTTCCAGCTAACTCGCAAAGTTAGCTCATCAGTCATAGAGACAGGATAATAAACTCATGAAAACATGATATTCTCTTCTATTTGTTTAAAGAAAATGACACACTATTAACTTTCCATTTCAATAATGTAAAAAATATAAAGATATTATTATTACTGTGCGAATGACAAATTGAACAAAATGACTAAGTTGTTTTTCTTTTCTGTAATCAAAAGCATCTCACGTGCAGTATATAATGGATAATTGTGGGAGGGGGGTGATAAGGAACATATTTTATAGGGTTATCAAAGTGGTTTTCATACTTGTTAAAACAAAAATATAAACACCCATTTTATTGTCCTATGTTCCAGAAAAAGCAACAGCTATTATTGTGAAAGAAAAATAATAAGACTGTTCATACATTGGAATTTTAGTAGAAAATGTGGTGCAAAAGAAGTATGATATGTCAAGTTTAAAAGCAACCCTTTCCAAATTATTCCCAACAACATCTATCACCTGAAAGGAGTAAGCCACAGTCCAAAACTAAAAAGAGAAAGATTGAATATAATTATCAAGTCTTTCCACTTACAACATGAAAGCATTTTAATATACTTTGATCTTGGACTCCCATGATCAGATAATTATATGTAATAGAAATTATTGCAGGGACTTATGGTAGCAGTGGGGTAGCATATGACAAGAGGCTTGCTAATGCCCTTTATTAAATTTTATATTTCAACTGATTGTAACTGACAGAATTTTCCTTAGGGGGTTTTAATTTCATCTCTGGTGCTGACATGATAGAGTTTCTCAAAGATCTTATTTCATACTCTGCATGAATTTAACTGTGACACCATGAAAAATTACAAGGTTAAAGAAGATACTGGTCATGGTAACATAACTCTCTGTTCTACAGGCACCCAGGTGTTCATTATTTTGCCCCCTGGAGTAGCTACAAAGTCAACTCAATCTTTCCTGTGAAGAAGTAAATTGTGAGATGTTGGTATCTGGAAAAAAACAACTAAAATAACTACCTGAATACTGAAGAGCTAAGAAAATTGAATCATGGAATTTTAAATAATAAGAGAACTTAAACATCATTATCTATTATAGGTAGTATTGTATCCTGAAATGAGGATAGGATTTAGAGTCAGGACACTAGGGCTCAGATCCAAAGCTCTATTATTTACCAATTATGTGACCACAGGGAAGTTACTATATTACCCTAATTCATGAAATAGGGATAATAACACTTATGCCACTTCCTTCACAGTGTTATGCGGAAAGCACTTTTTAAATCTTAAAGGGCTTTATGATCATAAGCTATAATTCTATAGTTGTCTATTCCAACAATAACAGCAAAAATATTTTTTGTTTGCCACAAGGCAACTAGGTGGTGCAGTAAATAGATTGCCAGGTCTTAAGTGAGTAAGATTCATCTTTATGAGTTTAAATCTGACCCTGGGCAAGGCACTAAGTATTGTTTGTTTCAGTTTCATCATATGTAAAATAAGCTGGAGAAGGAAATTGAAGGGAGCCAAAGCACCTGATACTAGAACCAGGTTGGTCCTAGATAAGTTAGATCCAGATTTTCCAGTGGTCAGTCTGTATTTTCCAGTCCTGGTTTTCTCTGTGATGTGGCTGTAAATCAGAGCCTTCCTGATATCCTGTGATCCAGGGCTGTGCCCTGTTCTGGGATTCTGGCCAGAAGATGTTAGTTCCCTTTCACAATTTTTATACATTCTTAGATATTATTCATTGGGCAGTGGAAACAGCAAGGCCATGATTATCAAGGCCTAATCTGGCATCTTGAAATTGAACAAAGCAGTATTAGAAAACTAAGTGACCTACAATCACCTTCTTTGATTCATTACTCTATAAAAACCTTGCTCATAGTATCAATAAATGGATTGCATTGATCAATCTCACCTGGCCTATGTCATTCACATAACAGTTTCTTGGGCTACTGTTTAATTTTAGAGCTGGCTTAAGAATCCACTTAATGTTATCTCTACAAATGGTGCCTGGAACAGGGATCTGAAAGAAGATACAAAGAAAGTGGCTTCCTTGGGATTCCAGAGGAAAGAAATCCTCACAAAAGAGGTACCTCAGCAGCCTCAGTGGCATGGTAAAAGGTGAAGGAAGCAATAGTTTGCCTTACGATTTAGCAGTTTTAGGGCTAAATAAGGACTGTGCCACTAGGGAAATGCTTTTTAGCAGTTTTAGGGCTAAAATAGTAACCAGGCTAAGTAGGAGATGACAGACTAGAAACATTAAGATAAAGACCTGGTCTCCGTATAAAGCTGTCAGGAGAAAATGAAACAGGTACAAAGTGAAAGTGGAGACCGAGAAAATTATCTAAAAGTGTTAAAAAGAATAGTAAAAGAAAATTGGGAACCTGCCAGGAGACAGAGGAATGAGAGATTTATGGAAGAAGGACTCCAGCATTTCCCCATTTCTGCCTTTTTTCTATGGAATATATTAATGACATGTTTAACATCAGAAAGGAAAGTGCCAAAGGTGGCTCAAACCATTCAGTGTAATGCAGCTGTCTCTATTAGAAACAGATAAAAAGAAAAGTATCAAGTAAGTCTTTCCTGGCCTGGAGTGCCAAGTAACTTTTAATGTTTTCAGGAGATTGCCTACAATTCTGTAAACTTTTAAATCCGTTTTGCTATTTTTCTGTAGCTATCTGCTTTTGGGAGTGTGTGTGTGTGTGTGTGTGTGTGTGTGTGTGTGTGTGTGTGAATGAGTGTGTGAGAGTAATTTGTCATTCTATGAGAGTTAATATGCAGCTGGACTGCTTGAGTTTCCTTTAAATGTCATCTCATTCCCTCCCCCACCCCCTTCTTGCCTGCCAGAATCACAAATAGCTGGTGGAAGATAAGGTAGTACATGAGGGAATAAATATTTATTATTTTATATTATGGTAATATAAAGTCATTAGAGTATACAAGAAGCATTAGGATAGAATTTGAAAAAATATTAAGTCATAAACTATTTGAATTGAAAAATGTGAATGGAAGTTTTAAGATTTTTAAAGGTTTGAAAATCTTCTCTTCATTCAACTCTGGCCAAGTGGAGTAAGGAGAAGGCGATAAGAAATCATAAGGGAATATTTTCCCCTCGGATCAAAGAAACATACAAACAAGCATTTAACCATTTCCTGCCTCACCTATTAAAGAAAAAAATTGTGTATTGGAATTCTACTAAAAGTCAATTTGAACTCATTCTGGTCATTTTAGGGAATGTGAAGAAGTGAATTAGTGTCACTCCTAACATGATGCTGAAGATAAGTCAGAATTTATTATACTAACTGTCATTAAGGCAAATTGGAATATTGTTAAGGTCTGATATAGAAACATTTACAAGATGAAAGCTTCAAAATCCACAATTTTGGGAAAGTTGGGACAAGGTGCCCCTCTGGGAGTTTCCAGAGTCCCAATCCCTCTGACTGGCAAGTTAAAAGTTTTTCACTCTTTAAGAAAATTTTAGGAAGAAACATAGCTAGCTCTGATGTACAAGTTAAAATTAGCTGAAAGTATTTTACAAAAATGTATTAAAGTTTATCATCCTAGATCAGATTATAAGAGAGAGTGCTGTAGAAATAATATGGAATTTAAGTTACCCTCCCAATCTGACTATAGGAAGGAAGCATAATAAATTTATCAAGGACTCCACTATTAACAGCTCTGAGACACCCTGAAACCCACATATTTTTTAGACAAGCAGATGAACCTCTCCTTTCACACTTCTAAATCTGCAATCAGACTCTGCAGCTATGAGGAGAGGAGAAATAGCTCTGCACTTAACAAGTTCAATTTTTTAATTAATATTTTTTGCAAGTGATGATTTGGAAATGCAATTAATATCATGATTTCATTATGTTGTTGTGGTCTTTTAAAATTGTACTGAAATTCTATTAGATAGTCAAAATTGAGGGATCATTTATAAGACAGACATAGTGTTAGACATAGTGTTGTGTATTGGAATGCTACTAAAAGTCAATTTGAACTCATTCTGGTCATCTTAGGGAATGTGAAGAAGTGAATTAGTGTCACTCCTAACATGATGCTGAAGATAAGTCAAAATTTATTATACTAACTGTCATTAAGGCAATTAAGGTAAGTTTTTAATCTGAATTTTGTTGAAACTAAAAGACAGAGGAAAGAAGTTGTGTAAAAACAGGTATGTCACTTATGTCTCTTACTGTTTATATCTACCTCATAGAAAATTAGGTATTTACACCTCTATGTGAAGTTAGAAAAGAGTTTACAACTAAAGCAATTTGGTTATCAGTTATTAGAACTTGTAAGATTGTTAATTGAGTTATTTTATTATTTTAGAACTAAAAATGTAAAAGTGTTCATTGATTAATGTATGTGGAAAAGAGGAGACTGGGTGAAAACTTTATTTTGGATTAATTCTGCCCATTCAGAACATTCCTACTCCATGTGTGAGAATTAGCAAAGCAGGGGAATAACCATTAACCCAGCCCTTACCCCTAGTCTCTCATGCTTAGAATCCATATCAATTTTACTTATGCTGTAAAATTGCCAAAGGCCCATGGAAACTATCTCTAGAGGCAAGGTCATTCAGCCAGAGGAAGGAACTTGTTTGAATTATAACTTGATAAGGAGTTGCAAAAAATTAAAAAGATTTCTAACAATTGGCTTTTACACTAGGACAAGTTTAAATTTGAGAAAGAAAAATGTTAAATGAAATTCTTTTTGTATAAGAAACCTAGTAAATCTTTATTGTTTATTACAGATCCATGGAAATAAAAAAAATGTAATTGTAATTGGCTATGAGCTGTGATTTGGTAAAAGATTTTTTTAACTACTTAAGTCTCCTTTAAGAAGATTCTAATTTTAATAGCTCTTAAAATACTGTGATCAGATTCTATTACTGTACTTTTTTGACTAAAATACTTTGTCATATCTAAGAATTCCACAATTATCTAGGAATTCAGTCTTTTATACTTTGGGAATTTAGGTTGCTTGAGAAAATTTTACATCAACTTAGTCTTAATAATCTCAATTTTAAAAGTTTTTTTTGCTCTAAAGTATAAACAGAACTACCAAGTTATAAGTTTTTAATTAACTTTTTTCTCTTTTATCTCACAAAAGTTCAAACTAGAAATGTATCTTACTATGTTGATTCTAATAAAGTTATTATTTCTCACTCTACTTCTGCTTAGAATACAAAGCTTTTAGCTATGATTTTTGCTATTAAATGATTTTCCCCTTTAATTTTATGTATGATAACAAATATTTAGTGTATGTATGCCAACATATTTGATGCTGCTAAAGTAAAACACACTCAAAATACAAATCTTTTTCAGAAATTAAAAGCTCTTATAAGACAGCAGCCATGACCTATATAGCAATTCATTCTTCACTTTCTAGACTTCTTTATCTAAATAACACAACTATTAATCAGAAGTTCAAGTTTTCCAACTTTTTCTCAAATATTCATAGAGCTACACTATCTCCCTCTCATCAAAAGGTATATACTCTATGTAAACATTTCCATGTTACTAGGTAACAAGCTAGACAGATCATTAAAAACTGCCGTCAATATGTTATCTGTCCTTCAGCTTCCCTTCAGACTGGGGAAGTAGTAAAAAAAAAAAATAACTTTATGTTACAATCGTTTGCTTCAACTGGGCATTCCAAAATAATTGAAAACTGATAATGCCTCCACCCACAACTTGATTTAAGCTTTTTCAAATAAAATGAATTACAGGCATGACCCTTATTATCCCACTGGTCAAATTATACTTGACAGACAGAATAAAGATCCTAAGTCCAGCCTTTAAGACTTTTTCCATTCTAATTCAAGCTTACCATGCTATACTTATTTAATGTTACTCCTTTACATTCTAAGCAAACTGGCATAGCTATTACTCAGACTTGACATTCTGTCTCCTACCCCCAGCTTTTATATAAGTAAAACGTATTTACAAAAATAAAAATGAGGAGCTTGGACCAATACACCACAAATGCAAGTAACTGTTGCCTTATACACTTTAAACTTTTTAAGCATCACTAAAAATGAGTATAAACCAGAAGAAAAACAGTTTGAAAAGGTACACACTCCCTGTGGAGAAAACCCCAAACAAAAACTGGGTAGGACCTGATGCTTAACTGTGGGGGAAGGGAGGAGAGGTGGCAAGGCTTTGTTTATTTTCTTTTTTTTATTTTAAAATTGATATTTTTGTTTACTTTTAGTTTACATGATTCAGTTCCACAATCCCTTGAGTTTCAAATTTTCTCCCTTCACTCTACCCTACCCCCATGGTAGCATGCAATCAAGTATAGGATCTACAAATACTTTCATATTCGACATTAATCTGATTGTATAGAAGGGTTGTAACCACTGGAATTAACAATGGGGAAGAAGAAACAAAACCAAACATGGAAAAGAAAGCGAGCATGTAGTTTGCTTCAGTTTGCATTTAAACTCTGTTCTTTCTAGATCCTTCAATGAATGTAGACATCTCCTTCCATCCTGAATCTTTTAGAGTTGTCTTATAACCTTGCATTGCTGAGAAGAATCCAGTTTATCTAAGTTGGTCATCACACATATGTTGTATCTGTCATTGTGTACGAATTTATCCTGGTTCTGCTCTTCTCACTTAGCATCAGTTTGTATAAGCCTCTCCAGGGAAGTATGAAGTCCATCTTCTCCTCATTTCTTATACCACAATAGTATTCTATTACATTGATATACTACAACTTGTTTGACCATTCCACAATTGATGGGCACCCCCTTAATTTCCATTTGTTGCCACTACAAATAGAGCTGCAATAAATATTTTTGTACATATGGGTCTTCTTCCCACTTCTGTGACCTCTTTGGGATGCAACCCTAGAAGTAGTACTACTGGGTCAAAGGGTATGCAATTATTTATAGCCCTTTGGGCATAGTTCCAGATTGCCTTCCAGAATGGTTCTATCAGTTCACAGCTCCACCAACAATGCATTAAAGTTCCAATTTTTCCACTTCCTCTCCAGCACTTGTCATTTTCCTGTTCTGTCATCTTAGCCAATCTGACTGGTGAGATGTGGTATCTCAAAGTTGTTTTGATTTGCATTTCTCAAATCAATAGTGATTTAAATCATTTTATATGCTTATAGATATCTTTAATTTCTACCTCTGAAAATTGCCTGTTCACATCCTTTGACCATTTATCAATTGGGGAATGACTTGTATTCTTATAGATTTGACTCAATTTCCTGTTATATTTTAGAAATGAGGCCTTTGTCAGAGACACTGGCTGTAAAAATTTTTTCCCATTTTCCCACTTCCCTCTTAATCTTGGTTACATTGGCTTTGTTTGTACAGAAACTTCAATTTAATGTAATCAAGATTAATGTAATCAATTAATTATCAATATTATTTTATAATGCTCTCTAATTCTTGTTTGGTCATAAAGTCTTCCCTTCTCCATAAATCTGACAGGTAAACTATTCCTTGCTTTTCCAGATTGCTTGTAGTATCAGCCTTTATACCTAGCTCATGCACCCATTTAGACTTGATTTTGGTATACAGTGTTAGATAATGGTCTATGTCCAGTTTCTGCCATACTGTATTCCAGTTTGTTTATTTTCTTTTCATCAGACTCTGCTATAAGAATGGTAGCATGGAATGTCTAAGTATGTTTCATGATAGACCTTATAGATCCAGAGAATTCAGAGAAAAAGGATTGGGAGAACACTAGCACAAAGACAACACAAGAAGAAGTGACTTAGCATCTCACATTTTCACAAGTAAATGCTACCTTCTAATGAACTGTTACCTGTTTAACTTGCTCTTACACAATGTATTAGTGGAACCACCCTCTTTAGAAAAAAGTTATTTCTGGACTTTTGATCACAGGACTAATTGCCATAGCCTCCCTCTTAATATTAGCAACCATGTCTTCTATTTCCTTACTAAGTGAAATATAAACTGTTCAATTTACCAATAACTGGAGAAGAATGTTAGCTTGAAACCCATGTAATTAGGGATGCTTATCTATGCATGATTCCTATTTATGGAATATTACTTCTAATAAATATGCTCTTACTTAATGTATAGTTTTTGCTTTTTCCAACTAATTTTAACTTATGTTTGGCATCTAATATCAGGGGGACATATACTACATAAAATTTATGATCTTTTTAAAATGGGGGATAAGGTCTTGTCATTGTCATACTTATTGTTAGATGTGTTATTTTTGTCAGATTTCTTGTTCCTAGACTCATTGCCCTACTATTATTGTACTATTATTGTACTTAGAAAAATAAAAAAACTGCACAATATGTCAATGAATTTTCATAAAATGTTTCTGTAGCCTTTAAGACTCTACATGATATAGATAAGGATCTTTTGTATAAGATCAATATATTAGTACCATTAATATTGTGTTTAGGTTATGAGTAAAAAGCTTTAAAACTCAACTGTTACTTAGATGTGATTATGTTTAAACAGGTAGTTGTGTAACTCCTTTACCATATATTAGCTCCAATTGTAATGTCTTTTGGGACAAAATATATGCCCAACTTCTTGGTGCTTGGCATAATTCAAATATGACAAATTATATCAGAAAGCATCCAGAAGAGTCTTCTCTCTGGAATTGATCCAGAAACATAGTCAACACAATATCATCAGCATGGTCAAAGTTGTCCCATTTTAATGTGATGTCTGTGGTTTTACATCTTACCTATATTCTTACCTGTATTGAGTATTGTATTATTTTTTGTATGTTTGAAATCATTATTAATTCAGATAGATACATACTTTTTAGGGTAAAGATTTATAGTGGAATGTTACTTGTAAAGATTGTGATCTTACACCATGTATTTCTAAGGTCATCAATATGTTATCAACACTTTTTTGCTTTCTTTACCCATTGATGTATCTCATGCTTGGTACCAATCTACGGGAGAGTATAGCTTAGAGTATTAGTAATATTTTATCAGTGAGGCTTTAAAACATTAAAAAAAACATTTCGTAGGGCTACTATTATTGACATATACCTTTAGTATTTTAGTTACCATTGTTATACTCTTTTTTTTCAGCTATATCTTTATAGTCTACAATTCATATTGTCCAGTATGCTATAGAACTAGCAAAAAAAATTATCTAAAGCACTTCAAGTATAGGAAAAAATCAATCAGGACACCCAGACATGAATTGAAAAATTAGAACATTCTATACTAGATTTAGAAGATGAAGTAGATACCCTTACAACTTATTTATCTCTACAAGTGACAGATGTCCATTTATTTGTGTCACCCTCAGATTATATTACTCCTCCCAGACCATCATTACCTGGAACAGGATTAGAGGCCGCTTAATTAGAGCATGGCATGATTCCAATATTACCATGAAAATGAAAGTTCTCCATCAGATTATCAAAGATATCAAACATAGTAAGTTTCCTGTAATTGACCCAGAAAGAGTAGCAAAGACAACACTTGGCACATTGAAGAAAATTTCCCCATTTCAGAACATACTGGCTCTTGGTATGTACTTGCTTCCTATAATAATTGTTATGGTAATTTTCTGTATACTTGTACTACATATTATTACAAATGATGTCTTGTGATGTCAAGGCTTTTGGCACTGAGGTACACGTCTTTAATTTATTTAATAAAAAATGGGAGATGAAGGGAACCAAAACACCTGATCAAGGAATCAGGCTGGTCCTAGAGAAGTTAGTTCTGGGTTTTCCAGTGGCCAATCTGTACTGTCCAGTCCTGTTTTTTTTTCTGTGATGTGGCTGTAAGTCAGAGATTTCCTGATATTCTGTGATCCAAGGCTGTACCCTGTTCTGGGATTCTGGCCAGAAGATGTTAGCTGCCTTTCATAATTTTTATACATTCTTAGACACTATTCACTGGGTATTGGAAACAGCAAGGCCATGATTATCATCAAGGCCTAACGACATCACTGTGTGGCATCTAGAAATTGAACAAAGCAGTATTAGAAAACTTAAGTGACCTATCATTACCTTCTTTGTTTCATTTCTCTATAAAAATTTTGCTCATGGTATCAGTAAATGCATTACGTTGATCAGTCTCGCCTGGCCTGTGTCATTCACATCACATTTTCTCAGGCCAGTCTGTCATTTTAGAGCTGGCTTAAGGGTCCACTTAATGTTATCTCTACAGGAAATGGTAAACTACTCTAGTATCTTTGCCAAGGAAACCCCAGATGATATCATGAAGAGTCAAAGTGGACTGAAAAATAATAGAACAACAACAAGACCATGTTTGGCACAGCAAATAAAGGACTGAGTTTTAAGACAGAAAGACCCGGCTTTAAATTCTGCCTCTTTTGGTACTAGCTGTGTAACCATGAATAAAGTCACTAAATCTCTCTAAGTCTCAGTTTCTTAATCTATAAAATCTTGATAATAATATTGATGGTTAATACAATAAGGATTTGTTATGTTGCACAAATGAGATCATTTATATAAAGTATATTACAAATTTTAAAGCTTTAACAGCTTAAAACTGAACTAATATTTTGGAGGCACCCTGTATATTACTATTACTGTTACTGTTATTATTATTTCATCCACCAATTCTATAGGAATAAGGAAACTAAATGAATTAATAAATTAACCAAATGCATTTTCAATTCATTACAATATACTACATTGAAGATGAGAAAAAAAAGTAGATGGCACCTGCTTTCAAGGAACCCACATGCTAATTTGGGACACAACTCGTGGCAGAGAGTTCACCTATGAAGGAGATAGCAAGGCCTACACGTCCTTAGTTCCATCAGTAGATCAAATGAGAGTGACCAAGTATATAGGGGGTGGGGTGGGGTATGAGATAGAACAGATATCTTGACCAAGGCCACAGGTCATAAACACTACCAGATATCTTTTATACACTGCTTTCAAATCTCTCTATATAGAGAGATGGCCTTTTCCCCTCATTTTTCTTCATCTTTTCTATGCCATTTAAGAAGAAAATAAAAGAGCACAAAATTTACTTAATACTTTCACAGTGTCTTTTGTTAAAATTGTGTATGCCCACATCTTCCATTACAGTAGATCCCATGCTTATTTGTTTCCTCCTGTACTACCACTACAATTTCTTGTACATAGTAGGTACTCAGCAAATACTTGACTGACTGAGCTGTGTTCTTTCATACACACAAAAGCATAAGACCAAGCAAAATAGAAAGATGCTACATTGTATCAGCGGTGTTTGTTCCTATATTATCTCTCCCACTACTAAATATAGTCATTAAATACAAAATCTGAGAAGGCTCTACAAGTAATGTTGATTAAAATTGTTAAAATGGCACATCTTGAATTATTTCACATTCGTGGTTAACAAGAAGAGATTTTTGAAGTGTACATAACAGCATGAGGTACTAATGGGAGAAAGAGAGGGAAATGTAAAAAAGGGAGAACGACAACATATATGGTCTTTGTCCTCAGAAGTAGAGAGCTAAATGTCGTATAGATTTATGTGTGTATGTGTATATATGTATAGATAGATAGATAGATAGATAGATAGATAGATAGATAGAAAGATAGATAGATAGATAGATAGATAGATAGAAAGATAGATAGATAGATAGAAAGAAAGAAAGAAAGAAAGATAGATAGATAGATAGATAGATAGATAGATAGATAGATAGATAGATAGAAAGATAGATAGATAGATAGATAGATAGATAGATAGATAGATAGATAGATAGATAGATAGAAAGATAGATAGATAGATAGGTATGTATGTATATATGTATGTATGTATGTATTATGGCCTGGCATACACTGGAAAATGAAGAATCTCATAAAATCCCAGGTGTTCCAATTAAAGCAATTAGAATCCTTGCTTTTCTCACCAAGAAAGTGGCACTGCAATGAACTAAATTCATTTATACCTGAAAAGAGGTAATGAGCTATGCTAATGGTTAGTGAGTCTATTCATCTACCAGTCTAACACTAGACGGCCTTCATTCTCTTTTGATAGTTTTATCTAAAGCTTGATCCTCAATAGTCTTACTCCTAATGATCAAACTTTGTTTTTGCATCTGGAAAAAAGGAGCTTGAACACTGCTAAAATATACCGTTAGAAACGCTATGGATTCCCTACATTCTCTTTGGAGAAAAAACTAAAGAATTAACAAAAAACACTGTCTAATTAGGGACAAATGGGCTTTCAGGTCATAATACTAAGAGAGGATAGCTGTATTAGGTATTGAGAATGGACCTATGGTTTCATTGCTATAAGGAATGTTCAAATGAGGAAATTCTCTCTGCCAATGCACATGGGCACCTACTCTGCAACTTAGAGTCTTAAAAACTCTCTAGGAACATTGAGAGGTTTAAGTGACTTGCTGGCCTGATGTTACAAATATGCATCAGGGGCAAGAGGTGAACTAAAGACTTCCATGCTTCATGGACCACTTTGTACGAAGTATGCCATGTCAGAAGTTAACAAAGACGGACCCAGAATGAGCCTCTGAACCACTAGTCTAAAGAAAATGCTGAAATGAAAAAATAATCAGTACTGAATTTGGTACTCCTTACAATTGATGATAGGGAAACTGGATTGCCATGACATCACAAATATGCACCTGTGCACATACACATTCATGTTACTCACTACCAGTCCAATAATACTTCCACAAACCTGGCTATCCTAGAGGAAAAGTAAAGAAGCAAAGTATTTGTCATATGATGTTTTTGTCAGTATTTTTGTGTTTCATATAATTTTCCAACCCCTAATTAACAAATTCTATCTCTTCTTAGAGAAGCAAGTATACTCAGAGAGCATTTACACAGATTTCTTTATAATGATTATAAGACAAATTAAATAAACAGAATCCAATACAATCAGATGGTTCAGACTCTTCATTATACTATAGCTGCCTCCGTGGTCCCTTATGTGATAGGAAGCCCAAGATAGGACAGGATGAACCAAATACTCTACATTTTTAGTGATTGCTGTCTCTGTGTGTAGTCGTATGAACCTAGCCTAAGTCAGTAGTAAAGAGTTATAGACAACGACATTTATAGATATGAACATTGAAATCTATCATGATGATTTATTATTTAGTTTAACAAATGTCTATTAATTGTTTACTCTATTCCAAGTACTTTTCTAGCTACTAAGTATACAAAGAAAAAACCGACATACCCCTACACTCAAAAAACCCCCATCACCTCACTTTCTACTAATATGGATATAGCATACACACAGACAAGTACAATAAAGGCCACTAGGCATAGGAGTGTCAGAAAACTACAGAAAAATTAGTCTAGGTACATTTGAGAAAGGGAAGAATATTTTCACCTAAAAGGAGTTGTGGAAAACAACATAGAAGAGATGACACTTGAGCTCTGTTTTGAAAGAGAACAAGGATTGTGAAGACAAGGATGAGGAAGGAAACATTTCAGATGTGGGAGATGTCTTACACAAATGCAAAGAGACAAAACATATTGTTGTCAAAACTGGGTGTGCAGTCGGCTTAGAACATGAAGTACAGAAAGGATAGTAACAAGAAAGGAAGATAGATTGAGAACACATCAAGGAAATCCCTAAGTGCCTATCTGTTCCATTCAATTCAGTAAACAGGTATTAAGTGCCTAGTATGTGCCAAGCACTGTGCTAAGTGCAGAGGTTACAAATAGGAAGAAAGATGGGCACTGCCTTCAAGGAGTACAATCTAATGGGATAAGACAACCCACAAAAGGAAGCTATAGATGTGGAGAGATGGGGGATATCAAAGGGTACCTGGTCTCCTAGAGTTCAAACCAAGCAGAGTTACAGATAGAAAATGGGAGGAATGGGGGTGGCTAGGTGATGCAGTGAATAGAGCACCAGCACTGGAGTCAGGAGGATCTGAATTCAAAAACAGCCTCAGACACTTAACACAAAAATTAGCCGTGTGACCTTGGGCAAGTCACTTAACCCCAACTGCCCTACAAAAAAAAAGAAGGCAAAAAGGTGAGAGGAATTTAGTGTTTTTTCCTATAGCCCTGCAATCAAAGAGGAGACTGAGAAAGTTGGGCAAGTATGGCATATCTATAGATGAGTTAAACAGCAAGATGAGATTATGCTGACATGGGCATTCTGTTTGGTGGAGTTCAAACCAAGCAAAGATATATATGGGAAGTAGAGAGTGATCTGGAAAGTCCAGATCTCTGACCTCTATAAAGTCCAGATCTCTGAACTCTATTATGGAAGGCTGTGGCGTGAAGGAGTTTTTATTTTATCCTAGAGAAATTAGAGAGCTAGTGTTTTTAGCCAGTAACTGACATGATCAGATCCACCCTTTGGGAAAATCATTTTGGTTGCCATATGAAGGATGGATTGGAGAAGGAAAAAACTGATGGCAAGAAGATTAGTCAGAAAACTATTATAAAAATACAGTTGAGTGGTGATGATAGACTGAGGTAAGAGTGGTGGCTATGTGGTGAATTAAAAAAGAAAGATGTTACCGAGGTAGAATTAACAGGATTTGATAATAGATTGGATAGTGGAGAAAAGACAAGTTAAAGATGCTTCCAGGGTTTAAGCCTGGTTGACTAGGTGGATGATGGTACCATCAACAGATATAGGGGAGTTGGGAGAAGTTTTGAATTTTGGAGGAAAATGAAGCATTGAATCTGAGATATACTTACTGTGAAGCATGACTAGAATATCCAGAAATGCCCAGAGTAGGTCTTAAAACAAGCATAGAATCACAAAACCATAGCATCTCAATATTAGAAGAGACTTCAGTTGCCATCCAGTTCAACTGTTTCTGAATTAGAATCCCTTAAATAATGTTCTCTAAAGAGGAGAAACCCATTAGCTTAAAAGCCAACAAGTTCTACTTCTGGGTGGATCTATTTGTTAGGATATTTTCTTTTATATCAAGTTTACATATACCTCTTTGTAACTTTAACACACTAATCTGTAGGTTAGGACCAACTGGAACAAGTCTAATCCGCCCTCTGTTCAAAAGCATAAAGATTGATCACCCTCAAAAAGTCCACCCAATAGACTAAGTTGAAATGTTCTAAGATCTTTCTATCTTGGTTCCCCTCCCCTGGATACAACACAGCTTATCAATATCATTCCCAAAAAGTGGGAGCAGGAACTAAATGCAATAATCTGTATGTGGGTTGACCAGGTTAAAATAAACTAGGGCTATTACTAGCCCAGTCCTAGTCACCATATCTTAATAGCCTAAGGTCACATCAGTTATTTTTGGCTTCCCTATCACTGTTGCATCATTTCAAATGCAAAGCTCAGTAAAATGTTGATGATTTTTAGATTAAGTGCAGTTTAGTTTTCCTTTATATACTCAGGAAACTGATTTTTTTAAATTAAAGTAAAAGTATGTATATTTACTATATTAATTTTCATATTAGATCAAATCAATGTTACAACATGTCGATGTCTTTTTGGATCCTTATTCCATTCTCTAAATTTTTAGCTATTCCTTCCTGGATTTGTGTTGATTGACAATCAATAAGCATATCATCTGTTGGCTATATCAAATCACTGATAACAGTAAAGCTAAATGAAAATCTTAAGGGACTTTCTTCAAAGGTCAATTTGACTATACTTTGGATATAGCCATTCAAAACTCAACAAGAAGATCTAGAAAAAGAAGCTTAATTCAAAATAATGACGGAAGCTAGGAAAAAATTAAGAGTGCATCTTCTAAGATTGGTGGAGGGATTATATGAATCTAACTATAAAACCATCTTTGCAGAAATAAAGACAGACCTAAATATTTGGAGAAACACTAATCATTTGTGATTACGTTGAGCCAATATAATAAAAAGAATAAGACTACCCAAATTAATTACTTGTTCGGTGCTATAACAATCAATTCCCAAAAGAACATATTATATCATTAGTAAAACTAATAATGAAATTCACTAGGAAGAACAAAAGATTAAGAATTTCAAGCAAGATGGAAGGAGATATAATACCAGATTTCACCCCATACTACAAAGAAGCTATTAAAACAATTTGGCATTGATTAAAAAGCAGAACATGATCAGTGGAACAGATTGGGTACATGACATATAAAAGGGGGGAAAAACAGAACCATTGTGTTTGATAAATCCCCAAAACATTAATTAATAGAGAAAAGACATGCTGGATGACAAAAAAAAGAAAGAAACTGATGATAAAATTAGACATCAATCAAGCAGAAATCAGGTTTAAACCGACACCTCGTACCATGCAACAAGATAAGCTCCAAATGGATATGCAATCTAGATATAAAAGGCAAAATTACAAATAAATTACAAGAGCAAAGAAGAAATTACCTTTTCGGTAAAGTAAGTTAAGTAAGAGTACATAAACAAGTGTTAGAATGAATTGCATAAGATAAAATAGATAATTTTGATGACATAAAATTAAAAGATTTTTTCACAAACAAACCTAATGTAGTAAAAATGAGAAGGCAAATGGATAACTGGAGAAAAAAACAATTTTTACACCAAATTTCTCTGATATAAGTCTCATTTCCAAGATATATAAGAAATTTATATTTCAGGGGCAGCTAGATGGCACAGTGGAGCCAGGAGTACCTGAGTTCAAATCTAAACTCAGATACTTAACACTTGGCAGCCATGTGATTTTGGGCAAGTCACAACCCCAATTACACTGCTTTCCCTGCTCCAAAAAGAAATATGTGTGTGTATACATATTCGTATTTATATATATTTGAAATTTATAAAACTGAGACCCCTTCTGTAATAGATAATAGTCACAGTAAAAATCGGCAGTTTTCTTTTTTGAAATTTTTTAAATTTGTTTTCTTGTTTACATTATTCATTTTCATTACATTTTTGAATTACAAATTTTCTCCCCATCTTGCCCCTGCCCCAACCCTAAAACAGCAATCCCACTGTAAAGCCCCTCCCCTGCTCTG
>CM053600.1:54271086-54291128 GCA_028646575.1 Pseudocheirus occidentalis
AGCCTGGTGGGGGCCGCTTGTGGATCCAGCAGTTCCCTTCCCCCACTGCTTCTTTGCCCCAGGGGCAGAATGGCTGAGCTGCTTTATCACCCCCAAATTAATTTTCAAAGTTTCACTTTCACTAACCATATCTGAAGATTTAAAGATCCCCTTAAGCAGGTGCTTCAGATTTTCTTTGAAGTAGACTTAAGCTGCTGTTTGGGAGGCTCCACTGCTCCTTGTGGCTGCCTTGGAGTCTTGCCTAGCTGTGGAGGCGGTTTTGGGCTCCACAGTCTCTGCTCCACTGAGGTGGGAGCTTCCCCTCTCCCGTCCTGTTCCTCACAAGATGTGGAGTTGCTGGAGGCTGTAGAACCACTGAAGGCTGGCTGCGGGACTTGGCTCAGCTCCTTCCCACTGCCCCAGGCCTGGCCGTGGTCTCAGCTTCTGGCTCTTCCAGCCTTTGCTCCCAGCGGCCTTGCTGAGTCCCTGCTGCCATGCTGCCTTCAGGGAGAGGTGTGTTCTCTGCATTTTTGTGAGTCTGAGAGTCCTATACTTTCCTAGACTTTGTCTGGGCTCATATTTTCTGGGTGTTTAGGGTGGCGGTGTGGGAGCTGTGGGACCTTGCTGCTTCTACTCCGCCATCTTGGCTCTGCCCCCAAAATCGGCAGTTTTCAAAGGAAGAAATACAGGCTTTCAACAATAATAAGGGTGAAGAGTATGCTCAAATAACCAATAGTTAGAGAAATAACTATTAAAGCAATTTTGAGGTTCTACCTCATACCCATCAGAATGGCAAAGATGACAAAAAATGATAAATGTTAGAGGGTCTGTGTGAAAACAAACTCCACTGTTGGTATCATAACTTGCTCCAGCTATTCTGGAAAGCAATTTGAAACTATGCCCCAAAAGTCACTAAAATGTGTATATACTTTCTGGCCTCTATTAGGTCTATACCCTAGAGGAAAACAAAGAAAGGGGAAAACTATCTATATATCCAAAAATATTTGTAACAACTCTTTTCATAATAACCCCAAATAAGGAACTATGTCCTCATTTTGGGAAATGGCTAAACAAAATATGACATTAATTAATGGATTATTATGACACTAAGAGAAATGATAAAATGGACAACTTCAGAGGAAACAGGAAAGAACTTTAGGAAGTGATGCTGAGTAAAGTGAACAGAACTAGGAGAATAATTTAAATTTATAGCAACACTAAAGAGGAAAATGAACCATGAAGCCAAAGGAGTAAAAATGAAACACAATAACACACTATTCACCTCCTGACAGAGAGGTGATCAATTTGAAATGCCAAAAAAGACACATGTTGTTGCACATGGCCAGTATGGAAATTTGTATTGTGGACTATGGAGAAATGGATTTAGGGATTTGTTTTTCAGAGTTTTGCTTGTGTTTTGTTTTTGTTTTTGTAATCTGTTAAATGAGAATAGAGAATATAGTGGAAGGAACAGAGTAATTTTTAAAATATTTGCTACTTGAAAAATAAAAATAATAAACTATCGATAAAAATACAAAATATATAGGAAGCACATAGAAGTATATAATGTGTGTTTTCTAACCAAAGCTGCACATGGATGAAATAAACAATATTTCCATTTCAAATTTTAGAAAACAAACTATAAAGAGAAAGAAGGAAAAAATCTCTGTGAGCCATCCTTCTATTTAACTACAACTTATTTTTGTCTTCTGGTTACATCAATTATAACAATATAATTTTTGTCTTTCAACTAATTTATTTTAATTTTCAACATTTATTTCCATAAGATTTTGAGTTCCAAATTTTCTCCTATCTCTCCCCTCCCCCACCCCAAGATGTCATGCATTCTGATTACCCCTTCCCCCATTCTGCCTTCCTCTTTATCACTCCACCAACCCCATCCCCCTCACTTTCTTGTAGGGCAATGAAGATTTCTAAACCCCACAGTTTGCACATCTTATTTCCCAGTTTCATGTAAAAACAATTTTAACATTTGTTTTTTAAAATTCTGAGTTAACAATGTCATTATTAATGTAGCTCAGTTCTCAGACAAGGATTTTCCATTTTTGGTATCAACAATTCATCTCATCCTCACTGGTAATATAAACCAGTTGTGTCAATCTCAAAAAGAGAGAGGGCCACCAAATGCATAAGGGTTCCTGTTTTATTATATTTTAATTTATTTTGCTACATATTTTCCAAATACATTTTAGTCTGATTCTGAGTTGTTGTCCTCAGAGATTCCCTGGCTTGTGTTTAACATCTCTGGTAAACAATGTGTTATTCTTAGTACACTCTGCCTTGTTTCCTGTCATCACCTCTTCCCTTGTGTAAGTGGAAGCTCTGTGCAAAACTTAGATCCATTATTTTTCTCTTTTTTTCATGCAGGGCCATGACCATACAGTTCATTACTTAGTAAGCAAATTGCCAATGATGAGCATCTTTGTGCTTAGCTAGATTCTTCCTAATTAACTGCAAAAAAGCTTTTTTTGACCCTGCAATTTCCTGACTATCCTCTTTCTAGAATTAGATAAAACATACCCATCCCCATCCCCCAAAAGGAGACACATTCATGAAGATTAATTTGAAAGTCTATGTGCCTATTTTTCATTTTTCGTGTATCATATAAAGTTCTAATAGAAATAAAACGTAAAATAGATGTTTTCTTTAAATCAATTTTGAGTTTTCCCCTAAAATTGAGATTTACTACAGACCAAGAGGATGAAATTTAAAATATCTTCAGATGTAATTTCAGATAAAGGCAGCCTCTCCCAAAAAAGTGATTAAAGAAGAACACATTTAAAACACTAGAAAGGTCAAATGACACATTAGTTATTTAACTCCATTCTTCCTAGCCAGATAAAATGACCAGATTATCACTAATCAGGCTGCTAATCACTGAGAAAAGCATTATATCCATCAGATCTATACAACCATATAGTCAACATATATATGCATAAATAAAAATTTGTATATGTATGTGTATATATGCATGTGCATTTATAAAGAGCCTAAAATGGGGATTTGGCAATGAAGGTAACCTACTTACTGAGCCACATGAAAATACGTTGAGTCATAAGGAATAATATTTTCTTTTTTTTCTGGGGGGTGGGGGTGGGAGAAGGCAAGGCAATTGGGGTTAAGTGACTTGTCTAAGGTCACATAGCTAGTGTGTTAAGTGTCTGAGGTCAGATTCGAACTCATGTTTTCCTGACTCCAGGATCGGTGCTCTATTCACTGTACCACCTAGCAGCCCCCATAATCTTATTTTATTTTCTATCTACCCTAGGAATGTCTCCTATTACTAACTAGCTCTCTGCATACAGAAGACATATACTACCAAAGATAAATGGAAAACATTCTTTTTTTTAACTTGAAAGGAATGATGATTATATTCATTACTTTTCTAAAGACTTGATATAATTAGTAAAATTAAAAATAAAGCAAATATTGAGGTAACATCTGCAAGCAACAACAACAGAAGTGAATTATCTATAAGAAGCAGGATGGTTTATTAAAAGCAAATCATACCAGACCATTTTGATAACTTTCCTAATAGGATTATAAAATAGTCATTGAGGAAAAATAACAATAAAAATTGGGTTTCAAGGATATTAACTAAAGCATTTGTGCTCTTGTTTATTTTAGTCATGATTGTGCCTCTACATAGTATTGGGTAGTAAAAAGGATCTTTTTGGAGAAGTGAAACTTAATACTGTATTGTATGTAATATAACCACATAGCATATAGAACAACTTAGGTGGCACAGTGGATAGAGTGCCTGCCCTGAAGTCAAGAAGATATCTTCTTGAGTTCAAATCTGGTCTCAGATTTCAGATTTCAGATACCTTGGCAAATCACTTAAACCTTTTTTGTCATAGTTTCTTCATCTGTAAAATGAGCTGAAGGAAATAACAAACCAGTCAAGTGTCTTTGCCAAGAAAACCCCAAATGGTATCAGAAAGAGTCCGATATGTCTGAAATAATTGCACAACAAAATACATGGATATTAATCAGCAGGAATGGGACTTAGAGTAAGGTCAATAAACTTTGGAACCATGTTGGAAATTGATATGGATGTGGAAGGGAGAATCAAACAAAAGACAAAGCTGAATACAACTCTAAAATTCACAGAGAAAATGAAAATTATAATACTACTTCAGTATTATGGTTTAGCTCTGAGACTCAGGGATAATGTCAGCCTGGTACTAGGGCTGACCACTTTGTTTCAATCTACCTTGCCAACCAAATTTCACATTTCCCCCCTTCAAATACTCTATCTTCTATCTAAATTAGTAGCTATTCCCCAAATTTGACATACTACTTCCACTCCATTCATTTTAGCAGGCTGTCTTCAAGGACTAAAAACACATCCTCTTCATTTTCACCTTTCAGTATCCTTTACTTTATTAAAGGTTCATCTCAAGTACAACCTCTCCTGAGAATCTTTACACCCCAAATTTTCTTGGAGCATTTTATCTGCCTACTTTGCCCTCATCAGTTTATATCTTGTATTATTCTTGTTTGTGTATGTGTAATATCCCTCCCAATAGAATGTGAGGTACTTGAAAGCAAGGACTGTCCTTTTTTTTAATCTTTGTAGCCTGAAACCTAGATATTACGAAAGTATGGTTTGTTGTTGTTGTTGTTTATTGACTTCCCTAGGGAGCTTGGGATTAATGTTTCTCTCCTTTGGAAGCTAGGAATAAATTATTAGACATTTCTGCTAAGAAAAAAATGTTTTCTTGCATAGTTCAGGAAGGGGAACAAATCTAAAGAAAGGAAATTCAAATGAATTAGAATGTGGTTAAGTGAACAAAAAGCGTCGGTGTTGGAAATAATATTGAATGTGCTGCTAGGAAAGTTAGAAATGTCTGTAAGTTTATTGGCTAAAATGGGATGACTAAGGTAATAATTATTAGAAATTCAGAATTCAAGATTAGGTTAAATCCATAAAGTATATGAGAAGCAAGTTTCCTGGGCCATGTCTTCTCAGAGTGATAGGAGGAGAGGAAAGAGGAGAATGAAGAAGAGAAGGAGGAGGAAGAGGAGGAGGAGGAGAAGAAGGAGACAAAGATGATGTTGATGAAAATGATGATTAAGATGATAAAAGAACTAATATTTTTATTGAGCTTTAGGCTTTGTAAGAATTTTATACCTATTTCATTTTATTCCTATTTAGGTTTCTCTGCCCAAGAAGTGATTAACAACATAAAAACCTATGATTATATATGTTTTAGGAAAGAAGTTCAATTAAGAAAGTAAAGCAGAAGGAAGAGAAGAATAACTTAAATGTTGCTTGATAAAAAAATCAAAGCCCACATAATGATCTCATGAAAAAAGAATAAGTACAAAAGAGAAAGATTACAACTGAAAATATATGCTAATATAAAGAAAAATTTGTGAAAATTTTGGTAATTAGGTATAAATTTCCCCATTTACTTCAGGGTTAAAATCTGCAATTGAACATTCCATAAAAACCTTCAGCTAATGTGCTGAAAAGTACTTAGATCACTCAATATAAATTCATGAAACACTAGGTATATTCTACTTTGTCCTCAAATGACCCCACTAGAGCTTTCTGAACATCCCAAGGCAAAAATAGTATCTTTTCTTTTGAATTTCATCTGCCTAAAAACATAAAATAATAACTGTGTAAAATGAAACCTGAATTGGAGAGAAATAAAGGAAAATGGAGAGCAAAACATGACCAGATAGAGGAAGTAAAAAAACCAATATTCATCTCCCAGGAGAGACTGAATGTTTTGAGGGAAATGATGCTGAGAGAATTTTATCAAGTTCTTTTATTAAGTAACTGCCTCTTCTTTGCTCTTTACTGCAGTTTGTAGTGTTATTTAAGGAGACACTTACCTTGACCCATATCCTTTTTAGAGAGATACTTCATTCAGCGGTGCAGAGAATGTCTCTATCATCCATGCAATTCTCATACATGTATTTCCATAAATCCTCCATAAAAGATTCACACAATTCATTTAAAACCATCCCTCAGTACTTTTAAACATATTGTTGATACAAATTAGACTGTCAACATGTCATCTATGTGTCTATGTATGCCATAATCCAGACATGCTAATCTACTTGGACACTCCCATCTTTCACTTGAATAACTTTGCAGTGGCTACCCATGACTATAATTCTCTCCTTCCTGACTTCAGTGTCTTAGATTATCTGTTTTCATTTAAGATTCAATTTGAATATTACCTTCTAAGGCAGACTATCCCCAGCACCCTCAACTCCTAGAGATGTTTCCTTCTGACATTACCTTAAATATATTCTGTATGTTGCTTGTTACTTAAATGTCTCCCTTTATTAAAATGTAAGCTGCTTCAGATCAAGGATTGTTTTTGTCTTTCTCTGTATCCCTGGTGTAAGCACTGACTCTGGAAAAACAAAATGAATGAAAAATGCACTTTGGACCATAGTAATCTACTGTTTGAAAAAAACCCAAAGATCCAAGCTTCAGGGGAAAGAATTCAGTATTTGACAAAAATTACTGGGAAAACTAGAAACCAGTTTCGTAGAAACTAGGCATCAACTAACATCTCGTATACCAAAAAAAGAAAAGTCAAAATGACTAAAGGATTTAGATATAAAAGGTGATATCTTAAGTAAATTAGGGGAACATGGAAAATTTTACTTATCAGATCTGTGGATAAGGAAAGAGTTCATAACCAAATAAGAAATAGGATCATAGGAAGTAAAAGAAATTATTTTGATTACATTAAATTACAAAAGTCTTACAAAAACAAAGCCAACATAGCCAAAATTAGAATTAGAAGGAAAGAGGAAAATATTTTACAGCAAGTTTCTCTAGTAAAGGCTTCATTTCTCAAATATATAGGTAGCTAAGCCAAAATTTTAAAATATGAAACATTCTTCTTATTGGTAAATGGTCAAAGACTATGAAAAGGCAATTTTCAGAAGAAAATTCGAAGCTATCACTAGCTGCCTGAAAAAAATGCTCTAACAATGCTCCAAATCCCTATTTATTGGAAAGATATAAATTAAATAAATTCTGAGGTACTGCTTCACAAGTATCAGATTAGCTCACATGAAAGAAAATGAAAATAATAAATGTGGGCAGGGATGTGGGAAAAAATAGGTACACTAATGCATTATCGGTGGTGTTGTAAACTGGTCCAATCATTCTAGAAAAGAATTTGGAACTATTCCCAAAGGACTATAAAACTGCATACCCTTTTACCCAGCAATACCACTACAAGATCTGAATCACAAAGAGATCAAAGAAAAGGGAAAAGGATGTATTTATTTTAAAATATTTATAGAAGCTATTTTGTGGTGGCAAAGAATTAGAAACTGAGAGGATGTCTATCAGCTGGAAAATGACTGAACCACTTGTGGTACACAATTGCACTAGAATATTATTTTGCTATAAGAAACGATAAGGCAGATGGTTTCAAAAAAGAAAAAGGCTTATGTAAGAAGTGCTACAAAATAAAGTGAGAACCAGGAGAATGTTGTACACATTAACACCAATACTATACTGATGATCAGCTGTAAAAAACTTAGCTACTCTAATCAAAACAATGATCCAAGTCACTTCCAAAGGATCGATGATGAAAAATCCTAGCCACCTCCAGAGAGAAAATTGATTAACTCTGCGTAAAGATTAAATTATACATTTTTAAACTTTGTTTTTCTTGCTTTGGGTTTTTTGCCTTTTTTCCAATGTGACTAATATAGAAATATGTTTTGCATAATGCCACAGATGTATAATTGATGTCATTTTTCTTGCTTTCCCAATGGGTGGGGGAGGGAAGGAGACAATTTCGACCTCAAAATATGTTTAAATGAATGTTAAAAAGAGAAACAACTAGCTCATGACAGTGTATTAGTCCATTTATTTCTCTATTGATAATATTAATCTATAGAAATGTATATCTATGGCTATATATGATGACTATATCTGTCCAGTTGGGGGGAAGAGAAATACAGAGAGAGAGAATGACATAGACAGAATGAGACAGGGAAAGAGAAATAAAGAGATAGAGAGATGGTAAATGGAGACTGAGAAAGAGAGAAAACAAGACAGAGTCACAGAGGTAGAGACTTAGACATATCCAGAGATAAAGAGATAAATAGTGGGAGGGAGGGAAAGAGAGAGGAAAGTAGAAAGAGAGAAAGATAGGTATCATATATAAGAAATGAATTAGACCTACAATTAATGTGATAGGGCTGGATCTTATTTTGGAAACTAAGTACTGTTGTCCATTATCCTAAGCTGTTTGCTGTCACAAAATCTTCTACTTTAAAAAAAAAAACAAACCTATATGATATCAAGTAATGCTAAATCATTGTGAATTGTAGAACACCATAATCTCTGAAGAGTCAAAATTACACTTGACTTAAAGGAAAGGTGAAGGAAACACTAATTACACTTTGGGTGTAATTAGGCCACAACATGTTCCCAATAGCTACTTACAGATGGAAAATGGTATAAAAAATAAGAACTTATATGATGGTTTTGATTTTGAATGATTTTGAACTGGACATGTAACAAGATTGAGGGATAGAAGATGGACAACACAAGTTTTGTTCTGGTATTCATGAAACATTTTTAAAAAGAAAAGAAAATCACCAACACATTTTTCTGAAGAATGAATTAGAAAGCATGAACAAAAATTGCACAGGCTGAACACACATACATAATTTGCAATCTCAGCAGTAGATAGAGTAAGCACTGATTGAGAGAATGAGTGGGTAGGTGGGCAATTATTTAAATATAAAGGTACTCCCAAAATTGGGTGAATCAATCTTGATATCATAGCAGAACATTCAAAGCTAGTCTCTAAGCATAAAAAAAGAGGAAATGATAGGATACATTAATTATCTCTAAGTAGTTCTAAAGTAGTTCTAAGATCTTGGGGTTGGAATATAAGAAAATAGCTTGTTTTTGCCCTGTAATCACTCCGAGGTTTAAGAGGAAACCCCATTAAAGAGTCCATAGATTTCCTCACATGTGACTGATAGCCATTACAAGGTGTCAATTTTTTTTCAAGAGCTGCCCCCAAGAGTGACAGTGTCTTTTGGAAGGTAGGATTTGAAATGGTTCATCTTGACAACTATCTGTCAAAACTTAGATGCTCACACTTTTTTTTAATGGTAACTATCACCATAAAAAAATCATAAATTTAGAATTAGCTGGAAGGTATGAAACACATAATCCCCCTCCTTTTCCTAATGAGAAAACCAAGGCTCAGAGAATAGTGACTTGCCCGATTGTAAAAATAGGAAAGACAGCATTAAAACTCAGGTTCCCTGCTTTCAAGCCTTTCCATTACACTCCAAATACTTCTCTTCTGCAGATAAAATATAGTTGAACAAAGGAGTTCATGGTAGACTTTTAAAGCAACAAAGTTTATGTTAGAGGAGGCAGTTTTAAAAACAATTTCTACAAGCTATTTCATATATTTTCCTTTTTCAAAATCCCTTCCCAAGCATCAATGTCAAAACATCTCCCATATATAATGTGTGTATGTATGTATGTATGTATGTATGTATGAACATATGATAAGATATGGAAATGATGGTATTAGAAGCTAAATCATAGTGATAAGTACATCCCAAGGACCTACAGCTACTTGAAATAATGCAGTTGCAGTAAAATAACATTTTTAAACTCTTGTTTCAATATTCTGTCCACAAATCCATACTTTTTTCAATTCAAGAGATGCCATAAAAAATAAAGGTGAAAAGCAAACCTGCCTTTTAATTTAGGTTTTTTATCTTTTTTTTACACTTGAATGTGATGAGTTGGACCAGACTAATATGTGCACTATATTTTTTAAATGTCACCAATTGTCATCCTCTCAGAAAACCATTATGTGCTGATCTAACATCTGAAGGTCATAATCAATCAATCTGACATAAGAGTGATGAATTAGTATGACTTTTAAGCTATTTAGATACAGTAGGTAATTTGTTGCTTAGGGAATAACTCAAACAACTTCAACAAAACAATCTAACAGAAACTCTTATAATTAAACTCAAGATTTGATGTTTTGTTTTGGGGTTGTTTTGAGGGGTAAAAAAAACCATTTATGAATCTTACAATAAATACCTGTAGTGACTTCAATAAATAGTGTAAATTATTGATTGTCAGAATATAGTCCATGGACTCCTGGGGGTCCTCCAGATCCTTTCAGGGGATTTACAAGGTCAAAACTATTTTCATATTAATACTAAGATGCTTTAATTTCTAATAAGGTAAATATCAATAGGTATAATCCACATAAACAAGACCTCTTGGTGGAGGATTTATCCATTTTAAGAGTATTTTGTAAAGAGATCCTGAAACCAAAGTCTTGAGAACCACTGATATAAACATATAAGTGACTCTTTTGCCTCAGTGAGCTGACTTTTGAAATGCTGCCTTAAATATTCTAAGTTACTGTTTAAACAATTCAGTTAACAACAAAGATATTCTTTTTAAAATTGGTTACTAAGTAATGGTCTATTATGGTTATTAATTGTGGTCTATTGTAGCCACAGTCACCAAAACTTTTTATTTTTTTATTTTGCCAAGACATTTGTTGAACATTGCTAATGTTTTATTCTCCAACTGCCAAGATACCCTATAGATTTTCCTGAAACTTGATAAAGCATTTGTTTATTCTCCATCAGTATGCAGGGGCCAAACAACTAGGTTCTTATAATTATGAAAAGGAGCCTTGGCTAATTACTTGCTCTTCTCTTCAATCTCTCATTTGTAAAAGTAGGGGATTGAACTACATGAGCTCGAAGTTTTCTTCGAGCTCTAAAATTCTTTGTTTTTCTGAAATCAGACATTGGCTAAATTGATTAGACTTTTTTTTGCTTTTTGGAGGGCAATCGGGGTTAAGTGACTTGCCCAAAATCACACAGCTAGTTAGTGTGTCAAATGTCTGAGGCTGGATTTGAACTCAGGTCCTCCTGACTCCATGGCCGGCGCTCTACTCACTGCACCACCTAGCTGCTCCCTTGATTAGACATTTTGATATTAGAAGATGTAAATACATAGTTTTAGGATCTCAGATTATGAGTTTAGAGCTGAAAAAAAATGCTATAACTATCATCTAGTTCAGTATTCTCATTTTACAAGCAAAGAAAATGAGGTTAAAAGGTTAAGAAGTTTGCTCAAAGTCAGAGTCAAAATAAATGGCAGAACTAAAACACTAATCCAGGTGATCCCACTATCTATGAGCTCTAATACATTACCTAATAGTACAAAGTATTTGGAGTTAGAAGGCTTCTTTCATTTTTATTTTATAGGTCTAGAGTGAAATATCCACTTAGTGCATGCACTCAGTTACAAAAGAGGAAGCACTAAATGAATGACTACACATACAGATGAGTTGGTTGTAAAACAGAAATACTGAAGTTTAACTTCAACTTTGTCTCTCATTTATCACATGAACAAATGGTATAATTAGTGAAGTATTAAAAAGAACTAATGAAACTTTTTTTTGGCTGGGGAATATTTACCCAGAGTTGACTAATACCAAAGGATAAAATGGTATCTGATATGCTTTAGGACTAATTTAGTTCTCTGCAAGCTACTCTCCTGAGTCTCTCCAACATTTTCTTTACCATGCCCCAGAAACCTCTTTATTCTGGAGTCACATTCCAGACCTTTAATTCAGACAGTGGAAGTACCATCAGCCCCTGGGTCCACTTCTCTCATTGGATGGTTCTTTCCAGAACTACCATTTCAAGAAGGCGGTCCAAGCCAGACATGTGTACATCTCTCTCTAAGCTGCACTTTTAACTCTCTTCCAGACCTTCTCTGTTGTGCTCTCATATTGAGTACCATCATTTTTCATACCCTCCCACAATGCATTTTCTTTCCCCATTAAAAATCTAAACTCCTTGAGGACTGGGTTGTCTTTATTTATGATTGTATTCATACTCATGATGCCTGGCACATGATAATGGTTTGTTATTGAGTCATTTCAGTCATATCTGACTTTTGGGGGGTTTTCTTGACAAAGATACTAGGGTGATTTGCCATTGCATTTTCCAGCTCATTTTATGGATAAAGAAACTGAGGCAAACAGTTAAATAACTTGCCCAGAATCACTCAGGTAGTAAGTGTCTAAGGCTGCATTTGAACTCAGGATGATGACTCTTTCTGACTCTAGACCCAGCACTCTATCCGTGGTGCCACCTAACTGCCCCAGCAAAGGTTTAATAAATGTTTTTGTCACTGACAGACTAGTTAGAATTATGGGTAGGAGCAAAATTCTCTGGACTGTGTCCAAAAGATAATGGATTTCTCCTCATTTATGTATTTTTTAAAGAAAATTTTGAATGACTTCTAGTTGTGTATGTTATAGAATGGATTATTGTTCATGTTCAGATTTGACTAGATGTTCCTTGAGAGTCCTACTCAACAATTTGAGATTCGATGATTCTGTCCCTTGATTAAGTCCCTATCTTACCATGTGACAAGCCTACAGTTTTTTCTTGACTCATCTCTTTGATGATATATTTTATGTTTCTTCTGGCATTCAATTCATCATGCTACAATCTATGACTTTTTATGCATTTATTTCTGGCTTTGAAAATTCATGTGGACAATTTTCTCTTCCACTTTTTCAAACTTAAAATCTTCTTGATCATACTTACAAAAATACAGATAGATTTTCTTACTAGACTTTATTTAATATATTCCATTCTTGTCTAAAAGAAACATATATTTCAAACCCTGGTCTAGAAATACAAATCATGTTTTCAAAGAATGCCTCAAAGGAATTATTCATCATATGTATCTACACTACTTTCAAAACTTTCTGCCTTCAATCAGCCCTAAAGTCTTCCATTCCTTTCTCAAATTTCCTAATAATATCTTATGTGCTCATTCTAGCAATATCATTTGTTCCAATAAGTATCACAAAGAGTGAGCTGCATTATACAGCTCAATAAGAGCTGTATGTCTCAATAAGCTCTCCGTCACATAAGAACATGAATCTAGAACTGGAAGGGACCAAAGAAACTTATCTTTCATCATCCTCTTTATTTTAAAGATGAGGCTCATGGAAGGTAATCTACGTGACCAACTAGGAATCAGTGATGTGGTTTGAAACAAAGGCCCCTGCTGGATTTATAGAAAGGAACATTAGAGGCAGTCTGGTAATAAAATCATAGTATTGTACATATAGGTCTGGCTATCTAGTTCTGCTTTCTTATTCTACGTATAAGGAAATTGAGGTCCAGGAAATTTAAATGACTTGAAAAATGTAATATAATAGTCATTTATTCCATCCAGTTACACTATAGTGTCCTCTAATTTCAAATCTAGTGCTTATTTCCACTATGCCATACTGACTGTATATTGGGTACAAGATGAAAGATGGTAGACCTCCCTTTTGATAAGCGGGTCGCTCTCAAAAATTGTTCATCCTGCCTCTTACTCTGACCCTTGCTGATTAGTCTATCTTTTATGATATCTATAGCACAAGAAACTATTTCCTTGCCCATTCACTTGAGCACCTGGAGGCACCTCCCATGAGGCTTAACTAATTTATTTTAGACTTCTGTTTGCATTATTATTATTATTATTATGAACTTGAGAGCAGAATTAAGCAGGCAAATTTTACTTCCCTGTTATTGAAAATTTGCATAAAAATGAAATTATTATTAACTAAAATTTATTTAATGCTTCTTATGTAACAGGAACTGGGCTAAACAAATTACAATTATCTCATTTGATACTCAACGACAACCCTAGAAGGTAGTTGCTGCCCTCATTTTATAGAGGAGGAAATTAAGGCAGACAGAGGTTAATGACTTGCCCAGGGTCATATAGCTAACATCTAGGTTCAGATTTGAATTGACATCTTTCTGATTCCAAGGCACAGTGCTGCATATCCTGCAAATGTGATTGCCTCAGAAGCTAATGGGTTTCATATCACATTCACATTTGTTTCAAGTAATAGATTTGTTCTGTTTGGTCCCAGAGGAAAACCAGAAACAATGGGAAGAAGTTGAAAAAGGGCAAATATCAGACTTAATGTTAGGAAAAACTCCTATCAGATGTCCTAAAGTACAATAAATGTTGTCGGTTTACAAAAACTGGTGGGTTCTCTAAGACCTCTTGTGGTGGGTCTTCAAACAGAGATTGGATGAACATTTGTTGAGTATGTTACAGTGGGGAATCCTTTCATTTATTAACTAGATTACATCATCTTCGAGATCCCTTTCACCTCTGAGATTTTAGTGTTCTGCATTTCATTCCAGCTAAGAATTATTAAGTTCAGTGTTGGGATCTGAACTTAAGTCCTCTGACTCCAGAGACATTGCTCTTTCCATTTCAAGACAATTGCTTCCTGCATGATGTAGGCCCTAAATCTGTTAGATATCAACTATTAATATGACGGATGTGTCAATATCAGATTTTGCATTTGGATCTCTGTCACTTTTGTCAAACTATGAACAACTAGATAGTTTTCTGTTTGACTACTCATGAAGAGTTTCCATATTTATTCCAGGAAGAATAGAAAATAAAATACAATCTTTCAATGGCCTGCAGCAATATAATTTTCAGAGAGGAAAAGTTGGCATTTAGTGAAGGGCCAATGGAAGTTCTAAGCTCAATTTTCAGCAAGTTACACCTGTTATTTCAGCTGTTTCAGGTCAATGACATACAAGCAGGTTGAAATTGCAGGAGCTATAAAATCATTGACAGCTGAAATACAATTTTATTGCACTCACATTCCACAGCAAAAAGAATTGAGCATATCAAGGATGAGGTCAACCAGCTGCATTCCAATCTGTAGGTCCACATAGCTAGGGGAAAAAAAATCCTCAAAATCTGGACTCTCTAAATTTTATGCATCTGTTTCTTCAATTAGCATACTTATTGGTATCCTTAATCTACCCCTAATAGCAGCTCTAGTTTCTAATTAAGCACATAAAAACAACCCTACATAAAACATTGAGATCATTTCAGACTCCATACTCTCAGTATAATTAATTTCCAAATGGAGAATCAAACAATTTGCATAAATAGTCTAGAAAAAAAGAGGCTTTTGGAGAGAGATTCCTTTGCTATAGACAAACATATGGGAAGTGGTTCTCTGTTGAAAGAATACAGATTCTTCACCAGCAACTTTAATCAACTTCTTTTGAAATTTCATAGGAAACCAACCTAGGTTTTGGTTTTACCCTATTATAAAGTTTGCTGCTTTACATGAGAATTTTTTTTAAGTGCTGAAATTGACCAATATTATTAAGCACTAACAGCATACACTGTGCTGGGGGCTGAGCTCCAAGATTCTAGAGTGTGTGAATTTTATTTATCTGTCAAGTTCAATCTGCATAATATAGTCTACCATGGGGACTCAGTTCTTGCTATACGGCAAATGCCCAAATGTAACCATATGTTTTCATTCCAAAACAATTTATTGTTCTTCATTCAGTAATTATCCCCATCTGGTTGTGAACTTGAGGTTAAGAGGGACTGGACTAAACTGTTTTTGTTCTACATATTCTCTGACTAACCCCATTCACAAGCATAGATACATTTTTTTTAAATTCACACACACACACACACAAATTAACATTTTTAAAGCTATTTGTTCCATTGTCTCTGTTTTCCTATTCAAATTTCCAGAGATAAAAAAAATGAAAGCATAAATTAAAAAAAATTTAATTGACATTGTACCATAACACTCCAAATTTAAAGGCATATTTTGGTATATACTCTAAGAGATATTTAGAATTTGGCATTGGTCTTATGCCACTGTCATATTATTTTTCTGGGCAAAAATGTGAAAGTTTTTTTAACATCTCTCATGGTACTTTACACGGTTGCTACACATGAAAAGTATCTACCACACTAGCAGACTGACTAGGAGAACAAAATGAAAACATGGCAAATTACACCCCCCATAAAGAAAACAAAAATAAAACCAAAAATGAGCAGAATCTACCCATCTAGAGATTGTTATAATTCCTGTCATGGATAAGATATGAGATTTTTTAACTCATTAGCAGGTGGTCCTAGAAATTAAACTGGGATCTGTCTGGGAGATTTGCCACTAAATAGGCTGATGTGGCCAGAATGGCATCTTCGGAAGATCAGGGTAAAACCATTCAAAAAGAACCAATAAAATAGTAGGAGTAGTGGAGTGGCAAAGAATGTTTAAAAAAGATACACCTCTGTGCAAATGCACAAAAAGGCTTGACTGGTCTGGTGGTTAGGACAATCAGTGTAGCTCACTTTGGGATCTGTTGCCGTTTGCTGGCTCTAATCCAGCTTGGTAACCTGCTGTCCAAGGTAAAAGAAAGTACTGACTGAATATACAGAGTTTTGACTTAATTTTAGTAGCACAAATCAGCAGAATTTAAGAGTCCCCAACAAATCATCATTTAGCCTCATAACACACTGAAGAATATTCTAAACATAGACATTATAGAATTTTCTAAGAAGGTCTCAAAATCAGTTAGTATTTATTTTCTTCATTATGTCATACACTTTACTGGACAATAGTAATAATCTTCCTTACTCCCAAGGATCATATAGTCAATAGATGGGAAACAATGTACAGTTAGGTCCTCATCAATATGAATGGCAAATCCTATAAAGTAGTCATATGCATTTAAATCTACATTGCCCGAAGTTATTGTATAAAATATGATAACTGAAAATGTGCAGTGTGAATTCAAATGAAACCACTTCCCAGAATTCACCATTTGTACCAATCAGGACCTAGTGATACTACTTTCACCAAAGCTTGGTCCAATTTTTCCTGTGTGGTGAGCAGTGTGTTCTGCATGCAGAGTGATGCACAATTCACAATTGACTTGAGAAAATACTGATTCTGTGTATCTGCATAAGGAAGACTGTTGAGGACTCTGGGAAGAACTTTTAGATGGGTAACCTAAGAAAGCAAGCATGAACTTATGAAGAGCCATCAGTAATACTCACAGCCACAGTTATGTATACAGTGAAAGCTGCCCTTCTTTCCCTAAACCTGTCCCAGGACACTGCTGAGAGTGACAGTGAGACTGACCTCTCTCCTGGTTTGAGTTGAAATTTTATTGTTCTCAGTCAAAGAACTTCTGCACTACTGTGTGTTCTTTGGCCTGTTCTAATTTGTATAACTTTCCAAACTTCTCTTTATTATTTACTTTTATAAAGAAGTACATTAGCTATTGATAATCTTTTTTATAATCAGTATTTGGTGGTAGGGAACTAAGCTAGGGAGCTTAAGCTAAATATTACCTTCCCCCATTGAGAGCGTTAGAGAAAATGCCTTTCATTCTGAACCTATTATGTCTCTGGACTACCAACATGTGAAGTATTGTAGATAAGCATAATTCTAATCTAATGTCCTTATTGTGGATAGGAAGATGGAGGAAATATCACCTACCTGCAGTGGTCTTATATGTTTCCTGTCTTCTTTGTGGTGGCACCAACATAGCCTTCCTCCTCCTCTTCAAAATGTACAAAGTATAATCTTGCTTAGAGAGCGAGGTGGGTCAGATCCCACATCATATTCTCCATCCATGTCATATGCAAGCTGAACCATCTTTGTACTTAACCAGAGTACATGACTATATCTTACAGATAGATAAGTGCAAAATATATACAGAATAAATATAATATCATTATCTGGGGATGAAAGGGGAGAAAACAATAACAGCTGAGAAAATGGGGATATGGAAAGATATTCTGTAGGAAATTGCATTTGAGATGAGTGATAAAAGGAATTTAGGGTTCTGAGAGGTTTCATTAAGGAGGAAGAATATTCCAGGCATGGGAGATACCTTGTATAAAGACAAAGAAAAAGGAAATATCCTTAGAATTTGGGCAATAGAAAATGGGCCCTTGGTGACTATATTGTATTATATAACTTGGTCTAATAATTACGCCTTGTTATGTAACAGAGCCTAATAATTTTACAAAGGAGGGATGAGAGATCTACCACCCACCAATTTTGATACTCATGGGAGTAGCTCTAAGACAAGGCTTTTTGATCTGTTGTAACTGACTATATTCTGACATAATGGCATATAAATATACAATTGAATATATCTAAGGTCTCCTCAAAATGTGTTCAATTGATGTATTAAATGTACAATATGGATAAGAGATATAGGACAATAGTTTAAATCCTCTCCAGGGAAAATTCCTGAGATAAAAAGGACTTATAGACATGTCAGAATAGGTAGAAGAAGCATAAAAGATTCTAGTAGTCTCTTATACTTATTATACTTTCCTCAAGATGAAACAGAGCTTTTTTTTCATCTATAAATAAGATGCTGTAATAGTAATTGGAATTTGAAGATCTTCCCTGCTCCTTGTATTGGCAATCAAATAGATACTTAGCACTTTGTTCCAAATTAATGGTTGTGTCAAGTATCAAGACCCAGAACTTGTGAATCCCACAGTGGGATGGACTTGTTTATGTTAACAGGAAGGGGCAGAACATGGAGGAACTAATACCATATACAAGGAAAAGCCCAAGCTGAGAGAGGCCAGAACTTCTTGGAGCAAGCATCTGGAGGCTGGGCTGCTACTCCTGGAGAGATTAGAACAGAAGTAAGAACTGAACTGGGAACTAAGAAAAACTGAGAAATGAGAAGAGAAGAGAACTGGGAGGAGGTGTGGCTGTGGTATTGGTACTTTGTCTGTTTTGATGTTACTTTGTCAGATTCATCTGCTGATAGAGGACAGTGCTGTTGTTACAGAAGCCCTGGGACCTTGCTGATGATTCAGATGCCCTGAAAGAGGATTTTCTTGTTGTATGTTTGCAGAAATCCTAGAGGAGGGTCTTGCTGATGATTTCATAGGTCCTGGGACTATACTGATTATTTGTGTTGATTGCTGCTCAGACCTTGTTGTTGGGTCTATGTTGATTTCACAGGCAGAAAGTGAATTGATGAGGATTCCAGCAATGTTTTTGAATGTTATTGTAGCTTTGTTAGGCTTTGTCTTCCCAGCAAGAGAAACTGTGAAGGACTTGAAATGGAGCAGACACTGTTAGCTTCAATATGGAACAGGAACTGCACAAGAAGCTGGACAAAGAGCTGAGAGCTGTGTGAATAGAAATATATATATATATATTTGTATGTATATGTACATATATAAGTGCATGAATATTATCTATGTCTACATGTAAATATATCTGCTTCGAATTTTGGCTTCCAGGGGAAGGGGGGAGGAAAGGGGAAAAAAAGAACAAAGTAAAAAGTGGAGAGCAGAGAACATCAGAAAACTTACAAGGAAGCAAAGAAAAGATGGGCAGTTTTCAACACAATGTGTAATATTTATTATGTAGGCTTTCTTGAAACAGAAATACATTGTTATACATTTTTAATTCTCTCTTCCATTCTATACTGTGCACACGACAAGTCTTGTTTTTCCTTTTCTTATTTTGCATTTGTTTAAACATTTAAGCTTATAATGTGTCTTTTTTTCCTTTATTATGTATTTAAGTTTTAGTATTTAAGTCTAAATAGAAAATTGAAAAGATAAATATAAAATCATGATGCTAGACATTTAAAACACAATGCATATAGCTGTAATAGTGATCAGTTTATTAAATACTTAGGGCTAAGTAGATCATATACTTAGGGCTAAGTATCACCTAGTAACTTAGAGCTAAGTATAAAAGGTATGAACTTTGTCCATTGGTGAAAAGGTATGAATTCCCCTGTTGACTTGGGAGAAGGCTGTTGGCTGAGACAGGAGGCCAGTGCTGTATATAAAGAAGAATTTTAGAGAGAGAGGAGAGAGAATTTGGAGTTGGCTCCTCAGTGAAGGAAGATTCATGGAGACTGTAGTCGGCTGAGAAAGAGAGGGAGAGAGAGTGTGTTCCTCTCCCAGTATCTGAAAGCTGACTGAAGACATGAACAGGATGGGACTTTGTTTGTTCATGGTCTGGCTGATCCTTGAGTTTCAGGCAAGAGAACTGGTGAAGGGTTTGAGGCGTGCTGAACCCTGTGAACTTCAGTGTGTGCCAGGGATTGCCCTGAGGACTGGACAAGGACCTGGGAGCTGTTTATCTCTGAGGACTGGATGAGAGCCTGGCAGC
>CM053600.1:54291628-54314761 GCA_028646575.1 Pseudocheirus occidentalis
TGGAGCTGGGGCTGGGGGCCAAAAGAAGGCTTGTGTCAGAGATTGAAAGTCTGGAAAATGAGAGTAGTGTTATGGTGTTATGGGGGGGTGAGGCAACCAGGAGATGGGGTAATGCTCTGGAAACACAGAATTAGCCTGCTATATGGAGGGGAAGTTGGCAAAGCATTTAGGGTTGTTTTTGAGATACTCCATCAGTATTGGATTGCTATACTAGCGTTGTATCTAATAGAGAAAGTAGTGACCTGATGCTAGAGCCCTGGGAAACTGGTTGTAAGATACTCCTCATAATTTCTTTTCTGCTTCTCTGCCTTGGAAAGTGCTTTACTGGAGTCTTAGAGGGGGGAGGGAGTGTGAAAATGATCCCTGAAAGTAGGGCATTTTTGTTATACATGGGTGCTATCAACAATTTTTTTCTAGATGTAATGCACTAGATTTATGCTACATTGACCTTTTTATTGTCAAGTGTTCTCTATGGGGAGAAATAGAAAAAGCACATAGCAATCAATAAATATTTATTAAGTGCCTACTTTGTGCAAGGTGCTATGCTTAAGTGTTGGGGATACAAAAAGAAGCAAAAGACAGTCCAAGAGAGTTTCATTATTTTGCTTAATATCAAATTTAAGAAAAGATTAATATTGAAAGACAAGTTGAATTTAAAACTTTTGGTTGTAAGAGGAAGCAAAACATGCTATACTGTGAACCTGAAGAGAAGGGGGAAGGGAGTGAGGGACAAGGAATGTGCTGTAAACAAAGGAAATTTGCTGGGTAGAGTGAAGTTAAGGGCTTCTACTCTTTTTCCTCTCTCCTTCCCAGTGCAATTTCTCCCTCCAATCCCACCCTACCATACAGTTTTATTTCTATTATAGTAACTGCCTTTTTTTTCTGGTTCTTAGTCATACCAATAGTAGATTTGTATTTCAAGGTCAACCATGAAATACCAGGGTTTTTGTCCTTGTTCATCAACGCCCACATAATTTCACATCCAAATTACATTATATATCAGTTGTCTTTCACCAACAGATTAAAATGCCTACAAAAAAATAAAAAGGTATCCTGCTTACTACTAACTGAAAGTTACCAGATTTCAAAAGAGATTTTGTTGTGTTTTCTCCCAAGGACTTGTATGCAACCCTTCCTCTCAATACTCTTCTAATCAGCAATATTAGCCTGTGCAAATGAAGAATGAAAGACTAACTGGTATTTGAAAGGATGTAGGCTAACATTAAATCCAACAGATTGTCTGCCCCTCCATCCTGTGGCTTTTTTACTGATGCACAGGAATGTTTGAATGGTTCCTATAAACCCTTGTTTTAACAAATAGAGTGACTTTTTACTCACCTTTCCCATCTGTCTAGGTGTGTAGATGACTGACTTGTTAATATTGTTGTTTAAATATTTTTATAGTTTTGGGGTAAACTCAGGTTTACTTATGTGATGTGCATAACATTCTTTAGTTTATATATTATTGATACGTAGATGGTTATTATAGAGACTATCAGGAAATTGCTAATCCTCAGAAGCATGTTTTAAGACATTATTGTTTTTATTTTACTAAATATGCTTTGAAATAAAGTTATTTTTAAATCAAATTACTCAAAATTCCTGTCAGTTTTTATTTGAAAGTTGGGAACAGATGTGTGTTGTGTTGTTGTTGTTTTTTTTAATGTCACTTTCAATGAAAGATTCTGATCTTGTGAATGTGTGTGTTTGTTGTAATTGCTATTGACCTCCCACATCAACAGTCTGAAAGATATATCCTCATCTACTATTAAATGCCAATAGGTTTGTTTGTGAAAAGTAAAATGGACAGAATCACTCCTGGTGGGCCACCTCACACCTGCTTATTTTAAGGCTAATAAATTTAGGAAGTCAATGGTGGCTAAAGAAACCTTCATTACTTTTTAGAGCATAGACCTACAATGAACCTACCTCCAAGGCTAAATGTGAGAGGAGGAAAATCAAAATTAAAGTCGTGAGGACCTTAGTTTTCCCATTTGATCAGCTTTAACCTAGGCAAAAAGGAAATAATCCTTTCCTGTTTTCATTATGAAGATCTGAAGAACCGAATTAGCCCATTATTTCAACTTGACAAACAGTAACCACAAAGTTTAGGTGTAAATTTAAGTTAGTAGGCATTGTGCCATAAAGTCCATTGAAATAATAAATGATAAATGTCAAGTCCTCAAATAAATCAAACTCATAAGTGAAGAGAAAGGAATCTTTCATTGACATAGAGTCTCCAGCCTGTGACACTGCCATGTATCTAAGTACAAGGGAGGCCACCAAGAATCACCAAGAAAGGTTTTTATACATCCAGGAGAAAAAAGGGGGAGAGGGTATCATATGAGGAGTGAGACTTGATCATGAGGTCTTAGCCACCCTTGACAATATGAGCAAGAAAACCCATTTAGTTCTTGTTTTTACCCTTCCTCATCCAATTTGTTCCAAACCTTTATGTGGAGGCAAGGACACTTGGGTCACTTTTGGTAGCTGTGGTTAGCCCAAGCTAGTTCTGTTTGTGGGATAAACAGAGCTAAATATTCCCAGCCCAAGCCAATCAAGAATAATTACCTCACTAGCAGGAATACAAGGACATTAAGAGGACCCTTTAGAGCAGTGGCTCTCAACCTGTGGGTTATGTTCAATTAGTAACAATGAAAATACATCCTGCATATCAGATATTTACATTACAATTCATAACAGTAGCAAAATTACAGTTATGAAGTAGCAACGAAAATATTTTTATGGTTGGGGGTCACCACAACATGAGGAACTGTATTAAAGGCAGCCACTGCTTTAGAGGGAGGGGCCGGGAATATTATATTTGATATTAGTAATATTAAAGTTAATTTTCCTGTCAATAATAACACATTTTTACATATAGATATATCTTCAGAATCAGTGGGTTGTCTTCTGTAAAATTTTATTAATGATTCATGTAGAAGAAAGTGCCTGGCACATCCTAAGAACTTAATAAATACTCATTGCTTAAATGATTTCTAATCCCCCCACCTCCGGGTTTTAAAATTAGTTTGCATTTACTTTGTATGTGTTTTCTATGAGAGGGATCATGGTATCGTGGATTGAAATGATACGGAATACCTGGGTTCAAGGCCCATTCTGACACAAACAGCCTTTGTGACTCTGGGCAAAGCATTTAACCTCTCAGTATTCTAGGTACCTCTTTATTTTTATAAGTTGCAGTACATGCTAACTTACAGAGGTAGGGGCCTTTTTTTTTTTGATCTGGGAAATCCCCAAACCAATAAAAACAAAACCTAACTTGTTAACCCCATATATTTTTGTATATGGTTTATTCTGGATGAGTTAAGCGGCTCACTGGAGAGAGTGCCAGACCTGGAGTCAGAACAATTCATCTTCTTGAGTTCAAATCTGGTCTCAGACACATACTAGCTATGTGAACCTGTAAGTCACTTAACTGTTTGCCTTAGTTCCTCATCTGTAAAATGAACTGGAGAAGGAAATGGCAAACCACTCCACTGTCTTTCCAAAACACACACACACACACACACACACACACACACACACACAAACACAAACAGGTTCACAAAGAGTTGAACATGACTGAATGGCAATAAAATACATTATTTGTCTTTGTGTTACTTTCTCAGATACAATTTCATCTCCTTGAGGGTGGAGACATTTTATTTTTGTCATTAAATCCTCCTAGTCAAGCATATGCTTAATACTGGCTTTCTTGATTTACAGAATTACAGTGTTAAAAGTTAAAAAGAGACCTCAGAGGCTTGGAGATAGAATCTCTTATACAATATCCAGTATTGGTGGTCATCTAGCCCGTGCTGGGAATTTCAATTTGTTGTTGTTGTTGCTGCTGCTGTTCAGTCATATCTAGCTCTTCACGATGCCGTTGGGAGGGGGGGGTTCTTGGCAAAGATACGGGAGTGGTTTCCCAATTTCTTTCTCCAACTCATTTTATAGATGAGGTAACTGAGGTAAACATAGTTAAGTGATGACCGGCGTCACAGAGCTAGTGTCTGAGTCCAGATTTGAGCTCAGGACTTCTTGTCTCCAAGCCCTGTGCTTTATCTACTATGACACAGAGCTGCTCCCACTTAAATATATTATAAGGTAACCATTTCCATTCCTGAAAAGCTTTAGTTATGAGAACATTCAATTTTATAAGTCAATAGCTGGCCCTCTGTAATTTCTGACATCAGTCCCAAGTCTGTCTTCTAGAACTACAGAGATGCAGTCTGATTTATCTGTCAGTTGACAAACCTAAAATATTTGAAGACCACTATCATACCTTCCCTACATCTTTTTTACAGATCAAATATCCGCACTTCCATAAATTTACCTTCACATGCCAAACTTTTAATCCCCTTGCCTTTTCGGTAACTATCTTCTGTGATGCCTCAGTTTGTCCATGGCCTTCATAAAATGCAATGCCCAGAACTGACCAAAATTCTGAAGATGTAGTTAGACTAAGACAAAGAACAGTGCAACTTACACATTTCTTCTCTACAGTGTATTTTTGTCAGTACAGTGTAAAATCACGTTAGCTTTTTCCTTTTTCTTTTAGTTTCCATATTATTCTTTGGTCTACATGCACTAAAATCCATAGATCTTTTTTTTTTTTTTTTTTTTGCTTTTTTGGAGGGCAGTTGGGGTTAAGTAACTTGCCCAAGGTCACACGGCTAGTTTTTTGTGTTAAGTGTCTGAGGCCGGATTTGAACTCAGGTACTCCTGACTCCAGGGCCGGTGCTCTATTCACTGTGCCACCTAGCCACCCCCCATAGATCTTTTTTCAAGTGAACTGTTGTTGTCAGGTTGATTATTTGAGCTAAAGTATAGTAATTTAAATTTGTCATAATCAAATTTTATTTTGTGCTTTTGGGCTGGAGTTAAAATCTGTCATAGTCTTTGGAATTTTGATTTTGTTTTTTGCTATCCCTTCTAGTTTTGTGTCCTTTGAAAATTTGGTGAAAATGTCATGTTTTTAAATGTTTATATGAATGACTTATCTGGAATACTACTTTATAACAGTAGAGACCTCCCTCCCTCCTTTTTGAGATTAATCCATTGATCATCACTCTTTAGGTATGGTTGTTGAGACCACTATGAATTTCTCTTAACGACTGCATCATCCAACCCACATTTCTCTGTTTTGTTTACTGATATCATAAAAGATGAAATGCCCAACTGAAATCTAGGTATGTTATTTCAATAGCAATGGTTCCCATCTCACAGGCCAGGACCCATCTGAAGTTGTTATAAAAGATTTTCAAGTCTACTGTTGTTCACTGAAGTCTGACTCTTTGTAACCCCATTGACCATAGCATGCCAGTCTCTTCTGTCCTCCACTATCTCTCAAAAATGTATCCAAGTTCATATTCATTGTTTCCATGACATTATCTAGCAGTCTCATCCTTTGCCATCCCCTTTTCCTTTTCCCTTCAATATTTTCCAACATCAAGGTCCCTTTGTGACCTCATTTGGGGTTATCTTAGCAGAGATATAGGAGTGGTTTGCCATTTCCCTCTCCAGCTCATTTTACAGATGAGGAAACTGAGGTAAACAGGTTTACGTGACTTGCTCAGGGTCACATAGTATGTGTTTGAAGCCCAATTTGAACTCAGGAAGAGGAGACTTCCTGACTCCAGGCCTGCACTCTATCCACTGTGCCACTTAGCTGCCTCCTTCAAGTCCATAAATAAGCAAACATATCTTCTATAGATTTAACGGGTATGTGCATGCATGGATTATTTTCATTTGTATGAAGATGATTATGGTTAATAAAATGGAAATTAATTTTAAAACTTTACTTAATTCACAAGATTTTCTATTGTTATTATCTATTTCCTCAAACCACACATAATACTATAATAACTACTCATGATAGGAGTGCATAGTTTTTCCTTTTTTTTTTTTTATTTTTATTCCTTATGCCAGATAAAGGGCAGGAAGTATTTGTCTGTAATTTAGTTTGTAAAGTTTGTAGGCTAGTTTGGCATAACTCCTAATAGATTCCCTTTCCTCAAAGAGAAGTCCAGGATCAGCAAGACTACGAAGAGTGGTAACTAGGGAAGAGTGAGTTGGACTTTGGCACTGGATGTCAACAATGATGCCTCTTCTCCCGTCCTTAGTGAGTGTTCTTTGCTCTCTACTGGCTCAGTTCCATAAGAGTTCTGCCCCTCTGCTGCACTTCTGCCATCTGCCACATCCTTGCCTCCTGCAGGTGCTCATTGGCTACACAAAACCCATCCAAGACTAAATGTCTTTTCCTCTACACTACCTCCTTCCTACACAATTCACCTTAGAATCAGAATTGCATATTTTAGCTCTAGCTGCCTATAACCTGCCTAATTGTCACCTCTACTCCAATTTATCTCTCCCCCTCAGCCAGCCAAAGGAATTCTAATACCATTTCATTGATTTGGGTCTTCAGTGTTCAGAAATGCACTAAATATCCCAGGAAGGCCCAACACCTTTAACTTACCATCGCAGGGTTAAGATAGCAACCAGGGAAAGTCCCTCTAAGAATGTGTCACAAGATGGCAAAGTTGAGGAATTATAGGTGCCAGATACTTGATAAGGTATCCTAACAGAGAACAAATATCCTGTTCTTTGCTGTTTTTCAGTGTCAGTCCTTATCAGAAAAGATTCTTCCTAAAACCTCAGGACAAAAATAGAAAAAAAAAAAGAAAGAAAACCACCACTATATAGCATGGAAAATTAAATGAAAAACCATTTTTGTTCATATCAGAACCAGGTTTTTTCTATACTTGATTATGTCCAATCATCTTCAAAACATTTTTTCTAAAATACTTTTTTTTGTATAACCTAAATTCTTCTTGCTATAATTTCATTCCTATGTTTGGAAGAAATGGTGAAAAAATAATTTTATCCATCTTCCATCAGTCCCAAAAGAACCCACTAATACTTTTTTTTAAGTTTTCAGTAAAAAAACAAAACAAAACCAGAAATCTTTCATTTTGCAGCAGCTACTGAATGCTAGCCAAAAGAAAATCTGAATTCTTCGTTCAGCTTTAAAATTTCTCTTTCTGTGTATGACTTAATATGTGCTGCTTTCTTACATCATTAATGAGAAACTAAGTAAGAATTTTATCTTGGGATAAAGGTATTACCTAAGTATAGGATATGGCATTTAATATAAGAAGTCAGCATTAATTTCATGTCCCCAATTGTTAAAGTCCCCTAAACATATTTTTGAACAACAATTGTATTCTTTTAGTGGTAAGGTCTTAATAGTACATTGATTTTTCTAGGCTCTCATGTTTTTGAAATTATTTAAAATAATTACTACTTGCAGGATTTTCTTTTTTAACTACCATAACAAACAAGATTTCTCACTGCTGAATTAATAACCAAGGTCATTTCAGAGCAAAAAAAAAAGTTCTTACTTTTTTTAAAGGGTCACTTAGCATGATACAAATAGGATAACTAATAAGGCACTGGTACATTTTCATGCTTCCTTGTTAATCAGTGTTTGAAATAATAACTACAAGACTTGGAAAATAGTCATTTCAATATTCTCCTTGCATATTATCTAGTGCAGAGATTGTGATGCAGCACTAATAATTCAAGGCTTCTCTTTAACTGTTCTTTGGAATCCTGGCAGCTCTTCCTGGCAAACCAAGGATCCTTTATTCTTTCCATTTAATTTTAGTTGAAATTAATTCTTCAACATTTTCCTTCCTCTTAATTCCAGAACTTGGACCTTTTCTATTCCAGACAAGTTTAGGGGGGAAAGGTAGGAAGAAGAAATCAGAACCTTAAATACACATCCTATCATCTTTCTAAACCTTGCCACTACTGTGGATCGAAAAGCCATGTAAGAAGGGGACAACCAATTAACTAAGGTGGAGAGAGAGAGAAAAGGAGAGGTAAAGAGAGGGAGAGAGAGAGAGAAAGAGAGAGAGAGAGAGAGAGAGAGAGAGAGAGAGAAAGTTAATTTTCTTGCCTTTTCCTTAGTTGCCCAAATGAACTACCATGAGAGATAAAGATAATTAGAGCAAAGAAAATAATATTACTTTGAAAATGCCTCTACATTCCCCTTAATTATTTGTATGTGTCATCTATATGCCCAAAACGAGTTACCCCTCCCTTCCCTTCACCCTCCTCCCACATCTTTGACTCTAGGCTTAGAGGCTTTAATCTAAACTTGAATCCTTGGAAAGCCTAACTCCAAAGAGATGGCATCAGGATTTTCTTATACTCTCTGGCTTAAAAAAGGACAGTTGAAGAGGACTTTATATCCTCAGAGCAATCCCCCTACCACTCTTGATTCAGAATGCCTATGTCTACATGTATCAGCCATAATTACGGGCATAAAACATGAATGTCATGACAGAACATAACAGTGTCCATAAAATGACAAGATAAGAGAAATGCCATTATTCAAGATGTTGTCCAGTTCAAAGTACCTGGTGCTTATCAGTCACAAACAGAAGAATAGTCTAGTCAGCTTTATCCAGCCTTTCACAGAAAGGGGCCATTTTAGGTTCATTCAGAGAGTATACAGAGCATGATGGTAGGTGAAGTTCAGAGTGGACCAAAAATGTCTTTTTCTTCATTGGCCAATCCAGTTTTTAAACCTTTTTCATGGTGTAGGGGTCAAGCTGGTTAGGGGGAGGGGCAAGCTGTTTTACAGTAACAAATGAGCATTGCCAAGAAAAACAAATCCACATATTGACTGTGTCTGAAAATGTTTGTCCTAAACCTCTAGTCTAGCGGTTCTCAACCTGTGGGTTATGTTCAATTTGTAACAATGGAAATACATCCTGCATATCAGATATTTACATTACCATTCATAACAGTAGCAAAATTACACTTATGAAGTAGCAACGAAAATAATTTTATGTTTGGGGATCACCACAACATAAGGAGCTGTATTAAAAGGTCATGGCATTAGGAAGGTTGAGAAACACTGTGTCTATCACTTTCCTGGCAAGAGATAGGAAGCATGATTCTCAGTCTTTTAGACTGGAGCCCTTCTTAAACTGTGGATCATGACCCCATATGGGGTGGTGAAAAATTTGGCAGGAGTTAAAGTTTTCTGAACATGCAATGACCAAAAAAATAATTAAAATCAAATGCTTAATGAATCCAAGGTGTTTCTGGCAGTACTTGCCTGTGTTGCATCATGCAGCTTCATTACGGCCTTGGTTCTAAACACAAAAGCCTATGTATTATACATACCCTCAGGCCATGTAATGCCAAGGAAAGATGTCAAAATTCAAAAAAGGGTCTGAGTGGAAAAATTTTAAGAAGCCCTGTTTTAGAGTAGTTATTGACAATTATATTGATCACAGTTAAGTTTTTTTTTCACAAATGTTTTCCTTTATATTATGGTTGTTGAGGTTTAGGGATGCTCAGGACCCCAAAATACCAACACACCAGGTCCTGTCAGAATGGATTCGACCCATGCCTTCTTTCAGCCAAAGTAAAACAAAGTTTATTAAAGATCCACCATATTAGGTAGGCTCATAAGGAAATTGAGCTTTTGTGACACTTATAATGACAAGCTTGACAGATAGAACTGGAGCTAGATTGAATATGAGTACATTCAAGGCAGTAAGATGGATCTTATATACAGAAAGACTATGAGAAGGATCTGGGAGTGGCCAAGTAGTCTGGGGTTACTAGAGGAGGGGTTTAGGGAGGATCTTGATGGGAGTGACCCATAGAGGTCAGACATAAGAGGTCAGGAAACAAGAAAAATGTAATACTGATGGGATCAAGGGTGGGAAGTAGCTAGAGGCAATCAAAAGGTAACAGACAATGGAGGGCTAAGCTAGGTTAAGGGTAACAGATTTGGGCATGAAAAGCCAAATCTAGTGGGAAGATTGGAGGAGAGGTCAAGTAGGGGATTTTCCAGGGCCTAAGTCAAATTCTTTTGGAGTAAGGGATGAAGGTCATGGCTTGGATCTGTACCCTGTCAGTGGTGATGGTATGAATTGTTCTCCATCAGTTCATATGTCTTCCCAGGTTTCTCTGAATTTTTCCATTTTCTCATTTCTTACAGCACAATATTCTTCCATTATTTAATATTTCATAACACCTTATGGGGGGAGGGGCAGAAGTTTCTCTCATTTTACAAATGAGGAAACATAGACTCAGTTAATTGATCAAGGTCAGAGGTAATCAGGTAAAAGAGTTGGAAATAAAACCTAAGTCTACAAGTTCAGTGCTCTTTCTCTTAGTGTATGTTTCGAAGAGTTTCATGGGAAGTTTCCTCCTTTTTCACTTTGCATGCTGCTCTGATCCTAATTGGAAGAATAATTATGACTTCTCAGGTATCTTTCTTTTTTTTCCACCCTGAATTCATTTATTTATTTTCTTCTTTACATCACTCATTTCTATGAGATTTTGAGTTATAATTTTTCTCCCCATCTTTCCTGTACCCCCCACCCCAAAACAGCAAACCCACTGTAAAGCCCCTCCTCTAATCTGCTCCCTCCTATGTTGTCCCCCATAGCCCCTTTAACTTTCTGGTAGGGCAGGATGGGTCTCCCAGCCCCAGTGCCTGTATATCTTAATTCCCAGTTGCATGTAGTTAATACTAATAATAATCTTTATACATGTATATTTTAACATTTGATTATAGAACTTTAAATTCTAGATTCTTTCCCTTCTACCCTTGTCACCCACCCCCACTGGAAGGACAAGCTATTCAATACAGGCTGTACATATGTAATTACACAGAACATCTCCACAGTGGACATATTGTGAGAGACTGATTATATCTTCTTCCTTCCTATCCTGCCCCCACCCTTGTTCTATTCTCTACCCTGTCCCTGTCCCTTTACAGAAGTGTGTACTTCCAGCAACCCTACCCCTCCACTCTACATTCCCCTCCATCATCCCACCTCTCATCCCAATCCCCCCTACTCTCCTATGTGGCAAGACACCAAGTTTAGAGTTTCTGTCATTCCTTCCCTAAGCCAAATTTAGTGAGAGTAAGGTTGACCCTTTCCCTTTTGCTTTCCTGTTCTTTCCCTCCATTGTAACAAATATCCCTTGCCTCTTCTATATGAGATGATTAACCCCATTCTGTCTCCCCTGTCTCCTCTCATTCTAATCCTCTTCCATCTCAGAATTTCACCTTTTAAAGTATCATCCCTTCCCATTAAGTTGATCCTGTGCCACTTATGTACACATATATACACATACTCAGATATGTATTCACATGCATATATATATATACACTCTCCTGTATAGACATATGTATATGTATATTTGTATTCCCTTCATCTATCCTCATACAAAGAAAAGTTTAATAAGTTACAATTGTCATTTTTCCATGTAAATAGTTCAACTTTGATAAGTTCCATATGATTTCTTGATTACTTTTCCCTGCTTACCTTCTCATGCTTCTTGTATTTGAGTGTCAAATTTTCTTTTCAGTTCTGTTTTTTTCAGCAAGAATGTTTGAAAGTTCTCCACCTCACTGAATGACCATATTTTCCCCTGGATACTCAATTTTTCTGGGTGATTCTTGGTTTTAATCCTAGCTCCCTTGATCTCCAGAATATCAGATTCCAGGCCCTTTGATTCCTCAATGTAGAAGCTGCCAGATCCTGAGTTATCCTAATTGTGTTTCCACAGTATTCAAATTGCTTCCTTTTGGCAGCCTGTCATATTTTCTCCTCGATCTGGGGACTTCAGAACCTGGCTATAATATTCCTAGGAGTTTTCTTTTGGGGATCTTTTTCAAGAGGTGATCACTGAACTCTTTCAAGTTCTATTTTGCCCTCTGGTTCTAAAATATCAGGGCAACTTTCCTTGAGAATTTCTTGAAGGAGGCTTTCTAAGTTCTTTTTTTTGATCATGGCTTTCAGGTAGTCCAATAATTTTTAAATTGTCTCTCCTGGATCCATTTTTCAGGTCAGTGGTTTTTTTCAAGGAGATATTTCACATTGCCTTCTATTTTTTCATTTGTTTGGATCTGTTTAATAGTATCTTGGTTTCTTATAAGTCATTTGCTTCCATTTGTTCCACTCTAATTCTGAAGGAATTATTCTCTATCTGGCAAGTTTGACTTTTTAAGGCATTCTTCTCTTCGTTGGCTTTTTGGGCCTCTTTTCCCATTTGAATTAATCTATTTTTTAAAGTGTTATTTTCTTCATTCAGGTTGTTGACTCTCGTTTCATGATTTTCTTTCATCCTTCTCATTTCTCTTCCCAATTTTTTCTCCACTTCTATTATTTAGTTTTCAAAATCCTTCTTAAGCTGATCTATGGCTTCTAGACAATCTTCATGTTTCTTGGAAGCTTTTGGTTGCAGGAGTTCTGACTGTGTTGTCTTCCTCCCAATCCATGCTTTGATCCCTTTTGTCCCCAAAAAAGGATTCTAGAGTTCAGTTGCTGTTCTTACTTTGCTTCCTTTTCCTGCTCATGTTGCCAGTGAATTACTTGTCTTTTTAGCCCTGTGGAACTCTGCTTCCAGAGGGGAAAGCTTTGTCCCAAATGGCTGGGGGTTTTGCCACTTCCAGAGCTATTAGGAGGCTGGTGAAGCTCCCACCAGCTTTGATTCACTGAAAACAGACCCCAGGACCACCACCCAAGACAACAATCTGGATCCAGGATGCTCAACACCAGAACACTTGGCCTCTGAACAATTGCTTGCCTCCTCTGCAGTCTGCATGCTGAGAGCTCTGAAGCAGACAGGTAGAAGCCACTGCAGGGCTGCTGTTTCTGCCATTTCCTTGCCCTGGAGGCAGTTTGGCCAGACTGCTTTTCTCCCCCAAATTTAGCTGAGTTCCACTGACCTTTCACTTAGTCCTTATTTCTTCTGGCTTGATAATTTTGGAAACTGCCATAGCTGCCACTGATCCACTATCCTGAAGGCTCCAGCTGTGGCTTGTCCTGCTAGTCTTGCTAGCCCTGGGGCCAAGCTGTGTTTTTGGGCTGGACTGGTTTCAGCTCCCAGTGCTGTGATGAGCCCCACCTGCTGAGCTGCCTTCAGAGGGAGGTGTATTTTTGTGAGTTTTGGAGTCCTAAAATTTGTTCAGAGTTATAATTTATGGGTATTTGAGGTGGCCATGTGAGAGCTGTGGCATTTTCCTGCTTCTATGCTGCCTTCTTGGCTCCATTCCCCTCAGGTATCTTTCTCCATCCTTCATCTTTGCTCTCTCCTATGAAGAGGGTTGAGAAAAGCTGGGTGTTTGAAGGACCCCAGTGAATCCCTTCTGGGTTCTAGTCTGAAAAGAATTTTGCAGGACTCAAGCAATCTTTGGAGTCAGGATTGTAAAAGTTTATTGTTATGCTTTGGAGTGGGCAGGGGGTCTTAGGGAGCCTGCAAACCTGCAGAAGTCAGGGGTACAGATTATAAAGAAATAAAATCATAAATCAGGTATCAATTATGCTAACTAGGTGAGCAAGGGTGGGATTAGGGAGGAGTTGAGGAGTGGTCAGTGCTTAAAGGGACATGCACTTTTCATGTCTACTGCACAGGCATATTGCCCATAATTAACTGGGAAAAAGCCCAAGGAGGGCTGCATGGAGGTATGATTTTAGGCTTGAAATGTCACTGGGTCAGCTAATGGTCAGAGCTGACTGAGAGGTGTCCAGTCTGTTGTGCATCAATGTCCTGTTTGACAAGATGGATGTTGGGAAGCTAGACTAATTGGGGATTTAGGCTGTGTGTAATTGGAGCAGAGTTAGCTTACTGATCATGCACTGAAGGATTCATAGGTACAGTTGGCCATTAGAATAAGGGAGCTATACATTTCTCTAAGCTAAAGTGATTGTTTAGGTGGTTTAGTTAAGATTCACAGGTATAGCTTGTTATTGTACCAAGCAGGGATAAAGCAGTTGGTGAATTGTATCTAGGCAGAGTGCTGGTCTAGAGAAGAGGCGGAGTTAATGCTTTGAGGCTGGGGGAAGTGTGATTTTACAACCTGATTTCACAAGCTGATATTACAAACATAGGTACCTGAACACAAGTGTGATTTTACTAATTGAAGTTACAACTGGATGTTACAAACATAGGTACCCCAACACCCCATCACCCTGTACCACTAAATAAATTGAAGCCTTTGATAAAATTTGAAAGCAGTACTTGATTTTTCTTTTTGTTTAATGCATTACCTTCAATTATTTCATTCACAGGACAATGTGGTACCTTACCAAAGCAACTCATTAACCTTTTAAGTCATTGACTAAATTAGGTTAGATTAGTTTACAATAACTTAGGTTAGTTTGTGAATAAGGCTCCCAAGGCTGTACACAGGTAATTGTGCATGGCAAGAATGGAAAATTTCTGGGACATCTAGTGCTATTCAGGTGAATAACTCTAGATGCTATGAATGTGTAGGGTGACCTTGAGCCACTATGAAATATAAAATGACCATAAACATTTTGAAGGTTTTAAGCACTTTAAAGGTGGACATAACCATCTTCACAATTTGTCTTTCCTATCCTCCTGGTAATTACTAAGAGCCTATTAGAACTCCTAAAGTTTGCCTTGAAATTTAAAAACAAGATTTGTATATATACATATATATCTATATGTATATATTGTATGTATATGTATATATGTATGTATGTATACATATATATGTAGTTTCCATTTCAGTTTAATTTTAGTTCATTTATAGTTTAGTATAATTTTAGTTTAGTATAGTTTTAGTTTATTTATTTTTAGTTTTCAACATTTACTTTCAAAAGTTTTAAATTTTCTCCCCTTCACCAACGTGGCATACGATCTGATACAGATTCTACATATACATTCCTATTAAATATATTTTCGCATTAGTCATGTCATGTAGAAGAATTATAACAAATGGGAGGAACTATGGTACTACAATTTTTGATGACTATGAAGCAGCATCTCACTTTACCTTCTGCTTAGGTCTGAATGACCAAGCTGATCCTTCTCCTCTGGCTACCAGAAGGAACTTCCTTTGAAGGGATTAGCATCTAAATCTATTAATGGCCCACAATTCCTTTAAAGACCAAATAAAATTCTATTATCCTCCACATGGTGGTGTTCCTTGGCCACCTTCAGGCAAAAGTAAGTGCTCCCTTAGTAACTCTTTGGCTGGGCCTGTTCCTTAAACTTTCTCATTCTGTTTTGTTACTCAGTTTTCTCACCAGGAAAGTTGATATTTACGTAGTGCCTGGAGGGATGCAAAGTGCTATGTATGTATGTGTGCATGCATGCATGTATGTGTGTGTGCATGTATGTCACATTCTCATGTGAACTTGAATAGTGTTTGCATATATGTACACATCTAAGCATACACACAGATTGCCCAGAAATTCAATTCCATCAATTCCATTCAGCAAATCTTTATTAAGTAACTTTCTGGAATTGTGTCTCTATAGCAGACCTGCACAGCATATGACCCACGGCCACTTGCAGACCAGTAAAGGATTTCAGGTGGTCCCTGAAAAATGTAGGGTTGCCACTGAGCATTCTTATGTTAGTTACATGACCTGGAGCAATCAAATATCTTCAATCTCTCTCTAATGTAATCTATCTACCTATTTTATTTTTGGCTCCTGCCAACTTGTGCAGGTCTGGTATATGGGTATGTGCTCATAGAGATATACATATGTGGGTATGTATTGCATATATATGTGTGTGTGCCATGTATTTATATATGTATATATACAAACATATGTGTATATATGCCATGCATATATGGTGAGTGATGTTTTCATTTTTGTCTTTTCGTGTCCAGCAGCAATCATTGTGTCTGGTCATCTAGCTCCATATCCACATCTATGATTTATCTGGATGTGAATCTAAATCTTTTAAAGTCATACCTTCCCTTCAAGCCCCAACTAAAGTGCCATGGCCTCCATGAAATCTATAATGTGTCAAAAGCGTATGCATATTCCATATAGAATAGTTAATAACAAAGAAACAAAAACTTTCATTGTTGCAATAAGTCCAACGCTTCTTCTACTATAGTTGTAAAGGGCTGGGCAACTAGTGATGGCCCAAGATGTGGTGGATGACCTTGATATCTTCCATTCCTGACCAAGTTCTAAGCACTCCATAGCACCTGCTTCAGCCACCTTCATGGCTGTTGGAACAAATTGTTCTCATCTGCCCATTATACTAAGGAAAATCTTCACATGCTTGGGGTAGATGTACCCTTAACTCACCAACATGTTTGAGACCTTCAACCTGGTTTAGACTGAATGCCAAGATGGTTTACTCAGGTGTGGTTGCTGCACATGTGACATATAAAAGCAGCAGGAGAAAACTGTTACAATGGAGGGGAAGAACAGGAAGGTGAAAGGGAATGGGACAACCTTATTCTCATTTAATTTGGCTTAAGGAGGTAATAACATACACACTCAATTGGGTATCTTACCCTACAGGAAAATGGGAGGAGGGGAAGGGGACAAGAGTGGGGATGATAAAAGGGAGGGCAGATTGGGGGAGAAGGTAGTTAGAAGGAAACATTTTTGAAAAGGGATAGGGTCAAAGGAGAAAATAGAATAAGTAGGGGCAGGATAGGACAGAGGGAAAAAATAATGTTTCACAATATAACTACTATGGAATTTATTTGGGTAACTACATATGTACAACCTGTATTGAATTGCTTTTCTTCCCAGTGGGGACAGGTGAAGAGGAAAGAAGGGGAAAAATTTGGAACTCAAAGTTTTGAAAACAAATGTATAAAAAAATGGTTTTTTACATGCAACTGGAAAATAAGATGTACAGGCACTGGGGTATAGAAATCCATCTTGTCCTACTAGAAAGTTAAGATGGTGATGGGGGAGGATATAAGAGAGAACAGATTGGGGAAGGGGTATTCAGTAGGCTTGCTATTTTGGGGTGGGGGTAGGGGAAAGATGGGGAGAAAAATTACTCAAAATCCTGTGGAAATGAATGTTGAAAACTAAAAATAAAGAAATAACTTTTTTTTAAAAAAAGGAAGAAACTATAGTAGTCAGGAGTTTGGGATTTGTTGCAAGGCTGAAAGTTTTTATTTCTTCTTATAGCTACCATAAGTGGAACATACACACTGCAAACTGCTACTCTCATTATTGATATAAAGATGCCAAGTTGTAGTATATCTTGACCTATAATGCCACTCTCTTTTCAATTTCCTTACTCTGAATGCTACAAAGAGATTCAAAATTTTTAAAAGGAAAGAAAACAAATATTAAGATTTCTGAGAAGTTTGAAAAGCTTTTTAAAAATCTTGTCATTTGTTATCTTTACAGATTTTGCTTCAGCACTATTACTTAAGTTGCAAATGAAGCTTTGCTATATAAGGCTTAACACTGCCAAAATCAGAAGAGAAATAGGCAAGACATTCTTTATCAGAGAATGAATTGAAATTGGTATATGTTCTACAGAAATGCACAGATAATCTTCTAAGATTGGTATCTAAGTGTTCTGGATATCAAGAATGCATCATTAATAAGAAGGAAAAATGCAATCTCTATTTTACTACTAGGCATTTTTTTAAAAGATTTGTTCCCAGTTGCTTAAAGAGTTACACATGTGCAGAGTGCCTTTGGTGTACCTGATACTCATGGGTTTTTTTTTTCCTGTGTGCAGATACATCTGCACCAGAGGAACCTTCAGGAATAAGCAAATTTGTTAAATTTACCAAAAATATTTGATAAATACTCTTAATATTATATATTAAAACAGAGATCCAGGAGATTAAATAATAACAATAAGGCAACAATTTAGTGAATAAACATCAAGCTGATAAGCTTGTAAATATGTTGCTAGTATCTAGTTGAAAAAATAAAACTTTAACATAACTCAGTATTGCAGTATATATAGAAAGAAGCATCCTTTCTCAACCCCTCTTAATTCTAGTGCCTTCCCTCTTTTAATTATTTCCTATTTCTCTTGTATATAGCTTGCTTTGTCTATATTTGTTTGCATGTTGTCTCACCCATTTGATTGTAAACTACTTGAGGACAGAAAGGAACTGTTTTTTTCCTCTTTTTTTTATCCCCAGCAATTTAAACACACACACACACACACACACACACACACACACACACACACACACACACACATGCACATTTGCCATATACTAGGCACTTAAGTGTTTATTGACTGACTGATTGATAAGGGTGGTATAGCATAGTAGAAATAGAAATTCAACTAGGAATCAAAAGAATTTGAAATCAATTTCTAGCTAGATGACCTGGAACCTGAGCCTTTGCTTGCTTCCTCTGCTTTGCAATGATTTTTTGCCTGAATACAAATGAATTAACAGCAGCCCTAAGATTGACAGGTGCAAGTCTGGAGGCAGTTTCATAGAAGAGAAGACAAATGACAAAAGTTCAACCCCTGTCTTGGTTTGCAAAAGATATGGACCTGGAGGGAATTGTTTGGATAGTACAGTTAAGGTGAAAGACGAAATATCAATTTAATAGTTCCACAAATTGCTTTATGTTGTTAATAGTTTTCCTTACTAACCTTCTGGGACAATATAAACAACCATAAATTAATGTCACTATTTCTTTAAGTTTTTCTCTCAATGTCTGCTTGTAAGTCTTACGTGTTTAGCATTTCCTTTGTGTAAAAGACTTATTTTTCCTGTACTTTTCCTACATTACATCTAGCTTTTCCTTTACATTGTACACTGAGTATCTTTCTACTCCCCCGCCCCATTTGAAGATTTAAGCTTCAAGTGATTCTCTCTACGGTTCCAGACTTTGAAGTGGAGGTCTTGTTAGTCGAATGAATGAACTTGACTCTTCTCTTTAAAGGTCAAATTCTTCCTAGATTTGAACCTCTTTTATAATCCTAAACCTAGAGCTCAGACTCCCACACTCAGGGACTAGCCATGATTGTTTTTGTCACACGGTCTTTCAGCTTTGGATGACCTTAGAGCAACCATTTCTATTGTGAAAAGAGAAGCAGTGCCATTGCTTACTCTACAATTCTAAATAAAACTCTTATCTCTTTAAAAAGATTTGACAATTCCACGAAAAAAAATAAGTAGTGTCATATAGTGAATAAGGCTTTAGTCTTGGAATTGAGAAGATCTGGATATAAACCTGCCTCAGACATTACTAGCTATATGTGTCTAGATGTGTCATTAAAACTACCTATGCATCAGTTCCCTCATCTGTACAATGAGAAGTTTGGACTTAATGGACTCTAAGGAACCTTCCATTTCTATAACTATTAGCCAATGATCCCATAAAGATTGTTCTTTTAGTGGGGTGGCTAGGTGGCACAGTGAAAAGAGCACTGGCAGTGGAGTCAGGCAGACCTGAGTTCAAATCCGGCCTCAGACACTTAACACTTACTACCCGTGTGACCTTGGGCAAGTCACTTAACCACAACTGCCCTCCAAAAAGCAAAAAAAAATTGCTCTTTTTTTTTAACATGACCTGGTAGGAGTTGAAGAAGTTGTCTTGCAAGATGAAATATTCTATATAATTTAGTCCTCAGTGGTTTGCAGGTAATCAGAGGTAAACATGAATGTCACAGGTATAATAAGTATCAATAAGGTTAAAGTCACATGTAGACTTCTGATTTAATGACTATGTGAAAAGTTGTGGAGGAGCCCCGCTCTCCCACCTAAGTGCCAGCAAATATCTTTAAAAGGCTCCAGAGAGAACAATGGTTAAAAATAAAAATTAAAAACCTGAAGAAAAACAAATGTAAGCTTTTCTATTCTAACCATATTTGCATGAAAGACAACATAGAAATCAATAGAGACTGAAAGAGGGCTTACACTAGGGAAGCCTGAACAAACTCCAGTAAACAGTCTAGAAGTATGCAGATGACTCCAGAGTGATCCAGAAGATAGATAGCCATACCTCTAATAATATGCCGCCTGAAGTTAACCAGGACATCCCGGCCCTGAGTTAGAGCAGAAGTGAGGAGTCGAGTCTCCTTCAGGCCATTGCACAATAAGAGAATGCAGCAGTGTATTCCTCAGTATACTGGGATCCGGGATTAAGCCTAATTCACACCCTAGGCACTCATGCCAATTAACCTTGCAAGCGGTCTGAGATGAGTATATCTGACCTTTGAACAAGGTGAGAATGGATAACCAAACCAATGTCTTCTAAAATATTATATGAGGAAAAGGAGGCAGAACTTTCAGTTACCCACCAGAAAAAAAAAATTAATCCAGGGATTAAGGTAAAAAATGGGCCTAATACCAGGCACGCCATCCACAGTGGTAGCTGAAGTGGCACCCACGTTTTAGAGAGAACAGGCCTGAACAAGATTTATTCAACCTCTATTAGTATCAAAGGAAACTGCCCCAAGTACAAAGTCCCAAAACAAAAATTGAGATTGGTTATAACCCTAAATAGAAAAAAATACTGAATGTGGTTAATATATACCATGCATTAAGAGAACTTCAAATGATTAACCTCCACAAAAGAATCATCTCCACAATGACTGTAAGTAGAGTTGATTTTTTAAAAATAACTTGGCCAAAGGAATTATAAGAATGACTAGAAAAAATGAAGGAAAATATCAAAATATGAAATTAGGATTCTGAAGGAAGAAAATGAGAGGAAAATAAATAACAGACCAGAAGGTAGAAAAGCTCATGTAAATAGTAAAATACTTGAATAGAATGGAAGAAATAAACCAATTATTCCAGGAAAGGAAAGCGAAAAGTCAAAAAGTTGAAAAAAAAATTGAAGAACATTCAAGGTATCTACTATCGAAAACAGTTGATCTGGAAATAAATGTGGATAATAGATCATTTTGGATTAATAGGACTGTCTGTAAACCATGCCTAAACAAAAAACCTGGATATTGTGCCTCAAGAAATATGTGTGTGTTTACATACATACATACATATACATGCATATGCATGCACATTTATTGAAGTACAATATCCAAATGTTTTTGTTTATTAATGCTGATGCAGTTTTGGATTACAAGAAAGCCAGAAATGTCAGGGTACAGCAAGGCATCTGCCTGGAATGAATTCACATTCTCAAATCTTCTTCCAGTCAAATGATAAGGTTTATTGTAATGCCAATAGGAGCCATCAGGGTTTCTAGTGAACCAGCAACTTACTGGGTGTGAAACTAATGCTTACATACAAAAAAGACAGAGAAAGGATGTGGATGGGATTAAGGAGTAGTAAATAGTCTGGGTTTACCTGTACCAAGAGCTACAGAGAAAGGAACATCAAGTAAGCTAAATCTAGGTGGGCTGGGCTGGACTGGGCTGGGCCAGTTACCTTGGGCGGAGGCCAGCGATCTGAGCTACTGAAATGTATGGGAAATTTCAGGGACTGGGTTGCTTTCAAATAAATGGTCTTTTCCAGGTCTCATCACCCAGTCAGAACCATAGGGTAAAGCAAAAATAAAAATAATCCCCTGATCACCTCCTCAAAAAAAAAAAAATTTAACTCCTAGGAATGTCCTAATCAAAATTCAGAACTTCTAAGTGAAATATATATACATATATATATATATATATATATATATATATTTCTATATACATAAATATGTGTATATATATATACATTGAAAGTAACCATATATGTGTGTGTGTCTGTGTGTGTATATATATTGAAAGTAACCAGAAAGAAAAGAAAAATCAAATATGAAGGAACCAGGAGAGGATTCTGGGAAGATGGTGGAGTAGGTCAGAAAAATTCCAAGCTCTCAAGATTTTCCTCTACAAAAAGAGATGAAACAGCACTTCAGGGCAAACATAGAGTAGTAAAAACAAGAAGGATTAGAACAGAGGTCCTGATGGGACAATTAGAGATCTGAAGAAAAATGCCAGAAGTAGGTTTAGTTCCTACAAAGAATAAATATCTCCAGGTTAGGGACCCTTTAACAACAAACAACAAGCCTTGGGGTTAGCCAGATTGGTAGGCTGCCTTGGCCCCAAGAGTGAAGGGAGTTGGACATCTCAGCTGGGGAAGAACCTCTGCTAACAAGGAACTCCAGACACAGCTGTGTTTTGGACATGCAGTCAGGGGCAAGAAGGAACCAGCACACTCACAAGTGAGTACAGAAGCTGGCTGTGAGTACTGGTTGTGGGCACTTCAAGGAGGCTGGAAATCTTCTCTTGTGTTCATGGACAGAGAGGAGAACAGGAGGAGGATCTGAGACCAGAGGTACTACCACACCTATATCCCAGGCCTAGAGGTGATTAAAAAAATTGTTACAAAAAAAAGTGCACAGGCAAAAGAGAAAGAATCCAACCACAGAGAGTTACTATGGGAATATAGAGGACTGGGTTCATCTTTAGAGGAGTATAGTGAAGCAAAGAACGCTCCTCTAGCCCAAAGAGTAATGTGAGATGGTCACCTTCCCAAAAAGAATTCATAAACAAACTTTTGAAAGATGTTAAAAATCAAATGAGAAAGATTGAGGAAGAAAATGAAAAAAAAAATCCAAGAAAAACAAGATTATGAAAAGAGGTCAGATAATTAGAAAAGGTGATCCAGGGTCTTAAGAAAGAAAATTACTATCCCGGAGGCAGAGCCAAGATGGTGGTGTAGAAGCAGCAAGGTTCCGCAGCTCCCACACAACCACCCTAAACACCCATAAAATATGACTCTGAACAAAGTCTAGGACTCTCAAACTCACAAAAATATAGAAAACACATCTCTTGCTGAAGGCAGCTCGGCAGGAGGGGCTCATCACAGGCCAGGAGCTGAGATCAGCCCAACCTGAAACGGAAACAGCAACCAGGCCTCACAGGAGGAGTCGAGCCTCCTAAGCCACAGTGTGAGTCTACCCCGGGGAGCAGATCCAAAGCACCTGGAGGAATCTTCACATCTACTAAGCCAGGATTAAAGAAAGTCAGTGAAAGTGAATGAAGCTTTCAGGCTAAATTTGGGGGAGGAAAAGAAGTTCAGCCAATCTGCCCCCAGGGCAAGGAAGCAGTGGGGGAAGGGCAGGAACTGCTGTAACCTGCAGCTGCCCCCACAGGGCTGCTTCAGAGCCCCTGGCCTGCAGACCCCTCAGGGGGGCTAAGTTGATTGATCAGGGCCTAGTGCTCTTCCATTGAGTGTCCTGGATCCGGATCATGGTCTTGGGTGGTGGTGCTGAGGTATGCTTTCAGCAAGCCAAAGCTGGGGAGGGAGGGTGGAAACACCCCCCTAATAGCTCTGGCAGCTGGGAAAACCCCAGCTATTTGGAACAGAGCTTTCCCCGCTGGAAGTAGAGTTTCACAAAGCTAAAAAAAAAA
>CM053600.1:54315261-54358735 GCA_028646575.1 Pseudocheirus occidentalis
TAGCTCTGTGGAACTCTGCTTCCAGGGGGGAAACCTCTGTCCCAAATTGCTGGGGTTTTTACAGCTGCCAGAGCTATTAGGGGGGTGATGCAGCCCCCACCAGCTTTGGTTCATTGAAAGTGCACCCCAGGACCACCACCCAAGACCATGATCTGGATCCAGGCCGCTCAACGCAAGAACACTTGGCCTCTGAACAATTGCCCACCCCCCTACAGTCTGCAGGCCAGGAGCTCTGAAGCAGCTGAGTTCAAGGTGGTTGCCTCCATTTCTGCAGCTACTGCCGCTTTTGCTGCTTCCTTGTCCTGGGGGCAATTTGGCTGGACTGCTGTTCTCCCCAAATTAAGCTGAATTCCACTGACCTTTCTCTTAGCCTTATTTCTTCTGGCTTGAGAAATCTGAAAACTGCCTCAGCAGCCACTGATCCACTCTCCTGAAGACTCCATCTCTGGCTCCTCCTGACTGCCCTTGGGCCAGGTTGCAGTTTCAGGCTGGGCTGGTTTTGGCTCCCAGCCTGCTGGGATGAGCCCCACCTGCCAAGCTGCCTTCAGCAAGAGATGTATTTTCTGTATTTTTGTGAGTTTTGAATCCCTAAAATTTGTTTAGAGTCATATTTTCTAGGTATTTAAGGTGGCTGTGTAGGAACTGTGAAACTTTGCTGCTTCTATGCCACCATCTTGGCTCCGCCTGTATCTGTTATACCTTTCTTACTTGATTTTCAAGGTCCTTTTTGAGCTCTTCCATGGCTTGAGGCCAATTTATATTTTTCTTTTAAGTTTTGGATGTAGGAGTTTTGACTTTGTTTTCTTCTTCTGAGTGTGGTTTGATCTTCCCTGTCACCACAGTAACTTTTTGTAGTTAGCATTTTCTGCTGTTTTCTCATTTTTCCAGTCTGTTTCTTGACTTTAACTCTGTGCTACAGTGGAGTTCTGCTTCCAAAATGAAGGGGGTACTGTCCCAAGCTTTAGGCTTTTTTGTGCAATTGTTTTCAGAGTTAATTCTGGGGACCTCTAAGTTTTTGGTTTTGGCAAGGTGGCATGCTCTAGGGAGAGGTGTGTTTACTACTCTCCTGTTCTAGTTTGTGAGCAACCACAAGCATTCTTTTCTACCCTGGAACTATTACCAGCATTCCTGCTTCCCTTGGGTTCCAAATCATCATATGCTAAGGGTGTATTACTCCTCACCTGGGAATGAGATCCAGGACTGCAACCCAGATCCAAGTATAAGCAATGTAATAGTATCCTGCCCCTAGAGGCACCCAACGGACCCCTGTAATCTCCTTCTGACCACTCGTCTGACCCCTTACTGTCTGTGGGCTAAGAAATCTGGAAATGGCTACTGCTGTCACAGATTTAGTGCTTCCCTGCTTTCCTGCCCCCCCCCCCACAACCTTCTTCTGGTTTTCTGGGCCATGGCCTGTGCTGGAGTTAGCTCCACTCTCTCCCTGGTGCAACAAGCCTTTCCTGCTGACCGTCTAAGTCGACTCAGGCTAGGAAATTGTTTCATTTCATCCTTTTGTGGGTTCTGCTACTCTAGAATTTGTTTAGAGTCATCATTTAAAAGTATTTGAAGGGAAGCTTAGGGAGAATTCAGGCGAGTCCCTGACTTTTCTCCACCATCTTGTTCTCTGCCCCACCTTTCTAATATTATTTTTAATTGTAGAGTATATTACAAACGTAGCAATGCTAAGAGTTGGAAGTGCTTCATTGAAGAGGAGAATTATCTTTTCTTTCTCTGACCCCCCACCCTTACATAGGTAGAGTCATTCTTTCCCATTAGCCAGTATGACTATGACTTTTCCTTCAATTCATTCACCTTGTCCCTAGAGGGAAGAAGAGTTGCTCTCTGCCAGTAAGGAGAGGAGACAATAAAGAGGAGATTTTCATGATTTGCCTCTGAGGAGTTTTCTTCCCCTTGTACTCACAAAACCTCTTTCCAGTTTTGAAAATCTGCCTATTTGTGGCTCAGACTTTCTCTATGGTCATATATCTAGATTTATTTAATTTATTTAATATTTGGAGAAGTCATATAATCTAAATCAAAATTTCTTTCATTTATTTCCAGAAATCCTAGAAAGACAATCTATTTTCTCTTCTCTCTCTCTCTCTCTCTCTCTCTCTTTCTCTCTCTCTCTCTCTCTCTCTCTCTCTCTCTCTCTCTTTCTCTCTCTCTCTTTCTCTCTGTCTCTCTCTCTTTGGTGTAAATTGCTATTTCCTATGTCCCCTCACCCTCAAAACTCCATTCTCTAAAATGAAATAATACACATCAGAAATTACTATGATCACACCACTTGTATGCTAGCTTTTAATACTAACTGAATGGGAATGCAAACAAACTTTGAAGAACAGGTAAGCTTTGGATTTAATATACATTACTTCCAGACAGGAAGGGAAGGGAGTAGGGTTAGAAAAAAAATCAATTATCTGTTATCAGTTTTCCCTAATAGAAAGTTCAGATGTAGAAAGCTCAAATGCATCCTACTAAACACAAATAAGAAATCATTATTCAATGCATTTTTGTGACTTCCATAAGATTTATTTGACCTTTAAGTGGAATAAGAAGCAAAATGATAAGAGAAAATGCTAGGTTCAGCATCCCCAACTTGCCCTGCATTGTCCCCACTCCTGATCTTGCTCCCCTCTCTTTGCTTCAGTTCAATTTGTTTTTCCCAGGATTTCACAGCTGGGATTGTTTCTATCACTATCCCTCCAGGCTTCTCAAAGTGCTCTGTTCCCTTATAGATGTTTGGTTTGAGGGATAGAAAAGCTATTAGTCTAATAAAATGGATGTTTCCCAGACATGTTTAGAAACAGATTCAGACTTCAGCATGGAGTATTCATGATATTTTCCAAGTATGAATTAATAATTGGAAATGAAAAATTCTGGATTTAGGATGAGGATTGTCCTCATTTGTGGGTAAAGGTAGACTGCTGCACACATGTAGGGATGTGCTAGAGACAGTTCTAATTTGCTTGTGAGAGCCAACTATTAAGTTTTAAGTGTGAACATTTGGAGTCATATGACAAATAAAGTACTTACTATGTTCCAGGTACTATGCTACCTACTAGGGATACAAAGGAAGGTATAAAATAGTCCCTGCCCTCAAGAAGTCTACAATTTAATTGTGTGGACAACACATGAAAAGAAGCTAAAAAGTAGGGATGGGAACTAAAAGAGGAGGGTACCCAGCTCAAGGGTATGATGAAATTATGCAGCCAGAGTGTCAAATGATCTGGGGAGGTGTGAGTTTTCAAGCTGATTTCACCCTGCAGAATAATGAGTTCAAAAGAGTTATTGGGTAGGAAATAAGGAGGAGAATTCCCTGGGTGTTATCTTTAAAGTGTAGAGGAACTGGCAGGAGCTAGCCAATATCTATTCTCTATCTTCTCTAATCAGAGGCAAGGAGGTGCCCCAGGGGTAGAGGGTGCTGAGGAAGTGTGAGTTTTGGAGCTGATTCTGCCTGGCAGAGTGGTGTTTTAGAAGATGATTAAATCCAGGAATGCAGCCGGATGGGAAATGATGAGAATTCCCTTAGTGCTCTCCTTAAATGGTGGCAGATCAAGGGAGCTCCTAGATATTCACACCCTTACTCCTCAAAAGTTGGCAATCTTTACAAATCAGGACTTGATTTATTGTTTTGTTGATAGTCTAAGCTTAAGAAAGTGTTAATAATGAAGATTTAACTTTAAAATGTGTATGTGAATACATTCCTCTCTCCCTCCCCCAGAGCCTGGTTGTTAAGCATTTAAGCGGCACACCCCTGTATTGCTCTAATAATATTGCTTGAGTTAAGCAGAAATGCAGTAGAAGGCTCAGGAAATGAACCTCATACTGGAGGCCTGGTGGCTTTCGATTAATAATAATATTAATAATTGGCACTTATATAGCCTCATTTGAGCCACCCAACACCCTTAACTACATGGAGTGATTTCAGAAGGGCTGAGAAGCTTGTATTGTTGCAAAAATATTTTCCATACCTGTTCCAGTGTCCCTTTTAGACAGTTCTCATGCTAACGTGTAAATAACAGTTAAAGAATCTTTCTTTAGAGCAGGTTTTGATAGCCTCTCAAAGGTCTAAAAAGGAGGATGGAATCATGTGGTCATTTTTATGTCCTGCTTAAATCTCACACACTTTGTGTGAGAAGTCTACAGAGAGGATCAGATATCAAACCTGCGGTGACAAAAGATAAATTTTGTCTTAGTCAGCTCTGACTATTAGGCAATCATACTTTACTGGTCATGGGAAATAGGTAAGACAGAGCACAATCTAATCTGTTGTCATCAGTTATACAATCTTGGTTAGAAAATTATGTTTTCAAACCAGCTTGAATTGTATTTTGGCTACCAAATCCCAGGTAAAACTTGTAGGACTAATGAATAAAATACAGAAATTTCAATGTTGTTGCCTCCACTTTCAATGTAGATGAGGTACAAAAAAGATCACTCCTATTGAGGAGTGATGTTAAGATAGAATATTATTGATTCATTTCAGTATTTATTAAGCATCTATAGTATGCAAAGTACCAGAGTTAGGATTTTAGACAGTCTTCCAAGTACAAAGTCAAAAGTCAGTTTTTTTCATTGAACTTTATGAAAGTACCTTACTGTTTGGGAGGTGGTGGTGGTATTGGTGAGATGGACTGAAGGAGAAGAAAGAGGGGAGAAAAACAGATGTCAAGAAGATAGTCCAGGAAAATTAGTCTTCCTGACTCCAAGACCAGTAATCTATTTACAATAGCATACCATCTCTGAAGGAAAATACTAATAACAGCAACACACAGTATCACCTGATAAGTATACTGTAGAATTCCAAAATAAAATTCTGCATAAGATCTGAATGGGACAGACTTTATGAGATTGGGAACATATAAGGAAGGCTTCACTGAAGAGGAAATCTCTCAACCAGGTTTTAAAAGATGAATAGAAATCCAAAAGGTTAAGAAAGGGAAAGAGAACATTTCAGGCACAGGAATAGCCTGATCAAAGAAGTCAAAGTGAGAGTATACAGCACAGATTCAGAGGAGAAAGAAGCTCATATTTGCTGAAGCACAGAGTATGTGGAGGGGATGAAGGCTCTAGTGACTACTGTATCTTGAAGCTAGCCTGAGCATAAAAGCAGACAGGACAAGAGGAACTTGAGTTCTTCCCTTAAGTTTATGACTAAATACTGGCAGTGTGACTAATACCAAGGCAGTTAGGTGGTTCAGTGGATAGAACACTGGACCTGGAGTTAGGAAGATCTGACTTCAAATCCAGCCTCAGACACGTACTAGCTGTGTGACCTTGGGCAAATCACTTAACCTCTGTTTTACCTTAATCCATTGGAGAAGGAAATGGCATGCCACTCCAGTATCTTTGTAGATGGAAAGGACCTCGTGAGAGAGTGAGGCTAATGAATAAATGAGATATAAGATGACTGTTGAAGAAAGATCCTGGAAGAATATGGAAAAAACAGGATTAAGGGTATAGTTAGGAGAATTAGACTTAGGCATTCTGTGACTGGAGTGAAAGAGGAAAGAATGGGTAATGATTCTGATAGGTCTGAAAAAATAAAGTGGTCAGGCTGAGGAATTAAAGATAGCCTTGATTTTTAAAATGAATTAGGCAGAATGGGCATCATTTATAAATACTTTTTGGGAGTAGAAAGGCAGAGAAGTAGAAAAAATATGGATCATAATAAAGTGAGTATTTTGGGGGAAAATGGTTATTCTATCTTAGAATTTGTGATAGACAAAAAAAACCTGGGAATAGCTTAACATACACAAATAGCATTTGGGGAAAATAAAAAATTGAAAGTCTCAGAAAGGATAGACAGATTCTACAGGGAAAGGCAGCATGGGGAAGCTATGAAAATATTAGAAATGAAATTCTGGAGACAAAATAATAAACAATTTTGATGAGGAGAAAGTGGAATTGTTTATAGAGATCAATGTGGATGCACAGGGAACTCACAATCAACTTAAATTTTAAAGAAACTGCAATGAATGGGTAAAGTGAGGTCATGCTATAGTCCTATAAAAAATAGCATTAGGAAGGCTAAGGCTTAGAATAAGCTGAGGCTCACAAGGCAAAGTAAGCATCCTAATACAGTGATACTTGACTTATGAGTTTAATTCATTCTGTTACTGAGCTCAGTAACTCAATTTGCTCATATATCAAATCAATTTTCCCCATTGAAATGAATTGAAATGCCATTAATCTGTTCCAGCCCCCAAAATGTCACCCTGGTCTTTTTTTGTTATGTGTTTTTAAGTAAGAAAAAGTATTTATAAATAATAAATATTGTATAAAACATAATAAAAGAGAATGTAAAGAAATAAACTGGTTTTATAAAGTGTATATTTACCTTGGATATCAGACAACTTGAGCTAACAGAAGATACTGGTGGAGGTGGAGGGTGGGGGAGATAGATGGAAGAGGTTAGAGGAGTTTTGTTTCATGCTTTTTTGGTCACTTTTGTTCACTTACTCGCTACACTTTATCCCTGAACTTAATTGCTACAATATCTTTTTTTACTTTTGCTTAACTTAATTTTCTTCACTGGTGAGGTAAACATGTGGACTATACAAGTGAGGCACAGGATGCTGGGTGGGCGTTGGGTTGTGGCATTCATTGCACCAACTAACAATGGCTCATACCTCAAATTTTGGCTCTCAATTCAAAACAAAAAGTCAACCGAGTGACAACTTGTATCTTGGAAATCTTGTAAGTTGGTGCACTCATAAGTCAAGGTACCACTGTACTGTGAGTGCTTTCTCCTTCATGATCTTTCAAAAATTTATGACATTCGATAATTATATCTTCCAGTTTTTTTCAGTGCTCTAGGACATAGTTCATCTGAATATGATGCCTTGAACTCATTAAAGGCAACCAGATGCTCTCAGTATATCCTTACTTTTCTTGTGTATGAGTTCCTTACTAGAGTTTTCCTGTGTTTTGCATTCTTGAGATTATCCTCCTTGGTAGAGTTCACAAATGCAAAAGGAGAGTTGAACAGTTCTCCCTCCCATCATCAGTTATCATTGTTATATCACAAGCAGCACGCTTATCTATTCCTCTTTTGGTCCAACTTTCCCCTAATATGTATAGATTTAAAAAATGCTTTTTGTTATCCTTAATTTTTCTACTCTAGTAAGGAGCTGATACCCCTCAAAATTAAGGATGTACTAAAAAAGCATCTGGTTGCCTTTAATGAGTTCAAGACATGGTGTTCAGATAAACTACATCCTAGGGTGCTGGAAAAACTGGGAGATATAATTACTGAATCTCTGCATTCAGTTTTTGAAAGATCATGAAGGAGAAAGCAATCACAGTATTGGGGTAGATGTTCTAATTTTAAAACAAAAAGAAAGAGAATGGTGTCTACAAATTATAGGATACTAAGCTTGGCTTTGATTACTAGGGAAATTACAGATTGCATCATTAAAGTAATGAAAGAGGAGAAAAAATTGGTAATGTCTTAGAAAAAACCCCAGATGATATACTTATTACATTTGCAAATAGCACAAGGCTGGGAGGAATACATTGGATGAAAAAAATCATGATAAAAATACTTCAATGGGTCAAATCAAATACATAAGATTATATGTAATAAGGATAAATGTAAAATCTCAAGCTTGAGTTCAAAAGATCGACTTTGCAAGGGTAAGATGTGGGAAGTATTACTAGATAGTAGTTTAATCTGAAAAAGCTCTCAGATTTTAGTAGACTATGAACTCAGTATGAGTCAGCAGTGTGATACAACAACTAAGAAAATTAATTCTGTTTTAGAATGCATTCAGTGTTGGAGGAAACTTCAACCCAGCGGTCCTTAGATTCTTTTGCAGAGTAAATCCTCTCACCTTGGTTTTTGGACTGGAGGGTCAAGCAGCCCTGGAAGAGAAAAAATAGTGATATATAGAACAGAAGGAGATACTCACATATATAGGATTTTACATAACCTTAGAGTGAAGTTACTGTTTGCAACTGGAGCCTATGAGGTGAGCCTGCTCAACCATTCTCCTTATTTAGGAGGTTGAATAATAGGGACAAGATGTGAGGTGATTTTGGGAAGGGAGTGTTCACCTTGTGGTCTCAGAAGTTGCATAGATCAGATTCATTCCAGTGTAACGATGCATTTCTCTGAGGATAGTCTTATCAGAATATTTCAGGGCAGAGAATCTCTAAAGTAAAGGAGGTCTCTTTTAAGATAGAAATTAGTAAGGCTTATCCTTGACACCTGAGTATCTGTCTCTATTTGTAAAATCCCATAGCTCAGCTTTTTTGACCTCTAAGGTTACTTTTTCCAGAGAAAAATGCTTCCTCCAAAACTCATATCACACAGGTTTTATCCCCTTTCTCCACAACAGAATATCTAGGTAGAGTACAGATTCATTGTACTCTACCATAATCAGAAAACATCTTGATTATTGTGTTTGGTTCTGGTTCTAAAATTTAATATAATTTTAGAAAGGATATTGGTAAAATGGAGAATGCCCAAGGGAAGACAACTACAATGACAAAGAACTTCTAGTCTAGTTCATGTGATATCAGGGACTTTGGGGTGATCAGACTGGAAAAGACTTGAGGTGAACACGAGATGTCAAGTATTTGATGGACTATTATATGTAGAAGGGATTATCCTTAACTCTAGAAGGAGGAATTATGAACAATTTATAGATTTTGAAAAGATCTAAATATAGAACTGATATAAGGAAAAACTTCCTACTTCAAAAGTGGAATGGCCTACCCAGGGCTATGCTGGTAAATGTTTAACAAGCAGCTTGCTGGAAAAAATGTACCCTAACAAACTTTGAAGATTAATTGGTGTTATTAATATTTGTTTCATCTATACAATCAACAAAATAATAAATAAAACCCTGATTTGTAGCATTTGCCAATTTCTGAAGTGCAAATAACTCACACTGAAACATTAGCAATTAGTTTTTTCTAGTTTGAGCTAGCTCCAATATGTCTCTATGGCTAAATGAAGGGGTAGTAGGTTCACCCTTATTTAAGGTATTCCCTTCTATTATTGGGTTAGATCTCATAGTTACTGAGGGCTATTCCACATCAGAGATAATAACATTAGAGATTTAGAGCTAGAAGGGATTTCAGAGGTTATCTTGATCAAACCCCTTATTTTATAAATCAGGAATTTTAGGACTATGTAGGTCACAAACGTAGCATCAAAAGCAGTATTTGAACCCTAGTCCTATATTTACAGAGAGTGAGGATTCTTTCCATTCCATACCACATGGCCTTTGCCAGCTTCATTGATTATCTGTGTTTACAAGAGTAGGGTAAAAAGAATGTTGAATAGCAATAAAGACCTGGTTGTGATGATGTAACATACATTTGTGGTGAGTGAAATTGATTTGATTGCATGATTTTTTTTCTCCAACGAAGTCTGGCAATTCTAGAACAAAACCCTGAAATTTGAAGGTGGAATTAATTCAGGGATAAGATTTGCAGCTCAAGAATGATGGACCAGTGATGTCAGGGATTCTAGGTCAGTACAATAGGAAAGTGGTTAACCAAATCAATTGGAGACAAGTGAAATCAGATGGTGGATATGTACTGGAAGAAGGCAGCTGGGTCAAGAAACAGGAAGTAATGATCAGGTTGAAAGTTTGGTATTTAAAGTTTGGGATTTAATGATGAGATAAATGGCATAATAAGCAATTTTGGTCAAAAGGTGAGAATTCTAAGTTTTAGAGCTGATACAGTTCCTAGATATTACAAATTTCAATATGTGACCATGCTTGTTATGTGGTGTAAGTGGGGTCATTGGAGTTCAAGAAGTCGACAAAATTTTTGTCTAGATTGTTAGTGGGCTCATCACCATGATTAATGAAGTCCCTAAGGATTATAGTAGGGGATGGGGTGGAAAGAGAGTTTGTAAAACAGGTAGTCATTGAAAACTCTAGACGACAACAACAAAAGTTGGGAGAAAATGATTTAGACACTGAAAGGAGAAAAGGCATTATATGTAATTCAAAAGAGGAAAGGTTAATGCAACTTGGAAATGCAACTTCAAAAAGTTAATGTAACTTGGAACTAGACCAACAAGTTTCAGTGGAAACATTCAATGAATCTTTCTACTTTAGAATCTTTCTACTAGAATCTAGTAGATCCAGTAGAATCTTTCTACTTTACCTTATGAGTACAGTGGGGGAAGGGGGAGAGGAGGATATAAGAATCAGTGTGCTCTAGTAGAGAAGGTTTCAAGTTTAGCTCAGGTGTGGTACTTGCCTCATCTCTCCCAAGACTCTTTCTCTCTTTGAGGTAGTGTTGCTTCATATCCTACCTATACACACTTTGTTAGGTTGGGGTAGGACCCCAGAGGGAAGGTTACATGGGTAATATTCACTATCAGAATCCCAGGGGCAGTCTTAGCAAGAGGAGGGATACTTGCTTACTACTTGCCACAAGAGTTCTTGAACCACCTACCGTTGAACGTGCCATTTACACAAAATCAGTCACAATGACACTACTAATTTTTTAAAATGGAAAATTAATTTTTAGTTTTCGACATTCATTTCTACAAGATTTTGAGTTCTGAATTTCTTCCCCATTTCTCCCCTTCCTGACCGCTAGATGGTATATATGCTGATTACCTCTTCTCCCAGTCTGCCCTCCCTTTTATCACACTCCCCTTTAATCCTCTTCCCCCTTATTTTCTTATAGGGCAAGATTTCTCTACCCCATTGTCTGTATATCTTATATCCTAGTTGCATGCAAAAACAATTTTTACATTTGTTTTTTAAAACTTTGAAATACAAATTCTCTCCTTTCTTCCCTCCTTACACACTCTCATTGAGAAGCAATTCAATATAAGTTATACTTGTGTAATTATGCAAAACATTTTCATAATAGTCATGTTAGAAAGACTAACTGTATTTCCCTCCATCCTATACCGCCCCCACATATTCTATTTTCTTCTTTGACCCTGTCCCTTTTCAAAAGAGTGTTTGCTTCTGACTACTCCCCTCACCCCCATCTACCCTCCCTTCTACCACCTCCTCCCACTTATTTCCTTTCCCCCCTTACTTTCCTATAGGGTAAGATACCCAACTGAATGTGTCTGTTATTCCCTCCTTAAGACAAATCTGATGTAAGGTTCACTGTTTCCCTCTTATCTCTCCCCCACTTTCCCCTCCATTGTGAAACCTTTTTCTTGTCTCTTTTATGTGAGATAATTTACCCAATTCTATCTCTCCTGTTCTCCTCCCAATATATTCCTCTCTCAAACTTTAATTTTATTTTTAGATATCATCCACACACATTCAACTCATCCTGTTCCATCTATCTATCTGTCTATCTATCTGTCTGTCTGTCTGTCTGTCTGTCTGTCTGTCTATCTATCTATCTATCTATCTACCTACATTTTTATCTATTTATTCCAACTACCCTATTATTGAGAAAGATTTCATGAGTCACAAATATTATCTTTCCATGTAGGAATGTAGACAGTTCAACTTTAATAAGTTCCTTATGATTTCTCTTTCCTTGTTACCTTTTCATGCTTCTCTTGAGTCTTGTATTTGAAAGTTAAATTTTCTATTCATCTCTGGTGTCTTTAGCAAGAATGTTTGAAAGTCCTCTGTTTCAATTTATGTCATTTTCCCCTCCTGACGTATTATATACTACCCAGTTGTGCTGGGTAGGTGATTCATGGTTTTAATCTTCGCCCCTCTTACCTCCAGAATATCATATTACAAGCCCTATGATCCCTTAATGTAGAAGCTGCCGGGTCTTATGTTATCCTGATTGTGTTTCTATAATACTTGAATTATTTCTTTCTGACTGCTTGCAATATTTTCTCCTTGACCTGGGAACTCTGGAATTTGGCTACAATATTCCTAGGAGTTTTTTTTTTTATCTCTTTCAAGAGGTGATTGGTGGATTCTTGTGATTTCCATTTTGCCCTCTGGTTCTAGAATAATCAGAGCAGTTTTCCTCGATAATTTCATGAAAGATGAAGTCTAGGCTTTTTTTTTTATCATGGCTTTTGGGTAATCCAATAATATTTAAACGATCTCTCCTGGATCTGTTTTTCCAGGTCAGTGGTTTTTCTAATGTATTTCACACCATCTTCTATATTTTCAATTTTTGGGTTCTGTTTTATAATTTTTTTGATTCCTTGTAGAGTCATTAGCTTCTGTGTGCTCTATTCTAATTTTGAAGTAATTATTTTCTTTAGTGAGCTTTTGTACTCCTTTTCCATTTGTCTAATTTGACTTTTTAAGGCATTCTTCTCCTCATTGGCTTTTTGTACCTCTTTTGCCATTTGGGTTGGTTCATTTTTTAAGGTGTGATTTTCTTCAGTATTTTTTTGGGTCTCCTTTAGCAGACTGTTGACTTGCTTTTCATGATTTTCTTCAATCACTTATTTCTCTTCCCAATTTTTCTTCTCCTTTTCTTACTTGATTTTCAAAATCCTTTTTGAGTTTTTCCTTGGCCTGCAACAAATTCATATTTTTCTTGGAGACTTATGATGTAGGAGCTTTGACTTTGTTGTCTTCTTCTGGTTGTATGTTTTGTTCTCCTTTGTCACCAAAGTAAGTTCTAAATTCTGAATTTTTTTTTACACTGCTTATTCATCTTCCCAGCCATATACTTGATTATCTAACTCCTTATTAAGGCAGTACTCTGCTTCCAGTGGGGATGGCAGTGGGGGTGGGTATATTGTCCTAGGCTTCTGGGGTTTTGTATCAGCTGTTGGATCCCCCAGCATCTGTAGTCCCAGAGTACCAGAAGCAGCTACTGCTGCCTCCAGTTCCGCCCCTCCAGGGTTAGGGCTGGACCACATGCTCTTCTTTCACCCAGGTCCCACAGAATTCCCCCCTGACATTCCATGCTGTTCTCCGCATTTGAGAAGTCTAGAAATCACCACAGCTGCCAATGATTTAGTCCCATGAGGGCTGCTCTGGCCTCGTTGTGCCTAGCACAGTACATACCAGAATGTGCTCTGCTCCTGGCCTGGTACAATATACCTTTCATGTGCGTCTTTGAGGCTGATGGACTGGAGATGTTTCACTGTCATTTTTTGGGTTCTGCAAATCTAGAATTTGTTTAGAGTCATTTTTTTGCAAGTATTTAGAGGGGTTTGGGGACAAGCTAAGGCAAGTCCCTGCTTTTACTCTGCCATCTTGGCTCCACCCCTCTGACACTACTAATCCTTAAACATGAAACATTTAACATAAGGGGGGAAAAGCAGCAATAACCAAAACATTACAACCACTCATAAATTTGGATCATGTTCACCCATCAATGTACACAGTGTCTATAGAGGAAAGTAAGTTCACACTTATAGAAACTTAACAGTAAACCACAGTGGTAGGAAAACCCATGTGTCTCGGGCAACTTATGACTGGACTACAGGCCTGGATGCCAAAGGGTCTCTCTTAGGTAAGATTCTTTTACTACACATTACTTGCTTTTCTTCTAAGCTTCCCCACTCTCCTTTTAGACAAAGCTGCTCCCCTGCTACTTTTGACCTCTGGACAAGGGTTCGGCTCAGTCAGTGAAGCAACAACATTATATTCTCTCAAGAAAGTAGTATCCCTAGGTCCAAGTTTTAAAGTCTGTTTTCCTTGGCTAGGTGCTAAACTTTTTGAGTTTTTCAGTGACAAGCAGTTCTCTTATGCCAGAGAACTGCAAAGATCCTCATATCTGCAGGGGTTTCTGAGGAGTTTCTTCCTTTCAAGTCAGATAGGGCAGTAGGAAGCAATGCAGACAAACCCTTTCAGGGGCTGATTCTCAGATGGTGCTAAAGGGCAACAATCTCAGCCAACATTTCACAAAAGCAACATTCTTCTTTCTTCCTAGCAGCAACCAGTGTCACATCTTCTGGATGGTCAACTCTCAAGTTCTAGATAGTGCAATAAACCAAGTTGGAGCAATAAACCAAGTTATTTATACAATAGGAGAATATGACTCTTTCCATTTAGCTTCCAACAGATATTGAGTCTGTGTCACCCCAGAAAGGTCCTTCAGCTGACTAATCAGAAGCAGCTGCTCATATATTGTGATGCTCCTTCACTGATTTTTTCAAGCCATGGTGGAGAGGAAAGGAGAGACAAGGGGTGTCTCTGACATCAGCGTCTCTCTTTAGGCAGAAACTATTTTTTATTCTGATCTCTGGTTTTCCATCTTCTGAATTTCTATGTTCATTTTCTATAGTTCCTCATCTGGCCTCTAATGCTTCAGAACATTCCCAATTCAGGTAGAAAAACCCAGAGTAGACAGATGTATCATGTATAATACAAACAATATAAAATTTTCCCACTCTTTTCAAGCAGCCCTGTGATTTATAGCTTCTCAGTTATATTATTAAAAACTTGGGAAAATTATATGTAAGTGAGCCAATGGGCAACAATGCACTGTGTCCATCCTTTAGCATTTTTGAGCGACCTTCAAATAGTTATCTAGTATTACTTTTTTTTTCCAGGTTCTTGGAACTGTCTCAAGAGATTTTCCTCAATGAACACCCATTTTCTGCCCCTTTTGGCAAAGCATCCATATATAAAAAGAACAGTACCTTACACAAATGTTTTCTGTGACTCTGGGTTCCCCTGGCTCTGAACTAGGTTCAGTCTTGGAGACTGACCTAAGAAGGATGCATTCTCTTTGGCTTGTTGTGTCGCTGTTCTCTGGGAAATCTTCAAATAGAGCTCATGTCTAGGTTTCCACAAATGGTGGAAACTCAAGGCACTCAAAATTGCAAGTGCATATTGAATAAAAGATAGCCTATATTTTACTCTAAAGAGAATGCAGCAAGCACAAAGGACTTACAGAAGCCCACGAACAGAAAGAAAACAAAGAATTTGTAGTAGTTTCTTTTGGAAGGGAAGTAACTTGAAATTGTTAGAAGGGCAATATCCTGACATTTCAATCAAATACTTCTCTCCCACAGGGTTCTGTACAGTTTCTCTCAGACTTGTAATGCCACCTTGTGGTTTGGCCTCTTTCCCAGAAAGCAAAGCTATTTTGGGGTTTCTGGAGAAATAATTTCCTTTTAAGACTTATACTTTTTGAATCACTCATGGTTAAAGTGGAGAGTAAAGATTTTCTTCAGACTATTTCCTGGAGTAGGAAAGTCCATTCTCAGATATCTACTCTCTGACCTGTGAGAAATACCCTTCTTTCCCACTGAAAACACATTATATACTCAGGAAGAATGTATTTTCTGCCTGTTCTCATATAGACCAGATCAGGGTAGTGTCTCCTCCAAGAATAATTAATCATCCTAAGAGTTTCAACTAACCAAATCATTTTGGGGGTAGCTTTGCCCATAGAAACTTAATCAGGAGTTATGTCCTCTTGGAAAGATGGCAACAGGAATGGTCTCTCTAGAGGGAGAGAAGTTTGGGAAATCTAAATTGTTAAACAAAGACTTACCTTTCAGAAAGCACATCAAACTATTTAGGGAAATCATTTGACCAATCTTTTTTACAAAAGGAATATAGGATCCCCAGAGCAGTGCCCAGTTTTTGCCCTAACAATGTCCAGTAAGCAATTCAAAAGGGTGTTTTCAAAGATTCTGATAAGAACAGGGAGCACTAAATGTAAGAATATTTCCCATGTTTACTTGCCCCACCATCTTTAAAAAAAATCCTGATTGTTCAGTGATGATTTTTCTTTAAGAGGCATCATGGTCTGGGAGATGGAGTGGCAGGCCTGATGTGAAGAAGATGTAGTTATAAATCTCACCTCCTGACACTAGTTGTGACTCTGGGCCCAGGTTTTTTCTTTCTTTTTTTAATCTCTGGCAATTGCCTAAGTCATTAATGGGATTTGATGAGAGAAAGGTATATTTTTGTTTTCCTTTATTTTTTTTAAAGTGAGAACATTTCCAGTGATTTTTAGGTAAAGAATATAATATTGTAAACATAGTGCCTTTAAAATATATAGAATTTTTCAGGAATTTATAGAACTTTCCAGACTCTTCCCTATAGAAATTATTTTCTATGTAGTTTTGTTTTTCTGCTGTTTCTTTCAAGTAGTCTTAGATGTAGATGTCAGGCAGAATTGTGATTGTTCACGTGTGTGGTTAACTTGGAGGAAGAACATGAGAACATTTAATTTTTTTGAATGTGTATAATAAGCATCCCCAAATCTTCCCTATTAGGACTTGTTCATTTCATGTGATTAAGCAATTTTATCTTCTACCAGCAAGGGGCAGCAAACAACAACATTTAGTTAGAAGAAGTACCCTCCCTTTCCCCAAGTTCCATTTACAACTTTTCAAGAATCAGTTATTTATGATAAAGTTTTTCTTCTTTTGCTCTCCTGTCCTGGGGTAAAAATAGTGTTTCAGAAAGAAAAAGCTAAGAATTGAGGTTGGGTGTCAAAGAGGGAGGGGATGAAAGAACTCTTGATATAGTAAAAGGAATAGGGGAGATGAAGCAGTTTCTTAAGTAAAGAAACACAATTTTTTTTTAAAAAAAGGATGATTTTAACTTTTTCATCTTATTTTGTAATTTGGAAGTGAGGTCCATACCGTTTGTATAAAATTTCCACCAATTCTCCTCCAACTCTTGGTTTTTGCTAGTTTTAGAAATGATCAGGCTCTCTTTGGAGATAGAATCTAAGGTAGAGGCAGACGTTCACAGTGTGGGGATAATCCTGGGTTTCTGAGGGCAGTCAGGGTCTACAAATTTGGATAGGCTTTGAGGATCTGTAACCAACTGAATATCTGTTTTCTGAGGACCAACCTAGCTACATTCAAAGAGGCTTATCACCACAAAGCCAATCACCAAGTGCTGAAATTTTTGGTCATAGCAATTCATGAAGATTGCCTATGAAGTTGAGGGGAGAGAGTGTCCTCACAAGAAAGTATCAGTGGAAGAACTCTGGCATGAAAGGACTTGGTTTTAAAATACTAATATTGTTATTTCCTGCCTGTGGCATTTGTGAAATACTCCTCAGGGTCTCTATTTCCTTATTTGTAAAATGATAAGGTTAGATAAGAATTTTTTTGGGGGGGGGAACTTGTGGACCATATGTGACCTCCTAGGTCCTTGGGTGTAGCCTTTTGACTGAATCCAAGTTTTACATAACAAATCCTTTTATTAAGGGAATTTGTTCTGTGAAGTTTGGATTCAGTCAAAAGGCTGCACTTGAGGATCTAGATAGAGGGTTACGTGTGTCCTTGAGGTGACAGGTTCCCCACCCTTGAACTAGATAATTTCAAAGATCCCTTCCAACCCTAAAACTTATGACCTTTGGAAAATGAATTTTCAAAGAAGGGGCTGGGTATGGATGAGGAGAAATAATGGCAAAAACAGAGACATTTTGAAGAAGCAGGTAGTATAAGAAGGACAAGGCAGTATTAATGACCATACCCAGGTCAATGCTTTAGGCTGTGAGATTCCCACAGTATCTTATAAATGAGAGCACCATATCCCATCCAACAGCTTGAGAAATAATAGTATAGGATGTGGAATGAACAATGAACGAACATAGTCCCTGGCCCTTAATAAATGCTCCTTCCCCTTACCTCTCTCACCATCAACCACCTCCTACTCCGTTTAGTGCTTAATAAATGTCTGGGTCTGGTAAAATAAATATCAAGCCATGATCATTAAAAATCAAAACCTAAATTATAAGTTGCTTATTTCTTTTCTGCCTCATGTGGTGTTTTGCATTGTGCTTCCTCAAAGTAGACACCCAAATAATTATTGATTGATTAAAAATGATTACTTAAAATCACAGAGGTAGTTTAGTAGATTAGGAAGGAAACTAGAATTTAACTCAGGAATTTTGGATTTAAATACAGGCTGCTCTTATGACCTTGGGCAAATAGCCTAACCTCTTTAAGCTTCAGTTTCTTAAAACACCATATAAGTGTGAGCTATTGTTAACATAAAGTTAATTGGAAGACTATGGAAATGACGAAGGTTTTCTGAAATGGAAGCCAAAAGCTTTGGAGTAAATAAAGTAAAATATAAACTAAAATTAAGGTAACATATTACCTTTTAAAGAAAGACTGCAAGTTCTAACCAAATTGATTATAGCAGTATTTATATGGTACTTTTAAGTTTGAAAAGAACTTTAGTAACATATAATTTAATATATGAATATGCAATAAAAATTATTATCCTTGCAACAACCTTACAGATGAGAGTAGACAGAGGTTGATTTGAATTCAGATTTTCCTTAATCCAAGATAAGATCTCTATACACTGCTCCATCTGGATTATTCAAAGTTTTATTCTTATTATTATTTTTAGCACCTAGAACAGAGTTGGTCACATAGTGGTTTCTCAGTATAGCAATAGTATAGATACTATGTATGTACGTATGTATGTATGTATATATATATGTATATATATATATATACACACATTCATACTAATGTTTAACTCAGCTTTAAAATGTAAATTCAAGAGTCTTAAGAAAAGAATTGTCTAAATTTGATCTTTTTGTTGGTGTTGGATTTGCTTTGGAGAGTAGTCTGATTTAGTCTTAGAAAACTAGTTTGTAATTTCTAGATTAGCCTGTAGGGGGAAGCAAATAGTAATTTAAGTGTATTAGAGCCGGTTCTTCCTCCTTCCACCTCTCTGCTCTCAGCAAAGTCAATTTGGTTCTCCAAACAAGTGCACATTTAAACAAACTCTTCAGGTCGCTGGACAATTGATCAAATTCAGGAAAGACATGAAGTTTCTAGAATAGATATGGTGTAGTTCAGGAGATAGTTTTAAAAGACTTTAAATATTCCCTCCCAACCCTTTTTATTCTAGTGGCACTGTCAGCAATTAATTTAAAAACTTCATTCTCTTGAAGTTAAATGTCATTCTAATATCATAATCCCCACCTCAATATAAAGCATCCTTTTCATCTAGGACTTTTTTTTTTAATTTGGGGTCAGCTATATGGTGAAGTGGATAGAACACTGAACTCAGATTCAGGAAGTCTGAGTTCAAATTCAATTTATTAGTTATGTGACCTTGGGCAAGCCACTTAATGTCTGTTTGGCTTAATTTTCTCATCTGTAAAATGGGGATAATAATAGCATTTACTTCCCAGGGTGATTGTGAGAATCAAAAGCACTTAGTGTGGTGCTTGGCACAGAGTAGATACTATATAAATGTTAACTATTATTATTGAAAGGAAGAAATAGGGGGGAAAAAAAGAAGAAAGAAAAAGGAAAGAGAAAGAAAGAAAAAAGAAGAAAGGCGTCTGTCAGTAAGGTAAGTTACCATAGTGGACACGTCTGAGGTATTTTGAGAATATGTTGAGACAAGATATGAGTATCTATATCCCTGGGTAGTCAAACTGTGTTCCTACTATTGTGCTAATATCACCAAATTAAGTCTGGATGAGTTAAACTGACAAAGGACAGGAGACAATTTGTATAGATGCCCTGCAGACTGCACACATAGCTCCACTGTGCACAAAAATAGTTACCAGCAAGCTATGCAGTGGCACAAAAAAACCCTACAAATTCACTTTTTTTTTATGTAGTCAAGTTAGTTCTGCATGAACAATACCGCTGATTGTACGGGCCATAGGTCAATGTACTCACAGTCAGGCCCTAGATGAAGTAGATTAACACAGCTGGATTCTTTTGACTGAGCATGCTCCAAATCAGTGGTACCCTGTAAATATGGGCCAACTTTCTCACTCAGATATTAGGAGACAGGTGTGATTTTATGTACTACCAAAAGCAAGGAGATTTATCTCTGTAGGTGGAAGAAAAACAGACTTTTGGCTTCTGAGTTCCATTTAGCTCCCCACCAGTTAAACCACAAAAACTCAGGAAGACTCCATTATCCAAGTTAGAAGACTACAAACTAAACTAGGTAGTTTTTTTTTTTAAGAGAAGAAAAAAAATCCCCAGGAAATATAGAACAATTTATCCAGCAACAAATACCTGGAAATAGTTTGCAATATATTTTCAATTTGTGTCCTTCCAGCATAGTTCCCTTTAAACAAACAAAAAACGGAGATGTCTCTTTTATCATAGAACAAATGCAAGCACAATCCATGTATTGATTCACTTTGTGTTATGATCTTTCCCTGTGATTGTCTTCTCTCACCCACAAGATCTGAAGATTTATTTTGAAGGAAAAAAAATTACAAGTCAATCTATTTTTTCAAAGTCTGGCTCCTAATTCAAAACAATTCAATTCAAAATTATTATAGAGCTCAGAAAAGGGTAAATGGGAAGAATGAGTTATAAAGGAAGAGAATTCTGATTTTTCTTCTCCATTTGCAGTTTAAAGTGGTTCACTGATAGAACATTTCAATAACCAATTTTTACTGATTGCTCATTGAGGGAAATAAAGTGAATTGTTTTTAGAAGTTTTAGAACTTGCTTAAGTTCCAAATTGACTTGTATGAGATTATCAAGTTCTTGAATTGAGTCATGTGAGATGAAGAACCATAGGTTGGCTTTAATATGAACTTTATGCTCTCTGTGACATGTCTGAGGGCATAATTTATGGAAACAGAAGAAACCTATGTCCATGGGTTAACTCTTACTCATTTTTAGTTTTTTTTCTCTAAAATTTATCCTTAACAAAATCATCCAGTGAGACACAACTTGTCATTTGAAAAATGTTTTATTTCACATTACCTTGTTTTGCCAAAAAGTGAGAATACAATTCATTTTAAACTCATGTATTGATACATGAGGCCAATCTTATTATGCAGAGATTATAAATAACATGTTGAACATATTCTTTTGGTTGGACAGAGGATCTTAAATATTTCTGAAGCCAACTTAAAAAGGTGTTTTTTTTAATGTCTCCACAAAAAGCAGACACTATATTGTTCTTCATTGTTGGGAAGTTTTAATGCTGGTAAGAAATAAAGTGAATTTTCATTTTTTCCCTTTTTTTGCTTTCTTTAAAGGCATACATATAAGCAGCAGCACAGATCCTAATCTATGGAAAGGAAAAGTTTGAGGAGCAATTAATCAACTTAGATCCTCCAAATGTTTTTCACACAGGACATACTGCATATTTCCAAAATGGACGAAGAGAAGACAAATTCTTAATATAGAGGTATCAGGCATGCATTAGGTTCCCTTATTGAGAACTTCTTTGTTTTATAAATTTAACATGTAATATCTTAAATCTATTGTTTAATATGATATCATAATAGAAAAACTGACCTGAGCACACAAACAGCCATTTATGAGTTCAAATTCCATATCCTGTAACATCAAAATAGATGGCATAAAGAAACTCTAAAGTATTCTTGCAAGACTCCTTTTTTGGTAGAGTGGAAAGAACATTGGATTTGTAGACACAGAATCTGGGTTCAAATTCTAACTGTCACTAATTAACTGAATAAGATGATATTTTCTAGTTTTTTATTTCTGTATCTATAAAATAAGAGCTTTAGCCTAAATAATTTTTAAGTTTCTTTTCTAATCTAAATCCTATTATCTCAATTCACTCCTCATTCAGCTGTCCTTATGTATCCATAGATAGCACCTAGATGTGTAGGTGTGAAGGCCACATAGCCTAGATTAGCATTTGGTTTTCCCCCATTTACTGTGATTGATCATCAGGTGTTTTTTGGAGATCCTATAAGCTGTCAAGAGTTGAGTTGCCTAATTCTGTTTACTCTCATTTTAGCAAAGAGGGAAGATAAATGTTTTCATACAGCCTACATCGAGCTAATTCATTCTATATCATAGATATCACTTTAAAATTAGCATGACCATAAATGAGCTATGACACCAGGGGAAACATAGGAAACATCTCCAATTCCTAGGATTACAGAATGATTAATCTTTGACATCAGGTCACAGCTGTCCAGTGAATCTTTGCCTACTGTTTTCCCCATCTTCTACTTTTCAATTTTTGGTACATAGAAATAATTCAAGTTGGGGAAGAGGAAATAAGAATGACATTTTGTTTTTGGTGGGCTAGAGAACAGCAACTAAGTTTTGGCATGAACAAGTTCTTTTATTAAAAGTATCTGTTTTAAAATATTTAACAAAGCACTATCCTTGCTTAAGGCAAATTGAAAAAAAAACCTGGCTTTGTTATATGTACATCTATTAATTCACTGTTTTAAAAAAAGGCTTATTTGCTATCTATTACTATTAGCCATAGCTAAAATTTTCTCTAATATTTGAAAGGTGGTTGCTTTTCCATTTAAATCAATAGTATGCAGACTCTAAAATGTACCATTTAAATTTAATTTTGTGACCAAAGTAAAAATAGGTCTATTTACATAGAACACAACTGTACTATATGTGTGCTTATATAGATAAATTATGCCCAGTGTAGATACTATTAAGTGTGAAGGGGGATACAAAAGAAGTACAAGACATATTCAAATAGTTTATAATGACCATCTAATGGGATCACAAAATCAACACACATGGAATAACAAGAGAGCAACTGAAGGCTTAACTGTGTGGTATTGTCTGAGTGATTGAGTGATGTAGGATTCATAAAAAGAAGAAATTAATGATAGTCTGGAATAATTTGGGAAGACTTCATGGAGGAGGTGACACTTAACATGAGCTGTGAACGTTGAAGTGTTTGGATAGAGTTGAAGAAGGTGGAGACAATGGTAGACCAGAGAAGAAATCAGCATAAGGAAAATCTCTGAGGCAGGAATATGTAGGAGTGGTGTTAGGGACAGTGAAGTTATTGAGCTGACTGGAGGGAATGAATAGTGAGAGACTGGAAGGTGGGATCAGAATATTGAGAACCCTAGAAATCTTGCAAAAGAGTTTGCTTTTGATATATTGGGTATTGTATGCTACTTTTCTGAAATGTTACACAGAAGTAGCAAATAAAGTTCTAAATTTGGATTCTGATGAACTTGTGCTTGTGAAATTTACCACTTTGGACCTTAGTTTCTTCATCTGCAAAACGAAGGCCTTAGACTAGATGGCCAATATCCCTTTCAGCTCTAAATCAATGATCATGTCTAAGTCATAGTGACAGGGATATTTTCTTTCAAAATAAGTTTAAATGCAGGTATTTTAGGATTGTGGGGCAGCTAGGTGGTATAGTGGATAGAGTGCTGGGTCTAGACTCAGAAGGACTTACCTCCGTAATTTCAAATCTGGCCTCAGACACTTACTAGCTGCAAGACCCACGGCAAATCACTAAACCCTACTTGCCTCAGTTTCCTCATATGCAAAATGATTTGGAGAAAGAAATGGCAAACCACTCCATTATCTTTGCCCAGAAAACCCTTTGTGGTTCATGAAGGGTTGGATGTAAATGAAATGACTGAATAACACCATTTTTAGGATGCTAGGATGATACCAAACACAAATTAACTGCTGTAAATGTTCTCAGTTGAAGATGTTTGCACTATAAACCACTGACAAAATGAGCTGATTTTTTTTTCTATTTTTGTAATAGATTTAGAAAAATATAGCTGGTTTGATTATTTTATCATACATTTAGGTCAGAGGAATAGGCCTTCAAAAACACACGGAAAATTTGTCCTTCCCTAGGAAGATTGGCATTTCACCATTACTCCACTTTTAAGGTATTCAGGGAGTAAACCAATGATATTCCCTAGGAATTCTTTGTTGAACAGCATGACTCTTCTGGGCACACCTATATGTCTCTTAAAGGATCCCGGTGATGTTTCTAACCTGGAAGATGTGAATAGAGTCATATTTTTACTATATCAAAATTTTCTGCTTGGATAAGTGGAAAAATCCAGTCTAACTAGTGAATATGGGAAAGGGTCCATTTTTTCCCCCTAGGAGTCATGAGTTCTCTGGGGAATAGTTTCTAATTATATTTTCATGTAAGAGGTACTTCATAAGTATTCAAGTGAGTTTAGCTTGTTGACTGATTCACGCATGGAAAATATAATGATGAGACTAGCCACAGAGTTGAATTCTTAGACCATTTACAGATATCTTTCTACTTTGTTCCAGTTCAAGCAACCAAGTAAAAATTTGGGGAGAACCCATTTTAAGCCTTAGGTGACTAAGGGACTAGTATTATATAACATCTAAAATTGGCTGAGGAGTCAGAAGAATCAGTGAATGACTACGGAGGTACTACAGGAAAATTGAGCTCATATGAAAAAGGAATACTGTACCTATCTTTCTCTCTTTTCCTTCTTGGAAGCAAATGAAGCAGGAACTCTTTTGAGCTTTCAAGGACTGGGGGAATGGTGGGGATGGATGCCCTTCCTCACACTTGGCTACCATGTATTCATGAGCACATAGCACTTTTGCTTTGCTTTGTTTTGTTTTTTGGTACTTCTGCCTTGATCTTAACAATAAATATGCAGAAACAGAATTGACTTGGTTACAACTTTGTGCACTTCAAGAGTTCAGAAGTATTAATAGAGGTTTCACCAGCAACTGGAGTTAGTAGCAAGAATTATAATTATTTTTTTCTGACTCCAACTCTAATAAGACTGCACCTCCATGCTTCTATTTCTATTATCTGGAAATTAATCAGTACAGTGATTTATATATTTTTTCTTACTTCAGGGTGCCACTTTTAAGTATGTTTAACATATACGTACTCTTCATTGAACTCAGATCTCTTCATTTATTCTGCTACTTTGCTTATCAGAAGATGGAAAAGTAATTAATTGTTCCAGATATCTTGTTTTGGGTCTTGCAGACATTTTGCATTTTGAGAATGAACTTGATTTTAGGTTCTGGAAAAAATAAAAAGCATTTTGAGATGTATACCATGTCTTTCATGTATTTATAAAGTAATGACAAAGTGGGCATTATTAACACCCTTGATAACATATAATGATATTAAAGTGGTTCATGGTCTTCCCCCATTCCCCAAGGGATGTCATCATCTGTACACACGGAATAGGGAGAAATGATAGGTGAATTGACAGTTAACATTATGTCATAGTCCCATGGGATGGAAAACCTGACTTTCTGTATAGAGAAATAATGAACTCAAATCTCTTCTAAGCACTTAGAGATGGGGAAAAAAAAACCACCCCAGAACACCTTCCTTGAAACTTCATTTTCTCCTCCTTGGATTTTGTTGAGGTTTAGCTTATGGCAGAACTGCTATAATTCAGCAACAAAAAGCCAATCTCTTTGGGATTTCAAGGGCATCACTAAAAGATTCTTTGACTTGAAAATCTCTCTCCCACTGTTTTGCCCCAAATTCTATTATTCGAGACTTAATTTTTTCTCCTCCCATAGATATGTCCACTTTAAGTTTCAACTGGGCAATGTGAATTTATTTGATCAGTTTAATTTAATATCTATTAAGGCTGAGAGGGAATGCAGATGTCTAGGGGAGGGAAAGGAGAAAAGGAATATCTAGGTCATAGGGATCTGTTTAGGGGAAATGGGACTTTATAATAGGCAAACCTGTGCTGGAGGAGGAGAATAAGATGGCCTTGGAATCCAGGAGTGTGGAGGGGCTGGAGGAAAGGAGATGTCACAGAAGAGGAGATGATAGAGTATAAAAAAAAAAACCTCTCTTATCTCCCCATTTTGCCTTGGTCCAGCCTAGAACAATAATTTGTGTTTACTTTCTCTGACATTTATTTGCCAAAAGCATATGCAGTATGTAGGGATTATCAATTTTAGGGATCATCATTCTGATCTTGAAAAAATTCTTTCACTATGTCATATATCATAAAAGTAGAACTAAGAGGAGCCTCAGGCTCTAGTCTGATGCCTTAATTTTATAAATGAGGAATCTGAGGTCCAAAGAACTTAAGTGATTTGCCCAAAGTCATATAGGTAAGGTAGTTACAGAGCTGGGACCCAAACACAGATCCAACATTCTTTTATATTAAATGAAACCTTTATTGTTTAAAGTTAAATAGGTTGTCAAAAGGTCTTCCAACATGTATTGTAGAAGCACTAATTCCTAAAAGAGCAGATAATATATATTTTAAAATATCCATTACATGTCTAATTTGGGCATTTTATCAATTTGTGAACATACTTCCTCCAGTAACAGCCGATTTTAATCCCTCCATAGCTTCTTGTACTGTGCAATTCTTTTACAAAAACTTTTCCATAGAAGATAGAATTAATGTGCTAGAGACTTTCCTCTGGTTTTTCTGGGATCTTGGGATTGCCAATTTAGTACTGAAGCCATTCATCGGTCATGTTTCATTCTTTGTATTGGTTGGCTGACACGTCTTGTCTCCCTCACCCCCAAACCCACTTTTCCACTCCTGTATGTCTTTCATCTTTTTTGTCCTCCTACTTTACTTTGGCCACTAGGTGGTTTAGTGGATAGAACACTGGGCATTAAGACAGTAAGACTTGTTTTGAAACAGCCTCACACCATTACTAGCTATGTGGCCCTGGGCAAGTCACTTAACCTTTTTCTCCCTCAGTTTTCTTAAATGCAAGTATAAAATGGAGATAATGATAATGCCTACATCTTAGGATTATTGTGAGGGTCAAATGAGATAATATTTATGAAGTACATAGCATAGTGCCTGGCACATAGTAGGCACTTAATAAAAGCTTATTTCCTTCCTTCTTTCCTTTTCATATTTAAGTCATTAATGGCTACATGCTATTTATATCCATCTTGTGCCTTTGCATTGCCATTTGGGTTACTTGAAATTATGATTCTTGTGAATAATGAAATACAATGATGGCAGAATCATATAGCACCACTGGAAGAATATAATTATGAAAGGAATGCTCTTTTATAACAGTGAGCAGTTTATGATCATTGAAATTATTGAACAATTTTACAATATAATGCAGCCTTAATCTCTTCTTCCTACATTCTGGACCCATTTCACTATCTTTGGTGATTGCCCAAAGTTATTAACATATGTGTGTTTGTGTATGCTATGTATTACATATTACAAAAACATTGATCATTATATATATATAATGGTTACTTTTTTTTAACTTGACCTGTGATTTTATCACTACAGTGGAGCTTCTAATGAGGAATTCCTCCTACCAATTCAGATTAGTACTTTCTCTGTAACTTTTAGTCTTAAAAAGTTGCCAGGGACACTGAGAGGTTAAATGAGTTGCCAAGGGTCAAACAGCTAGTAGGTGTCAGAAATGAGATTTAAAGACAAGTTTTTCCGACTTTAAGATCAGCTCTCTATCCTCTACATCAATTGTATATGTATTTGTTTGTTTTTTTTTTGCTTTTTTTTTTTTTTGGAGGGCAATTGGGGTTAAGTGACTTGCCCAAAGTCACACGGCTAGTAAGTATGTCATGTGTCTGAGGCTGGACCCGAACTCAGGTCCTCCTGATTCCAGTGCTCTACTCACTGTACCACCTAGCCGCCCCTGTATACGTATTTATATGCACTGATTTGATAGGCTGTCCATTCACTGGAATATGCATGCCATAATATGGACAATTTAAGTTTTTCATCTATTCTGTTTTTCCAGTGTAGATGTTTATAGTATTTGATTTAAGGCTGCACATTTCACTGAAGAGACTCAGTACACAATAAACAGTTGAGTTATATCTCCTGTGGATATGAAATTCTAAATTCAGCATATAAAGAAAAAATAAGATAGAACTCAAAATTAAATTTCCTCTAAAGTACCCAAATAGTATCTTTAAACAATTGTAGCTGGAAGTGGGTTTGGGTCTTTCAAATAATTCAGTATGAATTAGAGCAGATGTATTGAAAATGGTTACTATGAAAACAATTGAATGTGAACTTTATTTTTTAAAACTTGTTAAGTGGTTGATCCACTGCTAGTTAAAGAGAAGAAAACAAAAAGTGGTGTGGAATATTTTACATTTTATAACAGAGGATCAGTATCAATGCTAGTGGCATGTAGAATGCTCCAAATGTAGAGTAAATAGTGAAAACAATATGGCCGTGTTTGAGTATTCATTCATTTTCTTTGCTGGTTCCTTGGTGTCTCCAGAATGAGAGAGGTGGCATGGAAATGAAAATGGAAATAGTCCACACCACAGGAAGGAAAATTAAAAATTAAAGGTAATCTATTCCTAGAATACTTCTTTCACTGTGAAAGTTAGGCAACTTTTCAAAGAGTCTATTTTCTTAATGATAATGTCTGTATCTCACAAGTTTCTGAAGTGCTTTCTTAGTCTTCATTGAAGTTTGTATAGTTCAATGGATTTATAAAAGAATTGAAATAACCAAGCTATGTAAAAAAAAAAGTTGACAGTTCTTCTGAAACAAGTTCTATCTCACAAATATTGAGAACTACCACCTTGACAAAAAAAAAGAAGCCTCCAGATCACAAATGCACCTAGGATTAATCTCGAAGTAGTGACTGTCTTCCTCTTTCTCTTGTTCCAGAAGTCTTTCATGCTACCTAATTGTTTCTTTTTCTTTGTTCATTAACATGGGATTATGGGAAAAGCCCTGGCTCTGGTGTCAAAGGACCTAGGTTCAAATCTCACCTCTGATGTGATCTACAGGAGTTTAGGTAAGTCAATTGCTTTGGTTTCCTTATCTAAAAAACGAAAGGGATGGACTTAATGGCTTCTGAGGTCTAGCTTTAAATATGTGATCCTACTAGTCAAAGGGAGCCCAGCAAGGACACTTGGTGAACATGTTCCCTTTTTAATACCCTCTTTGCTGTCAACCAATACTCAGCAGATTGTCAAACAACATTCTTAAAAATTTCTAATAGGAATTTTAAAAATTCCCTCTGCTGGTGCTTGTGCAGAAGGAGCTTATAGGGGAAAAATCTCCCCTATGGCACAGTGAGCTAAATATAGAGAATGGACACAGATTCTTGGGAATGATATCAGTTTTATGAGTTTAAGATGAATATCTCTCAGGGGCAGGTAGGTGGTGCTGATAAAGGACTGGCCCTGAAATCAGGAGAACTGAGTTCAAAATCTGGCCTCAGACTCTTACAAGCTATGTGACCCTGGGCAATTCATTTAACTGCAATTGCCTCAGGAAATAAGAGCACACATGCATATTTTTGTAAATTTTTATCAACTCAAAAACCACACAGCCTGCTAAGACAAATATTAGGAGTTCTATACAGACTGTCAAATGTCTTTAGTCACAAAATCAAATATTTGTTAATGCTAAAGTGTAAAATATTCCTTCATATACAATTAATACTGGATTCTGTCAACATAATCAGTAATGAAATACTTTTTCTCCTTTAGAAAATGTGTTACATAATAAAGTAGTTGTGTTGAGTCATCTTGGATTTCTAAGACTTTGCAAAAGTATTTATAGTTAACCAAGGGTCATATACAAATTCTTCTTGACTTATTACTAGGATAGTTCTTTCATTTTAAACCCCAAGTTATAAGTAATATATTCTTGATGGGATTTCAAATGAGGATAATAGAATTTTTTTATGAATCTCAAACAAGAATTCAAATTCAAGACAGTGCCCACCATTTTCCTTTTATATTTCTTTACTATGTGAGAAAGACAAAGTTCAATGATAAATTCCAAGTCTCCTGATCAATAAAGTTATTCTTCTACTTTTATTTTGGTCAAATGAAGTGGGACTTCTTGGGGTCAGGTGTTGGAGAGACACTGAACTGAGAGAGCATGTTATTTTTTATGAATGAATTACATCTTCCTGTTAGAAATGAAGCAATTTATAAAGTCATCTTTTAAACACTTTCTGACTTGGAGGTTAAGAAGTTTGAAAGTAACTCATAAGTTTCCCTCCACTACTGTCGTCAACACAATAGAAGATTTGTCCTATTAACATTAAAAAAAATGAATAGGAAAATTTAATATCGCTTTCATTCTGCATAAAATCATTCTTTCATTCATAATACCCCATAATGATGGCCAAATAAAACTGTCTTTAAACAGTAAATATTCTGGTCAATATAAAATTTAAAATGCAAAGCCATCTTAAAATATTTCCTTTTCCCACAAAATTTCAACATATTTAAATGCACACACACAGATACAAATATATATACAAAACAACTTTTTATACTATATTATTCTAAAGGTAATGTCTGCATCTCACAAGTTTCTGAAATGCTTTCTTGAAGTCTTCATTGAAGATTGTATAGATCAATGGATTTATAAGAGAATTGAGATAGCCAAGCCATGTCAAAAAATTAGATAGTTCTTCTGAAATTTGACATTTCTCACATATGTTGACAACTACCTCCTTGACAAAAAAGGGAAGCCAGCAGATCACAAATGCACCTAGGATTAACCCCAATGTAGTGGCTGCTTTCCGCTCTCTTGTTCCAGAAATCTTTTGCCTCCTCCAAGATTTTTCTGACTTTAATTCTGATTTGGCACTCTTTACAATGCTTTGCGTTTTATCAAACTCAGCTGATGGGTCAGATAAAGACTTCTCTTGCACATATGGCGTAGAGACCAGGTGAATGTTTCGCTCACCACTTTCCAAGAGTACCTGACCATTTAGCTCTCCTTTGACAACCCGACTAGCATTTCTCTTGTGGTACAATGTCTTCGCTGCCCTGTATATTTTATAATAGAGGATCAGTATCAATGCTAGTGGTATGTAGAATGCTCCAAATGTAGAGTAAATAGTGAAAACAATATGGTCATGTTTGATTATGCATTCATCTTCTTTGCTGGTTCCTTGATGTCTCCAGAATAAAGGTGGCATGGAGATGAAAACTGAAATAGTCCACACCACAGTGATCATAATCCCAGCCTGCTTAGGGGTCCTTTTCCTGGCATACTCGACAGCATCTGTGATTGCACGATACCTATCCAAAGCTATAGCTGAGAGGTGCAAGATGGAACATGTGCAGCAGGTAATGTCAACACTTAGCCAGATGTCACATACTACTTGACCCATGAGCCAAGTTTCTTTCACAATATACACAATGCTGAAGGGCATCACAAGGACCGCCACTAGGAAATCAGTAACCGCAAGGGAGCAGATTAAATAGTTGGCAGGGTGATGTAGCTTCCGAGTAACAATGATTGCAGTGATCACAAGAGAGTTGATAGCAGTGGTCATCAGTGCCAATAATGAGAGAGTAAGCGAAATCAGAATCTTAGATGGCATTCGATTGAATGTTTCTTCTGAAGTAAAGTTTTGATCTGTCAAATTTAAGAAATCCATTATTTCCTTAAAAGGTGAATTTACTTGAGTAAATGGATACCTGCAGGAAAAGAATAAAAATTTTTAAAAAAGTAGTTCAGTCAATGCACAAATGTCTTCTCTCCTTTCAGAAATAAATACAGTAGGTCCCTGAATACGTTTTTAGGTTAAAAGATTTGGGGCACACTTGTATGTGGTTGTTGATTTTGGTTTTATTTTGTTAAATTTTCAACATAACCATCAATAAAGACAAACATGCAAATATGCGAAGAACAATGTGAAAATCAATCAATGAGAATTTATTAATTACTTACTATGTACCAAACACTATGTTAAGCACTCAAGATATAAATATGATGAATAAAATGCAAAAAGCTTGCATTCTCATGTGGATGACAGCAAAGATATATACAAACAAATACAAAAAGAATGAATGTAAGCTAGTTAAATGCAAATTTGTAAGGTACAAAACTAGGAGTCCAGGGGATTTAAAAAGATGCCATGTAAATTACGTAATCCTTGACCTGCATTTTTGGGGGATGTGCTTTGTTTTTAGACTACAAATATTTACGGATTACTCCCATTTTGTGAAGCCTCTTGTAACAAAATAAAATGGTTAATTAAAATGAATAATATAGTAGCCTCATCTGAAAGTACGTACATTTTACAATAGTAATACCCTCTGCCTCCATTTCTCTCTCTCTTACTTCTATCTCAGTAAAATAAAAAGAAAGATTCCTTTTAACAAAAATCCATATCCAAGCAAAACCAATTCCCTCAATGGCTGTATACAAATATGTGTCTGTGTATATATACACAAATCAGAGACATAGGGCACAGAATGAGACATACACATGCACACATATGTATATATGTATGTAAACATTACATGTAGAGGCCATAGATTTAGGGCGTAAAATCACATACACCCATATCCATCCCTACCCTTACCACACACACACATTTGTGTATATATACCTATATATGTATACACACACACACACACATATACATCAGTACTGTTGTTTCCTGGAGCATAGGGCATGCAAAGGTTCTAGTCATTGATGTAGTATATATATTTGCACATAGCTACTGAGGAAATTTGTTTTGCTTATATATTCATATTTGTTACAAGGAGTTTTCCTTTTTTCTTTACTGAGATAGAAATAGGAGGGAAAGAAATAGAGGCAGAAGTGATATGAAATGTTGCATGCACTTTCAGATGAAGTTATTATGTTAATAGTTTTACTTAACAGTTTATTTATATTTGTATATATGCATATAAATATGCATATGTACATATATATGTACATATTTATGTGTGTATATATATGTATGTGTTTTGCACTCTAAACCTATGATCTCTGTGAATCTTGAAGGAAAAGAAGGATCCCATGAAGTAGAGATAAGGAAAAACTGCATTCCAGGCAATAGGAAGCCATTATAGTTTATTGAACTGAGGAGTGACATGGTCAGATTTATACTTAAGAATTGTTGGTTTAGCAGCAATACATGGGGTGTACTGAAGTAGGGAAAAACTCGAAGCATGAAGACCAGTTAGGAGGCTTTTGCAATAAACTAGGTCTCATCTAGATTGGGGTGGTAGTTCTGTGAGAAAGCACCAAATGCAAATGTTGCATGCACAGAAAAAACAAGATCTGGCAATCATGGTTGGCTACACAGGGTGAGAGAGAATGAGGCATCAAGGCTTTGATCCTAGTAGACTGGAAATACAGTGGTACCTTTGACAAATATAGGAAAATTTGGTAGAGAGGTGAGTTTAAGGGCAAAGGATGACTTCTCTTTTGGTCATGTTGAGTTTGAAATGTCTCTAGGATATCTAGTTTGAAATATCCAATCGTCAAATGGTAAAAGAAAACTATATCAAACCATAAGTCACTAGTTGCTAGTGTTATTGTTCCTGAGTATTAATAGGTATATAAAATAATATGTAGCATTCAGAGTATAGGTTATTACTTTTTCTTAGACATGTAATTTTAGTATTTCAAAGAGAGTAGCAATAAGCATTGACTTTGGGGATATTTTTAAGCTTCTAATAGTAAGAAACAACAATCAACAAACAACAATCAACACAAAATAATCTTTATGACTTAGAAGAATAGTTTATAGTGAGTTGAAATTAAGCATGGCAAAGTGCAGTGGTTCTCAACCTGTGGGTCGTGACCCCTTTGGGGGTTGAATGACTCTTTCACAGGGGTCACATGGTTGCCTAAGACCATGGGAAAACACATATTTCCTAAGTTCTTAGGAACTGAGACACTGCTCCTCTACCTGTCTCCAGGCAGGTCTGCCTACATGCAGATACGCCCACATCCCAATATTAAAGGGTCGTGGCATTAGGAAAATTGAGAACCACTGGCATAGTGGATAGTGATCTCTCCTTGGAGTCAGCAAGATCTGGGTTCAAGTATTGTTTTTAACAAATACTAGCTGTTTGACCATGGATAAGATATTTAAAGTCTTGATGCTCTAGATCAGCACTTCTTGAACTGTGGGTCATGAGCACTTCATAGTAGCCTTGGTTCTGAACTTTGCACTGTGTGTGCTCTCAGGCCATACTGCACCAAGCAATGCTGCCAAACTCAAAAAGGGATTGGGAGTGGAAAAAGTTTAAGAAGCCCTCTTCGAGGCTATGCTCTAGAAAATTCGTTTTAGAGAACGTGGTTTCTTGTATTTGGTAGAGCAAGTTTCTTTACCTGGGAGTTACTATAACAATGTAATCACAGATCCAGTCCCTGTGCTCAAAGTCTATTTGTATTGTTACATTATTGTTATATAAAATCCTTGTTCTTTTAGAATCATTATCTCCTTTAGTCATTTCATTTCCTCTATTCACAGATAAGAAGGAAAAGTTAAGTATGTCATTAATATACATTTGAGTGCAATTTAAAATGATTTAAGGGATGTTGAATGCCTTAAAGGAGGCAATGTGATATAGTGAATTAGAGTTATGTGAGTTTAAGCTACATCCAATCTATTTTCTATTTAGAATGTTCTTCAATATTTGAAAACTCTGTGATTTTACCTGTGTGGCTATTTCCTCTACCCACGAGAACTGAAACCCTTCAAACATGAGTAAATGGCTAAGAGTATCTGGGAATTATAGCTCTTGCACATAAGGGGCTAAACCACTAAAATTCCAAACCCCTCAACTTATGAGAAGTGAAAACCGAGACCTAGAGAGGTGAAGGGATTTGTCCACAAGTAATAATAAGTGGGAGAGCTGGGATTGATGGGGAGCTTGGGTGCCTGTGGTTGGAACCACAGTTTGTAAAATCATATCAGTTTGCAAAATCACATTTCTCCCTAGCCTCAAATCTCCCTAGCCTCAGTGCATTATCTCTGCCTCTTCCCCCCTGCCAGTACTCTGACTAGCAACCATTCATGATCAGACATCAGACAAATGTTTATTTTCCCTTAGTATAATAACCAGCTGCACCTATGAATCCTTCATTAGAACTATCTATACGTAACTCCTTAGCCTATTATGCACATCCTGGATCCGTTGTTAGCTTGGGACACATATATACTCCCAACATTTATCTTGTTAAACAGGACATTGACGGGTAGCAGACTGGGCACTTCTTAGTCAGCCCTGATTGCTAGTTGACTTAGTGAAGTTCTTCAAGCCTAAAACCACAACTCCATAAAGCACTGACCACTCCTTAACTCCTCCCTAATCCCACCCTTACTCACCTAGTTAGCATAATTGTCACAGGTTATACTATGGATTATCCTATAAAAACTTTAACTCTACCCCTTTAAGGATGCAGGTTCCCTAAGACCTCCTGCCTGCTGTATAGCATAACAATGAACTTTTACCAACTTGACTCAGAATGCTTGAGCCTTTGAATTCATTCCAGATTGCCCAGTCAGGGACTCTGGTTATTGGGGTTCCTAGAATCCTGAAACACATATGTGCCCCCGTCAGGATGGGACCTCAGATCTGGTGCCTTGAAGTCACCAGCAGTCTCTTCACTGTATCAGGCTGTTAGATGATGAGCTGCTCTGAATTTAGCTAAACTGGCCATGAGATAGCAGACACATAATAAAATGTTGCACTTGAACATGAAGTCTGTCTGTTATGGTAGAACTTGGCAGAGCTGGCACTCCACTGGTACAACATTCAGAAACTTGAGACCACCTTCATATCACTGTATGTGCCTGGAGTAGGAATTCATTGGAGCTGCTGAGCCCATGGTATAGCCGGCACAGTCAAAACATAGTACACACAAAGAAATAGTCCACAATCAGATCCCATTTCAGGATATCTCTGGTATCCCAAGACTTTATGAAACAATTCTTATTGTTACTATTATTAGTAGTAGCATTAGTTTTTAATCAATGTATAAATTTGATTCATTAATTGTTCATGATAATGATTATAAAATTATTTTATAGTCACGATATTTATAATATAATAATTTGTAATAAGAATAATAACAATAGCATTAATTTAGCACTTTGTAAAGCACTTTTAATATGGTACCACTCTGGATCCTCACAACAACTATATAAGGTAGGTGTTTATTATCCCCATTTTACACATGAAGAAACAGGCTGAAATAGGTTGTCCAGGGCCATGTAACTGTGAATGTAGGAGACAGAATTTGAACTCAGGTCTTCAGGATTCCAGGTCCAGCATGTTGTCTCCTAAGTTACTTGTCTGATAAAAAGCATATCATAAATTTTTGAGAGGATATGTATAGCATACATGTTAAGTTATTTTAAAAAACTCAAACAAGTTTAATTTGCTGGATTTAAAACACAGTTCTGTTGAAACAATTTAGCTTGTCAGAAAGGGAAGTACTGACAGGCAGGGCTCATAAAGGCCCTTATTATAAACAAGGTTTTATTTTCCAAGTCAAGTTGATATTGAGCAGCTGCCCTCACCTCCCTGAATGTGACTCTCCACACATGCTTAATTGCCTTATAATTTCTGCTTCATTGGATATTACTGCATAATTACAAGTCAGCTAAAAGCAATTGGGACGTAATGAAATATGATTAATATATTTTGAAAGGTATGTTTTTCTTTGTGTTTGAGCCTTGGGCTTCAGAGTCTACATAATTAAAATGAGACTAATTTAGACAGGTTTGTAAGAATGTTGTGTTTGTTAGGGCTATCTTGAAGGGACAGTTGGAATGAATTTTTGTGTCTTGCACCAAGAATCCATTTTATGTCCTCTCCATATTAAGATGTTTCCTTAGCACACCCACATTACTTACTGATACCATTCATCAGAAATGGTTTGGTCTTTAGTCACGATAACATGTTTCCTTATCTTCTATACTCCCTTCAGACTGTGCACATGGCTATCACAAAATACATGCTTAATTAATCCGTGTTTACTAATAAATGCTTGTTATTTAGCTGACAACACAGAATAGAGACCAGAGATCTCATAGTGAGTTTTGCTCCATCTGGAAAATCTGCATATTGGCATGTACTAACTGATGTCCTAACTGATCTTCCCTGCCTCGGCCCCAGAGATTAGTAAGCAGCCTCTTGGTCTACTTACTAGAAATGTGTCCACTAAACTGTACATAAAGGCATCTGTAGGCCATATATTGATATAGAAAGCTATATATTAACACCATCTCTTCTATTGCAGTTTTATTTATTTTGTTAAACATTTCCCAATTGTATTTTAATCTGGTTTGGAGCACACTTGGAAGAGTGGTGGCCAGTAGGCTGTATATTTGATACTTGTTCTCTAAGAGATAACCAGCAACTGAAGCAACGGTGAAATGCTGGAAGTTGCAGCACTCCAAGTTCCAAAACTCTGAATACCAAGAGACTCTGAGGCAGTGGCACCTGGCAGTTGCATATGTTGTCATAGGGGCATAAACCTTAAGAGTTGGAAGGGATTTCAGTGGCCATCTAGTTCAACTTATACACGAAAGGGAATTTCCACTATCAGTATCTGACAAGTGGTCATCCAGCCTGTACCTGAAGACCTTCAAGTAGAAGGAGACTATCAATTTTATAGAGAATCAATTCTTTTGGACAGGTCTTTCCCACCCTCCCCCCCATCAAGCCTAAATCTGCACCACTACAACTTGTAACCACTGCTCCTGATTCTACCTTTTGGTCCAGGGGTGGGGAACCTGCAGCCTCAGGCCACATGTGGCCTTCTAGGTCTTTGGGTATGGCCTTTTGACTGAGTCCAAGTTTTATGGAATAAATCCTTTTATATAAAAAATCTGCATGGGGAGAGTTGTGATGTAGAAGGGATGAATAACTGTGTATACTTTGTACTTATCTGTTTGCGTGTTGTTTCTACCATTAGATTGTGAGCTCCTTGAGGGCAGGGGCTGTCTTTTGCCTCTTTTTGTAACTACAGAGCTTAGCACAGTGCTTGACGTATAGTAGGTACTCAGTAAATGTTTATTGACTGACTGCCACTCTAACCTTGCCTACCAATCTTATGAGGTTGATTTTCTATAACCAAGTATAAGACTTTTTATTTATCCCCAGTGAATTTCATCTTAGCAGATTCAGTCTAATCTTGTAGCCAATAAAGATCTTTCCGGATCCTAACATTATCACCAAGAGTGTTAGTTATCGGTAAAATTGATGAGTGTGTCATTCATTTATGCCAATGTCGATGTTATACATAAAATAAATAGGTAAATAAAGTAATAGTAAATAAAAATAATAAATAAAGTAAAATAATTAAGTAAATCATTAGTCAGTGTTAAAAATTTTAAGTAGTTTAGGGCTAAGTAGAGACCCTCAGGTACTCTGACACATTGATCCATTAACTGCTTTTGGAGTCTGGTCAGTTTTAAATCGATCTAATTGTTTATTATTTCCTTCATGTCTTTCTAACTTCTTCACAAGAATAGTATGAGATATGTTAGCAAAAACTTTGCTAAGATCTAGGTAAACATATCCCCAATACTTTCCCCATTTACGAGGTTAGTGACCTTGTGAAAGAAGAAAGAAAGAAACTTGTCTTGGAATGGTCTGTATGTGACTAAAGTCATACTGATCGTTGCTTTTGTGCTCACTATGTTCTTCCCTTTCTAGACATTTTCCAGAATCTGCCCTGGAATTTAAATCAAATTTGTTTACTTAGAATTGGAAGACTGTTTTCTTACTGTTTTGAAAAGAAGGGTATTTGTCCTTCTGCAATCTTGTCCTTTTATCATTTTCCTTGTTCTTTCAAGTAACATTGAAGGAATTGAGGGTGTGTGAGATGAAAGAGTTCAGAATCTGAATCTGTGAACAGAAAAGGTCTTTATTCTTTCTCATGAGAAAGGACTCTGCCCCTGTCACTCAAATGGCGTCTGCCAGGGAGATAGCAACAAGCCCATGGTTGTATAACCTTCTAATGCAGAAACCCAACCCCCCCAACTGACCTTCACTCTCATTGGTAGGGAGGCCAGCCATGTATCTTGGATACAAAGGACATGGAAACATGTGGGTCTCCAATGCAAGGCCAGGGAAGCAGTTTTTTCCTTATTTGGCATATCATTTGCTGAGGTGGCACTGGGGAGGGTCTTCATTGCTCTAAGTCCCAGATTCCTGTAAGGTCAGGCGACTTCAAAATTTAGGCCTAGTGGATGCTGAAGCCACTCCCACTCTAGATTTGATTTTTGAGAATGGGGAAACTTCACTGAAAATTATCCCTCACAAGGGGATTAGGATAGTAAGTGGTAATGAGAACTGAGTGAACCACACTGACTCTATCTTGTGACACAAATCTGGATCTAGCTTGGTTCCCCTCCTATTTGACTATGGGTCTAGGCAAACTTTTGTAAGAAAACTTTATTCCGTTGTGGGAATTGAGAGAAAACCTTATTCAAACCATTTGAACCTAGCTTAATTTTTGCAATCACTCCTAACCACTGGGTATGGCTTGCCCCAGACCCTAGCCTGGAGCCAAAGCCAAACCTCTAACCTCCTATAAGTACCCATAGTCAGGGGCTTTCGGCTCCACAGCTGTTGCACTCACCGGGCATGTACTCATTCCTTCTCTCCCCCAGCTCTTTACACTGCAGCTAGGTTTGGTGTTCCTTGTCAGTAGAGGTTCCCTTGATCTTCCTGGGCTCAAAGGCCCAACTCCCATCAGTATCCCAGGGGTAAAAGTTCCAGTGGCAGAGGCTGAGGCAGCCTCTTAAACCAATTAACCCTAGGGCTTGCCACTTGTTAAAACCAAACCTAGCCTGGAGGTGTGTACTCTTCACTGAGACCAAACCTTGTCCTGGGATTTTTCTTCTGATCTCAAATTGTTCCATGAAGACCCAGTAGTGCCTCTATTCTGATTTATCTCCACCCACACTTCTTGTGCCGTGGTATTCTAATTCTTTTCCAGGGAGAAAATCTTGAGAGCTAGGAATTTTCTCACCTACCCCACCATCTTCTCAGAATCCTCTCCCTCTCCTGATGCTTTTTAAAAATAGCAAAATCGTATATTTATCCTTTAAAAAATTTTTGGCCTTGCTGCCACCTTCAATATGTTTTTGATTCTAAGTTAATTGATGAGTTTCTGTATATCCACATCAGTCTCTTCAGACAAATCCCATTTTTTTCTTCTTTATTTTAATTGTTTCCTTTCCTGACTTCAGAATTTCATTTTTGAGCAGCTCCCACCCTCATGAGCCAACTTCTCTTGTAGCATAATATCCTACCTATATGACTCTTTGGCATTTTAATATCTATTTTTTTCCAAAAACTAGCATTTGTGTCCAACCTGCCCTGGATTTTCTTTTCTTTATTACAAGCTCTAGGAGAGGCTAAGTCCCTCCTTCTTTCCCCTAGGGGTTTCATCATTGCAACCAGTTCCTTCCTGTTGGTGAGAATCAAATTCAAAAGAGCCATTTTCCTTTGTTGGTTCCTCCACATTTGGAAGGATAAAATTATCACTCAGACAAGGCAAGAAGTTATTAGTTACTCTGTTTTTGGCAGAGAAAGAGCTACAACAGGTGTCTGGAAAATTGAAGTTCCCTATCACTATATCATTTCTCTGTGCCCTACAAATGTGTTTCCCAAACTCTTCACCTAGTTCTTTTTGTCCAGGTGATCTGTAGTATAGTTAAATGACAAAAATCACTATTTTTGCTCCCTGCACTTTTACTTGAATACTCTTCATCATCTCCCATGTATTTTAGACTACGAAATTACTCCTGGAAGTATGAAAATATATTTCAATTGAAAGTATAATAATAAATTTTAAACTTTTTATGCTAGTCTTAGGAACAAATATGTGAGAGACACAGGAAAAGGAATAGTTGCAGAAGAAAGTAGCCTCAGCTTTAAATTAGCAGCTAAGGTGGATATATGGAAAAAAAATAGCTAGACTAGTTAAGATATATAACATGGGGAAAAATTCCAACAACAACCCTTGCTGTAACCAATTGAAAATCTCATTAGAATTGTTAAGGAGAATTTCAAAATGATCATAATTTTTTTGGAAGCTGCAATCTTAAACACTGCCATTACTAATGAAGTAATTCTTTTTTTAGTCGATATTTTCTTTCCTCCTCATCCTCTTCTTCCTCTTTCTCCTGCTCTTTGTCCTCTATCCTCTACTTTCACTTCCTCCTTTTCTTTCTACTCTTTCTGCTTCTCCTCCTCCTTTACCTCCTCATCTGGTCTATGCAAGATATTGGGGATCCCCATACTGGGAATATTGGGCCTTGGGTTATGTTCCTCAGATGGGGCATAGCAGAGGATTTTCCTCCTTTATTGTTTGGCAGAGATATCCACTGAGATCACTTTCTATTATAATTCTGTGTTTTTATATTTAAATTTTATAAATAAACACAAGAGACAGCACAGTATGGTCTAAGGTTGCTGACTTTGCCTTCAGAAGAGGTAGATTCAAATCCTCTGACAGCTTTGACACTTATTAGCTGTATGTTTGCGGAAAATCACATAACCTCTCTGTGCCTCAATTTTCTCACTCGTAAAAATCTCACTTTCTCTACTTACTTTTTTTTTTTTTTTGCTTTTTGGAGGGCAGTTGGGGTTAAGTGACTTGCCCAAGGTCACACGGCTAGTTTTTTTTTTTTTTTTTGGTGTGTGTGTGTTAAGTGTCTGAGGCCGGATTTGAACTCAGGTACTCCTGACTCCAGGGCCGGTGCTCTATTCACTGTGCCACCTCGCCGCCCCTCTCTACTTACTTTTAAGACTATAATTTGTGTTATAAAAGTTCCTTATGTCCACTCCTCTTCCTAGAAATGCTGATGAGAAAAGAGATCCATACAACACCAGTAAAGAAAAAGGAAATTGTATCCAGGCATAAAGACCCTAAATAAGATTGTGCTTATCCACCCCTCTTCACCCTGGTAGAGATTTCTGGTCTGACATTCCTCATCATTTTTTTCTGTGCTATAGGTGAGATGGAAGGCCACCAGTGGATGCTTAGATTCACAATTTCCTACTTCTTGCAGCTCACACTGGATGCAAAACAGATGACCTGGGATAGACTATGGAGAGTTTATACTGACTGAGGGAAGAGTGGCACAGATAATTCAAAATAGCATATTATACAAAACCCATTTCTACTTCTTTTTATAATATATGCATATACATATATATGTTATTTTGATGAGAAGAAATATTTTTCTTCTTAATTATGTTTTCTTTCAGAGAAAGCTTGCCTCTTTTGGGAAATTTGCTAAAAGTTACCCACAAAGTGGATAATTCACATGTGGTTAATGGAGTTAACTGTATATGGTAGAGCCCCAAAAAATCAGAACATGTTCATTTTCCAGGTAACTGAAGAATATTTCTAGATGAAACACTGAGGTTAAAAGTTCTGGTTTTTAAGCATCTATGTGAATTGGTACCATATTTGAGGAAGGACATGGATAAGCTGGAGATGATTCAGAGAACAATGACCATGACTGGTGAAAGGTCTTGAGATCATTACATAGAAAGAACCTAAAGTTTTTGTTTTGTTTTGTTTTGTTTTTACCTTAGAGAAGATGTGACAGATAGAAAAGGGTTAAGTTTCTACAGGCCCCTGAAGGAGGTAAGGAAACTTGTAGGAAACAACACTAGTCTTCTTCTTATTGGTTGTCCCCAAATTTGGTGTGTAGATATGTAAGTAAGAGATTGAAAGACGTTTCATTCTGATTGGGTAGGAGGGTCAAAAGAATAATTATGATAATGAAGGATTGTCAACTGTAACTCTCATTGGCTGTCTCTAAATTTGGTGTATAATGAGGGACTGGAAAACACTATCCCTTGATAGGATACTAATTCATGAATAATTATGGTAATGAAGGATTGAGATTGCTTTGTACTGATTAGCTAGTTACTCATGAAGAGATATGGTGAGCGCAGCTCACCAACCAATGGTGAGACCAGACAGGGGAGTGGGCCATAGTTAGGATTAGGATAATACAAACCTGTGAGCTTCCGAAATTTGCACTCTCTATCTGATGCCACTCGAGTGATGAGGATTGTGTCCTTTCTCATAAAAAAAGAATAAAGGACTTTCTGCATTCTGACTCAGACTCTGATTTTAAAAAATCTGATAGTGGTCTCTGTCCCACACACAGGGAAAACATTGGGGTTTGGGAGTGGGACATAACACCTGTTTTAAAGGTGAATATTTAAAGGTGAATATTTGAGGAAAGGTTTAGGCTCATTCTTCTTAGTCTCTAAGAGCAGAATTAGGGTCAATGGATATAAATAGCAGAGAGGCAGAGATATATGCTGGATGCAAGGAGAAATGTCCTAGTAACTAGAGCTATCTCAAAGAGAAATGGGTTGCCTCGGGAAAAAATAGCTCCTTCCTCAATAAAACAAAGGAAAAAAAATTTCATGATAAAGCTTTTACTTGTGAAATATTTTTTCCTCTAAAATATAAAATGTGAAAGTATGCATCTATACATACATATGTACGTGTATGTGAATAATTAAAATGTTTACATGAAACTCTCCAGCTTGAAAAACTGGATTAATTTGCTCTATTTTGTTATAAAATGTCCCCAAATTCACTCTGCCCTTTTCCTATGCTTATTTAATGGCCCAGATCAGCACTGATGGGATCATTCATTTTGCTTCAAACTCCCAAATGTTGTATGGCCAAAGAGGTTTGGGAAACTTTTAAAACAGATGAGGATTCCTAGGAGTTGGTCAAAATTCTTTTTACCCAGTTGTTTCCCCCAAACTGTTGCTGCTATGGTACTACTCTTCTTGGTTGCTTCCAATTCTAGGAGAGAGGAAGGAGAGCTCTGGATTTACTTTTTGCAAAGTTCATCAAATATTTCTGTGGTGTTCTGCTCCCTCCTCCTTCCCCCTTTCTCTCTCCTCCAACAATATCATCTCATCTACCTCCTTCTATATCCCTGGCATGGTTTCTCTATGGTTTTAAAAATATTTTTTTATATATATAGTCCATACTTTTAATATACTTTTTATATATTTTTCTCTGTGCAGCTTTGTCTTCCTCTCCGGTTGGTATCTTAGTAACATTCTCTCTCTCTGGGAAGACCAGTATCTACCTTTTATTCTCTCCAGTTCATGGAATATGGGAAGGGTTCCATTTTAATTTATACTTGCAAGAAACCACT
>CM053600.1:54359235-54410226 GCA_028646575.1 Pseudocheirus occidentalis
GTTTTCAAAGTCCTTTTTCAGTTTATGTATAGCTAGTAGGCATTCTTCCAGTGTCTTGGAAGCATTTGGTGAGGGAGTTCTGACTGAGTTGTCTTCCTCCCGCTCCATGCTTAGGTCTTTTTTGTCTACAAAAAAAAGATCCTTGAGTTTTATTGGTATTCTTACTTTGCCTCCTTTTTCTCATGTTGGCCAGTCTATTAATTACTTGGTTTTTTAGCTTTGTGGAACTCTGCTTCCTGGAGGGGAAAAGCTCTGTCCCAAATTTCTGGGGCCTTCACAGCTGCCAGAACTATTAGTGGGATGCTGCAGCCCCCTAGCTGAAATCGCATCCCAGGACCACCACTCAAGACCACAATCCTGATCCAGACTGCTCAACGCAAGAGCCCTTGGCCTTGATCAATTGCCTCAGCCCCACTGTTATCTGCAGGCCGAGGGCTCTGAAGCAGCCCAGTAGAGGCTGCTGCTGCTTTCAGCCGTTCCTGCTGCTACAGCCGCCTCCCACTGCTTCCTTGTCCTGGGAGCAGTTTGGCCGGACCTACTCTTCTCCTCCCAAATTAGCAAAATCCATTGACCTTTCTCTTAGCCTTTTTTTCCTTCTGGCCTGATAAATGTGGTAACTGTGCCTCCAATGCAGCCCATGTGCTTTCCTATAGACGCGGCTCCCTTCCTGATGCCCTGTGGCCTGACCCGGCCGGGGTTTCGGCCACGGCTCCCAGACTGCTGTGAAGAGCCCCACCTGCTGAGCTGCATGTAGCAACAGATGTGTTTTCTGTCTTTTGGAGAGTTTTGGAGCTTGAAAATCTGTTTAGAGTCCCATTTTATAATTTTTTTAGCATGCTTGTGTGGGAGCTGCGGTGCTTTGCTGCTTCTACACCCCAGTACAAATATTTTTATTCATAATTGTATATAATATATGTGTTGCCATTCAGTCATTTCAGTCATGTCCAACTACTCATGACCTGATTTGGGGGTTTTCTTGGCAAAGATACCGTAGTACCTTGCCATTTCCTTCTCCAGCTCATTTTACATATGGGGAAACTGAGTCAAATAGGATTAAATGACTTGCCTAGGATATCACAGTTAGTATATATCTAAGGTGGGATTTGAACATGGGTCTTCCTGATTCCAAGACCAGTACTCTATCTTCAGTACCACCTAACTCCCCAAATATATGTGTTAGAAAGTTGTATAATAAAATAGATTAGAAAAAGGAAAGACTGAAAGCAAGAGGTTACTGGAAGGTTACCAAAATAGTCCAGATGAGAAAAGACAAGGGTCTGAATCAGGATAGCACTGTAGATGTGGAAGTAAAAAGGATAGCAGGGGTATGAAATATAATTTTGAAGTGGAGTTGACCAGACATGGCAATTGATTGGATTTGGAGACTGAGGGGAAAAAGAATCAAGGATGATTAACTGAACCTGGCTGATGGTATGGATGGTGTTTTCCTTCAGCAAAAGTAGAAAACTTTGGGGATAGAGCAGATTTAAGTGATAAGATAGTAAGTTCCATTTTGAACATGTTGATGCTGATAACCCATCCAGAAATATTTTAGATTTAGAGAAAAGAGACCTTGGAAGTTATCTAATCCAAACACATCATTTTCTAGATTACAAAACTGAAACCCAGAAAAGTTAAGTGATTTAGCAAAGTTAACTGAGGCTCAGAGAGTTTGTTAAGGCACATAAATATTAAGTGGTGGAGGTAAGATTTAAACAGCTTCTTAAATACCCACTCTGATGCTCTTTCTACCACACCTCTAAGAGGCAATTGGCAAAGCAGAAACTGGAGGTCAGCAGAGATTAAAGCTGGTAAAGGAAACATCTGAACATAGATGTTCATTGAATATATTAAATCACTGAGAGAGAAAGAATCTAGAGCAGGTGTTTTTAATCTTTTCAATGCCATAGACCCCTTTTGCAGCCCAGTGAAACCTATGGACCCCTTCTCAGAATAATGTTCTAATATATAAAATAAAATACATAGAATTATAAAGGAAACCAATTATATTAAAATACAATCATCATGTTTTTTTTAATTTCATGGACTTTATTGTAAAGACCCCTGGTGAAGTAAGGGAAAAGAAAAGGACCCGGGAATGAGTCTCAGTAGACAGGCACAGTCAAGGTGTAGTAGATAAAGATCTGCATAAGAGGACTGGTTAGAAAGGTAGAAATATGCACAGGAGAAAAAAATGTTATAGCAACACAGCAAGGAAAAGAGTGTGTTTTGTGGGGTGAGACATATAGGTGGTGGTTAACAGTGTCAAAACTAAATAAAGGTAAAGTAAGATGGAAATTGAGAAAAGCCCTTTGTATTGAACAGTTAAAATAGTCTAGAGTGACCACTGCAGAGATTCGACAGATAGAAATACGAACAGGTATACCGTTGCTGATAAATATCCTATCCAGGATGCCTCTATCTTTGATAGCAAAATAAAATCACAGATATAGAACCAGAAAGGGTTGTAGAGATCATCTAGTCCAAATATCTCATTTAACAAATGCCAATCAGCAAATAGCAACAGCAACCCCCAACTACCTACCAAATAGCATTGTCATTTTCTAGCACTAACCACCTTAATATCGTGTGGATTATAAGGATTAAAATCAGCTCACAATCATGGCTAAGCCAAAATCCTTGGATATCGCAAAATCAGAAACTTCCAAAATTAGAAGAGATTTAAAATTTGTCTAATTCTACATATACCTGAGCAAGAATTGCCTCGAAAACATTCCTAAAAAGTGGTTATCCAGGTTTTGCTTTGTGTGAAAGTCCCCTTGGTAATGATGTCATCACATCGCACTAAGAGCAAGCCTAAACCAACATATCTCCGTTTTCCCCTAATTCTGTCAACATTGCCAACTCTGGTACAAGCATAGTATACACACACCCAACCAGCCAGCTAATTATTGGAAAGTAATTCTCCATCAACTTAACACCTCTAACATTGCCCCCAGTAAAAAAGAGGATTAAGTTGTCAGTTTAGAATTTCTCCTAGAAATAACAGAGCTGAGGAAAACAGTGCACAGTACTGTGTCTGGAATAGTAATAAAATCTATGAGCAAGAGTTTTCATTTTATCTGTATGTTTTACTTGTGCATTCTTTTTCTTGAAGATTTAGGAACCCTAATTTGTCTATTTCATGATAGAAAAATACCATGTGCATCCAGATAAAGGACTGATAGACTCCAAATACTTTTTGTGTGTGTGTTTTTTTGGAGCGGGAAGACAAGGCAGTTGGAGTTAAGTGATTTGTCCAAGGTCACATGGGTAGCAAGTGTTAAGTGTCTGGGACAGAATTTGAACTCAGGTCCTCTTGATTCCAGGGCTGGTGTTCTATTCACTGCATACCTAGCCGCCCCTCTAAATACCTATTGAAACATAGTATTTTAGCTTACTTTTTTGGTGTTTTTTTTTCTTTTTGGTCTTTTTTTTCCTTTCACAACTGTAAATAATGTAGAAGCATGTTTTACATGATTGCAGGAATATAATCTATATCAAATTGCTTGCTGTTTTAGAATGAGGTGAGGGAAGATAGGAAGGGCAAAAAATTTGGAACTCAAAATCTTATAAATATGAATGCTAAAAAATTGTCTTTTCATATTGGGAAAAATAAATACTAATTATGTATTTCAGTACAACAGACTAATAAGACATATTCTCAATACACTTTGAAAGTCACGTCTTTATTCAAATTCTGTGCATAATATAAAAGGTCTGTCCATTTTAAGAATGCATGCATAAAACAGAGAAATAGGGGGACCATACCATCCACTGTCAAGCTCAAAGTTCTTTTATCTAACACAAACTCTGTTGCTTTGTTTAAATCCTAACAAATTATATCCTACCTAGGCAAATGTGTTAGACTTTCAGTAGAAGAAAAACTATTGCCATCTTAGTATTTGCCCTCTACAACACTACTATTATGAGGCTTCATAATAGTGTGGATATAATGATGACTTTCAGATTCTCTGACTATGAAAGACTAGCTTTAGCAATTTCTACTAAAACATTGATATGCTTTCTACAAGGGATAATCAACCACATTTAATTTAATTCAATTCAACAAATATTTATTAAGCATCTTTCCTGTAGCCCTGGTAGGACATAAACAAAAACCAACAGTGTCTCTCAAGGGCCTTAAATCTATTAGTAGAATGAAATGGAATTTAAATCAACCCAAGCTTGAAGCCAATAGCTCACAGCCACAACTTCTCCATGAAAAAGTAAATAAAGGAGTTAAAAGAGGTAGTCTCATTATATAGAGAAAAGATTATACTTTATTTATTGTTTCTTAAATATATAACTGTGCTGAATTGAAGTTATACTCTGATATATTTATGCAGATATATTTGGTATAATGCAATGATGTCAAATTAAAATAGAAACAGGGCCACTAAGCCATACATAAGGATTCCTGCGGTCCACATATTGATTTAGAAAACCACACAATAACATTATTGAAAACCACATAAACATTGTAAATGTTTATACTAATTTTATTTGGCAAAATATTTCCCAATCACATTATAATTTGTTTTGGGCTATATTTAGGAGAGTTGTGGGCATGGGGGCTTGATATGGTGAACACAATACTGAGAATGAGAGCATGTGGAGAACTCTATCATAGTTAATATATCACCTCTTACTGGGACTTTAGGCAGGACCTCTTTCATGAAAATATAGAACTTCTTGGATGACTATGTCTCTAGCCATCTAAAGTTGTGGGGAAGACTACAGTGTGTTTGACATCTCTGGTGTAGTAGATAGAATGCAGGATTTGAAGTTAGGAAGTTGTAATGAGAATCTGAAGATCTTTACTGCCCCTAAACCCTTTGATAGGCTTAAGTGGCTCCGAGAACGTTCCATGATTTGAAAGTATACTCTGTCCCCTAAAAGGCTGAATGTGGTCACGTGGAGCCTGTGGCAGGAGGCTTGTTTTTTGGGAATGGCCACATCTTGTTACTTTGTAATTGGACAGTGGGTCAAGAGGTCTGACCCAGGAGAAGCCTATATATACACCCTGATGTGAGGTTTCCTTTGGGGCTCACTTTGAGAAAAGTTGTGTGATATGGCCAGAAGAGACTCTGGAAAGCCGTTGAGCCCCCTGGCTTTGAAAAACCCAGATGTTGGTAATACCCTCTCTGGTAACTTGAATAGGCAATGGATGTGATGGTCAGATGGTTGGAAGCCCATCTGTTGATCTGTTTCTTGGTCTGCTTGTAACTTGTGCTTGTAACTTGTGTTTGTATTCTCTGGAGTTCAGGGTGCTGAATTTTTCCCCTGAACTAGGTAAATGATATGTTTGTTTGATTAAAGTAAGATTGTTAACCCATTTTGAGTTGATTTCCTTTAGAAAAGCAGATCTAAGAACCTGTGCTAGCAGCTGCCCTGGGTATGCTAGGGTGCATGCTGATACAGAAGTATTAACCTACTTTAAACACCAGTTATCCTAGTCAGTATCATTTAACCTTTTTTGGTCTTTTTTTTTCTCAAATGTGACAGAATAGAATATAGAATACAATAATACTTTACAGGGTTATTGTGAAAATCAAATGGGACAATGTATATATATATATATATATATATATATATATATATATATATGTATAATTTTGCAAACATTAAAATCCTAAATATTAGCTATTATAGTCATATGTGTAAAAATTACCTTTTTACATATTAGATATGACCATAAAGATAAATTTGTTACTAAGAAAGGATCATGGTCTGTTGAGAAAAAATACTTGACCTAAAGTTTGGAAGTTTGAGGTTTAAATCCTAGCTCTGCCATTTGATTGTTATGATCTTGGGAAAGTCATTTTAGTAATTCATCTGAAAGAACAAAAGGTCCAGAATATCAAGGGAACTAATAAAAAAAATGCTAGGGAAGGTGGCCTAGCCTTACCAAATCTTAAAATGTATTATAAAGTAGCAATCATCAGAACTACTTGGTACTGGCTAAGAAACTGAGTGGTAGATCAATGGAATAGATTAGGTACTTAAGACACAGTAGTCAACGACTATAGTAATCTACTGTTTGATAAACCTAAAGATCTCAGTTTCTGGGATATGAATTCATTATCCAACAAAAACTGCTGGGAAAATTGGAAAACAGTATGGCAGAAATTGGGCATAGACCAACATCTTGCATAGTATACCAAAATAAAGTCCAAATGGGTACACTATCTAGATATAAAGGCTAATACTATAATCAAATTAGAGGAACAAGGACTAATTTACCTGTCAGATTTATGGAGAATGGAGGAATTTCTGACCAAATAAGAGATAGAGAACATTATTAAATGCAAAATGGATAATTTTGATTACATTAAATTGAAAAGTTTTTGCACAAACAAAGCTAATACAACCAAGATTAGGAGAAAAGCAGAAAAATGGGAAAAATTTTTACAACTAGCATCTCTGATAAAGACCTCATTTCTAAAAGATATAGAGAACTGAGTCAAATTTATAAGAATACAAATTATTTCCCAATTGACAAATGGTCAAAGGATATGAATAAGCAGTTTTCAGGGGAAAAAATGAAAGCTATCTATAGTCATATGGAAAAAAATGCCCCAAATCACTGTTGATTAGAAAAATAAAATCAAGACCACTCTGAAGTACCATATCACACTACTAAATTGGCTAGCATGACAAAAGAGGAAAACTACAAATACAGTGAAAATTGGAACACTAATGCATTGTTGCTGGAGTTGTGAAGTGATCCAGCCATTCTGGAGAAGAATTTGGAATTATGTCCAAGGGACTACAAAAACATGCATACCCTTTGACCCAGCAATACCACTTCTAAGCCTGTATCCCAAAGTGATCATAAAAATGGGGAAAGGACCCACATGTATACTTGCAGCTCTTTTTGTGGTGGCCAGGAACTGGAAATTGAGGGGACGCCCATCAATTGGGGAATGATTAAACAAGTTGTAGTATATTAATGTATTGGAATACAATTTTGCTATAAGAAATGATTAGCAGGCAGATTTCAGAAAAACCTAGAAATATACTTATATGAACTGATACTGAGTGAAGTAAGCAGATCCAGGAGAACATTGTACACAGTAACAAGCACATTGTGTGATGACTGACCTTAATAGACTTACTTCTTCTTAGCAATGCAAGGACCTAAAACAACTTCAGAAGACCCATGATGGAAAATCCCATCCTCATCCAGGGAAAGAAAAGCAGATTAAAGCATACTATTTGCTCTTTGTTTTGTTTTGTTTTGTTTTTCTTTTTCATGGTTCCTCCCATTCATTCTAATTCTTCTACGCAACATGACTAATGTGAAAATGTTTAATAAGAATGTATATGTAGAGTCTACATTGAATTACATACCATCTTGGGGAGGAGGGAGGTGAGGGAGGCAGAGAAAATTTAAAACTTATAGAAGTGAATGTTGAAAACTAGAAAATAATTTATTTATTAAAAAACAGAAAAAAGTCATCTTACTTTTCTGATCATCAGTTGCCTCATCTATAGAATGGAAATCAAAATAGCCACACAATTTGCTTCACAAAACTGTCAAGAGGAAAGCATTGTATTAGCCTTAAAGCCCTACATAAAGTGAAACAATATTTATTTATTGATCTTCTGAGTGGTACTATAACAGGGCACATAAAGAAGACATATCCATCTAAAAAGTTCCACAATTTCATGAAGATTTTGTGCAGTCATCTAGTAAAAGAGTGATATCTTCACAATGATAGAGTTCTCCAGATGCTCCCATACTCAGCATTGTGCTTATTGTATCAAGTTCTAAAACAATATTTTACAATCACTATTATCTCCTCAGTGAAATCCATAGTAATTCTAAAAATGAACATTTTAGCTAACCACTCTAAAAAAAACGAAATAAATTAAAGAAGCATAGTGTCCAAATAATGGCACCAAATTGGATAGGCCACTCACTGAGTTGGCCCTTTCATGTGTAAATAGTTCTGTTATTTGTCCTCTTCTGTTGTAAAACCAAGCATGAGCAGCTTTCCAAAAGACTGCTGCTGTGAAAAGCTTCAAGGTTCTAATTACATAATATAGTGAATTCTCTATTCAGAAGTAAATTAGAGCAAACCATTCACAGAAATCAAAGTACAGCATTCACAATATTATAATATAACAACTTATAAAATGACCACATAGTTTTCACCAAAGTGACCACATAGTTTTAAACAAAGTACCATCATTCAGTAACAACTTAACTCAAGGCAAGCCTCCTTAATGGACACAAAGTACAAGTTCTCCAGAGTTCTCCACCCCTAGATCACATTGTCTTAATCTCTCAGTCAAAAAGTCTTCTTTCTTCTTAATTGGAGATTAGTTTCTAATTATCCTTAATTCATTCATCCTGAAGAGTACAGGATATAGAGTACAAAGTCCTCCCACCCCTAAGCAACAGTAAATCATAATCTTCTCAGTTTGCATTAAATACCCAAGGGGAGGTATTTTCATCTTGACTTGATGCTGGCTCTTAGCTTCCATGGTTCCTCTCCATGGGTCCAGCTCCTTTCTGAATGCATCCAACTTTCACCTGGGTTCAAAGGCAGGCAATTCCCAACTCCTCATCCAGTTCCTTGTCCAGTTCCTGTTCCATATTGAAGCTCAGTGTCCAGCCCACATCAAGTCCTTCACAGTTTCTGTTCCTGGGAAGACAAAGCTTAACAAAGCCACAATAACATTTATGCATATTGCCAGCATCATCATGAATTCACTATCTGCCTGTGAAATCAACACAGGTCTGAGAAATCAATACAAATCATCAGTATAGTCCCAGGACCTCTGAAAACATCAGCAAGACCCTCCTTCAGAACTTCTGTAAACATACAATAAGAAAACCCTCTTTCAGGCCTTCTGAACCAACAATAAGGTCCCGGGGCTTCTGTAATAACCACAACATTCTTTGTCAGCTGACAAATCTGACAAAGTAACATCAAAATAGACAAAGTACCAGCACCACAGCCATGCTTCCTCCCAGTTCGCCTCTTTTCTCATTTCTCATTTCTCAGTTCTCTTCTCAGTTCTTCTCAGCTCTCAATTCTCAGTTCTCTTATCAGTTCTTCTCTCTCCAGCCTGGGCCTCTCTTTATATATGATCATTAGCTCTTCCCTGACCCACCCTTTCCTGTTGCATCAGCAAGTTCTTCCCACTGTGGGATTCACAAGTTCTGTTTCTTAATAAAGGCTTGATGTAATCAAGGGCAAGGCTTCTTGAAACAAGGCACTAAGTACTTGTTTGCTTGCTATTACAAGGGGCAGGGAACATCTTCAAATCCTCATTACCATTACACCTGTCTGTGTCTGTCTTTGGCAAGAGTAGGAAGATTGTCTACTCACTTGACTGCCCCATGTTTCTCTTCCTGCTCTAGCTTTTCCATTCCTGGTCCCAACATATTCTTGAACCACATGCCAGCCCTCTCCCTCCATGGTACACAGTCCTTTTCCTGCCTTCTTCTCTCCCTTCCCCAAGTTCTCTGGGAAAATGGCATTATATAAAAATCACTGCATAAAAAAATTGTTTTACATGAAGTGAGAACTGTCAGTAGGTGTCTGAGTATATGCAGATATACTTGGAAAGATGCTACATTGTATTGAATTTAAAAAGAAGTTTATTGAAGTGAATTGGATTCTAGAAATTCTACAATGCTTCCAGTGATCTTAAATTGCTCATCACTTCCCTCTCAAAAAAAAAAACCAGAATAACAACGCTAACAACATCATTTTAGCACAAATATTGTCCTTATGATATTGTGTGACTGCAGCATCTATAAGGTACAGTGGATAGTGTGCTGGGACTAGAATCAGGATGATCTGAGTTCAAATACTCCCTCAGACACTTCCCAGGTCTGTGACCTTGGGTGAGTCACTTAATCTCTGCCTCAGTTTCCTCCTCTGTGAAATGAGAAAACTAATACCACTTAACTCACAGAGTTATTTTGAGGACAAATGTGACATTTGCAAAGCACTTTGTACATCTCAAATTACTACTTAAATGCTAGCTATAGCTATTATTAATATCACAGTCTCAAAAGATTAAAACTTTCAGATGACCCTCATGGAAAGTTTTGTGGTAGTTATAAGTAGGCTGTAACATATTATCGATTGTAATTTATGTCCTAAAAGTAGGAAAAGACATAAAGTAAAATACAACTAATCATGTATCCAGAATAGAGAATGATGGATACACAGTTTATTTGCTTTAATGATAACCAAAAAATATTGAAAGAACTCATGGATTGGCTCCAGGACCATGGAGAGATCATTTCTGAGGATGTACATAGATAACAATAACACAGGTTGAAAAGGTTGCGATCTTCACAGGTCCAAGTGGAGGCAAATAAGAACATTTTGAAATTATATGCTTGTGAACCTAAATAGTATATTATAATGGAGAAAGCAGTGTGCTTGTAGTAGAAATACCTAGTTTTGGATCTCCACTCCAGCACTCACTAGCTATTAGTTCTTTAATTCATTACTGCTTTCAGCTTCATTTTCTCATTTGTAAAAATGGACGCCTTAAAACACGTATTACTTAATTCAAATGAGTTGGGGTGAAGAAAGTTTAACATTAACCCACTTTTCCAGACTTGTTATACATTACTAATTTTATACTTTTCATGGGTCAGCCAGACTGGCTTCTTCCTCTGCCCTGTCCCTGGGACTTTGAACAGACTGTCTTTTCTTCCTTGAAATGATGCTCCTTTCTCATCTTTATCCTATTCATAGTTTCATTCAAAGCTCAGGCAAGTGTCAGCTTCTATATGAGATCTTATTTCTACTTTTAGGATGAAATAATAATTGATAACACGTCATAGCCTACTAATGACCACTGTAAGCTTTTTCATGGCCTTTGAGGCTATCTGAAGTTCTTAAATCTTCTGAGACTATGATTTTGCGTGGTTTTTAGTCAGACTGTTATCACCAAGAGAATGCTTATGTTGTAAAGTTGTTTGGATTTAGGGCAGTCAGTGCTGAGGGGAGTGGTGAGAAGTTTGGGATCATTGAAGGCATTGTATACTTTTCCATGTTCAATTCAACTTGACACCTTCTTATTTAATTCAACTCAAGGTAGTAACTGTCCAAGTATGCCTGTATATATACTCCAAAATATACATGGAAGGGACATTTCAATGAGTTGTCTGTCCAGCTTCCTGTCATTATCTAGAAAATTCCCTACATCTACTATTCATACTTCTCTCTACTCTGTTCCCATCCCCTACCCTGCCTTGTATCCTTGTGTATACTTTGAATATATTTTAATATAATAATATCTAATAACTATCATTTAAATAGATAAAGTACAAAGTGCTTTACAAATATCTAATTTTCACCTCACAACAACCCTGTGCATTAGATGCTTATTATTATCTCCATTTTAGAGATGAAGAAACTGAGGCAGGCTGAGGTTAAATTACTTGCCTAGGGTCACAGAACTAGTAAAGATATAAGGCAGGATTCAAACAGGAATTCCTAACTCTATACCCAACATTCTATCCAATTTACTACCCAGCTATCTCTATATTGACATAAAGGCTGCTTCAGGAAAAAGCAGATCCCCATCCTTGCAGGTACATAACTAGAGACAAATACCTTTGCTGATATAACTGCTTGGATGACCACTTGTTAGCGGTTCACTCTTCCAAAAGGGGGTGGACTGAACTGGAACTATTAAACACATGGCCTGTGCCTGAATGTAGCCCAAATCAAATTAAAATCTAATAGGAATGTTGAACAAAATAAATAAAAAATACAGTAAATATATATAATGCTAATATGTGGTTTTCTAACTCAATATGAAGCCCATGGGGTCCTTTATGTATGCTTTAGTGGCTCCCATTTCCCTGTGATTTAGGCATCATTGAATTAGATTAATGCTCTTCCAACTGTAAGATTTTATTGTTCTAGGATATTGACTCATTCTTATATTTTGTGAAAGGTTGTCTGAAATATCAGTTTCTTTAGCTCCTTTTTCTCAGTTTTTCTTTGTACTTATTAATCTGCTGTTAGCTCTTGTTCTCTACTGCACATTCCATAATTTAATTAGCTATGTCAATTCATCAATGAGATATGTACAGCTCCTGACACATTTTTAGGAAGATAATTTTGTTGCTAGGATGTATTTTACCTCAAAAGTTCTGACGTTTGTTGAATCTCACCTTTTCTTCTATTTCTTTTTGCTAGGGAAGACAATGAAATTTGATCAGGTTAACAATTAAGAAGTTCTTTAAAACAGTGGTTCTTAACCTTCCTAATGCCGTGACCCTTTAATACAGTTCCTCATGTTGTGGTGACCCTCAAACATAAGATTATTTTCATTGCTACTTCATAACTGTAATTTTGCTACTTTTATGCATCGTAATGTAAATATCTGGTATACAGGATGTATTTTCATTGTTACAAATTGCACATAACCCACAGACTGAGAACCGCTGCTTTAAAAGATTGTTGTTAACTGAGCACTTTTACTTCTCTAGATTTGACATGGGTTTGCAAATTATTTTAAAAATATGATATGCAGCAAAAATTACATCATTCTAAAATGGGGGGGGGAAGGGTAGTTCCAAGGATGTGCTCCAGGAAGATGTTTCAGAAATATTTCAGAAATCATAGCATTTATACTAATTGGCACTGCAGACAATTTGGTATCTCTGAGTCTATGCTGTTGCCTAGATTTATCTTTTCTTCCAAAAATGATGATGGAATATTGAGTATTCTTACTCTACAGAGAAAAATTGAAATTGTTTTTAACCCTAAAGATTACATCAAAAGCATTAATAAATTGGGCAAAGAAAACACTATGTTGTTTTTAAACCTGTTACTGTAAAGCACAAAGTCAAGGAAAGATGTGGCAAATGCTGTATGTGGTTAATTGGGAAACGAGCCAGATTATACAATGTAGGTATTATTATATTAACCAGATAGTTGACAAATCTTTAGTATATACTTTGTAGACAAATCATAAAGAAACACTAAGATATCAGCATTCCTAAACACAATATTTCCAGACTATCATGAAGCCTAGTTGGATATTTTGTATTCTGTTTCAGCCTAGTAACTGAGCATTTTCCTGGCATCCTCCTTAAACAGGAAACAATTTTGATCACAATAGACTTTGTATTAAATACAATAAGATTTAACTTTCATTTAAGTACAAGAAATAAAATTTGAACCAAAATCCTCTGATTCAGGAACTAGGGCTCTTTCCACTGTAGCACACAGCCTCATCACCAATGGATGTCACTCCCTTCCCTAGGTGGGATAGCTCTTGGGAGGACACATTGTCTCTTGTTATTCAGTCATGTCTAATTTTTATGACTCCCATTTTCTTGGTAAAGATATTACAGTGGGTTTGCCATTTCCTTCTCATTTTACAGATGAGGAAATGGAGGCAAACAGGGTTAAATGGCTTGTCCAGGGTCACACAAGTAAGAGATGTCTGAGGTCAGATTTAAACTTAGGAAGATTAGTCTTTCTGACTCTAAGCCCAGCTACCTAGCCCTGTTGTGTCTTACCTGATTGGTAAATCCGCTATTGCACTGGATTTAGCAGTTTATTCCTCAGCTTCTGCTGATATCTACTCTGGCAGTTTCTGCTTTTGACTTAAACATCTGAGGGGACTTCTGATGGCTCTTCTTGCTGTCATCTGTCCTTCTGTCTTTAAAGTTAAGCACTCTTCAGCACACAGTCCTAATCCCTCAATCATTTGTGACTGAAAAAAGACTCACTCAACTTCCACATGTTGGATTGAAATTAGACAAGAGAGTTGTTAGGCCTCGAGAGCAGGCTGTGGGTGCCTGGACAGGAGCCTATGGTCCGCGGTCTGGCCAAGGCCGGCAGGTGAGAGGAGGCCGCCAGGTGCCTCGCAGAGGGTTAGGGCGGGGGAGCCAAGCCGTGGAACCCGTCAGTCTATGCTAAAGGACCTCGGGGCCAGAGTGGAGCTACGTGGGGACCAAGCTGCGCCAGGCCTAGGAGGCTGCCGTCATTGCAGGCCTGAGGCCCGGACCTCAGCATGCCCGGAGTGAAGCTGACCACCCAGGCCTACTGCAAGATGGTGCTGCACGGAGCCAAGTACCCCTACTGCGCCGTCATGGGCTTCTGGCGGCCAAGAAGCAGAAGCCTCAACCTGCACCAGACTCTCTTAATGGATTGTATCCCCCTCTTCCACAGCATCCTCAAGCTGGCTCCCATGCTGGAGGTGGCCCTCAGCTTGATTGATTCATAGCAGAAAGATATTAGCTATGTGATTGCTGGTTATTATCAAGCTAATGAAAGTGTAAAAGATGCCAGTCCAAACCGGGCTGCTGAGAAGGTAGCTTCCAGAGTTACCAAGGGCTTCAAAGACCACACTCATTATGGTGGACAATGGAGTGTGGAGAACCCACGATTCATGTGTATGAGCATCATGAAAACAAATGGCTGTGCAGAAACCCACACTATGATTATTGTGAAGACTGGCCGGAAGCCCAGAGGATCTCGGTATCTCTCTTGGACAGCAGGTCCTATGAGGCCCTTGTGAATTTTGATAACCACCTGGAGGACATCCAAAATGGCTAGACAAACCCAGAGATCCATAGAGCTGTTCTACACCTATGTTAGGGAGGGACTCTACTAACTGATTTGTGGATATTTCCGCTACACTGAAGAGGAAGAAAGAAATATTTTAAAATGTAAATAGAATAATATCCCATACCTTATGTGGAAAGGCAACAGTTAAAAGAAATGGCATGTGGCTCAAAATCCAGTGTGTCTAACTGGCCATCTTTTTAAAGCAAGGATCTGTGGAAGAGATACAGGCTGTGGAGTCCAGCTGTCCCAGTAGATTCTTTCCCAGTTGTATGTTCCTCTAACCTTCACAATCAAAGCTATTTCTGCTTTTTCCAAGACTGTTCCTATTAAACAATTTTAACTAAAAAAAAAATAAAAAAAATAAATTAGACAAGAAATATCTTCCTAAGGATTGGGCCCTCTTTGACAGTCCTTCATTCTATGATATTTTGGAAGAGCAAATTTCACATCATTCAGAGAAAGGAAGTTTAATATACCATGGTATTAAATTCTAAAGGGAAAGTAAGCCTCAGGAAGGAGGAGAAACTCTCAATGAAATTCTGAAGATACCAATCAAGTAAACAATCATTTTTTTAAAATGTGTACTATGTACCAGGCAATATGCTGAGTTCTAGGACTACAAAGAAAGGCAAAAAATGGTCATTGCCCCAAGAAGCTCATAATCTAATAGGGGAGATGTACACCCAAATTGTATGCACAGTAAATTGGAAGTTTTCTGAGAGGGTAGGAAGAATGGGTAAAAGCCTTTTTCAGAAAGTGATATTTGAACTAAGACTTGAAGGAAATCAGGGAAGTCAGGAGACAGAGAGTAAGAGAGAGAGCATTCCAGGCATGGGACATTCAGTGAAAAGGCACACAGTTAAGAAGTGTAGTGTCTTGTGGGAGGAATCACAAGAAGACCAGTTCACTCAATTTAGATTGTGTGTGTGTGTGTGTATGTGTGTGTGTGTGTGTGTGTGTAGAAAAGTAAAGTAAAAGGTAAGAAGTCATGATGGGTTTTAGAAGTCAAAGAGAATATTTTACATTCCATCTTCAAGGTAATAGAGAGCCATCAGAGTTTACTGAATGAAGGGGGAGGGTGATACTATCAGACTTGAATTTTAGGAAGATTACTTTGATATCCAAATGAAGGGCTAACTGGAGTGGAAAGACAATTAAGGCAAGGAGACAAATCAAAAAGGATATTGCTATAGTCCAGATGTGAGGTGATGAAAGCCTATAGTAGGGCAGCAACTGTGTCAAAGGAAAGAAGAGAGAATGTATGGAAAATATCAGTAAAAATAGAATCAACGAGACCTGGAAACAGATTAGGTATGGGGAGTAATAGAAAGTAATGGGTCAAGGATGACAACTAGGGTGCAAATCAAAGTGGTCAGGAGGTTAATGGTATGAGAGTAATAAAGAAGTTTCCAAGAAGGGAGGATTTGTGGGAAAATGTGATGGATTGAGTTTTGGAAATTTTGAGTTTAAGATATCTATAAGGACATCCAATTTGTGAAATCTGATTGACAATTGGAGAGGTGAGAATGAAAGTCAAGTACAGCTGGATAAATAGATTTAAAAATCATGAAACTGATGAGAACACCAAGGAATATAGTAGAGAGAGAAAAGAAACGAGGGTTCATCCTCAGGAGTTACTCATGGTTTCTAGACACAACATGGATGAAGACCCAGCAAAAGAAATTAAGTAAGATAAGTAATACAGGTAGGGAGAAAAGAGGGAACTGTATCATGAAAACCTAGAGAGAAGAAAGAATTCAGGAGAAGGTTATCAAGTGTCAAAGGTTTTAGAGGTCACATTTGTTCTCTCTATATGGGCCTTACTATGTATTGTTTGTGCCTATTCTCTCACCACCCCCATGGACTCTGTTATATACGGGAAAGGTTTGAGGGAAATGCTTTGTAATTGCTCTTTTTGCTATACTGTTTGAGTAAAAAAATGCCTTCTCTAAAAGTTAATTGAGCCTATTGGCTAATTAGTAATGAGAAGCACATCTGTCTGGGTGCATGAACTTAATATGGGAGTGTAACCAAGAAAAGATACTAAAGAAAAAATTCTAAAATGTATTACTAAAGAGATAGTTACTGAACATTTAGCTTTTGTCATGGCTTCATCAAGAATAATTTTTTATAGGGTTACTAGATTAGTAGATTCAGGGGATGCTTTCAGTATAATATACCTAGATTTTTTAAAAAAAAATTAATTCCAGCTTCTCAAGATATTTTTAAGGAAAACATGTAGAGATATAGATTAGATATTCACTTTGGTTAGGTGAATTCATACCTGGTTAAATAGGTAATTATTAAGAGTTTTTATATCATTGTCAAAGAAGGTTACCAATGGGGTATCTTAGGTATCTGTGATTTGACCTATCTTGTTTACTCTTTTGATCAGTGACATTTTTCTTTCAAGAAACATTTATTAAGTACCTACCTTTTGCCAAGCACTGTGTTAAGTGGTGGACATATAAGAAGAAACAAAAGACAGTTCCTGCCCTCAAGGAATTCACAGTATAATGAGGAAACAACAAGTGAAAAAAAAATATGTCCAAAGTATGTCCAAACTATATAGAGGATAACTAGGAAAAAAAATAAAAGAGAGAAGAGGGCTGGGAAAGACTTCTTGTAGGAAATTTATTTTAGTTGGGACTTAAAGGAAGCCAGAAGGTGGAGATGAAGTGGGAGAGAGGGAATGCCAGGCATAAGGGACAGTCAGAGAAAATTCCCAGAACCAAGAAATAAAGTGTTTTATTCTTGGAACAGCAAAAAAGTCAGGATCACTAGAAGGAAGAGTAGATGGTGAGGAGTTAAGATATAAAAAGAAGGAAGGGTTAGTTTTATGAGGTGCTTTTAATGTCAAATTTTGTAATTTGATCTCAGAATTAATAAGGTGCCGTTGGAAGTTATTGAATAAGAGGATGATACAGTTGGATCTATGTTTTAAGAAGATTATTGACCTGGTCAGATTACATCTAGTATATTGTGTTCAGTTTTAGGAACCACATTAACAAGTGAGAGAGCTTCTGAATTGGGGACCAGCGATTGTTAAATTTTCGTTGTGAATATTTGTACTTTAGAAATTGCTAACTACTACAAATTAAGGCTTAATTTATTGTTTTATTGGTTGTCAATTTAAGAAAGTGTTAATTCAGATTAGGCTTAAAATACTTTTTTGAAATACTTTAAAAAAATTTCCTGGAGACCCTATTTGTTAAACATTTACCATTACTAGAGTGCAGCAGAAGGGTCAAACAATGAAATTGTCACCTGTCAAGAGGCCTGGTGACTATAGGGATGAGAATAATAAGAATACAGTCAGTGAATTCTTTCACATTGCTGGGGTTAGGGGTGCGGTATCCCCCCATCTGGAAAATCCACATAAAAAAATATGGCCCTCCCTTTGTACCAAAGAAGTCTGATTTTTTTTTCTTTTTCTTTTATGGAGAGTTTACAGTACCTTATTGTAAAATTTGAGTTAAGTATTTGGTCATGGGCTCTGTCTTGTCTGCTGGCCTTCATGTGTTATCTCTGGCTTCTGTAAAACTCCCCAAACTTTCCCATTAAATTTCTTATGCTGACCTGCAGTATATTGAAACCACGATGTAGAAAGTCATGATGTGGAAGGGATAACTATAATGATAACTGACTTTCATATAATGTTTTAAAGCGCTTTCATATAATGCTTCAAAGCACTTGCAAAGTGCTTTACATCTGTCATCTCATTTGAATATCACAACACTTGATTTCAAGGAGTATATAGGAAAGAGTTGATGCCAACAGAGAAGGACCTCAAGATCATACCATATGTTCTAGGCCAATCAAAGCAATATAAACTCAGTATTGAAATACAGTGAAACATACATGGTTCATATAAAATTTGAATAAAAACAAATAGCAGTAAAAGGATACAATGACTGATTCATAAGGATGTTGCTCTAATCTGCCTCCATATTCATCATAAGCAGCCACCCTAGGGTCAGAAAGACATCCTGACCAGCAGCAGGAATTCTGCCAAGAATAAGATTCAGTAGGCAGACATGTGAAGTCTAACATTTGAGTTCAAATCAGGAATATTGATTCCCCATAAGCTGTACTTTTTATGCCTTGAGTAACAAGGGAGCCATGCTAAGGGCTCAAGACCTAGTGCCCCAGAGCAACCAAGTCCTGGAGACAGTTACCTTGCCCTGGAAAAGGAACACAGCTCATTTTAAGTGAAACAGATGCTGCTCTTATCAAGCCACAGGAAATCTATTAACAAAAAATGGGTATGTATGTTTATCCTGGAGAAATCAAGAAATCTATGGAACAAAATAGCTGTCTTGAAGTTTTTCAAAGGCTTTCATATGAAAGAAAGATTAGGCTTCCTTTGTTTCCAGAGGTCAGATCTAGAGTGACAGAGAGGTCCTAATGGGTAACAGAGAGGCAGTTACCAACAACTAATAAACTTCCCTTATATTTTTTGGCTCACTCATTTCCATCATGTCTGACTTCATGACTCCATTTGGGGTTTTCTTGAGAGTGATTTGTTATTTCCTTCTCCAGCTCATTTTGTAGATAAGGAAACTCAGGTAAACAGGGGTAAGTGACTTGCCCAGGGTCATGCAGTTAGTAAGTATCTGAGGCCAGATTTGAACTCAGGTCTTCCTGACTCCAAGACTGCTACTCTATCCACTGAACTACCTAGCTGCCTCTCCTCATACATAAAGTTATCAAAAACTGGAATGGGTTATCTCTGAAGGTAGAGAGTTATCGTTCAGTAAGTTTATTATCAAGAAGACTGAAAGACAGCTTATCAGAAATAGTATAGAAATAATTCTCCATCTGACAGAGGCTGAACTAGACAGCTTCAAAGCTTCTTCCCAACTCTGAGATTTTGTGATATATAACTTTTCTGATTCCAGACAGAGTTGCAATTCTAATTCCATCTAATCATAAAAGGTAATACATTGAATCTCAAAAATAATTTCTCTTTCATTTAATTTCCTTTGTTATTAGTTTTGGCAAAGAAGGAAACACATTTTTACCAATTTGATTCAATTCAACAAGCATTTATATTTAGAACCTATCATGTGCAAAGCATTAGGGGTAGCATGGAGTAATGCATAGACAGAATTGTAATCAGGAAAATCAGGAATCTAGTCCAGACCCTGGCACATACCAGCTATTGTATCACAGAAAAGTTGCTTATCCACTCAGTAACAGATTACCCCAGACAATTAGTTATCTGCATTAGCAGTCTCCAGAATGGAGATGTTTTCAGAAGTTCATAAGTCAATAATGCCCACAGCCAACTGCCAACATAGTCAATTCAGAGGTTAGGGAAGGAGGATTCCTGTAGCTGTCACACACACACACACACACACACACACACACACACACAAATTAAGCTATTCTTTTAAGAAAAGGTTGAATTTTTAAAATGAAATAGAGGCAAAGTTGGAGTTTTAGATAATGATAACAGTATTATCAAAGGCATGGAGGTTAGAATGTACAAGAAGCATTCAGGGAAAGTGAATAGCCTAGTCTAGCTATGTCTTAAAAAAAATTACTAAGAATGTGTGATTAAATATAGTGGGGAAGGTAATTGGAGGAATCAAAAATAACTCTAAGATATAGAAGGCAGAAGAGGTAATAAAGGTATAGTATATCGTGTTGTATCATTCTATGATGACTGATCTTACATGTTTGTCTTGTAAGAAGCTTGCTAAGATATTTTATTTCCTTTTCTGCTTATGAATTTTTCACTCATAAATTCAATTTGACTTACATATTCATATGTAATATGTATATGTGTGTGTGGATGTATATGTGTGTTTGTCCTAGCCTTGTCTTTAGGTGGTTTATTATCTAGCTGGGGGGACAACAAATAAATGTATGAATTAGCTCATGCATAGCACAGTTAGGTGTCATAGTGGACAGAGGACTTAACCTGAATTCAAGAAGATGAATTTCACTGGAGCCACAAACACTTACTAGCTCTGTGACCCTGGACAAATCAATAACCTCTATCTGACCTGATTTCCTTATCTGTGAAATATGGATAATAGTATAACCTAAATCCTAGGGCTATTGTGGGGATAAAATGAGATAATATTTGTAAAGCACTTTTAAAACCTTAAAAGCTATAATTAGTATTATTATGTTATTAATTATATCATAGAGTTATAATTATTATTATTAAGCTATTATTATTATAAAGAGTCAACAGACACCAAATAGTAACACAAAGGGAATCATCAAAGAAATATGCAAAACTTTTGGTTGTTATTGTTAGCTAATATGATATTGAGCAACCTGTTGACACAATAGATAAAGTGCCTGGCCTGGAGTCAGGGAACTGATCTCGATTTCAAATTTGGCCTCAGACCCTTACTAGCTGTGTGATTCTGGGAGAGTCACTTAACCCTGTTAGCCTCAGTTTCCTCATCTGTAAAATGAGCTGGAAAAGAAACTCAAAAACCCCTGCAGTATCTTTGCCAAGAAAACTCCAAATGGGGTCACAAAGAGTCAGGAACAACTGACATGATTGAACAACAACAATACGAAATAACGTATTATTGAGTTCAAACAAACAAAGTTGAATTTCGTTTTACTTTCTTTAGATGAATACCATCTTCATGGAGTTACCGAACCTAGCTACTTTTTTGGCACTTTTAATATAAAGGGAAAGGATTTCTAAATGGATGGATTAAACTGGAATCCATTTACTCTCAAGGAAATGAAACTTTACTTAAGCACTCAAAATAAGCAGTTTGCCTCCCTGTGGAGAAACGTATAATACTGATCATTTTACACATTAAACCTTAGATAATTATTTTTCTCCACATTATCCATACTCAATACATTTTACATTTTTTTGCGTATCTACAAGGAGACAACATGGGGGAAATGTACAACTGAATCAGCAACAGGGATTAGGGGAATGACAAGAAAATCTTTTGTTTTATATTCCACCACCCAGTGAAAAATACTTGTGGCTTTTGTTTTCAGGTTTATATTCTGGTTTCATTCTTCTCAAATTCAGGGGGAGAAAAAACAGAGCTGATAATATTCATTGTCTGTTTTATTTTTATTATAAAAATCAGTGTTTAGAAAAGTTCTTACCTTGCAACAAATATAAGCAAATAATAAGTTGTATTTAATCAATGGTTTTTCCACATACCAAAATCAAAGTTGTTATTTTTTTATTTTACAAGTAATGTGAGAATCAACATTTTTTATTGTTCTTTGGAGTATGAAAAGAACTTTTTTTGACCTTTTAATAAAATACATAATTAAATATATTCCTCTAGTACAATACTATATGTATTTTGAGTGAATTTTATGTTTATTTTTAGTTTACATCATTCATTTACACAAGATTTTGAGTTACAAATTTTTCCTCCATCTTTCCCCTACTCACCTATTGACCATCCCAAAACAGTAATCCCACTGTATACACCCTCCCCCAATCCGTTCTCTCTTATATCTTCCCCCATCCCTCCTCCCACTTTCCAGAAGGGCAAGATTGATCTCCATACCCCAGTGTCAGTATATCTTATTTCCTAGTTGTGTATAAATAATAATAATAATAATTTTAATATATATTTGATTTTACAGTTTTGAATTGCAGGTTCTTTCCCTTCTTCCCTCATCACCCACCCTTGCTGGGAAGATACGCAATTCAATATAGATTGCGCATGTGTAGTCAAGCAAAACATTTCTGTAGTGGATATATTATAGAAGACTGACTATATTTCCCTCCATCCTATCCCACCACCCACTAGTCCTCTTGTCTACTTTGACTCTGTCCATTTTCAAAAGTGTGTGCTTCTAACTACCCTTCCCCCCCACCTCCCCTCCACTCCATCCTCTCCCCTTTCATCCACTTCCCCCCTACTCTCCTGTAGGACAAGGTAGATAATTTAGCATGTATGTCATTCCCTCCCTAAGCCAAATTCAATGAGAGTAATATTGATCCATTCCCTTTTACCTTACTGTTCTTCCGCTCCATTGCAACAGTTATCCCTTGCCTCTTCTATATGAGATAATTTATCCTATTCTGTCTCTTTCTATTTCCTCTCATTATATTCCTCTCACCTCTTAATTTTATTTTTTAGATGTCATCCCTTCCTATTCAACTGATCAAGTGCTCTCTCTCTATGTATACATGTACACACACATAAACACACTCAATTTGTATTTATATACACGTATACCCTCCTTTACATACATACATATGTATGTATATATACATATACATATATTCCATTCAACTATCCTCATAATGAGAAAAGTCTTATGAGTTACAATTATCATTTTCCATGTAGGAATGTAAATAGCTCAACTTTAATATGTTCCTTATAATTTCTTTTTTCTGTTTAACTTTCCATGTGTCTCTTGCTTCTTGTATTTGAAAGCCAATTTTTCTGTTCAACACTGTTTTTTCACCAAGAATACTTGAAAGTCCTCTATTTAATTGAATGACCATATTTTCCCCTGAAATATTATACTCAGTTTTGCTGGGTAAGTGATTCTTGGTTTTAATCCTAGTTCCTTTGACCTCCAGACTACCATATTCCAAGCTCTTCTATCCCTTAATGTAGAAAATGTTCGATCTTGTTCTATCCTGATTGTGTTTCCACAATATTCAAATCGTTTCTTTGTGACAGCTTGTAATATTTTCTCCTTGACCTGGGAACTCTGGAATTTGGCTATGATATTCCTAAGAGTTTTATTTTGGGGATCTTTTTCAAGAAGTGATCAGTGAATTCTTTCAATTTCTATTTTGCCCTCTAGTTCTAGAATATCAGGGCAATTTTCCTTGAGAATTTCTTGAAGGATGATTTCTAGGTTCTTTTTTTATCACAGCTTTTAGCTAGTCCGATAATTTTTAAATTATCTCTCCTGGATCTATTTTCCAGGTCAGTGGTTTTTTCAATGAGATATTTCACATTGTCTTCTATTTTTTCATTTGTTTGGATCTGTTTAACAGTATCTTGATTTCTCATAAAGTCATTCACTTCCATTTACTCCAATCTAATTCTGAAGGAATTATTCCCTTCAGTTAACTTTTGAAATTCTATTTTCCATCTGGCAAATTCAACTTTTAAAGGCTTTCTTCTCCTCATTGGTTTTTTTGGCCTCTTTTGCCATTTGTGCTAGTCTATTTTTTAAGGTGCTGTTTCCTTCAGTATATTTTTCAGTCTCCTTTAGCAGGCCATTGACTCACTTTTCATTGTTTTCTTCCATCATTCTCATTTCTCTTCCCAATTTTTCCTCCACTTCTCTTATTTGATTTTCAAAATCCTTCTTGAGCTCCTCCATAGCCTGTAACTAGTTCAAATTTTTCTTGGAAGCATTTGACGCAGGAGTTTTGACATTGTTGACTTCTTCTGGTTCTACATTTTGATCTTTTTTGTCCCCCAAAACAGGATTTTATGGTCTGATTGTGCTTCCTCTGCTGGCTTATCTTATCAGCCAATTACTTGCCTTTTGAGCTCTTTACCAAAGTAGAACTCTGTTTCCAGAGTGGAGAGAACTGTGTCCCAGATTGCTGGGGTTTTCACAAATGTTGTCAGAGCTATGAGGAGGATGCCCTTTCTACAGACACCCCAAGCTCTGGAACACTGGCCACACACCCCAGGACTACCACCCAAGACTGTGATCCAGATCCAAGCAGGTCACAGCAAGAGAAATTACCCTCTGAATGGTCACTTCATCTCCCTATAATCTGCAATGTAGGAGCTCTAGAGGTAGGCACACAGCAGCAGCAGCAGCTGCCAGCCCTCTACCACCTCTCATTCTGGGGGCAAAGGCTGGACCACTCTCTTCTGTCACCTGGTTCTAACAGCCTTCCTCAGTTATTTTTTACTTTCTCTGTGGGGTTTATGGGTTGAGAAATCTGGAAACCACCACAGGTGCTGGTGATTCACCCTTCCAAAGTCTGCTCTGGCTTATCAGGGCCACCCCAGTTCCGGGAACATGAGGCTCATGCTGGACTGTGCTTGGCTCCCAGTCTGGTGTGATAGGCCTTTCCTAGTGGCATACCAGGCTGCTTTCAGTGGGAGATTTGTTTCTCTCTGGCACTTTGTGGGTTCTGTAGCTCTAATATTTGGTTAAAGGCATATTTTATAGGTATTGAAAGTGTTTGGAGTGGGGGCTCATCCAAGTTCCTGCTTTTACTCTGCCATCTTCCCAACTGTTAAAAACATCACTTTCCATTATCTCTCTGGTTGCTAGGAGCTACATTTTAAAAATGTAGTTTTTCGACCATCTATAACATTAACTGCTGTTTTTGTAATTTTCTTGTACTGGCAATCAGCACTGAATTACATAAATGTTGACATTCTTTTGATAATTGAAACCTAAAAAACAAAAGAAAATCAAGGAATTAACACACTTCTTTTTATCATTCACACAAAGATAAAAAGAAATATTATTTCATACACCTTGTCTGGGATTTTCTCCATCCTTATGTCCACCTCCTGGCTTCCTTGGCTTTGATTAAGTCCCAACTAAAATCCACTCTTCTACAGTTTTTCATGACCTCCCTCAATACCAATGCTGATAGACAGACAGACGGACAGATAGATAGATAGACAGACACACAGATGGATAGACACACAGATAGATGTGTATGTACATATATACATATATGTGCATATATACATGTACATCTTTTTTGTACGTAGTTTCTTGTATGTTATCTCTTCCCTTAGATTGTGAGTTTTTTGAGAACAAAGACTATCTTTTGGCTTTCTTTGGATGCCCAGTACTTAGCACAGTGCCTCTCCTCATGCCTTATAGATCACAAATACTTTATTCTAGAGGAGAGTCATAAGGCACTAGTTATCAAGTTATTACAAAGTAACATCACACACAAAAGAAAGAAATAACAAAAGAAAGAAATGCTGATATATTATATCAATAGCAAATTGCTTTCTACCAATATGGAAGTCATTTCTGAATCATTAATATGCAGTCAGACCATTGACTTGTTGGAGAAAAGCTCAAAGGAAACACAAAATAAAAATAAGAAAATATGACATACACGTGAAAAACTCCAACCTGAGCTATCTAAACAAGTTGTTGATGAAAACAATGAGCATTGGATATAAACCAGACTAATACAGATTATCATGTTGTCCTACAGAAGTTCAATTGATATAAAATCTATTTCTCAAACTGGAGAGCAGGAATCTAGAAATAATCTTAAGCCAAAAGTGCTTGATCTCCTTATCAAGAGATTCGACAGTCAAAGGCAAAAACAATTTTGAATAGAAAGTTATCTGCAAAAATCTTGAAGGAGGGGAATGATCTGTGGTACCTCCTAAAGTAATGAAAAGCAGCAATAGGAACAAGTAAAGAGAAACTGAATGATTTAATTAAGCTAGATCATCCCAAAAATATTTTAGCATGAAACTAGAAAAACAACAGTAAGATGAAAAATGGAAAAGTCTGTCAAGATTTCTTTAACAGGCCTTTTTTCTCCATCAAAGAAAATATCACATTTGATCCTAACATCAGAGTTTCTGGCATGTTGTATGCATAAGAATAAATGACACTAAAGAAAGTAAAGATGGAAACAACAGCTGGAGTAGCCCAAGTATAGACACAGGAATTCTGGGCTGGAGGGAATGCAATTCTGATGGAACTGAGACATTGATTCTCAAGTTACACCTTTGGGAGAATAATCTACTCATGAATTGAGGTCACCCTTTAATAAAGGTATGAGGATGGAATAGCAGGCTTTAGAAAAGATATTCTATGACAAACCAAATCTTTATAATCACATAATTGATTGAAAGGTACAAGGGATTCAAGACGATTATACATATCTGTGAACTATTAAGAAAAACAGAAGCTTGATATTATCTCCTCTAATTAGGTGGATGTTTGTATTGTCTTAAAATGTGTCCATTTATTAATACTATGAAGGGATATGCTAGATTTTTTTTAAATATATAAAAGTGATAACTTTTAAGGACAAAGATGTCTGCCACTGTCACACAGATCAGAGTCTGAATGGATGAAGGATTATCCTGTTACGGGAATCTGAAGATCTTCCCTGCCCATAGGCCCTTTGATAGGCTTAAGTGGCTCTGAAAGCCTTCCCTGATTTGAAAGTATACTCTACCCCCTAACAGGCTGAATGTGGTCAAATGAAGCCTGTGACAGGAGGCTTCAGGAATGCCCACACCTTATTACTTTGTGATTGGGCAGTGGGTCAAGAGGGCTATGACATTCTCTGATCCAGGAGAAGGCTATATATACAGCCTGATGTGAGGTTTTGCTTTGGGTCTCACTTTGGAAAGAGTATGATTTGGCCAGATGAGACTTTGGGAAGCAGTTGAGCTCCCTGGCTTTGAAAAACCCAGATGTTGGTGCTTCCTTCTCTGGTAACTAACTAGGTGTGGATGTAATGGTGAGACAGCTGGAAGCCTGTCTGCAGATCTGTTTTTTTGTCTGCTTGTAATTTCTACTTGTATTCTGTTTGTATTCTCTGAAGTTCAGGGTGCTGACTTTTTCCTTGAACTAGGTAAATGATATATGTTTAATGGATTAAAGTGAGATTGTTAACCCATTTTGAGTTGCTTTCCTTTAGAAAAGCAGATCTAAGAACCTGCACTGGTAGCCATCCTGGGCATGCTAGGGTGCTTGCTGAAACATATCCATAGATTCTCAGGTCCTCTGGATGCTTCTATTTGTGGATGGCACTGTGCTTACTGCATCAAGATCTGAAATATGGCTGTCTTCTAAATTAGATTCATAATTACTCAAAGGAGTTTGACTTATCAGTCTACAATACAAAACAAAATGGATTAAAATGCTTTTTTTCAAACTACAGTTAAATAGAAAACAATAGAGCTTGTGAATCAGCATCTTTTCCTTAAATATAACAGATGAACAATAAACAGAAGTCATAATTGGATGAAGGCAAGTAGGCTGGGTTGCTTTTAACAGATTGTACAATGTTTTTAGTGACTATGTTTCTTCTTGAAACAAAGACTCACATTTTTAACATCAATATTCTTCTGGTTATGTACTAATTGATGTGAGTTATGGAATATCACAGCCTCCTAAGATTCAAGATTGAGCATCTCCCCTCGTGCAGTGGAGAGATATAAGGTGGAAATGAGCAGACTGTGACATATTAACAATGAAGACTTGTGCAAAAATGGCACAATATAAATAGATTAAGAAGGAAGGTATGCCAATCTTATAGTAAATGTAAAAGATAATTGATGGATAGTCTGCATGTTCTGTTACTATCCAAACAATGTCAAGAGATCTAAATAAAATACCCAGCATGCTGAGAGGACATTATTAAGTGTCACACAGAATGTAAAGGTGTGTATCAGTCAGGATCTGTTCCAGTAGAGTTAATACGTCAGACATCAATGGGAGCATAGATGCAACATAGTATTAAAAGGGTCTTATTTATAATAATACCAGCTGTGGGGGGTTAACTTCAATATTTGTTTTTAAACTTCACTATATACTTTAAAAATACATAGGCATGGGAATCAAAGATAGAGCAGAACCTGACAAGACAACCACTTTGCCCTTTAGGAGAGGAGGATAGGGGGCTGTGTTGGCTTTTGGTAGAATTTCAGAATTGGTGAATTCTGTCCTTTTTTTTCCTCCCACATTCACTTCTGGATCCATCTAAGCCTCTTCTCTACTTCTAGTGGTTGCCCCCTTTTTATGCCCCCATTAGACCCTTTCATTAGACTGCAGACTTCTTGAGAGCAGGGACTATCTTTAGCCTTTTGTTGTTGTATCCTTGGCACTTCGCACAGTGCCTGGCACGTAGTAGGGTGCTAAATAAATGTTTATTGACTGACTTACTCCTCCATGGAGGAGCTCAGTCATTGTATGTTGCCGCTGGTAATCTAAAAACCTTACGCATAATTAATTTTTAAAAATAAAAATAAATAAATAAAAACCTTAAGCACATAAAGCACTCTACCCAAGCCTGCTTTTACCCAAAGTGTCCCATTATCTAAAACTACCTTTTTGCTCCTCTTCCTGCTATTCCCATCTTCCAGTCAACTTCCTCATTTCCTTTTGTGCCTATTCTTAAGAAAACTCTCTGATTAAACTATATTGATTTGTAATTCAGTTCTTACATTTCCTAATATGTCTTTCTTCCTAAGCTTCATAGAGACTCTAGCTTTTCAAACATCTCAGTACTGAACATTGTATCATGATATTTTATACTGTTCTAAAAATTAAGCTGTCTGCTTAGTGTTAAAAATAAATTTTAAAAGGTCCTACATAGTAGGTGACTTTCCTTTAACTACCTTGTTATCAGAGTAAAGTATCCTTTGTCACCTTCAACTCCTAATGAGCCCTAATGTCTGCTTCCCCAGAGTAGCTACTTTTTTTCTTGGAAGACAGACAGCCAAGGTTTTGCTATGGTGGCACTTTCTTGGTTCTCAGACAGCTCTAAAAGCCTCCTAAAATCAAAGACCAGAAGAATAGATAACTTTTATCTTTTTCTATAATAATATAAATACTAGAAATATAAATATAAATATAATGAATCTAGTAATTATAATAATTACTTTTTCACCATTACAAAACAGCTAGCACTTTGGTAAGTTGCTTCCAATTTAAGAAAGTAATTTTGCATAAAATTTATTTTTGACCAAGAACTTTTGGCTCTGAGTTTTGCTTTAAAGGCCTTACCTTTCCCCTTCAAAAATCTTCTTATCTGTTAATTAAATAAGAATGTCACCATTCTCTATGAGGTCTAGAACAGAGGAGTCAAATACTAGACTCTAGGGTTTCTATGCTCCCCCAATACTACTGAATACTGAAACAGATTAAAATGTAATTGGAAAATACTCAATAGGAAAAAAAACAATAGACCATAAATAATGCTAATATGTGGTTTTCTAAATCAATATATGACCTTAGGGATCACTATATAAAGTTTAGTGGACTACCTTTCTCTTTGAGTTTGATTGGTCTATGATTTAACCCCTAATCCATTCTGAGCCATGAAAGACATTTAACCTCAATCTTCATCCTCTGAGGGGTATTGCCCAAATTAGTCTCTAATGATAGAACAGTGGTTCTCAACCTTCCTAATGCCATGACCTTTTAATACCAGTATATGGGCATATCTGCATGTGGACGAATGCTCCTAGAGATGGATAGAGGAGCAGTGACTTGATTGGTTCATAAGACCATCAGAAATATGTGTTTTCTGATGGTCTTAGGTAACCCCTATGAAAGGGTGGTTTGACCCCAAAGGGGTCGCAATCCACAGATTGAGAACCACTGTGATAGAATGTGTAAGATCTATTTCGAATATGGGGTACTTTCTTTTAGACTAGGTGTTCTTAATTTGGGATTGTGGATTGTCAGCAGAATTTTGAACACCAATCAGACTGTACCAGTTTCTAACCAGAGAATGGCCAGAGTCCAACAGAGCAGGCTGGAGGCAAGTGTGTCAAGACACAAAGTAGTGGCATAATTTATTTCAAAGCGAGTAAAATAGGGTATGTGGTATCAGGAAAGACTCTTGTTTGGTTAGTTATTTCTACTTGCTGAGGCATCCAGGGAAGAATCAAACCAGACCGTATTCTTTGAGAAAGAGGTCATCAGCTGATATTGGTCAAGGACAAGAGCTCCTTCCCATATGAATTCTATTATCTTGGGTCTGAGAGAAGCTTAATATGAACGTCTGTATGTAGATGGATCAGGACAGATTTGTGAAGATAATTTCCTTCATCACCTCCATCATTCTCTATATAATGCTGGTAAAGCCTGCTAGAGATAAGATAGTATAATTCAGTAAAACCTGACCAGACTGGTCTTCCAGTGCTTAGTTCATGTAGTAAAAATCAGTTGATGGGACAGCTAGGTGGTGTAGTGAATAGAGCACCATCCCAAGAGTTAGGAGGACTTGAGTTCAAATCTGGTCTCAGACACTTAACACATTTTCTATTTAGATAGATAGATTAGATAGACAGACAGACAGACAGACAGGCAGGCAGACAGACAGAGAGACAGACAGACAGACAGATAGATACATAGATAGATAGATAGATAGATACATAGATACATAGATAGATGGATGGATGGGTGGATGGATGGATGGATGGATGGATAGATATACATACACATATTCTAGTTTTACCTGCCACCTCACAAGGTTGTTGTAAAGACAATTGTACTCTTCGTTGTTCAAGTATTCTATGTCAGCTATTAATTATTTTGGGGGAATATTTGTATATTTGTATGCACCTAAACTATGCAAAATTAGGCATTCATATTATTAAACAAGTATTAATGTTGGGAAACTTATTACTGAATAATAGCCAATAGTTCAATAAAAATAAACTTCAATTAACATGCTCTTTATACAATAAACTTTTGGTAAAGGACTTGTCTTACATGGTTCTAGCTTTAGTAGAGTGGTGGAGTTTTTTTGGAGGCGTGGTTCCTTTTCAGTGCTTGGGAAAGACATGGAAGAAAGAATACATTTTGTCACTGATTTGTTTTCAGTAAATTTATTATGAACCTCCCATCAACCTCTTAATTAGTCTTCCTGCTTCAAGTCACTCCCTACTCCAGCACACTCAGCATAGTACTGCCAAAGACATTTGCCTCAAGCCATGGTCTGACTATATTACATCTTTATTCAATTACTTCCTGTTGCTCCCATTGCCTCTAGGTGGTCCTCTAGAAGAAGGAAAGAACATTAACAGCAAGGATAAAATACAAGTTCTTCTGTTTAACCTCTGTAGTCCTTCACCCCAAATGGCCCCAACAAAACTGTCCAGCCTCATTGCACATTGCTCTTCTTCCCATACTCCATTTGATCCAGCCAAATGATCCTTCTCTCTCTTCTTCACATGGGGCACTCCATCTCTCAATCATGCCTTTGCTCTGTTTATTCCACATGCTTGGAATGTAGCACCTCCACCTTATGAAATCCTTCTCTTTAGTCAAGATCGAGTTCAAACTTCACCATCTACGTGATGCTTTTCCTGATCTTCTCAAATGGTAATACCCTTCAGTCCCCAACCACCTTTCAGTTAGCTGCTTTGCATTTATTCTCTCTATATTAATACTCATGATATGTACTCATTCATTAACTTATTATCTCCCTGATTCAAATGTAAATTCCCCTAGATCAGGGACTTTTTCTGCTTATATTTGTATTCTCAGTGCTTAGCACTATGCCTGTCACAAAGTAAATGTTTAATAAACGTTTGTTTGTTGATTGATGCAAAGTTTCCCAAATCAAGGAAGTAGAATCTCATAAGTTTTAACAAAACATAACATATATACACCTTTCTTTCTGATTCATATGCTACTAAAGAAAAGACAAAATTATAAGTATTAACAAAGCAAACTCAGTAAATTATTGAAAATATTTTAATTAAGTAAATTTAAAAACAAATAAATCTCACCTTAATACTTGTATGGGAAAACTCCTGGGATGGGATAAAAAAGACTGTTGGGGATCTGAAGAATCTGACTTGAAATATGGTTCTGCCACTTCTTGTGTGACATTGGCAAATCACTTAGCTTCTCTGCAATTCAGTTACTTCATCTGTAAAAGGAAAAGATCCCCTCCCTAAATTAATAAGATCCTTTCCTGTACCAAATCTTATGATCTCCAAAGTTCATAAGCATAAATTGCAAGTTATATATTTCAATAATTCTTTTTTGCCCTATTTGAAATGCTGATTTCCAAGTTCAGAGAGATAGTTTTCTTTACTTTGAGGAAAATAGATTGATAGGTTTTGTTTTTTCCTTGGGTGTTTTCTTTTGTTTTGTATCTGTATATGAAAGTATACACCCAAGTACATATTCAGTAAATGCTCAGTATTCCATAAATGATCTTATACACAAATAAATAGGAAATACCCATTTAAACAGAACAATTGAGTATATGACTGGGACTTACCAAGTATATACCACATTATTAATTTTCAAAGCATTAGAATACAAAAAAGACACACAACAAGGAATTTTCTTAACACATTGTTGAATATAGTTTTGATGGGTCAGAAGATCTCTGTCACTGGGGTCAACAAATTAAGCTAAATCTATCTAACTTGTGACCTACTATGGTTGTTGATTTGTTCTTTTTAATAAACCTCTATATCTATGTGCTTACTTGTTAAGGGAAGATTAGTTTTCCCTCCCAAAACTCCTAGCTATTTAAACTTTGCAACCATATCAATCGCTAATAAACAGGATTTCACAAACATTCATTTACATTGAAAAGTCATTGACTATATATGAAAGAGGTAATTAAGTTTGGGTTCTGAGTCATCCAGATTATTGATTTAATAATTGAGTAGTTTGACTTATGAGTAATTGTGAGATCATTTGCCCTTTAAGGAACAAATTTAGGCATATGTTACAGTTGGTAATTTTATTCTCCTTTTTTATGAAATCTGTTTTTCAAAGGCAATAGCAGCAATTTTATATTATTATCCCTAGGAGTACTAGCAACTTTAGCTAAAATTGCCTTCATAAGAACAATAGTACTCCTTATATGACTGTCTTGTCTTGTTCTTTACTGATTCTAAGTTATAATTTATTTAGCTGGGCTTAGGATTTTATACAGAGTGGTTCTGTCTTTTGCCTTCAGAATTTCCCTATAATCTGTATTTAAAAAGAAGGAAGAAGTAATTATCTGAATGTAGGAATATTTTGGAATAGTGGAGCTATGGGTGGCATGCCCAAATAGTTCCTTTCTCCATAAAAAATATTTTTTAAAAAATTGACCCTGTTTAAAAAAACAAACTATGTATAGAAAGAATATATGCATTTTGTTTTGTTTTTAGTGGTATTTAGAACTATAATTATTTCAGGGCTTATCATGTTGAGCTGGACCTATATGTGAATTTCAAGCACAGATTGGTTTAGATAATTTTTATTGATGTTTTCAAAAACTTTATGTACTCTTCCCTTTTCTTGACAAGAAAATAAATTCATGGGTAACGAACATGCACTTCGAGGCAATTTAGTGACATGGAAAGAATGTTGGCTTTGGAGTCAGAGAACTTGGGTTTTGCTAAACATTATGACTATGTGACCTTGTACAAGTCACTGAAAAATTATCTGAGTCTGTTTCCTGAACTATAAAACAAGATTAGGCTGGATGATCTTGAAGATCCCTAACAGCTCTAAATCTATGTTCTTATAATATATGTGTCTGCATGATGTGTTCCCAGGATACAAAGATTTCTTTTGGAGTAACTACAAACAAAATAGTTCTGGGTTTTCAAGTTCAAGCATTTTGCTTATTAAATGTTTCTTAGCCATGATTTTGTTGAAGGTAATATAACCAAGATTATTCTTTGATGGTTCTGATCCTTAGAGTCACATATATCAGTTAAGGAAATAAAGAAGAAAAATGTTTTCAAAGAATATTAAAGATTCTACTGTCTCCCCTAGTGGAACAAAGAAAATTGAATAAACTAATATTCAATGTTGAAGTTTCTGGGAAGCAAACTGGAAGTTTATATTTATAATTTCAACTGATTTAATTGAACTAGATTTCTCTTTGCCAATAAAATATCCTAAACATTTTTATTTTTATCTGTCCTTTCAGGATTCCAAAATAAGTGCTGTTCTAGGAATTGCTGAGCTTTCTATCCTCTGAATTAGGCTTGATGAGTTAAATTGAAGGCCTAGAAACCACATAAATCCTCTTTGTCTTGCTTTTTAGTTAGAAATTTAAAACCTTACATTGGGCCTCATTTTGATGTTCCCAGCAAAGGATATAAGCAAAGTCAGAGTCATAGATTTATATTACAAACTATAGTTCTTTCTAAATTGTCTTCAATGCAATTCTTATTAGTTTTGATTATTTAGTCTGTAATTTGGGAACATACATGCTTTTAAAGAGTATTTGCCAACCATGTTTAATTGTCTGAGGGGGATTTACTTCCCTACATTATTCTTAATGATTTACTCTCAAGAAATTGCATCCACTATAAGGTAATATCAGTCTAACAAACCAATAGCATAGATCATCTGTAATGAACAAATGAGCCAAAAACAGAGAAGAAATGCAAAAGTGGCTGGATTTGGAAGTCAAACACTTGAGTTTGAATCTTGGTCCTGATGTTTACTAAGTATGTGACTTGAATCAATCACTCAATTTCCCTCCATCCGAGTTATCTCATATGTAAAATGAAAGAATTGAACTGAATTTGAATTAGACAACTAGAACTATCAGCTCTAAATCTATGATCCTATGAACTTTCCAAATTCAGCCTTGGAAAGAGGTGCATGAGTTAGGGAGAGTAATTGAGAGCGAATGACTAAGTGAGGACTAAATTTACCCACTCAGAAATATAGGAAGACTGGAACTTACATAAATAAAAGTCAGATTTCTCTCTAGTTACCAAATCTCCTCGCTTCTCCCTGATGTCCTAATGAAACTTTGATCCCACACAGTGCATGGCACTTAGTGCTTAATAAATGTGTATTGACTGTCACTTTAGAATTAGCAGCTACTATCAAAGAAAAAGCTGATCTGCCCGTGATCCCATATCATAACTCTACTCTTTTAGTCATGTGATGATGATGATGATGATGATGGTGATATGATGATGATGATGATGATGGTGATGATGATGATGATGATGATGATGATGATGATGATGATGATTCATACACTTAAAGCTAGAAGGAACCTCAGAAGCCATCTGGTCTAGGTACATCATTATACTGATTAGGAAATTAAGTCCCAATGAGTTCACAGAAAGAGGAACAGAGATAGAATTTGAACCTTGGCACTCTAACACCTACTATCCAATCAACAAGAAGTTATTAAGTACTTACTATGTACCAGGCACTGTGCTAAAACAAAAGAGGAAGAAGTCTTTGTCCTCAAAGAGTGTACATATGTAATTGGAGACAAGACGACATATACATATATAGGTGTATACAATAAATATATAAAATAGATTCACATTAATCCTCCAGAACAGTACTGTTTTCAGTTAGCCAAATTGTCTCCTTTATATACATTATCTCATTTTAGTCTCACAACAACCTTGTGAGGAAGATACTATGAACATCAATAATTCCATTTTATAGATGAGGTAACTGAGACTTACAGAATTTAAATGATCTATCCATTCTTATACAGCTAGTAATTTCTTAGCTAGCTAGCAGTATAGCTACAATTCACTAATCTGATACAACATACTGTGATGATGATGATGATGATGATGATGATGATGATGATGATGATGATGACGATGATGAGCTGGTGGTTTAACCCTTTAAAGTTTTCCAAGAGTTTAGATTCATAGAGTTAGAGCTGGAAGGAACTTGCTGCAAAAACTTTTTTCCCAATTACCCATTTCCCTCCTAATTTTTATTAGATTCACTTGTGTAAAAATTTTTGAAATTTTATGTCATTAAAACTGGCTATTCTTCTATGGTCATCTTTATTGCTTGTTTAGTGATGAAGTCTTCCTCAATCTATAGACATGAAAGGTAATTTTTAACAATTACATAGCATGTGCAATGACCACAGCCCAGAAAACTGTCTTGGCAGATGAGTTAACCCAGGTTTACAGTAATCGATGGTTCACAAACCAGTTAGTAAATTAAGAAGTTGTCTTCCCCAAGTATGAGAAGACTTCCCCCAGTCGAAGGGGCAAACCAGAGCAATTTGTTCCAACGGTCACAAAGGTGACTGAAGTAGACACTGTGGAGCACTTAGAGCTTGGTCAGACATTGAAGATGCCAAGGTCATTCACTGCATCCCAAGTTATGACCTTCTACAAGGTCTTTCCTAATCCAAATCCATCCTGTAGATTGGTATTTTTCTAAAAGGACTAATGACATCAAAGGGTGATCTCTTGACTCATTAATAAATTGGATTATGTGAGGCAGAGTTGCAGAAAGTTGCCAGCCTTACTTTCACTTAGAGAGTCATCAAAGTCCACTGGCAAGACAAAAGTCATATAACTTGGATGAAAACATAGAAGGTACCTTATGCAAATGTATGGATGATGATATTGATATGACAAGTGACAGAATAAGTATTCAGAAAAAACAAAACTCAACTGACTAGTATGATAGACCAAAACTAAGAGAAAAAAATGTACCGAGATAAATATATATGTAGTCTTTTATTAATATTTTTAAAAATCACTTACAAAAATAGAAAATAAAATACTAAGGTATAACAATTTACATGAAGACAAATTCTGTTCTCGTTTTACATTGACTGTAAGTCTTATATAAGCCAGTGGTGTGATATAAAATGTCTCTGATTCCCTCTCCAAAAAAAAAAGCCTAACACAATCTTAGATTATGTTAAAAAAAAAAAGTATAGTAATCAAAATAAGATGGGGCACAGTTCACACAGTTCTATTTTATCTTGACTGGATTTTAAAATGTTACTTGAACCAATTTAATATGATCTTATTTTTAATGATTTATACACTCAAAAATATCACCATTAACATGTTAAGTTTTAAGGTGGCTATAACAAAATTCTCTTTAACTGCTTTGCTTAAGTGTTACTTTAATTCTTTTCTTTATCACGAGATGTTCCAGAATGTTAGTAAGAGACGTTATCATGGTTTTTGAAACTTCCATTAGTAGTGGGATTTATGACTTTGACGTTGAGGGTATTATATGATGTTTTGATAGTGAAATGGTGAAATGATAGTGTAATAATTAAGTCTTTGCAGTTAACTCATGTGAGACAATAGTACTCTGAGGATTCTGGGTCTTACAGATTAAATAGCTATTGCTCAGTAACATAAACAATGAAACAAATTCTATTTATACCACAGCGTCCCCAAATAAATTCTTAAATAATTAAGACTTGTCAAGTTACTAGCTAGTTCATTTTTTATGTGAAATACTGCTAGGATGCCTTTGAGGTGTATTCCTAAATTTGAATCTTCTCCATTATATTGCTTGCCAAATTCTTTCATCATGTTACTCCATGAAGTTGCCTATTATCACCTCCTTTCAGAAAATTACTGGTAGAGTGGAAAGGACATAGGATGTGGAGTCAGAAAATCCGGGTTCAAATCCCAACTGTCTGTATGACAAGCCAAAAACTCTTTGAGCCTCAGTGTCATCATGTGTTGCTAAACCACACATGAGCAGCTTTCCAGAGGACTGCTGCTGTGAACAGCTTTCAAGGTTCTGATTACATAGTATAGCAAGTTCTCTATTCAATAACAAATTAGAACAAAACATTCATAGAAAATCAAAATACAGCATTCACCATGTCACAGTTCAACAACTTATCACTAAAATGGCCACATAGTTTTCACCAAAGTGATCATATAGTTTTCAACAAAGTACATTCATTTAGTCAATCACAAAATCCTTAATTCAATCACAAAGTACAAAAGTCAAAGTTCTCCACCCCTAGATCACAGTAAATCATAATCTTCTCAGTCGGTACACGGTATCCAAGTAAAGTCTTCTTTCTGCTTGATGTGAACTTGGCTCTCAGCTTCCATAGTTCCTCTTCCATGGCCCCAGCTCCAACTGTCATCTGGGTTCAAAGGCAGGCAGCTCCCAGTTCCTCGTTCAGCTCCTTGCCAAGTTCTTCATCCAGTTCCCATTCCATATTGAAGTTCACAGTGTCCAGTCCACCTCAGGTCCTTCACAGTTTCTGTTTATGGGAAGGCAAAGGTTAGTAGAGTCAAAATAGCACTGCTGGCATCATCATCAATTCACTATCTGCCTTTGAAATCAACAGGGACCCACAAACAAGGTCCAAGAGGTCAACACAAATCATCAACGTAAAAATCAACACAGACCCACAAACAAGGTCTGAGAACTTAACACAAATCATCAGTATAGTCCCAGGACCTCCAAAACCCTCATCTAGGACTTCTGTAAACGTACAAGCAGAAAATCCTCTTTCAGGACTCCCAGTAAGGTCCCAGGGCTTCTGTACAAAGTATCACAAACAAATATCAACACAAACAGAGCAGACAACCAGAGTTCTGGGATACCACAAATTTTCTCCTTCTAGACTCTGCCACCACAAAAGTCCTATTCTCAGTTCTACTGTCTCTAGCCTGGGCCTCTCCTCATATTTGGTCATTAGTTCCTCCCCTTCTTGTTGGAGGAGTTCATGAGTTCTAGGGTTCACAAGTTGTGGTGTTAACACATTCTGTTTCTTAACAGACTTGATAAAGACTCAAAAGAAACTTGAACTGAAACAAGGTGTTAATTCAATAGCTGAACCCAGGTGTGAACTACTTCTGTGCTTGTCATTACATGTGTAAAAATAAAGGAGTTAGATAAAATGACCTCTGAAGTCCTTTACACCTCTAAATCTATAAGCCTATTAACCTAGCCTACATTAACTGCAGCAGAATTTTTAATTTCCTGAGAATATTGATTAAAAAAAAATCTTTCCCTCTGTAATAAGAGACTGAACAATAAGCTTAGCCCTTATTAGACTGGGAAGAGTATTTGGTTGATGCAGTTGTATAACAGAAAGCACCCTAGCATACCCAGGATGACTGATAGCACAGGTTCTTTGATCTACTTTGCTAAAGGAAAGCAACTTTAAAGGGGTCAACAATATTTAATTAGGGAGGGAGAGAGAGAGTGAGAGACAGAAAGAAAGAGAGAGAGAGAGAGAGAGAGAGAGAGAGAGAGAGAGAGAGAGAGAGAGAGAGCATTTACTTAGTTCAGGGGAAAAGTCAGTACCCTGAAATCCAGAAAATACACACAAAAATTTCAAGCAGAAAAAAAATACAGAGAAAATGACACAATTCAACAAACCAAAAGATAGGGCTTCTAACTGTCTCACAGTTACATACATACATAGTTAGTTACCAAAGAGAGAAGGACCAACATCTGGGTTTTCAAAGTTGGGGGGGGCGCCTCAGTGGTTACCCAGAGTCTCATCTGGCCAAATCACACAGCTCTTCCCGTAAGTGATCCCCAAAAATAAAATCTCACCTCAGAGTATATATACCCTTCTTCAGGGTCAGAGGACATTACAACCTTCATGACCCACTGCCTAATTACAAAGTAACAAAGGTGTGGACCTTCCAGAAAAACAAGCCTCCCCCCAATCATGTCCCTCCTATTGGGTTCCACTTGAGGCCCATTAAGGGTCAGGGAAGATCTTCAAATTCCCTTACCATTGCAAATTGTCATGTAGATTTAGGAGCATGTGTAAACATTCTGTTAGTGGCTCCAATCTATTGAGATCCTCTTTGGTTGAATGTGTAGCTAAAACTAGGGGTGCATTCAAAAGACACTAATTAACCAGAATCTTTTCCTTCTCTTTGATCTGACATTTTCCCATGTAATGGCAATATATAAGGAGAAAAGAAATAGTACAATGATAGAAAGAGACCTTGTGCCCTTCCAATACAAGGCTGACAAGAATATGGGATTGTTATGTAAGGAGGATTTTGTTATCCTCTTTACTCTGGTTTCTCAGGACCATGGCCATGGCAATGTCTCATTTCCAGGTGTTAGATGATAACTCCCAGAATAGCCCCTAGGATTCTAGACAGTAATTCCTAGAATCATAGTGATACAGTGAGATATAGAGATGACATAAATAATATTTACTACACTTGCACAGAATGACAATATTGCTAATGTTAATCTGTGAGCTTAATGTTGGCAAGATGCTTTCTTTGTCTGTTGCCCTATAAAGCAAGTGGGCACTAGTTAGTGAGTGGGAAACCCACAGGGGAATATGACAGTGTAATTCTGTCAACATCAACTGGCCCACATTGATGCTTGAGGGAATTTAGAGGAGTGCACAAGGTGAACCTGTCTCAATTGACCCCATCGAGATGTAGGGGTAGTTGCCCCCTCCCCCTTCTCACTGGCCCCTGTGAGAAGGGTAATTAGAGAATGCTGTAGAAATTGGTGCTCCCCATTATCAGTAACCCTTTTGACTAGACTAGACTAGAACAAAGTAAGACTATTAACCCCTCTAAAGCTGTCTTCATGTCCATCTTGTCTGACCAGACCAAGAGTGAACACGTTGGAGGCTGTAGTCTGAAAATCTCAGTGCTTCCTTTGTGTTGTCTGTGAAACATGGACTCAGTTCTTTTGCCTCAGTATTTGCTCTATCATTTTAGTTGAAGGAGATCAGAGGCTACAGCCTTGTGAGTTATGAAAGGTCAAGAAAACAAACCACTAAGGGTTCTGAATGCCTGCTGGGATTTACAAGCCTGATAGGTCAAATTTGATATCTGTAAGGAATGACTTTTGGGACTTAGCTCCAAAGAGGACTCTCTTTACCAAAGGGATAACTAATGCTAGGGTTTATCCAACAGCCATTTGGAACTGAATTTTATGTGTTCAATGCTATGCAGAAACTGCATTGTCTCATCCAGGGGTGGGGAACCTGTGACCTAGAGGCCACATGTGACCTTCTAGGTCCTCAAGTGTGGCCCTTTGACTGAATGCAAACTTAACAGAACAAATTCCCTTAGTAAAAGGATTTGTTTTTGCAAAACTTGGCCTCAGTGAAAAGGCTGCACCCAAGGATCTAGAAGGCCACATGTGGCCTCAAGACCACATTTCCCATCCCTGCTCTGAGCGCATTCTCTTAGTATAGAAGAGAGTAACTGTCCTTCATGGTATGGAGGTGGAGTGAGTGGAATGTTTGTACTACTGGTCTTTCTATTTCTTCAAAATAAATATCCCTTTATAAAGTTAATTTATGTTAACTGGTTAAATGGAACTGGAATGCTCATCACTGCTATATAACAGTAGAGGACCATACCAAAACTGGGCAGGAGGTATGGGGAGAGGGGTAAGGCATGAGCTGATAATATTAGAGAAAGTGATACCCCTCCACACCAGAATCCTATGAATTCTAACTAGCAACAAGGCTACACTTGCTTTGAAAGAGTAAAACAGTACTTAATACATGTGGGACTTCATCCAGGATAAAACTGGTTATTTTTGGAGATCCCCTGAAAGATTCCATACTCAAGAGGTTCATTATTGCTACCCTAGTTTGGGGGATCCACTACTGAAAATTGCCCATTGGCAATTTTTTTCCTCTCTCTGTTTTAGACTTTAATTTTACAGCTTTTCTCCCAGTTCATACTTCCTTTACAACCCAGGCCATTTTGTAGAATTTTGCATGTATATATTATTGAATGCTGATATTAAGACTAATGTGAGAAGCATGGACTTTATATCACTAAAATACTGATGCCTAGTTGAGAAATGTTCACAGTTTTACTGTTGCATTTAGATACAATGATGTGGGTTGATGAAGTCCAGGAACCCTATGACCAAAGTTCCCAGAGTTGAGGCTATCTGGGGTGAATTCACATATGCAAGCATTCTTTAAGTCAAGATGGCAAAGATTTATTGTTATGCTTTTCAGCAAGCAAGAGTTCTTAGGGAACCTGCAACCTTGGAGGGGTACAATTAAAGTTTATATAGGATAAACTATAGTAAAACATGTGCCAAATATGCTAATTAGGTGATTCAGGGCAGGATAGAAAGGGATTAAGGAATGATCAGTTCTTAAAGGAACATGCACTTTTATTATCTACCGTGCAGGTATTTTATCCAGAGTTCCCTGTGAAATAGCCCAAGGAAGGGCTACATGGAGGTATGGTTTTAAGCCTGCAACATCACGAAGTCAACTAGCAATCAGGGCTAACCGAGAAATACCCACCCTGCCCCCATCAATGTCTTGTTGGACAAGATAAGCATAGGGGAGTATACATAGTCTAAGTCTAGGACATATATGATAGATCAGTGAGTGGTAAATATCTTTATGACCCAGTACACAGCCAGTTCAGCCAGTGCACAGCTGGTTCAAACTAATAAATTCTTTAAGTGCTGCTGGCTACTGTATCAGGAAGAGACATAAATGTTTTGATAGGGTATGCTGTCCTGTTTTGCTAGAGAGAAATTGCTAGGGACAGTGTTTTGAGGCTAGGAAGAGATGTGATTTTAGAACTGGATGTGATTTTGGAAATGGGGTTCAAGCACAAGCACCCCATCAACACTGCTTGCCTTGTTTTGAGATCTTTATATCCATAGTGTATAGTTTGTCTGTTTACTGAGAAATCTCAAATAACTCCCCTTGGGCTTTAATCATTTTTTTCCCTCTTCTTCAAATCTTTAAACTGACCTTGCTTGCTATTTTCTCTGACTTGTTACTGTGTGTTTAAATTACATGTTGGTTGCCCTGGCAGTGGCAGGAATCCATTAGAGGGGGGGAAATGTCCTTCAGAATAAGAACTACCTAAAGAAATTCTGGCATATCTTGTGTAGAAGAGATACTTAGTTGGCTAGCCTTATCACTTGAAGAAAATAAGGAAGTTAGGAAACCAAGGACAGTTAGTTTCTCACCTGAGAGTAAGGGAATGACTTCTAGTTGACCTTAGGTGTCAAGATACACCAAGCTAAGTCAATTTTATTTCTTATTTGAGGCTGAGTAGTGACTTCCAGTTGATGCTTGATCCAAAATCCATTTGGGTAGAGCCAACACATGGTCTGGAAAGTTCTGTGGGGACCACTTTCCTTCCAAGATACAAAGCCAATTTTCTTTTGTCTTTTTCTTTTCATTTCTTTATTGGCTTTAAGCTGAGTAAAGCTATTCAGAACACTAAAACAGGTACTTGTTGAGTACAAAGCAAGCAATAATTTTTCATAAACCTTGTAAATTGTTCTTTGATGAATCTGTGTAAGTCTGTATTTGAGGATAAAGGTAATTTTTCACCTGTACATGTAATACTGTGTAAGACTGCCACAGTAATAGTTTAAGATTCTTTTCTATATGACATATACAAAGCAAGTGCCTGTTTCCAGTATGATCAGGGGTTCATTCCATTTCCCAATAGCTCTTTTGTTCCCTGATTCCTAAGCCACTGTAAGTGTCTTCATCCTCAGTTTGAAAATTATTCTAGTTGTCATAGAAATAAAAGTGGTCATTTTGGGCACCTAAAATAATACCTACATAAATGTCAAGTGGGAAATATCTCAGTGCTAGCTCAGGGCCCCATCGTAAAAAAAAAAAAAAAACAAAGACCTCAGATCTTTAACGGGCAGAAGAGGAAAGATGATAAACCCCATTTACATAACTCTTTCTGGCAACAAAGTACTGGATACTCATGTTCTCATTTGACCCTCATAACAACCTTTCAAGATAATAAATGTAGCCACATCCTTATTGTCCACATGAGGAAACCAACGGTCAGAGAAGTTCAAGTAACTTATTCAAAGAGACATAGTTAGGAAAAAGGATAGACAATTCAAATTCTTATCTACTGAATAAAAATTCGCCTCAAATACTTTACCACATTTCCCTTGTACGCACAATTTTTTCAAGAACTTCTATTATTTTACTGTAGAATATTACCTTCCATGTTGGGGATGAGGGAAAGAAATAAACATTTATTAAGTGTACTAATTACTTATTATTAATAGTATTTAACTTGATCCTCACAACAACCTTGTGAGGTAGGTGCTATTATAATGTCTATTTTCAATTGAGATAACTGAGGCAGAGGGAAGTTAAATTATTTTCCCAAGACTACATGTGTAATAAATATCTAAGCCTGGATTTGAAAACAAGTTTTTTTTTCTGACTGAGGCAGATCATTCCATCCATTGTGCAACCTGGTTGCCTCACCAGTACAGATTATAATCATTCCATGTCTTCTTTTCCTATATTATTCTTATTCTTATCTTTTTCAAAATTCTCCATGGAAAATTATATAGTATACTAGAAGACTTGCTCTAGGTCAGTGGTTCTCAACTTTCCTAATGCCATGACCCTTTAATATAGTTGTGGTGACCCCCAACCATAAAATTATTTTCATCGCTACTTCATAACTGTAATTTTGCTACTGTTATGAATAGTAATGTAAATATCTGATATGCAGGATGCATTTTCGTTGCTACAAACTGAACATGCACAGGTTGAGAACCACTGCTCTAGGTATTTAAACATATTTTAGGGAAGAATGTATTTTTTAATTTATTTTTCCCAATGATACACTTTAATAGGTTTACACATATTAACATAAAAAAATCACCTATAGGCAGAATAAGTTAACAAGACATAACTCCAATTTATACAGCTCAGCTGATGCTATATTGAATTGGATACAAACACTTTCCCCCCCAACTCAAGACACATATGAACTTGAGGGAATCATACTGGAACTATTCTTTAGACCATTTCTATATTGTCTGGATGGCATAAATGGTGACCTTTTGAGGACAAACAGTGAAGTGTTTCTACATAATAAAAGCTTTTAAAACTTTACCACTACCTGGTCAAACAAGAGAAGAAATAACCTTAAAAGTTGGAGAAAATTAGCTTAAAAGCTGTGATGAAGAATTTAAGAGATTGAACTTTGGTGTAAGTAGAAGATTTGAAATAGATCACAGAACACAAGAGGCAAGACTATACAGCTAGATTTTGCTCATACTTCTGTTTATGCAAATCAAAATGTCTAGTGTTTTACAGGGAAATGGAACTTCTCAGTAAACTTATTCACCATAGACTTCAAGTCACTTTTATTCAATAAGAACATGGAAGGACAAGGAAGCAGATAGACTAAACTGAAAGATAAAATTATATCTGACTAAAAGTTGAGATTTTTTCATATATAAATAGACATAGACATTAGGTCAAATTGTTAAAAATTGAAAAATACCATAGGTATATCAGCAAGAAAATGAATAGAAACTGTTGTTTACAGCTTTCAGTTGTCAACTAAAGATAGAAAATAACCTTAATTTTTTTTTCAAATTGAGAGTAAATTTGAGACCTGCATAATTATTGAGACCAGTCAGATGACATTTGCTTAGAACTGCAATCTTCAAGAAAAAAATTAGAAAAATAATTTAAGAATCATACCTTAATTAAATGTGGTCTTAGCTCTTTTGGCAAACAGAAACCGATAAGCTTCTTAGTAATTTCAAATCCTACATTAAAGGATAATTTATTTTTATATGACTATATCAATTCAGTTTTAAAAATTTATTTTCCACTAAAGGTCAATTCATACATTTTTCGTTCCCTGAAATCCTCAGAGCATGTCACATAGGATCATAGACTGACAACTGGAGATAACCTTAGAAGACATGTAACCCAATTCCTTATTTTATAGATCAGAAATCTAAGACCCTGAGGCATTAAAGCAATTTATCTAAGTATGGTCTGAGACAGCTAGATGGCATAACAGATAGAATGCAAGGTCTAGAATCAGGAAGTCTCATCTTCCTGAGTTCAAATCTGGCCTCAAACACTCACCTGGACAAGACACAACCCTGTTAGCCTCAGTTTGCTCACCTGTAAAATGAACTGGAGAAGGAAATGGCCATTCCAGTACCTTTGCCAAGAAAAACCCAAAAGGAGTCATGAACAATCAAATACAACTGAGAAGGGACAAGTGTGGTCACAAAATGTATTAAATGCCCGAACCAGGTATTCTGGCTACACATCAAAAGTTTTTTCATCATAGTTTAGTCAACTTTGTATCCTTAGAAGCTATTCGAGCCAAGCATAAGCCCTGACAAGTCCTTCCTTACCACAAACACTTTAAGTATGAACCTGGTAGTGATCTACATGCCTTTTATATAAGGAGAAGTCTGATGAATTACAGAGAGTCATAATTAACCTCCATAATGAGGCTGATCAAAAGAAGATACATTTGCTTAACCACGGCAATTGAGACTCATACTAAGGCACTGGGGGGAGGGTATGATGCCATGAAACCCTGGATCCTTGAGCTATTGAAGTAAACACTCTTCAGGCATCTTCTGACCATGGTTTTGTTATATCTTTTACTGAAAAGGTAAGTTCCACCAGGAAAAATAACTACCTTTTCCAAATATTCACTATTTCAATCTTTGTACCATCTTATCTATGACAAGCATTTTCCCCCTTCCTAATAAAGGTTAGCAGCTGCTTTATTACTGTCCTCATTATTCTTCTAATTTCAAGAAGCCTATTAATAACAACACATCCAGCTTCTAAATTCCTCCAAATGTCTTTGTTCTCTGATGACTGATTAGAGTGTTTAGATGAAATAATTTGTTGGTCCATGTTTGTACTGTGACTTGGAAGTTGTTTTTGTGCTTATATGCTTCTATGTGAGTGATCCTATTTTACTGTGAGCTTAAATGATCCTTAAAGTACTTGATTTCCCCACACCATACGCCGCTGCAATATTTCTCATCATCACTTAGGAGTGCTCTTTAAGAGGAAGAACTTTTGCACATTTCCTTGAAGTAATATCCCTTCTTTAAAACCACAGAAGTAATAACACAGCACAATAGAACAAAGAAATGCATGTGTATGATATGAAATCCAACACTCAACAAACATACATCAACAAATAGTAAGCAGCTAAAATAATTAAAACAGAAGTAACTAAAGACAGAAAAAGTAGCTACATCCAGTTTCACTGACCAGCATCAAATATTCTGAATCATCTTAGTGTCAGTGCAAGCACATACAAATGATCATTGCTGATACAAAAAGAAATCTGTCAAAATTAGAGTAGGTCCCAAGTAATTTGCACACCAAGGTAATATAGAAAAAAGAAATCTTGAAAGCAAATGGCATTTTGCCTTTACTTTGCTCGGAAAGGTAATTTTTATAACTGATATAGAATTGCTTTGGAAAGACTTTTAAGTAAATACTGAGGCTTTTCTGGTAATAATTTTTCACTAGTTCTGCAATTTATCCCAGAGAAGCTAATGCACAGTGAATATAACAAAAGAAGATTCAACATCACATATCATTTTTTACTTTCCTCACCAAATTCCAGTTGTGTGGGATGAAAAACCCTATCCAAAATTTAATTAAAAAAAAAACAGAGGCTTCTCTAGGTAGGAACAGAACAGATTTATTCAGTTCTTGCAAGATAGGGAGCTTCACCTTCACCAGGATGAACCAGCGGAGGGAGGCTGTTTTACAGAAAGCAAAAACATAGTTATATAGCCTAACACAAGCAACCCCTCCCACTGGTCTTGCCCTCATTGGCTGAGAGCTTGGCCTCACAGTCTAGCTTGGGAATCTACCCAGATACCAGGATCAAGGAAACAATCTTCACCCAATGAAAACCGCTGAAAGCATTTGATACCTTTTTTGGTAGTGGGTGAACTCAGGGGAGGGATAAGTTTGAAAAAACAAAATTTGGGCCTAGCTGCAGCCAAAGCCTAACTACGGAAGGGAAACTTAAGCCTATCTGCAGCTGGAGCCCAGCTTGAGTTTAGAGAACTGTCTCCATTTTAGGATATAATACAATAAGTTTTCATCTCTCACACACACAGTTCACCTGAAAAAACCTCATCAAATGAAATGTGTTTCTTAGGCACAAGTGTGAAGGAGTAATGGAAACATTATATCATACTGAGTTCTTAGTTCCTTACATTTTTCATCATAGATTTGGAGTGACAGAAGCAGTGGCATAGCTAATCTGCCTATAAATTTCTAGAGTACTTTGGTGTAGAAAAACTAGATTTATACTCTGCAAGACTTAAGAATCACTAACATAAATATAACTTAGAATCCTAGTTCTTCTATTTATGTGACTAAAGTCACTTTATGTAAACCAATGTCTTTACCTGTAAAAAAAATTAAGGTGTTGGATTAAATAATTCATAAAATCCCTTCTAGTTCTAAATACTATGACCCTACAAAAACCCTTCTAGTTCTAAATACTATGACCCAACACACTCACTATCTTTTTGTCTTGGCTCAACGTTGATTGGCTATTAGCCAAATATAAGATGAAATTTTTGTTTTATCATAGCAGTTAGCCTCTCTTAAGTATTTTAAGTAGTTATAGTAGCTTATTTATTTCTACGGAGAGTACAATAATTGTTTTTTATTAATACCACTCAAAGATATTTACCAACTAAAAATGATCAAAAATATTCAGACACATGAAAAGGCATAAAAGACCTATTACAAGGAAGGTTAAGATGGATTACCAGTATCAGCAATTACCAGTTTCAAATCATCAGTGTCAAAAATGAAAAGGGAAAATTCACTACCAATGAAGAGGAAATTAAATCAATTATTAGAAACTATTTTGCCTCATTTACAGTAAATCTGACAATCTAAATGAAATGGATCAATATTTACAAAAATATAAATTGCCCAGATTAACAGAAGAGGAAATAATATACTTAAATAACACCGTTTTAGGGCCGGCTAGGTGGTGCAGTGAATCAAGCATCGGCCTTGGAGTCAAGAGGACCTGAGTTCAAATCCAGCCTCAGATACTTAACACAAAAACTAGCCATGCAAACTTGGGCAAGTCACTTAACCCCAATTGCCCTGCATTCCCCCCTCCAAAAAGCAAAAAACAAACAAAAAAAAAACAACATCTTAGAAAAATAAATTAAACACATCATCAATGAATTCCCTAAGAAAAAAATCACCAAATGGGTTTACAAGTGAATTCTACCAAATGTTTAAAGAACAATTCATTCAAATACTATGTAAACTATTTGGAAAAAATAAGAAAAGGAGCCTATTAAATTCTATGACACAAATATGGTGCTGATACCTCAACCAGGAAGGGCTAAAGCTGACAAAGAAAGCTGTAGACTAATTTCCTTGATGAATGTTAACAAGAAAATTAAATAAAATACTAGCAAAGAAGTTACATCCACGTAGCACAAACATCATATACTATCACTGGGGGGATTTATACCAGGAATGCAGGGCTGGTTCAATATCAGGAAATTTATCAGTGAAGTTGACCATATTAATAACAAAACCAACAGAAACCACAGGATTATCTCAATAGATGCAGAAAAAAGTTTTTTTCTTTTTTAACAAAATACAGACGCATTCCTGCGGGGAGCCAATTTTGGGGAGCCATTTGGGGAGTCATTCCCAGACAGGGCTGAGAAAGAATCACTGACCCAGAGGTACTATTGAATGCATAAAAGAGAGACAGGAACTCTCAGAATGGTGAAAATAGAGAGCCAACTTATTATAAAGGAAGCTACTCTGGGAGAGATATGTTAAGAAATATAGGTGATAGAATTACAAAAGATAATAAAACTATAATAAGAGAAATAAGAACCTAGGCATATTTTTTTTGTATTTGCATTTTTTTTACTTAGATTCAAAAAGTATCTGAGTGCCTATCATTTATTCAACTGTTTTATTAGGTATACAGAAAAAATAAAATAATGAGACCATACCTTTACTCAAGTTGGTGTGGAAACATATTAAAAAACCTTCTTTTGAATAAAACTGGAAATATTAATAATATTTTCTTTAAAACCCTTTGTAGTCTACTGGCAAAAGTCCTTTGAAAAGGTGAGTGGTACTTGGAAGTGGAGAAAAAAGAAAACTTTTTTATGGAACTGTATTAAAGCTGGTGTTTAACCTTTTAAAAAGAGAAGTCACTGTCTTAACTACATCATTTCCTCTCCACGTTCCAGAAGTGATTGACACTGGTAGTTACCCTTCTTGATTGAGAAATTGTTAAGACATTGATGGAAGGGAGGAGGTTTCTTTCTTTTACTCCAAGTGCAAGGAAAGTGGTCCAGGAGAAAATAGTGGGATGTGGATAAAGTTACTCATTGACTCTGGAATGTTAATCCAAACTATTTCATTCAAAATTCTGTAGAGTCAATCATGGCAACTCTTCTGTGACTAAATTCAAGGTTCTAATCACATAGTATAATGAATTCTCTGTTTATTCAGCAGTAAACTAAAACATAAGATTCAAAAAACTAAAACATAACATTCACGGCAACATAATATAACTTATTACTAAGGTGGCCATGTAGTCTTAAACAAAACATATCATTCAGCAGATCTGATAGTCATCTTTAAGGGGTAGCAGAAAATACAATACCATTCACCTCCAGGTCACAGTAAGTTAACAATCTCCTCAGTCAATACACAGTATCCAAGTAAAGTTCTCTTTCATTTTGACTCAAGGCTGGCTTCCAATCATCCTGAAGTCAACCATCCTTAAGGAGTAGCAGAAAGTGCAAACACCATCAACCCCTAGGTTTATTATTATAATTGCCTTAACCCTGATGCTGAGTAAAAACAAACATATTCAAAAACATTCAGAGAAAGATCACTAAAACAATAAGACATAAGTTTGATTCTTTTTTCTCCACCTCCAATCTAGTCTTTTTCTACTAGTAAATGATCAGATCAGATTGCATTTAAACAGAGATTTTCATTTAAGCCATCAGTTCTCAAAGTGTGTTCCAAGGCCTCCCATTTTTTCAAAGGGCCTGTAAATTCTAAAATATTGGCATAATAATAGGATATTTTAATTTCTAATACAATCAATATATTTCTTTTTTAAATTTAGTTTTTGTTTTCTTGTTTACATTATTCATTTTCATTACATTTTTTAATTACACATTTTCTCCCCATCTTCCCCTGCCCCAACCCTAAAACAGCAATTCCACTGTAAAGCCCCTCCCCTGCTCTGCT